>CP106731.1:115874558-117110372 GCA_025506655.1 Gossypium rotundifolium | reverse complement strand
CTGCGTCATGCTGACCAAATCGACCATAACTCGAGTTATAAAACTCGAAATTTAGATCCGTAAATTTTCCTTGAAACTAGACTCATATAAATTTTCACCATAATTTTTCCAGAATTTTCATGTGGCCAATTAGTACAGTTTATTCATCAAAGTTACCCTTATTACACTGCTTGACAATTCTGACCTGTCTCTACAAAATACAGTTATATCATTGCAAAATTTCCTATAATGTTCTTGTTTATACCAATGAAAAATATACTCATTAAGGGTTCTACGCATCTAAACCATGCTTCTTAATGATTTTTTTACAATTTTTTACAATTTTTCCAAGGCAGAACAGTGACTCATGAATTCATTCAGAGCAGGTCTCACTAAAACTTAATTATCTCATAATATATAAATCTTTTGCCTACTATGTTTCTTTTATGTAAAAATAGACACAATAAGGTTTAATTTAATATCTCATTAACCTTATAATTCAATATACCCTATTTTTGGTGATTTTCTAACTCACATCACTGCTGCTACTACAAGCTGTTTTGTTGCATTTTATGAAAGACTAGCTTCTAACCTAACCTACCTACATCCCTAATTCAAGGATTCATTTCAGTATACAAACATTTCCTTAACAAAAGCGATTAAACTTTGATTAAGAATGCATAAACATTTCCATCATAAACCAACATACATATCAAGACACAACAGCAGTGTAAACTAAAAATTTAGCCATATTCGCATGGCTATTATATACATGAACCTTAAGATTTCATCAAACAAAGACCAAGTCTTTCCTATACATGCCTTCGTTTAAAGATCAAAATGAAAGAGTACCCAAAATGTAGATTGATAGCGTGAGTGACTTTCCTAGCGATCCCAAGAGCTTGTAGCTTGCACCTAAACTATAAAAGCAGGAGAAACATTTCACATGATAAGCTTGCTAGCTTAGTAAGTCCTAATGTCATAAAAATAACATTTGAATTTTAACAATTAAATTACTATAATTCAACTTGTGGACTTGTGCTCATACTTATTTTCAAACTTTAATTTTCATACCCATATTAACAAGTATGAATTCGTAGAAACGATATCTCTCTACCCACATGCTTATGATCAAAATACTTGTTTATAAACCAACCTTTCGAAACCCAAAATGCCATCGTATAATCATAAGTACACGCATTTATATACTTAAATGTCAATTACTACAACATGGCACCAATTACACAACCACTCATGTGGCCGAATATGCCTATTCATGTATCCTCATATTAGAAGACCAAGATACAACAATCATATCATTCATTAGCAAAGCCAAGAACACATATTATAACCATATATATATAAATATATATATATATATATATATATATTCCACTACTGTAACACATGCCATTTGTAATAAATTCTTGATTTTCCTTGTCTCATATAAGTAAGAAATTCATTCCTACTTCACATACTCACCGAGCCGTTAACTCGATAAGTTTGCTTTAATTACGCCTTGAACATAAATTTCGGTTTCTATTTTGTAAAATACATCACCAAGACTAAGCCCGCTAGGCATTAAGCTTTGAATATATCAAACGCGAAGCTCGCTAGGCACTAAGCCCGAATGTATCACCACGAAGCAGCTCGCTGGGCACTAAGCCCGAATGTATCAACGACACGAAGCTCAAGCTAGGCACTAAGCCCGAATATATAACACAATCAACATTCCCATGCACATTACTTAATGCTACAATCACATCCATCTCATATGCTTTATTTTACAATATCTTGTTAAACCGAACGTAAGTATCCACATCACATTCAATCAACAAAGTCAATACCATTTCATGCCCCACATTCGCCTATATACATTCTTATGCCTTAGTATACTAAATTTTATCATATACTACTTTGGTAATTAAATTCTCAATTTAAATTTGTTAGGACTTACCTCGGTTGTCGATAGGCCGTAAAATCGGCTTATTCGAGAACCTTCGTCTTTCCCGATCTAAATCTGTTTTCTTTGCTCTTGATCTAAAACACATTAAAATTCAGCTCATTCAAGTGCAATTCATCTTAATTTACTCCCTAAGCACATAAATGGGCAATTTACTATTTTACCCCTAGCATTTCACAACTTTGCAATTTAGTCCTATTTGCTTAACACACAAAATACACCAAATTAGCCAAAACTATGCAAGGGCGAATGTTCCTAGGGACCTTACAAGTCCTCACATTTCATTTATTTTGCAAATAGGCCCCTCTAAAAATTTATTTTTACAATTTAGCCCTAAAACTCAATTTCATCAAAACTTCCAACACAAAACATATTAATCCTTTACATATCTTTCATCTAAAATCATCAAATATCAAAACCACATGAATACAACAATGGCGAATATCAAGCATGTTTAGATTCAAAAATTACAACATGGGTTGATTCTGATTCAAGCAACGATCTCAAAAACGTAAAATTTACAAAAATCGACTAAGAATTTACCTTGAATTTGGCTTGGATATTGCCGAAATTTCAAAGAACTTAGCTCCTTGTGTTTCTCAATATTCGCCAAAAGATGAATGAAAATATCCATTATTTCTTTTATGTTTTATTTAACATATAATATGGTTTTTAATTTATTTACTATTTTAACCTTAATTCATAAAATTATATAATATAAAACTTAAGGTTAATTTTGTCATATACCAACCCACTAACTTAAAATGGGTTATTTACCCATTTAACACTTCATATTAAAAAGCCAAGCTCAAACTAGCACATTATACTTTAGTATGCCACTTTTACCTATTACGCGATTAAGTCCTTTTTATCAAATTAAGCACTTAAACGATAAAATTTTTCTACGAAACTTTCACACACATTAATTCACATATAATAAACTCAAAATATAATATTAAATTATTTCTTGGTCTCGGATTCGTGGTCCCAAAACCACCGTTCGATTAGGGTCGAATTCGATTCATTATAACTCTCCTTAAGGATTTTCGTCCCGAAAATCTTACCGTTAAACAAGGCGGATATTGTTGCCTCATTGAATCCTCGTGCTCCCACGTAGCTGTTCAACTCCGTGATGATTCCATAGAACTTTCACTAACGGAATTCTTTTATTTCTCAACTCTTTTATTTCCCGAGCTAAAATACGGATCGGTTCTTCATTATATGTCAAATCAGATTGGAGTTCAATCTCTGTCGGGGTGATCACATGAGACGGATCTAATCTGTACTTACGAAGCATCGAAACGTGAAATACATCGTGTATCTTTTCTAACTCAGAGGGCAATCTCAATCTATAAGCAACAGGCCCAATATGTTCAATGATTTCATACGGTCCGATAAATCTTTGACTCAACTTGCCTTCCGACCAAATTGGAGTACTTTCTTCCACGGGAAACTTTTAAGAATACACGATCTCTTACCAAATTCAATGTCTTTACGCTTCAAATTAGCATAGGACTTTTGTCGATCGATGTAGCTTTCAAATTATCTTTGATTATGGCTACTTTACTTGATCTCTTTAATCAAATCAACCCGTGTATCTTATTCTCACGAGCTCAAATCCAATATAATGGTGTTCGACACTTTCGCCCGCATAAGGCTTCATAGGCGCCATTTTGATACTAGATTGAAAGCTATTATTGTAAGCAAATTCAATCAAAGGTAGGTATCGTTCCCACGCACCTTCAAACTCAAGAACGCAACATCTCAACATGTCCTCAAGTATCTCGAATAGTTCGCTCGACCGACCATCTGCTTTGCGGATGAAAGGTTGTACTAAAATGTAGTTTAGTACCTAAAGCATCTTGTAACTTCTTCCAAAATCCCGACGTAAATCTCGGTCTCGTTCGACACAATGGAACTCGGTACACCATGCAATCTTACAATTTGCGATACATACAATTCACAAGTTTATCGAGTGAAAAGTCTGCATTTAATCGGCACAAAATGAAATGATTTAGTCGGTCTATCAACTATAACCCATACTGCATCTTTCTTACTTGGTGTCATAGGAAGACCGGATACAAAATCCATTGTAATTCTATCCCATTTCCATTCGGTATCGGGATTGGTCAAGTAGTCCAGATGGTACTTGATGTTCACTTTTACTTGTCGACAAATTAAGCATTTGAAACAAATTCGGATATATCCCGTTTCATGCCGAAGCCACCAATAAAACTGTTTCAAATCGTTATACATCTTCGTATACTACGGATGTATCGATAGTCGGCCACTATGAGCTTCACTCAAAATCATCTCAGATCAAATCGAGTTCTTTGGAACACACATTCGCTTTTAAAATTCAAATACCATTTGCATCAATCAAAATCGACTCTGCACCTTTTCACATCAATTCGTTTAGCAATCATATTCTTGTCAATTTTACGTGCATCACAAATTTCTTTGGACAAAATCGGTCTTGCTCGTAACTCGCTATGATCGAACCATCACTAGACATAGCCATTTGTGCATTCATTGCACGAAGAGCAAATAAAGATTTTCGACTTAACGCATCCGCAACAACGTTAGCTTTTCCCGGGTGATAGTCAATCACCAATTCATAGTCTTTCAATAGTTCTAGCCACCTACGTTGTCTCAAATTCGTGTCTTTCCGAGTCATTAGATACTTCGGACTTTTGTGATCTCGAGTAAACATGGCATTTCTCGCCAAATAAGTAATGACGCCAAATCTTCAAGCATGAACACAATGGTCGCAATCTCTAAATCATCGTCGGGTAATTTCTTTCATGCGGCTTCAATTGTCTTGAAGCGTAGGCTACAACTTTGCCTTCCTCGCATCAAAAGCAACCTGCACCATTTAAAGAAGCATCGAATACACAACAAATTCTTTACCCGATTCAAATGAACTAATCTCGAGCTTCATCAAAGGGCTTTCAACCGATCAAAACTTTTCCGACATTTTTCGACCACTCGAACCGGACATCTTTCTGCAAAGAACTTTGTTAACGGGTAGCTATCATAGAAAAATCTTTCACAAATCGTCGATAGTAACCCGCAAGTCCCGTAAAACTTGAATCTCTAAACATTTTTCAGTGGCTTCCAATCAAGTATAGCCGAGATTTTATTCGGATCAACTCGAATGCCTGATGCTGAAACTACATGTCCCAAAAAGCTGACCTCTTTCATCCAGAACTCACACTTACTAAACTTAGCATACAGCTGATGATCTCGATAAAGTTTGTAGCACTAACCTCAAATGTTCAGCGTGTTCAATTTCATCTTTGGAGTAGATCAATATGTCATCAATAAACACCACCACAAATCGATCCAAAACCTGCCTAAAACCCGATTCATCAAATCCATAAAACAAGAGGTGCATTAGTAAGCCCAAAAGGCATAACCAAAAACTCAAAATGTCCGTACCTCGTCCTAATGCGCCTTTGGCACATTTGTATCTCGACTCAGAATCGATAATAACCTCGATCTCAAATCTATCTTTGAAAATCTGAAGCCCTTTCAACCGATCAAACAAATCATCAATCCGAGGTAATGGGTACTTATTCTTTATAGTTATCTTATTTAGTTGCCGGTAATCAATACACATCCGCATCGTTCCATCTTTCTTTTTCACAAAAAGAACTGGTGTGCCCCAAGGGGAAAAACTTGGCCGTGCAAAACCCCTATTTGTCAACTCTGCAACTGCAATTTCAACTCTTTTAACTCAGAGGTGCCATTCGACACGGAGCTATCGAGATCGAGTCGCTCCGGTACTAATTCAATGCCAACTCAATCTCTCGTCTCGGTGGTAAACCCGATAATTCCTCGGGAAACACGTCTGGTACTCACACAATCGGTACAAACTCAATATGCTCTTCAAACACTTTATTATCCAATACATAGGCCAAATAAGCTTCGCACCTTTTCTCACATACTTGGCTAACATCAAGATATTATTGTAGAAACCCACTTAAATCACTAGATTCAATTCGACGATCTCACCGCTCGGCATCTCATATCAATAAGCTTTCTTTTACAATTCACCATGCGTCATGCGAAGTTAACGATCCATTCCCAAAATTATATCAAACTCATCGAAGGCAACACATTAAATCAATCGGGAAGCAACAATCCCAATCATCAATGGGCAACTTTTACACACTTTATTAACAAACACACATCTACCCAAAGGGTTGGTTACGTGAATCACAAACTCGATGAGACTCAATGGCGAGTCTTCTTGAATACCGTAGTTTCACATACATATGAATGGGTTGAACTAGGATCAATCAATGCAATCACAAGAGTATCATAAAGGGTAAAAGTACCGGTAATAACATCCGAGAAGTGGCATCCTCCCTAGCTCGAGTAACATAAGCTCTAGCTGGAGCTCTAGCCTCAGATCGAACTGCTGTGTTCTTCGTCCCTCTCTGACTACCACCTACATTGCCAGAATGCCTGGGTGGTCTGCCCCGTGTTGATACACTGCTTGGTCTAGAGTTTGGTGCCGTATTCTGCTCAGCTAACATCGGGCACTCTCGAATAAAATGGTCTGAGGATCCACATTTAAAGCAGGACCGGTCACGAACTCTACAACTCCCAGAATGCCATTTTCCACAATGTTGGCATTCAACTCGATCTTGTGGAACATTACCAACATCGCCACCGAGGTAGCTCGGGAGCCCACCGAGGTCGATCACGCCTAGATAAATCCAAGTAGCTTTATGTCGGCTGAAATCATCTCTAAACTTCTTAGATGTGGAATGGAAATTCTTACCGACGGTCTCTTTCGAGTGTCTTTAGCTTCGCCTCACCTTTCTTTTCTCTTTCCCGAGCTACTCAAACTTTGCAAGCTCGCTCAACCAATGTCACAAACTCTTGAATTTCAAGAATGCCAACAAGCAACTTTATATCTTCATTCGCACTGTCTTCAAACCTTTTGCACATAATAGCTTCATGGAAACACTCTCTAGAATATCTATCGAGCCCGACAAATTTTCGTTCATATTCTGTCACAGTCATTTGCCCCTATTTCAGTTCAAGAAATTCTTTTCGTTTCTGGTCGATGAACCTCTGGCTAATATATTTCTTGCGGAATTCATTCTGAAATAAATCCCATGTCACTTTTTCTTTTGGAACCACTGATACTAGTGTATTCCACCAGTGATAGGCAGTGTCCCGAAGTAAAGATATAGCACACTTCAAACATTCTTCTGGAGTGCAGGATAGCTCATCCAGTACCCGAATAGTGTTATCAAGCCACATTTCGGCTCGCTCTGCATCATCATTATCATTAGCTTTAAATTCCTCAGCCCCAAATTTTCTGATTTTATCAATGGGAGGCCTACTAGATCTCATTGGATCTATCATCGGGGGTGCTGAAGGTACCGGAGTCGGATTATTCGGGGGTGGAGGTTGTTGTGCAATCAGATTATTACGAACAAACTGGGTAAACCATTCATTCATCATTTGGTAGAAGGCTTGTTTAGCCTCTCCTCGTGGTTACCCGTAATCGGTTGAGAGTCTAGTGGCACCGATCCACGTCATGAGACCAGCGCAACACTCTCCACATCATCGGCTACTACTCTATCGTGATCGAAATCCATTTACTATATAAAATACAATTGGAATTGTCACACTATCATATATACAATTTAAAGGCATGTATAGCTAGACCCTTACATACTACGGTAGTCCTAGAATCGACTAAACCGTAGCTCTGATACCAATAAAATGTAATGCCCCATACCCGAAACCCTTGCCGGAATTGAGTATATGGCATTACTAGACTTGACTATTAACTCGGGGTGTAAGATTTTAAAGCTGTCCAACTGCGTCATGCTGACCAAATCGACCATAACTCGAGTTATAAAACTTGAAATTTAGATCCGTAAATTTTCCTTGAAACTATACTCATATAACTTTTCACCATAATTTTTCCAGAATTTTTCATGTGGCCAATTAGTACAGTTTATTCATCAAAGTTACCCTTATTACACTGCTTGACAATTCTGACCTGTCTCTACAAAAATACAGTTATCTCATTGCACAAATTTATTATAATGTTCTTGTTTATACCAATGAAAAATAGACTCATTAAGGGTTCTATACATATAAACCATGCTTCTTAATGATTTTTTACAATTTTTACAATTTTTCCAAAACAGAACAGTGACTCATGAATTCATTCAGAGCAGGTCTCACTAAAACTTAATTATCTCATAATATATAAATCTTTTGCCTACTATGTTTCTTTTATGTAAAATAGACACAATAAGGTTTAATTTCATATCTCATTAACCTTATAATTCAATATACCCTATTTTTGGTGATTTTTCTAACTCACATCACTGCTGCTACTACAAGCTGTTTTGTTGCATTTTATGAAAGACTAGCTTCTAACCGAACCTACCTACATCCCTAATTCAAGGATTCATTTCAGATACAAACATTTCCTTAACAAAACGATTAAACTTTGATTAACAATGCATAAACATTTCCATCATAAACCAACATACATATCAAGACACAACAACAGATTTAACTAAAAATTTAGCCATATTCGCATGGCTATTATATACATGAACCTTAAGATTTCATCAAACAAAGACCAAGTCTTTCCTATACATGCCTTCGTTTAAAGATCAAAATGAAAGAGTACCCAAAATGTAGATTGATAGCGTGAGTGACTTTCCTAACGATCCCAAGAGCTTGTAGCTTGCACCTAAACTATAAAACAGAGGAAACATTTCACATGATAAGCTTGCTAGCTTAGTAAGTCCTAATTTCATAAAAATAACATTTGAATTTTAACAATTAAATTACTATAATTCAACTTATGGACTTGTGCTCATACTTATTTTCAAACTTTAATTTTCATACCCATATTAACAAGTATGAATTGTAGAAACGATATCTCTCTACCCACATGCTTATGATCAAAATACTTGTTTATAAACCAACCTTTCAAACCCAAAATGTCATCGTATAATCATAAGTACATGCATTTATATACTTAAATGTCAATTACTATAACATGGCATCAATTACACAAGCACTCATGTGGCGAATATGCCTAGTCATGTATCCTCATATTAGAAGACCAAGATACAACAATCATATCATTCATTAGTAAAGCCGAGAACACATATTATAACCCCATATATATATATATATGTATATATTCCACACTCGTAACACATGCCATTTGTAATAAATTACCGATTTTCCTTGTCTCATATAAGTAAGAAATTCATTCCCACTTCACATACTCACCTGAGCCGTTAACTCGATAAGTTTGCTTCAATTAGCCTTGAACATAAATTTCGGTTTCTATTTGTAAAATACATCACCGCAAGCACTAAGCACGCTAGGCATTAAGCTCGAATATATCACCGCAGACGAAGCACGCTAGGCACTAAGCCCGAATGTATCACCGAATGTATCAAACGCGACGCTTCGCTAGGCACTAAGCCCGAATGTATCACCAAGACGAAGCACGCTAGGCACTAAGCCCGAATATATAACACAATCAACATTCCCATGCACATTACTTAATGCTACAATCACATCCATCTCATATGCTTTATTTTACAATATCATGTTAAACCGAACGTAAGTATCCACATCACATTCAATCAACAAAGTCAATACCATTTCATGCCCCACATTCGGCCTATATACATTCTTATGCCTTAGTATACTAAATTTTATCAAATACTACTTTGGTAATTAAATTCTCAATTTAAATTTGCTTAGGACTTACCTCGGTTGTCGATAGGCCGTGCAAATCGGCTATTCGAGAACCTTCGTCTTTCCCGATCTAAACTGCTTTTCTTTGCTCTTGATCTAAAACACATTAAAATTCAGCTCATTCAAGTGCAATTCATCTTAATTTACTCCCTAAGCACATAAATGGGCAATTTACTATTTTACCTCTAGCATTTCACAACTTTGCAATTTAGTCCTATTTGCTTAACACACAAAATACACCAAATTAGCCAAAACTATGCAAGGGCGAATGTTCCTAGGGACCTTACAAGTCCTCACATTTCATTTATTTTGCAAATAGGCCCTCTAAAATTTATTTTTACAATTTAGCCCTAAAACTCAATTTCATCAAAACTTCCAACACAAAACATATTAATCCTTTACATATCTTTCATCTAAAATCATCAAATATCAAAAACCACATGAATACAACAATGGCCGAATATCAAGCATGCTTAGATTCAAAAATTACAACATGGGTCGGTTACGGTTCGAAGCAACGATCTCAAAAACGTAAAAATTTACAAAAACCGACTAAGAATTTACCTTGAATTTGGCTTGGATATTGCCGAAATTTCAAAGAACTTAGCTCCCCTTGTGTTTCTCAATATTCGGCCAAAAAGATGAATGAAAATATCCATTATTTCTTTTATGTTTTATTTAACATATAATATGGTTTTTAATTTATTTACTATTTTAACCTTAATTCATAAAATTATATAATATAAAACTTAAGGTTAATTTTGTCATATACCAACCCACTAACTTAAAAATGGGTTATTTACCCATTTAACACTTCATATTAAAAAGCCAAGCTCAAACTAGCACATTATACTTTAGTATGCCACTTTTACCTATTACGCGATTAAGTCCTTTTTATCAAATTAAGCACTTAAACGATAAAATTTTTCTACGAAACTTTCACACACATTAATTCACATAATACAGATTTCCTCTTCCAAATCACCGTGTAAAAATGTGGTCTTCACATCGAGCTGAACTAGTTCAAGATCATATTGTGCAACCAAGGCTAGCAAAAACTGAATAGACGAATGCTTCACAACTGGAGAAAACACTTCATTGTAGTCTATTCCTTCTTTCTGAGCGTAACCCTTTTCTACTAATCTAACCTTGTATCGAATTTCATTTTTACCAGGAAATCATTTCTTCTTTGCATATACCCATTTGCATCCAATTGCCTTCTTTCCTTTAGGCAGTCTCACCAACTCCCAAGTCCTATTTTTATAAAGAGACTGCATTTCTTCATTCATAGCTTTCTTCCACTTTACACCATCAGGGTTACTTCTTACTTCTGTGTAAGTAGAAGGAACGTCATCATCTGCAATTAGAAGTTAATCGGCCACCATATCATCAAAGCGAGAAGGCATACGGATCTCTCTTATTGGCCTCCTATATGCAATTGAATCTTTTTTCTGTAGAAGTTCTTGGGTCAAAACTTCTTCATCATTTGTTCCTTCAATAGTAGCTGGATCATCATTAACCTTTTCAAGCTCCACCTGCTGCAAAGTACTACTGGTTTTGTCATCCTTTTGTGAATCTTTGTTCTTTATCATGGTTGATTCATGAAAAGTCACATCTCTACTAAAAATAATCTTCCTTGTATCAGGACACCAGAGACGGTGTCCTTTTACTCCACTAGTTATACCTACGAATAATGCTTTCTTTGCTCTTGGGTCTAGCTTAGATTCTTTTACATGATAATATACAGTGGAACCAAAAACATGTAAATAATCATAATCAGTAGTAGGTTTACCTGTAACATCCTGAATAGGGCCTATGCATTTCCAGTTCAATTGTAAGAAATGACAAGTTCCAAGTACTATGAATAAATTTTGATACTTTTGAAAACCTAGAAATGCATGAAAATGGAAATGAAAATGGAAATGAAAATGGAAATGAAAATGGAAATGGAAATGGAAATGGAAATGGAAATGGACATTTTGGAAACTTAGACATTTTGGAAACCTAATGGAATTAGGAAAGTGAACATTTTGGAAAACCAAACCAAAATAGGAAACTAAACATTTTGGAAACCAAACCAAAATAGGAAACTAAACATTTTGGAAACCAAGCCAAAATAGGAAACTAAACATTTTGGAAACTTGGAAAATACAGAGCATGCTGAAAATTTTAGGAAACTTAAAATGACCCCTAATGTCGAATTTAAGAGCCCAAAGGGGAGCTTAGGGCCAAGTGACCCTAAAATATAAAGAACATAAACTTTGACCCAATAACGGACTTGGAAATGTGGCTCAAGATGCCACCCAAGGCTTTAGGAAATGGCCCAAATGCAAGAGGTTTTGGGCTGAGTCCAGTCATCAAGGAAACAAATAAAAGAAATAAAATTTTGTCTCCATGAGTGGAGAGTTGGACTGACACAAGGAGAGGAATTTCTATCCAATAAAAACTCTTGGCCAATTAGGAGATTTAATGGAATTTCATATTGATAAAACTAAAACTTATCACAAGTGAAGAATTGGTGAATTAGGGACTCTAAGGCTAATAGATTCGCCAAAGGAAGAAAAGAAAAGAGCTATTCTCTTCTCTTCAACACCTTTCCGAAACCTCCTAGAGAAAGTAGCAACAATTTTTCCCCCTCTCTTCAACCGAAATTTCCTTGTCAAAAACTCTCTCCATCTTTTTCTTTCTTTTCCCCCTCTTCTACTATCCATCCACAAAAGCCAAAGATTGAGATCCACAATAGTACCATAGCCGAATAGCATAAGGGATATTCCGGGATTCGAAACCAAGGTAAGTACATCATTATACAATCGGCAAAAATATCCCCTCCGTGATTTAATAGTAGATCAAATCTAACAAATGATTTCGGCAGGAATTTGAAATAAAGATCAACTTCGGGATTTGAGGTAAGTGACTCTATACATTCGGCCAAGGCCAAATCTTAGTCAATTAGATCAAATTGATCAAAAACTAATCTATTCAGAGATCTAGGAAGTTGCCGATTTCAAGGAAAAAGGAGGTGAAGTTTCGGATTTAAAAATCCATAAGGTAAGCCCTAAAGGTATTCGGCCAAAGTTATGTGATTACCTAGATTAGATCCAAAATTATTAAAAGCCGAAAACTAATTTATGTTGAAGTTTCAAGGTTGGCCGAATATCAAGTGAAGGAAAACAAAGATTCCGGGATTTGAATAAACATCAAATCGGCATCAAAGGTAAGCCTCTTTACAAATCCTACTAGGATTTGGATATTATAGCCCAAAATAGAATTTATGCCAAGTAATATTTGATAAACCAAATGTAGGAATTAGGATCTGAACACTAGATCTTACTTTCGAAATCTCAAGGAATCGCTAAACAAATCAGGTGTATATTCCACACTATTCTTAATAGTTTTATGGTTTAAATATGTTATATATGTTAATGTGAAAGTGAAAGAAAGTGGCTAAAGTGCCATATTATGGTACAAAGTATTCAGGTACGTTTTCCCTACTCCTACTAGGATTTCAAATAAATGTTATACAAGTGAAAAGTGATGTGAAAGTGAAATAAAAATATGTTATGCATGATATTTATAATTTGGGGCATTCGGGATTTATGTGAAAGGGAAGAAGGTGTTGACTACGGTCTCACCAACGTTATAAGTGAAAGTGATGACTTGGTCTCACTAAGTGAATGCGATGACTTGGTCTCACTAAGTGAATGTGATGACTTGGTCTCAATAAGTGGTAACTTCATTACATTACGATGGTGGCTATGCCACAATATTATCGATGGGCGATGAGCACGCCGACCGCAGCCGACCGCCTTCGATGGAGTGTAGCGGAAGGAGGGTTGATGAGTAGTCCCCACGGTGTACAAAGTTGGTACGGGTGGAGTGTAGCGGATGGCATATAGGTTTGGGTTCGGGTTTGCATCATGATCTTGAAATTGTTATATGCATATGATTTTTATGGTGTGCCTATTTCTATTATGTTTAGTGTTGGTTACACACTGAGTCTATCGACTCACCCCGTTGTGGGAATATGTTTCAGGTGATGAGCAGTAATGGACCGGGACGGTGGAACTTGTGGTGGCCATGATCGACTGGAAGTTCAGTTTATATTGAATATTTTTTTTTTATTTTAAAGTGTTGTACAATTTATTATTTTGGGTTTCATTTTATGTAATAAGGCCACCGTGACGAATTTTTATTTCTACTATAATTGCTATGTTATGAGTTTAGGGCTTTATAAAGAGTAAGCCCACCTAATATGAAATAAGTTTAAATATTTTATCACTTGAAACAAATGGGTTTTTGTTATAAAAAAATAAATTTGTTTTCAACTCAAGCCCAACCCACAACAAACTATCTTCCAAAACACATAGTTTTCAAAGTATTCGAATGAATTTGAACCGGGTTACTTCGAGGGACATACCAGATCCAGTCCATTCTCGTGGGCTGGGTTTGGGGTGTTTCAGATTTGGTATCAGAGCCCAGTTCAAACTCTCGGCCTGTGGCCTAAGGCCCAAAACGTTTTTAAAATAAGGCCAAATGAGTTTTATGAAAGTATTTTTACAAATAGACAGGTACAAAGACATGGCCCCTAAGTCTCCGACCTGCCGTCCACCAGGTAAGTACCCCTAACTCTATGTGTGATACTGTGATTTATATAAGGGTAGAAAAGGCATGGAACGTAGAATAGCATGATAGGAACTTGAACCCTAGGACTAGACTACTCAAACACAAACACATAAGATTTAATGCACTAAACCAACCTATGTCTAAGTCAATTAAGCTAGGGTGTGACAACCATGGTACGCATGTCTAGGAGTGGATCCTGAAGAGCTTGGTATTTAAGCAGTCCTAGTGACTCACCTCCTCTTCTTGAATCCTACCTGGTGCGTAGCTTCGGTTCACCCTAACCTAGAGGACTTAGTGGGTGTGGCAACCCCTGTACGCATGTCTAGGAATGGTTTCTGTGGGAGCTTGGTATTTAAGCAGTCCGCGTGACTCACCTCCTCTCCACTCGAATCCCGCCTCAGTGCGTAGCTTTGGTTCACCCCGACCAAGAAGGCTCACCATAGGCTAAACCCAATAACTAAAACCCGAAAGGGAATTAGCCGCTTTTTTAAAACACTTAATATTAAAATTTTAAATCACTTTCTTTCTCTCATCCTTAATTCACAAAAACTATTTCGGTACACAATTATTTTCAAAAAAAAAAATTTTTTTTGATCCATACAAATTACAAAAATGCCCTTAGTGGTAAAATTACCAAAAGGCCCTTGGTTTATAAAATGTTCAACTACTCAACAGCTTTACCAAAATTTCATTATTTCATAAACATTCAAAAACCCTAATTCGTAAAATATCAAAATACCTTGATTTTGGAAAAATTACAAAATTGCCCCTAACTTACAAAATTACCAAAATGACCCTGATTTTCAAAATTTTTGCAACATTTCCATTTTGAAGGAACAATTCTCGAAAAGAACCCTTAGAGTTTTCCCACTTTTGAAATACCACTGATCTATTAAATTTTACAAATTTACCTCGATTTATAAAAAATTACTGAAAATACCCGAGGTTAAAAACTACCGAAATAACCCCAGATTTAAAACTTTTTCCAAATTACCCTAGACTTCAAAATTTTCAAAAATAATTTTTGACAAAAACACCAAGGGACGTGTTTCTTCTAAAAAATTACGAAAATGCCCCTGTAGGACAAAATTACGAAAATACCCCCGGGTAGAGGAAAACAACAACAACAACAAAAACTACAACATTTCTCTGAATGAACGAAAGTTCATACTTGTTTGATGGATGAATGAATAAGACTGTGTGTTTGTATGAATACGAAAGAACCACTCTTAAAACACTTTCCATAAAACTCCTTCGCTAATAAACAAGTGGAACAAATACTAATCCATAAAATTTCTTAATCAGATCTCGACGCTAGAAAATGAGTTCTAGAGGACGTGGTCGTCAAGGACGCGGTAGAGGAAGAATAACTGTGTCAGAACCCATTAGATCAGGTCAAGGTTCTGACAATGAGTTACCACCGCCACCACCACCCCCAGCTGTTAATGTCGAGCAAAGAGCTCGGGAATGAGATGAGGCGTGTCGCAGCCATGTTGCAGTATTGAAATGGTGGTGGCGGGTGGAAATTGGAGCTCAAAATTTGTACCCGAGCGACTCGATCCAACGAGGTGAGGTGTTTAAGTAGAGTGTCCGGTGTGGCACCCAAGATCACGAGTATTGGTTGGAAGCAACTGAGCGTATTATGGATGAACTCGACCTGACCCCTGAGGAGAAGTTGAAAGGGATGGTAGCCCTGTTACGTGATGAAGCATACCAATGGTGGCTAACTGTTCGTGATGGTGCCACGGTAGAGGATCTGACGTGGGAGTATGCTAAGGAGGCATATCAGAAGAAGTATGTCGGCACACGGTATATTGATGAGCAGCGGAAAGCTTTTCTAGGACTAGTTCAGGGGAACAAGTCAGTGGCGGCATATGAGGCTAAATTTCTGAGGTTAAGCCGATATGCTCGAGGAGTAGTCGCGACTGAACATGAACGCTGTGTCCATTTTGAGGACGGTTTAAGGGATGACCTAAGGTTATTGATAGCTCCACATCAGGAGAGGGAGTTCTCCACGTTGGTGGAAAAGGCTAAGGTAGCTGAAGGAATTAAAGACTCGACTAGGCAGAACTCTGACAGGAATAGACCCAAGAGAGGTTATGGATCGTCGGGAAATGTGCAGAAAAGGCCCAGAACTGAGGGGTCAAAAGGTCAGCAAGTTGATACCAGAGGGCAGTATCGTTCTTGTGAGTATTGTGGAAGGAAGCACTCAGGTGAGTGTTGGAAAAAGATAGGAGCATGTCTTAAATGTGGGTCTAAGGACCATATGCTCAAGGACTGTCCAAAGATATCGATGATGATACCAAAGAACACGTAATGTTAATCAGCCGGTAGGGAGGACAAGACCTCAACGAGGTCGAGGTTCAATAATGAGGTAATAGTCTTGGCAGAGGACGTGGCGAGGTGCCACCAATATCAAGCAAGACAGTAGGGTTTGGTTTATGCGGTTCACCAAGGAGGATGAAGATGCGCCGGACGTCATAACCCAGACGTTCCTCATTCATGGTAAACCCTATTATGCTTTAATTGATGTGGGCTCGACCCATTCTTATGTTGCTCGTAGTGTAGTTGAGACACTAGGCCTAGACTCTGAACTTTCTCGATAAAGAGATGACGGTAGTAAGCCCATTAGGTCAAACTATAGTGGTAAATAAGATCTTTCGGGATATACCCTAGAAATTGTGGAGTGAGCTTTGGTGACTTAATGGAATTACCCTTCGGGGAATTTGACCTTATACTTGGTATGGATTGGTTAGTA
Organism: Gossypium rotundifolium; assembly: GCA_025506655.1. Taxonomy (NCBI): domain Eukaryota; kingdom Viridiplantae; phylum Streptophyta; class Magnoliopsida; order Malvales; family Malvaceae; genus Gossypium; species Gossypium rotundifolium. The sequence goes on along the minus strand of CP106731.1, from coordinate 117,093,282 downwards.
GAACATCGAGCCGTGTTGGATTGTGTGGCTAAACGAATGGAACTAAAAACCCCTGAGGATGAGGTGGTCATTATGATAGGAGAGAGAAGGAACAATTTGACTAATGTAGTTTCGTGCTTAAGGTGGAAAGGATGGTGCGTAAAGGGTACAAGGCGTTCTTAGCCTTTGTAAGTCGTTGGATGGAAGTGAGGAAGGTGTCAAAGTAGTCGAATAAAGAAGGGACTTTGAGGATGTGTTTCGGAGGAATTACCAGAATACCCCGGATAGAGAAGTTGAATTTGGAATAGACTTACTACCGTAAATGTAGCGGTGTCAATTGCTCCATACCGAATGGCGCCAAAGGAATTAGTGGAGCTTAAGGCTCAAATCCAGAATTATTGGATCGTGGGTTTATTCGCCCAAAGGTGTCTCCTTGGGGAGCACCGGTCTTGTTTGTGAAGAAGAAGGACGGAACTATGCGTATGTGCATAGACTATCGTCAATCTGAATAAGTGACCATCAAGAACAAGTATCCTTGCCAAGGATCGATGACTTGTTCGATCACCAAGGAGCCGCAGATGTTTTTGAAGATCGATTTACGGCCGGGATACCATCGATTGAAGGTGAAGGAGGTGATATCCATAAGACCGCTTTTAGGACAAGATATGGTCACTTTGAGTTTGTAGTAATGCCGCTTTGGGTTGACAAACGCCCACCGCATTCATGGATATGATGAATCGAGTATTCCAACCTTACTTAGACAGGTTTGTTGTGGCATTCATCGATGATATCTTGGTTTATTCTAAGTCAGAAGAGGAGCATGATGAGCATCTCCGAATTGTGTTACAAGTATTAAGGGAGAAGAAGCTTTATGCCAAGTTCAGCAAGTGTGAATTTTGGCTCAGAGAATTTGCTTTCTTAGGACACGTGGTGTCTGCCGAGGGAATAAGGGTGGATCCTAAGAAAATCGAAGTGGTATTGGATTGGAAACCACCTAAGTCGATGGCAGAGATTCATAGTTTCTTAGGGTTGGCAGGCTATTACCGAAGGTTCGTGGAAGGATTCTCGTCGATAGCCGTGCCATTAACAAAATTGTTGAGGAAGGAAGTACCCTTTGTGTGGACGGATAAGCAACAAGAGAGTTTTGAAAAACTTAAAAGGTATTAACTAAGCTCGGTGTTGATTCAACTCAAGCGGGAAGGATTTTGTGGTATACCGTGATCGTCACATACGGGGTTAGGATGTGTTCTTATGCAAGATGGCAAGGTAGTCGCTATGCGTCCCGGCGATTAAAGGCGCATGAAGTGAACTACCCAACCCATGACTTGGAATTGGCGCAGATGGTTTTCGCTCTTAAGGTGTGGAGGCATTATCAGATGGAGAAAGATCGGTGATCTACAGGACCACAAGAGTCTCAAGTACCTTTTGACTCAAAAAGAGTTAAACTTGAGGCAACGAAGGTGGGTGGAATTACTGAAAGACTATGACTGTTCGATAGAATATCACCCGGGCAAGGCAAATGTAGTAGCTGATGCTTTAAGTAGGAAGGTTGTGACGGACTTAAGAGCAATGTTCGCTCATTTAAGCTTATATGAGGATGGAAGTTTGTTGGCCGAATTACAAGTCAAGCCAACATGGTTGAAGGAAGTAAAAGAGGGACAGTTGGTTGATGAAGATTTAAATGTTAAGCTACAAAAAGCACAGAACGGAGAGTTGGAGGACTATGAGATTAATGATGAAGGAGTATTATGCTACAGAGGGAAAGTCTGTATGCCAAGAGACAAGGAGTTAAGACAGAAGATCCTTCGAAAAGCACATAGTAGCCCTTATGCTATGCATCCCGGAGGCATTAAGCTATACAGAGACTTAAGAGAACAATTCTGGTGGCCAGATCTTAAACGAGAAGTTACAAAATTTGTGGGAAGATGTCGGACGTGTCAGCAAGTTAAGGCTGAACACCAAGTTCCATCGGGATTGCTTCAGCCAATCCAGATTCCACAGTGGAAGTGGGAAAGAATTACCATGGACTTCGTTAGTGGGCTTCCCCTTACGCCTACTAAGAAGGACTCGGTATGGGTTATAGTAGACCGTTTGACTAAGACCGCACATTTTATCCCAGTAAGAATAGACTATCCTCTTCAAAAGCTAGCCAAGTTATATGTGGCAGAAATTGTGAGGTTACATGGAGTACCAATGTCAATCATCTCTGATAGAGACCCAAGGTTTACGTCTCGATTTTGGAAGGCACTTCATCAAGCTTTAGGCACCAAGTTGGATTTCACTACGGCCTTCCATCCACAATCGGACGGGCGATCGAACGAGTAATACAAGTGTTGGAGGATATGTTGAGAGGATGTATGATGGATTTTCGAGGAAGTTGGGAAGACTACTTGCCTTTAGCGAGTTCGCCTACAACAATAGTTATCGACTAGCATTCAATGGCACCATATGAAGCATTGTACGGACGGAAGTGTCGTACTCTACTTGTTGGACCGAGTTAGGAGAACGTCGAGTTTTGGGACCAGAGATAGTGGCGTAAATGAAGAGAAGGTTGAAATAATTCGAACACAATTAAAAGAAGCCTCAGATAGACAGAAGTCTTATGCCGACCTCAAACGGAAGGAAATAGAGTTTGAAATAGGAGACCAAGTGTTTCTAAAAGTCTCACCATGGAAGAAAGTGATGATGTTTGGTCGGAAAGGGAAATTAAGCCCAAGATTCATCGGGCCCTATCGGGTACTAAAGCGAGTGGGACCAGTGGCATACCAGCTAGAGTTGCCACCAGAGTTGCAACAAATGCATGACGTATTCCATGTGTCCATGCTACGTCGTTACCGATCGGATCCCTCTCACATAGTACCAGTAGAAGAAGTGGAACTAAGGTCAGACTTAACCTACGAGGAAGAGCCAATTCAGATTCTGGAACGTGACGTGAAAGTACTACGGAGGAAGTCAGTTCCTCTAGTTAAAGTATTGTGGCGCAATCATGGATCGGAGGAAGCTTCGTGGGAGCCAGAAGAGGCAATGAGACAACAATACCCTCAATTGTTTAGTTAGAAAATTTCGAGGACGAAATTTTGTTTAAGGGGGGTAGAACTGTAACATCCTGAATAGGGCCTATGTATTTCCAGTTCAATTGTAAGAAATGACAAGTTCCAAGTACTATGAATAAATTTTGATACTTTTGAAAACCTAGAAATGCATGAAAATGGAAATGAAAATGGAAATGAAAATGGAAATGGAAATGGAAATGGAAATGGAAATGGACATTTTTGGAAACTTAGACATTTTTGGAAACCTAATGGAATTAGGAAAGTGAACATTTTGGAAAACCAAACCAAAATAGGAAACTAAACATTTTGGAAACCAAACCAAAATAGGAAACTAAACATTTTGGAAACCAAGCCAAAATAGGAAACTAAACATTTTGGAAACTTGGAAAATACAGAGCCACGAAAATTTTAGGAAACTTAAAAATGACCCCTGAATGTCGAATTTAAGAGCCCAAAGGGGAGCTTAGGGCCAAGTGACCCTAAAAATATAAAGAACATAAACTTTGACCCAATAACGGACTTGGAAATGTGGCCTGAAGATGCCACCCAAGGCTTTAGGAAATGGCCCAAATGCAAGAGGTTTTGGGCCTGAGTCTGAGTCATCAAGGAAACAAATAAAAGAAATAAAAATTTTGTCTCCATGAGTGGAGAGTTGGACGGCACAAGGGAGAGGAATTTCTATCCAATAAAAACTCTTGGCCAATTAGGAGATTTAATGGAATTTCATATTGATAAAACTAAAACTTATCACAAGTGAAGAATTGGCTGAATTAGGGACTCTAAGGCTAATAGATTCGGCCAAAGGAAGAAAAGAAAAGAGCTATTCTCTTCTCTTCAACACCTTGCCGAAACCTCCTAGAGAAAGTAGCAACAATTTTTCCCCCTCTCTTCAATCGAAATTTCCTTGTCAAAAACTCTCTCCATCTTTTTCTTTCTTTTCCCCCTCTTCTACTATCCATCCACAAAAGCCAAAGCTTTGAGATCCACAATAGTACCATAGCCGAATAGCATAAGGGATCTTCCGGGATTAGAAACCAAGGTAAGTACATCATTATACAATCGGCAAAAAGATCCCCTCCGTGATTTAATAGTAGATCAAATCTAACAAATGATTTCGGCAGGAATTTGAAATAAAGATCAACTTTGGGATTTGAGGTAAGTGAGTCTATACATTCGGCCAAGGCCAAATCTTAGTCAATTAGATCAAATTGATCAAAAACTAATCTATTCAGAGATCTAGGAAGTTGCCGATTTCAAGGAAAAAGGGAGGTGAAGTTTCGGGATTTAAAAATCCATAAGGTAAGCCCTAAAGGTATTTGGCCAAAGTTATGTGATTACCTAGATTAGATCCAAAATTATTAAAAGCCGAAAACTAATTTATGTTGAAGTTTCAAGGTTGGTCGAATATCAAGTGAAGGAAAACAAAGATTCCGGGATTTGAATAAACATCAAATCGGCATCAAAGGTAAGCCTCTTTACAAATCCTACTAGGATTTGGATATTATAGCCCAAAATAGAATCTATGCCAAGTAATATTTGATAAACCAAATGTAGGAATTAGGATCTGAACACTAGATCTTACTTTCGAAATCTCAAGGAATCGCTAAACAAATCAGGTGTGTATTCCACACTATTCTTAATAGTTTTATGGTTTAAATATGTTATATATGTTAATGTGAAAGTGAAAGAAAGTGGCTAAAGTGCCATATTATGGTACAAAGTATTCAGGTACGTTTTCCTACTCCTACTAGGATTTCGAAATAAATGTTATACAAGTGAAAAGTGATGTGAAAGTGAAATAAAAATATGTTATGCATGATATTTATAATTTGGGGCATTCGGGATTTATGTGAAAGGGGAAGAAGGTGTTGACTACGGTCTCACCAACGTTATAAGTGAAAGTGATGACTTCGGTCTCACTAAGTGAATGTGATGACTTCGGTCTCACTAAGTGAATGTGATGACTTGGTCTCACTAAGTGGTAACTTCTTACATTACGATGGTGGCTATGCCACAATATTATCGATGGGCGATGGCGACCGTCAATTGACGCCTTCGATGGAGTGTAGCGGAAGGAGGGTTGACTTAGTAGTCCCCACGGTGTACAGGTTGGTACGGGTGGAGTGTAGCGGATGGCATATAGGTTTGGGTTCGGGTTTGCATCATGATCTTGAAATTGTTATATGCATATGATTTTTATGGTGTGCCTATTTCTATTATGTTTAGTGTTGGTTACACACTGAGTCTATCGACTCACCCCGTTGTGGGAATATGTTTCAGGTGATGAGCAGTAATGGACCGGGACGGTGGAACTTGTGGTGGCCATGATCGACTTGAAGTTCAGTTTATATTGAATATTTTTTTTATTTTAAAGTGCTGTACAATTTATTATTTTGGGTTTCATTTTATGTAATAAGGCCACCGTGACGAATTTTTATTTCTACTATAATTGCTATGTTATGAGTTTAGGGCTTTATAAAGAGTAAGCCCACCTAATATGAAATAAGTTTAAATATTTTGTCACTTGAAACAAATGGGTTTTTGTTATAAAAAATAAATTTGTTTTCAACTCAAGCCCAACCCACAACAAACTATCTTCCAAAACACATAGTTTTCAAAGTATTGAATGAATTTGAACCGGTTACTTGAGGACATACGGATCCATCCATTCTCGTGGGCGGGTTTGGGGTGTTTCATTACCGATCCACATTTCCATTGGAGTTTTTTCATTTATTGCACCGATGGCAACCGGTTAATTAGATGGCACGCATATGTAACTGCCTCAGCCCAAAATTTCTTGCCCAATCCAGCATTGGACAACATACATTCGAACTTTCTCCAATATTGTCCGATTCATACGTTTTGCCACCCCATTCTGCTGTGGTGTATCTCGAACAGTGAAGTGTCGCACAATTCCCTCATCTTGACATACTTGTTGAAATGGATCATTCTTGTACTCAGTACCATTGTCTGATCGAAGTCGTTTGACCTTTCGACCAGTCTCAATCTCCAGCATCTTCTTCCATTTTAGAAATGCATCCAAAACTTCATTTTTTTTTCTTTTCATTAGATACACCCATACTTTTCTTGAATAATCATCAACAAAAGTAACAAAATAGTGCATTCCTCCCAAAGAAGCCACTTTGGTAGGTCCTACACATCATCAGTGAGCGTAGTCCGTAATTCATTTCAGATTGTGAATTCTTTGAACCAAATTTTACCCTCATCTGCTTGCCTAGAACACAATGTTCACAAAATGGCCCAATTATCCATTTTCACTTAAGGCCCATTTATCGATTATCACATATGGCCCAAATTCTCAATTATCACATATGGCCCAAATTTACCAAATATCAAATATATGGCCCAAATTTTCCAAATATCACATATATGGCCCAAATTTATCAAATATCACATATGGCCCAAATTTGCCAAATATCACATATATGCCCAAATTTATCAAATATCACATATATGGCCCAAATTTATCAAATATCACATATATGGCCCAAATTTGCCAAATATCACATATATGGCCTAAATTAATCACTTATTAATGTTTTAGCCATTAAGGGCGATTTCTAAAATTTTCACGATCTTAATACCGATTTCACGATCTTAACACTAAAGTGTCAATAATACCATATTTTCCGATATCACTAACTTTGCGATTTTTAATCCAACTTTAATCATTGTATAGTCATCTAACCCATGAGATATAGTGTGTAAATACACACCTGATTACTGTGAGAACTACACTCTCCCACTCGTCGATATCTAAACACACATTACGAAGGATTAGAACACTAAAATTTAATAACAAACTATTCTAATATTGAGCGATCTAGATCTTACCCTCGGAATCTCGAACAACCACTATTTGCGATCTCTCTCCGATCAAAGGTTCAATACCCGGAGTAAACAGTGGTTCGGGAGTACGTATGACTTCGAATAATTGATTTTCACTGGATGAAGGTCCACAACCCGGTGGAAAATCTTGGATTTCGGAAACAGTCCTTCTCTTAAACTTAGGGGGATTAATAGAACCACCCATCTTCCGAACACTATTTACTGCCCTTTTCGTCCCTATTTTGATTGTCTTCAAAGACAAGGAATCATTAGTCTTAACAATATTTTTCGAAAATCTTAAAACTAAAGACTTGAAAGTGTAATCGGTTTACCTTGAAAATCCTTTACCTTTAACACTTTAAATCCGATTTCAACGATCCACAATATTTACGAACACTTGAGCTTCGGCCCTCCGCTAAATTTCTATGATAGAGAAAAGGTTGGAATTAGATATGTTATGATGATGATCTCAATCCAAAAGATCATCCTACACCACAAGATTCGGCACAAAAGAATAACAAATTCTAAAATATTATACTAGCCACTTACCGATTGATTAAGTTGTGAGTAGAAAGAAGATTCGATTATCAAGGAAAAATTGAAGGAGATAGTGCTTAGCAACATTCGGCCATGAGAGATGATGTTGATTCGGTTTCCAATAGAGAAAAGAGAAAGAAAAAGAAAGAAGATGATAGGTTTATAATTCTTTTATCAATGGTAAAAGAAAAGCAAAGAAAGAGTGGTTAAGACAATGGTACATTCGGCAAGGGTGAAAAGAAAAGAAAAGAAAATGCCCTTCAAGAATGTATGATTTCAAGACAAGGAGAAAAAAGATTTTTGGGAGAAAGTAAGGTAATACTGAAATGGTCAAAATGAAATGGCCAAAACAAAACACAAATTTTACCTATTGTTCAAGACATATTCGGCTAGGGAATAAGTTTGGAGAGAAAGATTTTGGAGAGAAAGCTATTGATACACCAAAATACCAAAATTAAAATGACCAAAGCTAGCATCTACCTTACCCAATGCTAACCAAAAATTTGGCCATCCCCCCTAGCCCCTAAAACCATCCAAGTTCATGGACAATTAGCCATTCAAAGCTTTCCAAAACAGAGCCCTTGTTTTAAGCTTATGTCCCCCTTACATGCCTTTTCCATATGATTCCTTTCCCTAAGTTATCACTTGCCTTATTCCCATGATCTTCTTGCCATAAAAAAATTAATCCAACTCATCAATCCTTATCCATGACCGACACTTGCTAAGGAAAAGCAAAAATAAAAGCTTCAACTTGCATGCTAGGAGATTTGAACCTCTCCCCTCAAGCAAACATGCTTGCTCCAACTCCACCTTGCTACTAGCTTCTATTGTGCTAGGTTTTAACACTTAATTTTACTTAAACCTCAAAGTCACTTGATCCACTTCAATTAAATACTCCTTACTAAAATTTATTCTAATTCTGAATAGTTCTCAAGTCTTCTCAAGATCATACTAAACATGAAAACTTTTATTATACTCAAGTTAAGCACTAAAACATGCATTAATTAAATACTCAAATTTTAGGATGTTACAACTCTACCCTCCTTAAAGAAAATTTCATCCTCGAAATTTACCTGGCTAAAAGAGATGAGGATATTGTTGTCAAATTGCATCCTCAGGCTCCCACGTAGCTTCCTCTGCTCCGTGATTATGCCATAAAACCTTGACTAGTGGTACAGTCTTCTTTCTTAACACCTTAACATCTCGGTCTAAGATTCTCACTGGTTCCTCCTCAAAAGACAAATCTGGCCTTAATTCCATTTCTTCTACCGGTACTATGTGCGATGGATTCGATCTATAGCGTCTCAGAATTGAAACATGGAAAACACTATGAATCTAACTCAATTCCGAAGGTAAATCAAGTTGATAGGCCATTGATCCTACACGCTTCAACACACGGTACGGTCCAATGAACCTAGGGCTCAACTTGCCTTTCCTTCTGAATCTGAAAATCTTTTTCCACGGTGAAACTTGCAAAAAGACCTGATCTCCCACCGCAAACTCGATATCTTTACGCTTCAGATCCACGTATGACTTTTGTCTATCCGAATCTTCCTTTAACCGCACTCGAATCACCTTTACTTTTTCTTCCGTCTCGATATCAATTCAGACCCAAAAGTTGTCGTTCCCTAATTGATCCAACAAGTAGAGTACGACACCTCGACCATATAACGCTTCATAAGGTGCCATCGAATCTTTGGATTGATAGTCGTTGTTATACGCAAACTCTGCCAATGGTAGAAAATCTTCCCAACTACCTCTGAAATCAATCACACAACCTCTTAACATGTCTTCCAAAATCTGGATTACTCTTTCCGACTGACCATCTGACTGAGGGTGAAAAGCCGTACTAAAGTTTAACTTTGTTCCCAAAGCCTCATGTAAAGCTTTCCAAAATCGTAATGTAAACCGAGAATCCCTATCCGATATGATAGGCATTGGTACCCCATGCAACCTCACGATTTCAGATACATACAGTTTAGCCAACTTCTGCAATGAGTAATCCGTACGAACTTGTAGAAAATGAGCAGTCTTCGTTAATCGATCCACTACCACCCAGACATAATCTTTCTTAGTAGGTGTTAAGGGTAACCCACTAACAAAATCCATCGTTATCCGCTCCCATTTCCATAATGGAATCTTTACTGGTTGCAACAATCCCGACGGTAATTGATGTTCTGCCTTTACTTGTTGACAAGTCAAACTCTTTCCCACAAAATCAGTAACTTCCTGTTTTAACTTTGGCCACCAATACTATTTACGGAGATCCCGGTACATCTTATTTCCTCCGGGGTGCATAGCATAATGGCTACTATACGCCTCTAGAAAAATCATTTGCCTCAAATCCGAATCCTCGGGCATACAAACCCTTCCACGAAAACATAGTACACCATCTTTGTTCAAACCAAAATCTCCTATTACACCACTTTCAGCTTGTTGTATTAAAGGACTCAACTTTTCATCGAATAATTGCTTTTCCTTGATTTGTTCCAACCACAGAGGCTTCACCTGAAGTTCCGCTAATAAACTGCCATCCTCATACAAATTGAGATGAGCAAACATTACTCTCAACTCCAATATAACCTTTCGACTCAACGCGTCTGCCACAACGTTAGCCTTTCCAGGATGATACTCGATTGAGAAATCATAATCCTTTAATAACTCCACCCATTTCCATTGTCTTAAATTTAACTCCTTTTGGGTAAGGAGATACTTAAGACTCTTATGGTCCTTATAAATGATTGACTTCTCACCGTAAAGATAATGCCTCCAAATCTTTAATGCAAACACTACCGCAACCAACTCCAAATCATGAGTAGGATAATTGACTTCATGCGGCCTCAACTCGCGAGAAGCATAAGCTACCACTTTTCCACTTTGCATCAAGACACATCCTAAACCCATGTGTGACGATCACAAGAAACGATAAACTCTTTTTCGGCTCCGTTGAATCAATCTCGGCGCTTCCATTAGAATTTTCTTCGGTTTCAAACTTTCCTTGTTTATCGGTCCATACATACGATACTTCCTTCCACAACAACTTAGTTAGGGGTACAGTAATCAACGAAAACCCCTCAACAAAGTGCCTATAATAACCAGCCAAACCCAAGAAACTTCGGATCTCAGCTACTGACTTTGGCGGTTTCCAATCCAACACGGCCTTTACCTTTCAAGGATCAACTCTTATTCCTTCAACTGACACTACATGACCCAGGAAAGTCACTTCCTTCAAACAAAATTCACACTTACTGAATTTGGCATATAGTTGCTTATCTCGCAAAATTTGCAACACAGTACGCAGATGAGAGTCATGTTCTTCTTCATTCCTCGAATATACCAAAATGTCATCTATGAACACTACTACGAACCGATCTAAATAAAATTTGAAAGACTCAGTTCATCATGTCCATAAATGCACCGGTGCATTAGTCAAACCAAACGGCATCACTAAAACTCATAATGTCCATAACGAGTTTGAAATGCCGCCTTATGAATATCCCTCCTTTACCTTGAGTTGATGATAACCCTATCTCAAATCAATCTTGGAAAAGACTGAAGCTCCTCTTAATTGATCAAACAGGTCATTGATTATTGGCAATGGATAACTATTCTTGATCGTCAATTTATTCAACTGCCTATAATCAATGCATATACGCATCGACCCATCCTTCTTCTTGACGAACAAAATCGGTGCTCCCCACGGTGACACACTTGGTCGTATAAATCCCCAATCTAGCAGTTCTTGAATTTGATCTTTAAGCTCCGCTAACTCCTTCGGTGCCATTCTATAAGGAGCAATAGACACCGGAGTAGTTCCGGGTAAAAGCTCAATGCCAAATTCTACTTCTCGATCTGGAGGTAGACCTGGAAGTTCTTCGAGAAAGACATCTGGAAATTCTTTCACCATTCTCACACCTTCTACTGATAAATCCTTGGCATCTAAAGCACTGATGAATGCTAAGAATGCTCTATTCCCTTTTCGCACCAACTTTTCTGCCTTCAAAGTAGATACCACATTTGCCAAAAAGTTTCTTCGCTCGCCTATCTTTATTATCTCCTCATCATCCACAGTCCTAATTGACATCCGCTTTTGGCACAATTCAATTCTTGATGCTTCACTTAACCAATCCATGCCCAAAATGAGATCAAACTCACGAAAGGTAATTCCATCAAGTTTGCTAGAAATACCTCTCTTTGAATCTCTAAGGGCACATCTCTAAATAATTTATTCACTATTACCGACAGTCCTAAAGGACTAATTACCGTCATCTCTCTATCAATAATCTCAGATCTAGTATTTAGGTTTCCAAATATAGCACTAGTAACATACGAGTGGGTAGATCTGATATCTATCAAAGTAGTAACAGGTACATTAGAGATGAAGAACGTACCAGTTATCACATCAGGTGCATCGCCGTCTTCACGACGCCTGACAGTATAGACCGATCCTGGCTGTCTTAACTCTGTGTTACCTCTAACACCATTACCTCGACCCAGTGCACTTTGTCTACATCCGTTACCATTACCACCACGACCTGGTCCATGACCTCTTGGTGGCTGCTGAGTACCTCTAGCTGGTTGAGCCTCAGGGTTACAAGCTTCCTGAGTCGTTTCAATCCGTTAAGGACAATTCTTAAACCGATGATCCTTGGATCCACATTTAAAACAGCTCCGCTTTTCCTCCAACATTCTCCGGGATGTCGTCTACCACAACGACACATTCTCGAATCGATTGGTAGTCACAGTGCCTTAACTTGAACTGCTCATAATTTTGTGGCCTCTTTGAAACCTTTTAGAAGAACCGAATACTTAAAATCCTCTTACCTCTTACTTTTCTCGGTTCTAGCATTCTAAATTCTTAGCCTCTTCGGCTATCTTAGCTTTCTCTACAAGTGAGGTAAAAGTCCGCATATGTTGTAGGGCTATCAAGACCAGAACTCATCATTCATCCATCCTCAAAGCGTACAGGTGCTTTCATGATCGATCACTCTGAAGACGAGCATAACGACTCAAACGAAGAAATTCTGCCTCGTATGCTACCACAGTCTTACTTCCTTGAACCATATTCAGGAATTCTTTCCTTCGGGCATCTACATAACTTGTTCCGACATACTTCCCTTGGAAAGCAACTTTAAAGAAATCCCAGTTAACCAATGCAGACTCGGTTCCTTCTCGAACAGTAAGCCACCATTGATACGCCTCATCTATTGGCAAAGACACGGCTCCTCTCAATTTCTGCTCGACGGTGCATTCCAAATCATCCACAATTCGTTCTACAGCCTCAAGCCAATATCCTGCCACATTTGGAGCTACACCAGATACACCTCTAAAAACTTCTGCACCACTAGACTTGAGTCGTTCCGATATTGATCCGCGAGTTACTGGCCCAGTTCTGGCTCCAGCTACTCTTTCTAAGACTCACAACATTGCTTGAGTCAAATCATTATCCTCATTGGCATGGTCATGAGATCCAGTTTCGCTCTCGAATGACGCAGGTGCATCCATTTCCAGTATGTGACCTGGCACTTCAGACGCAGCACCTCGTCCTTTACCACGGCTACGTCTACCGCGTCCAGGACCACGTCCTCTATTGCTCATATTGACTAATTCGATTTAATCTGATTACAAGTTTTATGAATCAGAATATTATTTCAGTGTTTATTAATGATATTTTATGAGATATAAGAGATAGGGTTGTTTTCACCATCACATCCTATAGTCTCGATCTCTATCATTTTCAACACCTAAAACTAGAAGTTCTAGAGTGTTCCTTAGGTCTCATCACAATAATAAACATTTAATAAACAAATACTTACTGAACATACTTACTTGACTTGGTGTCGGATGCTAGTAGTGCCATACTACCTTTAAAACATAAAATCTGGAAATTTAAGTGGTTTTTAATCAAAAATCATTGTTTAACCCAAACCACAGCCGAGTTTTGAAACTGAGCTCTAATACCATAAAATGTAACACCCCAAACTCGGCCTATGCATTAAGCCCAGATTTCGGCATGCCACACAAGTTTAACAAACATTCAAAAACATTTAACAATGTAGAAATCAAATTTCAAAACAATTAAGAGAGTGACTTTATCGAAAAATCGAAGTTCATTGAAAACCATAATTAAAAACACAAGAATTTGTCGTTTGATATATAAAGAAGTATTTGATAAAAACTTTGGACTTATTTAGTCGAAATATTTCATCGAAAAGTTTTAAAAGAATTTCCTAAGTTTCTAGTTAAGAAAAACTTTTATTTATACGAAAGTTATAGAAAACATTTAAAAAACCAAATCAATCCAACTTAATAAAACTAAAACATAATAAATCCATCCATATAATAAAATCCATAATTAAAAGGCCTTATTACATCGCCATTAAAAATAGCACTTAATAAAAATCATAAAAGAAGTTTCAATGTTTTATAAACCACCATTTGTAATATAGCCTCCCCACGAAGTCATCTCCGACCCAAGTCTCCAGCAATTGTTATTACACGAAAGGGTAAAAAATGGGGTGAGTTACTTAGAACTTAGTGTGTAACTCACTTACCATAGTCCACTTGGCCAAGACCATTTAAACACTTATTTAGGCCTCACGCCCATTCAAAATATAAAAAATTAATTTAGCATTTAAAATAATAATGCAAATGATATGCAATTCCCAAACCAAACCTAGATTTCCATCCGCTACACACCCGCACCCAACCAAAGACACCATGGGGAGCTTTAGTCACCCACCCCGCCAACACACCAAGTAGGCTTTAAGCCCAATATCATATTTGTGGCAACAGCCATTTAAATAATTGTGGTAAAACCACTGATCTAGGTTTCGAGCAACGGCCATTGTGGCAGAGTCACCTATCTAGAATTCTGGCATTAAGCCTTTCTTCTCTTCATCATTGATTCCAACCCATGCAATCATGTTTATGCATTACAAAATATTTGTAAAGAAAACCATATTATAATTTATGAATTTTGGCCCATTAAAACACATTTCACATATAGCCCATTTATCCATTATCATAAATGGCCCAATTATCCATTTTCACTTAAGGCCCATTTATCAATTATCACATATGGCCCAAATTCTCAATTATCACATAAATGGCCCAAATTTACCAAATATCACATAAATGGCCCAAATTTTCCAAATATCACATATATGGCCTAAATTTATTAAATATAACATATGGCCCAAATTTGCCAAATATCACATATATGCCCAAATTTATCAAATATCACATATGGCCCAAATTTATCAAATATCACATATATGGCCCAAATTTATCAAATATCACATATATGGCCCAAATTTGCCAAATATCACATATATGGCCTAAATTTATCACTTATTAATGTTTTAGCCATTAATGGCGATTTTCAAAATTTTCACGATCTTAAGACCGATTTCATGATCTTAACACTAAAGTGTCAATAATACCATATTTTTCGATTTCACCAACTTTGTGATTTTTAATCCAACTTTATTCATTGTATAGTCATCTAACCCATGAGATATAGTGTGAAATACACACCTAATTACTATGAGAACTACACTCTCTCGCTCGTCGATATCTAAGCACACATTACGATGGATTAGAACACTAAAATTTAATAATAAACTATTCTAATATTGAGCGATCTAGATCTTACCCTCGGAATCTCGAACAACCACTATTTGCGATCTCTCTCCGATCAAAGGTTTAATACCCGATTAAGCAGTGGTTCGAATGCGTCGACTTGAATAATTGATTTTTGCCCGATGAAGGTCCACAACCCGGTGGAAAATCTCGGATTCCCGAAACAGTTGTTCTCTTAAACTTAGGGGGATTAATAGAACCACCCCTCTTCTGAACACTATTTACTGCCCTTTTCGTCCCTATTTTGATTGTCTTCAAAGACAAGGAATTATTAGTCTTAACAATATTTTTCGAAAATCTTAAAACTAAAGACTTGAAAGTGTAATCGATTTACCTTGAAAATCCTTTACCTTTAACACTTTAAATTCGATTTCAACGTTCCACGATATTTACGAACACTTGAGTTTCGGCCCTCCGCTAAATTTCTATGATAGAGAAAAGGTTGGAATTAGATATGGTATGATGATGATCTCAATCCAAAAGATCATCCCACACCATAAGATTCGGCACAAAAGAATAACAAATTTCAAAATATTATAGTAGCTACTTACCAATTGATTAAGTTGTGAGTAGAAAGAAGATTCGGTTATTAAGAAAAAATTGAAGGAGATAGTGCTTAGCAACATTCTGAAATGAGAGATGAAAGAAAGAGATGATGTTGATTCGGTTTCAAGAGAAAAAAGAGAAAAAAGAAAAGAAGATGATAGGTTTATAATTCTTTTATCAATGGTAAAAGAAAAGCAAAGAATGAGTGGTTAAGACAATGGTACATTCTGCAAGGGTGAAAAGAAAAGAAAAGAAAATGTCCTTCGAGAAAGTATGGTTTCGCACAAGGAGAAAAAGATTTTGGGAGAAAGTAAGGTACTACCGAAATGGTCAAAATGAAATGGCCAAAACAAAACACAAATTTTACCTATTGTTCAAGACATATTCTATTAGGGAATAAGTTTGAAGAGAAAGATTTTGGAGAGAAAGCTATTGATACACCAAAATGCCAAAATAAAAATGACCAAAGCTAGCATCTACCTTACCCAATGCTAACCAAAAATTTGGCCATCCCCCTTAGCCCCTAAAACCATCCAAGTTCATGGACAATTAGCCATTCAAAGCTTTCCAAAACAGAGCCCTTGTTTTAAGCCTTATGTTCCCTTTACATGCCTTTTCCATATGATTCATTTCCCTAAGTTCTCACTTGCCTTATTCCCATGATCTTCTTGCCATAAAAAATTAATCCAACTCATCAATCCTTATCCATGACCGACACTTGCTAAGGAAAAGCAAAAATAAAAGCTTCAACTTACATGCTAGGAGATTCGAACCTCTCCCCTCAAGCAAACATGCATGCGCCAACTCCACCTTGCTACTAGTTTCTCTTATGCTAGTTTTTAACACTTAATTTTACTTAAACCTCAAAGTCACTTGATCCACTTCAATTAAATACTCCTTACTAAAATTTATTCTAATTCCGAATAGTTCTCAAGTCTTCTCAAGATCATACTAAACATGAAAACTTTTATTATACTCAAGTTAAGCACTAAAACATGCATCAATTAAATAATTAAATTTTAGAATGTTACACTCAAAGTGATTGTGAGCCCTTTCGATTCTAGGACCCTTAATGAGATGAGAGTTTTCTTCAAGCTAGGTATGTAACAAACATCTGTCAAGACTTGGATTGAGCCATCGTGATTCTTCAATTGGATTGTACCTATTCTCATTGTCTTACAAGCACTGTCATTGCCCATAAAAACAACTCCACCTTCTAGTTCTTTAAGACTAGAAAACCAGTCCTTATTAGGACACATATGGTAAGTACATCCCGAATCCAAAATCCATTCATCTGTATGACTTGCCATTGCCGTGCCAACCAAGCTAAAGTCTAACTCCTCATCATGCTCCACTACACATGCATCAGAAATAGCCTTGCCCTTTTTAACTTAGGGCAATTCTTTTTCCAATACCCTTTCTCACGACAAAAAGTACATTCGTCTTTGGCAGGTCTCCCTTTGGACTTACTCCTTCTACAAAATTTGTTGCTGTGCGAACGACCTCTTATTGTTAAGACTTCTGCAGTTGTATCTCTGTGATCTCTTTTATCTTTCTTTTGAGTCTCAAATCTATACAACGCACTACAGACTGCATCAAATGTGATCGTATCCTTCCCAAAAAGCAATGTGGTGGTAAGATGATCATATTCATTAGGAAGAGAATTCAACAACAATAATGCCTTGTCTTCATCTTCAAATTTCTCATCCAAATTTAGCAAGTCTACTAAAATTTTATTAAATGAGTTCACATGGTCATTCATCAACATACCGGGTGCATACGTGAATCGGTAAAGTTTCTTTTTCATATAAAGCTATTTTTAAGACTTTTCGTTAGAAACTTTTCTTCCAGTGTCCCACAACTTCTTCGCTGATGTCTCCCTCATGACAAAGTACTTCTGCTCTTTGGCCAAACATAGGCGGATTGTACTATACGCTTGTCTATTGATCTTAGCACACTCCTTGTCATCCATCTTGTCAGGTTTTTCTTCAAGGGCTATATCCAGCTCTTGCTGACATAAGACATCCAAGATCTCACATTGCCACATACCAAAATTATTAGTACCATCAAATTTCTCCACTTGAAATTTTGCATTGGTCACAGTAGTCTTTGCTGATGACGATGCCTTTGCCATTTTTCTCCTCAATCTCAGCTACTGTATATGTGAATAGTACCATCAATGTGAATAGTATTGTAGATGAAAACACCGTATACACAAATAGTATCGTAAATGTAACATCCTAAATGTGGGCCTGTGTATTTATATGTTGGTTTAATAGGTTAATTCAAGAATTTAAGGCTCGAGCTGAGGCCTTGATTAAATATTTGGATTAGGGTTTAAATTAATGTTCTGTGTAATTTAAGTGATATTTTGGGTTTTAAAATTTGGGCTAAGTGGCAGATAAATAGTGTTGGTTTATAATTTAAGTTAGGTAGCAAGCTGGGCTTGTGGCCCAACTTTTGGAGGAGTTTGGGCCTTGTGTGGCCGATTGGGCCTCAAGATTTGTGGGTTAAAATTTGGCATAGGAGAAAAGGGGGTGGACGGCACATGTGCTATAATATAGGGGATTTAATTCTTTTATTTTTATTGATTATTAAATGATGATAATAGGGAGAGAGGGGTTGGTTTGAAGGAAGTCTCTTCTAAAGGCAAGATAAGGATTGGGTTATCATGCAAGATAAGAGCTATCAGGAGAGGGAGAGTTGGCTGAAACTCCAACACTGTGTGTGTGCCGAAATTTAATAGCCTGAGTGTCTAGCTTTCTTTCATTTTTTTCTCTTTTCCCTCTGCCTTTCTCATTTTTTTCCTCTCTGGCCGAAATTTCTTTTCTTTCCTCTTCTCATATTTTTCTCTCTTCTAGCCAAAATTCCATATTCTTATTTCCCTCCTCTTTATATTTTCAAAAGCTGAATTCTCTGTGTACATATCTTTTTCTTCTATAGTCGAACCATCAGGTGAGATATTATTTTTCCCGAAGGAGCACCATAGCCGAATACTCCTCTTTAATCTGGTAAGCTTCGGTTCATTCTCTTTTATCAAGTTTCTAATCCGAATCAGTTTTCTAAGGCCCTGTCAATTTCACTCTTTATACCTAGAAGTCGAATCTGTTTCATTAAGATCTCCTGTACTGATTTGTGAAAAGCCGAAGGTAGGTGGTCAATGGTAGGTTCGGCCGAATGGCCACTTTCTTGTTCTTTTGTCTTTGGCTGAATGGCACAAGGTGTTAGATAGGTTGCGATCATCGATTTGGTTAACCATTTTTCATGATGGCCGAATGTATGAAGGGAGGTGACGTGTTCTTAAGGACATTCGGGATTCGATTAACTAGGTAAGAGTTCATTTTAAGTGTTATAGTTGTTTAAGTAATTAGATCTCATCGTTTAAATGGTTTAGTGATTAAGGGATGATGATGGACTCGAATAACAGTCAGGCAGAAAAGGTTGGATCTATAAAACCAACAACTAAATACAAGAAGCGATCTATTTCGGTAGTGCGAGATTGGCCATTGGAGTGTGAGCTGACATCGAAGTCAGATCATGGGCCGATAGTAGTAGTCTCGAGTGATAGTAGCGTAGACATAGCGAAAGCGTTAGTACGAGAATCAGATGTGTAATACTTCCTCACCATCTAGATCTGATTATTAAATATATGCTCATAAGTTTTATATGTTATGATAAATGCCAAAATCTCGGTTTAATGATGGAAACCCAAAGAGGGTAAAAGCGAACCATCAGATTAGTGAATAATCTGATTAAATGTTATAAGTAAAATTTCTTGTATGTGATTGCATGGGTTGGGTTGATGAAAGGAGGAAGTTATACGTTATATGTGTAACGGTTTATACCGTGATATATTGTAGTAGCTAATGCTGTGATCTGTTATAAGGGCTTCGGCCATAATATGTTGATGAGCAGCATGACTGCCATATTGGCGTGTAGCGGTGTGGGTTGATTGTAGAAATCCCCAATGGTGTGAACGGCTGGTACAGGGGTGTGTAGCGGATGAAAACCTAGGAAAATGGGTTGGGCTTTGCATATTATTTGTTATCTATGTAAATGAAATTATTATTATGTTTTTTGGGTTAAGGCCCAAATCTAGTGGTGCATGAGGGTTGCACACTGAGTCTCGTGACTCAACCAATTAAATTAACATTTCAGGTGACACTTAGTGTATCGGATCGGGCTAGAGAGGAGCGCAAGGTGGCCATGCAAAAGAATATGTGGATCGGGCAAAAAGACTCAACTTAATAGTTTACAAGATATTTTGTTTTTATGGATTTTAAACCCCGTTGTAATAAGGCCAAGGGCCACCAGTTTATTTATTTTTCTTTATTTATTTATTTTAATTAAACTAGGATATGTAATTAAGTTTTGGGCTTTTAATTATAAATACATATTTTATAAATTACATATGGGCTTTCTGGTAACCTGAATTGTTTTATTAAATTATTTCTTAGTGACATACCAGATCCGGTTGTGGTGTTTGGGCCGGGTTTGGGGTGTTACAAATTGGTATCAGAGCCCGGTTCAAACTCGACTTTGGGGGGTTTTGGGCTCAAAATGTTTTCTAAAAATGGGCATTTAAAACATGGATGTTTTTAAGTAAAGGTTTGTTAGCTCAACGTGGCACCTACGTCTCCGACCCAAGTTCGCCAGGTAAGTATTCTGAACTCCTGATTGTGATATAAATGTGGGCTTAATGGGTTTTGTGGGACGTAGATTATCTAGGTTAGAACTTGATGGACTCTAGGCTTAGACAAACAACTCTTAAAATCCATAAGACTTAACTTCATTAAACAAAACTTGTAAACAAGTCACAAGACTGAAGTGTGGTAACAAGCATATGCATGTCTAGGAGTAGATCCGGAAGAGCTTGGTATTTAAGCAGTCCGAGTGACTCACCTCCTCTTCACTGGAATCTTACCTAGTGCATAGTGATTGTTCACTTTAGCCATGACACGGTGTGGCAATAGGCATATGCATGTCTAGGAGTGGATTAGGGAAAGCTTGGTACTTAGCGATCTAGTGACTCACCTCCTTTCACTAGAATCCTACCGGTGCATAGTGACTATTCACCCTAGTTACGAGGACGTGTTGGTAGCCAAAATTTACAATTAAAACCCGAAAGGGACCACCATCTGTTTTATAAAATCCTAAAGTAAACCTTAGTTACGAAATCACCAAATTACCCTTGATTAAGTAAAATTACCTGGTTTTAAAAATGACAAAAATACCTCTTATCTAAAAATGACCGAAATACCTTGATTTGTAAAATTATCAAAATACCCTCGAGTTAAAAATGATCGAAATACCCTTATTTCGTAAAATCACCCGGAACCATATTTTGAAAAAAAATTACGAAAATACCCCTGTAGGATAAAATTATGAAAATACCCCTGGGTAGCGAAATGACGAAAATACCCTTAGGTGATGGATGTTACTTGTATGAATGTTGTGTGTGCATAATTCCTAGAACTAGGAAGACCGGCTAACTGAGATAGGTTCGAATTTGAAAGAATCACTTTTAAAAACTATGTTTCATAAGATTGTTCGGGATAATTAGTGGAAACAACTAATGACTCATAAAACTTTTAAATCAGATAAACGCAAACTAGAAGAATGAGTACAAGAGGTCGAGGACGTCCACCTCGTGGTCGCAGTAGAGGTAGGATGACCGTGTCAGAACCCATAGGATCGGGTCATGGGTCCGAAAGTGGGATACCAGTTCCACCAGCTGCTAAGGTGGAATTTCAGGACCAGACATGTGGAGAGGACGTGGTGTCTCAGGCTGTACTGAGGGTTTTGGAAAGAGTGGTGAGGTTGGTATGGGCATAGGAGCCCAAAAATCATGCTGAGAGGCTTAGGAACAACAAGCGAAGTATTTAGAGGAGTCTCTAGCATATCCCCAAGTTTCATTGAATATTGGTTGGAGGCGATGGAGCGATAATGGATGACCTAGACTTCACGGTGGAGGAGAAGCTGAAGGAGGTCGTGTCTCTTCTTTGAGACGAGGCCTACCAATGGTGGCTCACGGTGAAAGAGGGTATGGTATGAGACCGATTGATGGGATTTCTTTAAGGAGTCATTCGAGGGAAAGTATGTTGGGGCTAGTTATATGGATGCTCAAAGGAAAGCATTCCTGAACTTGGTGCAGGGGAGTAAGTCGGTGGCTGAGTATGAGGCTGAGTTTCTGTGCTTGAGTTATTACGCTCGGGGAATGGTAGCAACGGAGTATGAACGATGCGTTTGGTTTGAGGATGGGCTACGGAATGAGCTAAGGATGCTGATTGCACCGCAGCGAGAGAGAATTTTCGCGGTTTTGGTGGATAAGGTTAAAATAGCTAAGGAAGTGAAACGGGTGGAGAGACAAGAGAATGATAAGGATCAGGGCAGGAGTAAGAGAAGTTTTGGACCATCTAGAGCAACTTGAAATTTTTAGAAGAGGCCTAGGACTGATGGGCCAGCTCGTGCTCCAGCAGGCCAGAATCAAGCATGTTCTACATGTGGGAGAACCCATTATGAGGAGTGCAGAATGAAAATCGGTGGATGCTTTAGGTGTGGATCCACAGAACATTTGATGAGGGACTATCCTCAGATGCATCGAGGACAGCCAACGGGCCGAGATTCTAACCAGCCAAGGAGAGGTGATCAGCTTAGACCAAGGGGTAGAGGTGCAGCTAGAGGAAGAAATGGATTTGGTCGGGTTTGTGGAGCATCTGTCAGAGGTGTAGGTAATGTAGATGCAAGGCAGCCAGGTCTAGTTTATGTAGCTCGTCGACGGGAGGACAGTGACACACCGAATGTTATAACCGGTACGTTTCTTGTTACTAATAATCCTTTACTTGCCTTGATTGATATTGGGTCAACCCACTCCTATTTTGCATGTTCAGTATCTGAGACTCTAAGTATAGACTCTGAAGCAACCGCTAGGAAGATGACTGTGGTTAGTCCTTTAGGACAATCTAAGGTAGTGGACAAACTATTTAGGGATGTACCTTTAGAGACTCAAAGTGTAGTATTCCCAGTAGATTTAATGGAATTGCCATTTGGAGAGTTTGACCTTATTTTAGGAATGGGTTGGTTGACTAAGCATCGTGCCAAGTTGGACTGTGTGAATAAGTGTATGGTGTTGAGTACCCTAGAAGGCGGGGAGATGGTTGTGTTAGGAGAAAGAAGGAATTACTTGTCCAACGTGGTATCATCTTTAAAAGCTATTAAGATTATTCGGAAGGGATGTAGTGCATTTCTAGCTTTTATTAGAGCGTTGGATGCTAAGGAGGTGACTGTTGATGAGGTTCGAACAGTCAAGGATTTCACAGATGTCTTTTCGGAGGAATTGCCAAGATTACCTCTAGATCACGAGGTGGAATTTGTGATAGACCTACTTACGGGTACAGCTCCAGTATCCATTGCTCCTTATAGAATGAAACCGAAGGAGTTGGTGGAGCTCAAGGCTCAAATTTAGGAACTATTGGATTGAGGGTTCATTCGATCGAGTGTGTCTCCATGAGGAGCGCCGGTCCTGTTCGTGAAGAAGAAGGATAGATCCATGCGTACCTGCGTGGATTATCATCAACTGAATAAGTTGACGATTAAAAATAAGTATCCATTATCGAGAATCAACGATCTGTTTGATCAGCTCAAAGGAGCTTCCGTCTTTTCTAAGATTGACTTAAGGTCTGGATATCATCAATTAAGGGTTAAAGAAGGAGACATTCATAAGACGGCATTTCGGACTCGGTACGGGCATTATGAGTTCTTGGTAATGCCGTTCAGGTTGACGAATGTACCAACGACCTTTATGGATATGATGAACTGGGTGTTTCAGCCATATCTTGATCGGTTCGTCGTGGTGTTCATCGACGATATCCTGGTTTACTCTAAGTCAGAGGAAGAGCATGATGAACATCTTTGAGTGGTGTTGCAAACTCTGAGGGAGAAGCAGTTGTTTACAAAGTTCAGTAAATGTGAGTTCTGGCTAAAGGAAGTGACTTTTTTAGGACATGTGGTTTCGATTGAGGGAATCCGGGTGGACCCTCGAAAGATAGAGGCTGTATTGGATTGGAAACCACCAAAGTCTGTGGAGGAGGTTCAGAGTTTCTTAGGTTTGGCAGGGTATTACCAAAGGTTCGTTGAAGGGTTTTCTCTAATAGCGACACCTCTAACTAAGTTGTTGAGGAATGGAGTATAGTTTGTATGGACCGACAAACATCAAGAGAGCTTTGAGAAGTTGAAGAGAATCTTGATGGAAACGCCAGTGTTAATTCAGCTGGAGGCAGGAAAAGAATTTATCATCTACTGTGATGCGTCACACACGGGTTTAGGGTGTGTGTTAATGCAAGAAGGAAATGTAGTGGCGTATTCGTCTCGACAGTTAAGACCGCATGAGTTGAACTACCCTACGCATGACTTAGAATTGGCGGCGGTAGTGTTTGCCTTGAAGATTTAGAGGCACTACTTATATAGGGAGAAGTCGGTAATTTATACTGATCATAAAAGTCTGAAGTACCTCCTTACCCAGAAGAAGCTAAATTTAAAACAACGTAGGTGGATCGAGCTCTTGAAGGATTATGATTGTTCGATCGAATACCACTCTGGTAAGGTGAATGTGGTGGCATATGCGTTAAGCCATAAGGTAGTATCGAAACTAAGAGCCATGTTCACTCATCTGAGTTTATTCGATGACGGCAGTTTGCTGGCTGAGTTGCAAGTAAAACCGACATGGGTAAGTCAGGTTAAGGACAAATAGTTAGTGGATGATGTCCTGAGTGCTCGACTTTTGCAAGTGAGGGACGGAGTTGGGTGAACATAAGGTGTTGGGTCCAGAATTAGTTCTGAAAACGGAGGAGAAAGTTAAGTTAATACGGGCTAGGCTAAAGGAAGCATCTGATCGACAGAAGTCTTACGCGGATCTAAAGCAGAAAGAGGTGAAATTTGCGGTAGGTGATCAAGTCTTCTTGAAGGTATCCCCGTGGAAGAAGGTAATGAGGTTTAGACGAAAGGGTAAGTTAAGTCCACGATTTATTAGGCCTTATCGAGTACTAGAACATGTGGGCCCAGCGGCTTACCGTTTGGAGTTGCCTTCAGAGTTGGAGCAGGTACATGACGTCTTCCATGTCTCGATACTGAGACGTTATCGATCTGATCCATCGTAAATAGTGCCAGTAGAAAAGATAGAAGTAAGGCTGGATTTGTCTTTTGAGGAGGAACCAGTGCAAATTCTAGATCAAGATGTAAAAGTGTTAAGAAGGAAGTTTGTTCCTTTGGTCAAAGTCTTATGGCAAAATCACGGCACAGGAGAAGCAACGTGGGAGCAAGAGGATATTATACAAAGAATACCCCATCTTTTACGATCGATTGTAAATTTGGGGCGAAATTTATTTTAAGGGGGGTAGAACTGTAACATCCTAAATGTGGGCCTGTGCATTTATATGTTGGTTTAATAGGTTAATTCAAGAATTTAAGGCTCGGGCTAAGGCCTTGATTAAATATTTGGATTAGGGTTTAAATTAATGTTCTGTGTAATTTAAGTGATATTTTGGGTTTTAAAATTTGGGCTAAATGGCAGATAAATAGTGTTAGTTTATAATTTAAGTTAGGTAGCAAGCTGGGCTTATGGCCCAACTTTTGAAGGAGTTTGGGCCTTGTATGGCTGATTGGGCCTCAAGATTTGTGGGTTAAAATTTGGCATAGGAGAGAAGGGGGTGGACTGCATATGTGCTATAACATAGGGGATTTAATTCTTTTATTTTTATTGATTATTAAATGATGATAATAGGAAGAGAGGAGTTGGTTTGAAAGAAGTCTCTTCTAAAGGCAAGATAAGGATTGGGTTATCATGCAAGATAAGAGCTATTAGGAGGGAGAGTTGGCTGAAACTCCAACACTTGTGTGTGTCTTAGAAATTTAATAGCTTTGAGTGTCCAAATTTTCTTTCATTTTTTCTCTTTTCCTCTGCCTTTCTCATTTTTTCTCTCCTACCAAAATTTCTTTTCTTTCCTCTTCTCATATTTTTCTCTCTTCTAGCCGAAATTCCCTAGCCTTATTTCCTTCTTCATTATATTTTCAAAAGGTTTAATTCTCCCTGTGCATATCCTTTTCTTCCATAGCCGAACCATCAGGTGAGATCTTGTTTTTCTCGAAGGTGCACCATAGCAGAATACTTCGCTTTAATCTGGTAAGTTTAGGGATTTTGCTTCTTTGCAATTTCTTCATTCTCTTTTATCAAGTTTCTAATCCAAATCAGTTTTCTAAGGCCCTGTCGATTTCACTCTCTATACCTAGAAGCCGAATCTGTTTCATTAAGATCTCCTGTACCGATTTGTGAAAAGCCGAAGGTAGGTGGTCAATGGTAGGTTCAGTCGAATGGCCAATTTCTTGTTCTTTTGTCTTTGGTCGAATGTCATAAGGTGTTAGATGGGTTGCGATCATCGGTTTGGTTAACTATTTTTGGTGATGGCCGAATGTAAGAAGGGAGGTGACGTGTTCTCAAGGACATTCGGGATTCGATAAACTAGGTAAGAGTTCGTTTTAAGTGTTATAGTTGTTTAAGTAATTAGATCTCATCGTTTAAATTGTTTAGTGATTAAGGGATTATGATGGACTCGAATAATAGTCAGGCAGAAAAGGTTGGATCTGTAAAACCAACACCTAAATACAAGAAGCGATCTGTTTCGGTAGTGCGAGATTGGCCATCAGGGTGTGGGCCGACATCGAAGTCAGATCGTGGGCCGATAGTGGTAGTCTCGAGTGATAGTAGCGTAGACATAGTGAAAGCGTTAGTACGAGAATTAGGTGTGTAATACTTCCTCACCATCTAGATCTGATTATTAAATATATGCCCATAAGTTTTATATGTTATGATAAATACCGAAATCTAGGTTTAATGATGGAAACCCAAAGAAGGTAAGCGAACCACCAGGTTAGTGAATAATCTGATTAAATGTTATAAGTAAAATTTCTTTTATGTGATTGCATGGGTTGGGTTGATGAAAAGAGGAAGTTATACGTTATATGTATAGCGGTTTATACCGTGATCTGTTGTAGCGGCTAATGTTGTAATTAGTATTAATTAGGATTTGTCATTACATAGTATAACATTTTTATTAATATTTTACTTCATGGAAAATATTGTAATTTATGGACGATTTGTCATGAAACTAAGTGTGGGTTGATTGTAGAAATCCCCAATGGTGTGAGCAGGCTGATGCGATGGCGTGTGGCGGATGAAAACCTAGGAAAATGGGTTGGGCTTTGTATATTATTTGTTATCTATGTAAATGAAATTATTATTATGTTTTATGGGTTAAGGCCCAAATCTAGTGGTGCATGAGGGTTGCACATTGAGTCTCGTGACTCAACCAATTAAATTAACATTTGGTGACACTCGTGTATCGGATCGAAAGGAGAGGGCAAAGGTGGCCATGCAAAAGAATATGTGGATCGGGCAAAAGACTCAACTTAATAGTTTACAAGATATTTTGTTTTTATGGATTTTAAACCCCATTGTAATAAGGCCAAGGGCCACCAGTTTATTTATTTTTCTTTATTTATTTACTTTAATTAAACTAGGACCTATAATTAAGTTTTGGGTTTTTAATTATAAAGGCATATTTTATAAATTACATATGGGCTTTTTGGTAACCTGAATTGTTTTATTAAAATTTTTCTTAGTGACATACCAGATCCGGTTGTAGTGTTTGGGCGGGTTTGGGGTGTTACAGTAAACGATCGTATTCCCCAAGTACGAATCTAGCGCTGATACCAATTGTTGTGCGGAAGCGTGTAAAAGAGTAAAATTATTGTACTAAAAAATCACACTAAGTTCAATTCCCAGGAAAGAGAGATGGATCATAAGGATCGCTTAAGTACCAGGTCTTTCCTAGACAGAATATCCCTCTATCGTAATTTAATAGCAAATAAATCACTATAATCGCACTCATAAAATTTGAAAAATAATAGAATAAAGAACACTAGAATTTTAACGAGGTTCATCAAATTTTGCCTACGTCCTCGAGCACTACCAAATATGTTTCACTCCAGTGAAGATTTACAAAGAGAGAGAACAATGACTTAAGTAGAGAATGGAAAATGTGGGTTGATGAAATGAGAAATGGTTAGGCCTATTTATAGTTGAGGTTCAGGGATCAACTTGCAAAGTCTCTATACAATTAAGGACCAAAAAATTAAAAAATATCTCATGCCAAATCTCAATCCCATTTTTTGTTCCTTAAATCTCAGATTTCTCAATCCCATTTTTGGTACCTTAAATCCCAGATTTCTAGTACCAACATTTTGATACCCATATCTTTGACTTTCCAAAGTATGGATGATTTCAATAAAAGACATGTTAATCCCTACCAATTTGATTTTAATCCTTATTAAAAATTGAACTGCAATCATTAAGTTTAACTGATGTCTTCATATGTTGAACAAAGTAATTTCTCTCCACTAAAGTAGGTAACATTTGGAACTTTGAATCAATAGGTCTTTAACAAGGTTGTAACGTGGCTGGGCTTAGGGGTAGGTAAAAGATAGATAATTTTAGGTTTAAAACCCTAGACTCAGCGTAAAATCAAACCTTCAGAATTTTTACCCTCAATACACCAACTTATTCTCTTTCGTATGTCTATTTTATTTCGAGTGCTTTTTTTTTAAATCGAGCACTTGTTTCATGTACTAAAATTTTCGAGCAATTGATACTTTTTTTTAATTCCCCCAAACTTATTTTCAAACGATATTCTGAATAGTACTGAGTCTAGTGTTTTGGAGAATTTTAAAGATAAAGAAGAGAAAGTGATGGCTAAATATTGCAAAGGTCCAAATAAAACTAGGCCATATAGTCTCAAAGTTGGGTTTCAAAGGATAAGTTTATCATGGTTGGCTTGAAAGGCTCAAACAGTCCAAACAATGATTGCCTAAATCATCTTCAATATTCCATGCTTCCTAGGATTTCACCTCAAGAAATTTCTAAGTCAATTCTAAAGACTTAAACTTTCATGCATGCCTAATTTTTTCGTATGGAACTAAAAATTTTATGGTACGAATTTTCATGCTTTATTAAAATACATTCATATCATTATTAAGCCAACATAATAAATTATTGAAATAATTGAACTTTATTAATCTTCAAGTTTAACATACTTAACTAAATTTCAAATTATTGAACAAAATATATCCTAATCATAATTAAAATAAAATTTTATTACGAGTGGAATTAACTAAAATTTTCGGTCCCCTACTTAAAGTGAACAATGTCCTCATTGTTAAAGTGAATAGATACTATACACCGGTAGGATTTTAGAAATGAGGAGGTGAGTCAAATTGATTGCTAAGTACCAAGCTCTCTCAAAATCCAATCCTAGACATGTATATACCTATTGTCACACTTTAGCCTTTGTGACTTGTTCAGATTTTATTCATGATTCCTATCTTTTGTTTTATTGTGCAAAAATAAAAATTCCTACTCAACCTAATCCTAAAATAACTTAAGAATAAAAATAAAATAAAGTTGAAGTCCTCCCTTTTTTATTTTTTTGTCGATCCTTCTGAATTCGACTTATCTTTTGTTCCATCATTATTGCCTTTGCATGAATCACTTTGCTCCCTCTTCGATAATGAACTCCATTGTTCAAATATGAAATCTAGAAACTCAGGCACAAAAATAAATGGGTCATTATAAATTTTCCTAAGGGCACTACTCATCGAGTCATCCCTTATTTTTGAGTATCTCCAGTAGGCTTGTTGCTGCCATTGCATGTGTTGCATTAAGTCCATCAGCTTTGATAGCTCATCTCGAAGATCTAGGCTAGGCGGTGGAGCTCCAAACATTGAGGTTTTGATATCAGGTTCAGCTTCTGGTTCCATTGGTTCTGCCTCATTAGGGACTTCAGTTGATTAATCTGGCAGGAACTCGGGGGTCATCTTTTGCTTCTCCGGGATCCTCACTCTCTTCAAATCGTTGCTGTAGAACAGAATCTCTAGCTACTCGGTAGAGGTCCCAATCAGTGATTGTGCCTTGACTATACCCTGTCTTCGTCACATTTGAAAGAATTTTTGCTTTTAAGCACAGAATTATTATCGTAAAGGGGAAATAGGCTAGGCTAGAACGTCTAATGGCACAATTTTGCATTTCTCTTAGGATGATTTTTCCCACATCAATGGTCTTTCCAGTTAGAATCGAGTATAATAGGACCATTCGCTCTAATGAGATTGTAGTCCCATTCTAACTAGGCATAAGGCTAAAATGGATGAAATAGAACCATACCTTTGCAAGTGGTGTCAAATACTCTCTTTGACACATGTAGATTCCTTGCTTTGACACAGTCCACTTAGAACCTGGAATTGTAAGTTCCTCGAGAATTTCTTGCAAATTTTTAGGCTTAATGTTTCTCAAAAAAGAAGAATATTCGTCATTTTTGAAATCAGGTAATTCAAAGAACTCATGATAAATCGTAAAATGAACATATTTTAATCCCACATTTAGCATACTTTTGGATGATTTTTCCCTTTAATTATGGAAATAGCTGCTCCTAATCCTTTGTTTTCATTTTTTTTATACTTAAGAGAGCACTAAAGGATGAAAAGAATGAGAAATGGGTCGAAAATAGGGAAAATGGGCCAAAGCACGATTTAACACTACCGGCCCCAGACCATACTACCGCCTCTTAAGAAGAGTCAACTACTACCGCCATGATTTACACGCGTGTACCATAGGCGTGGCCTGTCACAGGAAAGAAGAATTCTATTCGGATTAGGATACTTTCGTGCCAAGTAAGGCATCTCGAAGCCTATATAAATACCCTATGAGGCAACTTAAAGGGGGGTTCAATGAGAGTTCGACAGAAGCCTTCTGTCAAGGCTTTTCGGGCATTCACTAGGCTAAGGAGCCGAGGCGCAGAAGTTGAATATAATTTACTCGAAGGAAGCCAGTTGGTTCATCTCAAGAAGTTGAAATCATACTCAAGATGGAGGAACTCTCCTTCAATTCCTTCAGGGGGTTTTAGGGTTTTCTCATGTTTTGTTTTATATTTTCTTCTGAGATGTTTTCTTTTACTATTATGAACTAAACCCTCGATATACGTAAGGGTTGAAACCTAAGATGGATCTTGTTATTGTTATCTGAGATGTATGATAAATACTTGATTTGTTCTTAACTATGTGTTCTTAATTCTTGTTTTGGTATTTTTGGGATATTGATTCAAGCATTTATGCTCTTAGGCAGAGGAGGAATAGACCATGTTTAAGAGTAGATCTAGCATAGTTAAGCGGAGTTGATCGCAACCCTAGAGATAGGATGATGAAAATCTGCCGGATTAGGGTCAAACCTAATATGGGAGTCCGTAGATTGAGTTAATGTAATTCTAGGGGTTTTAATTAGAAAGAGATTTCAATTAATCAACCTAGGATTAGATGTTAGTAGCCCCGATAGAGGTATTAATATAACTTATGGAATCTGTACGGATCAAGTCAAGTGAATAAATCGTCTGGTTCAGAGTTAGATAACAAGTGAAATGTAGGTGGATTCTTCCTTGGGTATTGTCTAAATCAATCGGTTTTCCTCTCAAGTCTTTCCTCAATCTTCTTTTTGTCTTCACATCTTTAGCTTTGTAGTTAGTTAATTTTAAATTAGATAAAATTTCCTTAATTCTTAGGTTAAATAATAAAAAGAAAGTTAGTATTAGTACTTTTGGTTCCTTTGGGTTCGACAATCCGGTCTTGCCACTAAACTATACTACTGTTCGATAGGTGTGCTTGCCTCCAATGTTGTCTTAGTTAGTTTCCAGGTTCGATCATTCTTCTTATAAAATTTTAAGATTCTGACACACGATCAAGTTTTTGGCGCCGTTGCCGGGGAACTAAAATATTAAGAACACTCAATTTTTATTACTTTAGACATATTTTTTTTTTATTTTTTTTTTTTTGCAATTAAACTTTATTTTTTACTTTTCTGAATTTTCTTTTTCTTTTTCTCTTTTCCTAGCAGGTACCTCTAGTTTATGACTAGAAGGAACCTGACAGGACCACTACTTTACGATAGTGATATTGAAGTAACTGTACGCAGAAATCATAGAGAAGTAAGGCGAGGGTTAAATTACATACAAGAAGAGCAAGAAGACGAAACGAATACCACCGAAGTAATGGCTGAGAATAATCCACTACCTCATGAAGTAGCCGATCATTATGCTCCTCAAACTATGTATGATTATGCTAAACCTAATTTAAAAGGAGTCGAATCGAGTATTGTTAGACCTGCTATAGTCGCTAATAATTTTGAACTAAAACCTAACACTATTCAAATGATTCAACAGTTTGTTCAGTTTGATGGTTTGCAGGACAAAGACCCGAATACTCATTTAACAAATTTTATAGAATTCTGTGATACCTTCAAAATAAATGACGTTTCTGATGATGCCATTCATCTTCGTTTATTTCCCTTTTCTTTGAGAAATAAAGCCAAACAGTGGTTACATTCTCTTCCACGAGGATCAATCACTACATGGGACTAAATGACCGAAAATTTTTTACTGAAATATTTTCCACCAGCCAAAATAGCCAAATTAAGGAATGATATCTTTTCTTTTGTGCAGATGGATTTAGAAACATTATATGATGCATGGGAGAGATACAAAGATTTGTTGAGAAGGTGCCCGCACCATGGTTTACCATTGTGGTTATAGGTCCAAACTTTTTACAATGGTGTGAATCCTTCAACCAGGCAGTTGATTGATTCAGCCGCCGACAGAACCCTGAATAACAAAACTCCTGAAGCAGCTTACGAATTCATAGAAGAGATGTCACTGAACAACTATCAGTGGCAAGTTACAAGGACAAGGCCAACTAAAACAGCCAGAGTTTTCAACCTAGACATAGTCACTATGCTATCAAATCAGGTAGAGTTCAAGAATTAAAAGATTGATGGTTTGTTTGGTTCTTTGCAGGTACATCCAGTTATGCAATGTGACTCAAATCTAAGAGGTGTGGCGAATCCTAAGTACCCACCCTACAATCATGGCATGGAAAGCGAATAGATAAACTATATGGGTAACAATTTCAGATCTCAAAATATCCCTTATAGTAATACTTATAATCCAGGTTGGAGGAACCACCCAATTTCTCGTGGGGTGGCCAAGGAAATTAGAGACAACAACCACCGCCTCCAAACTTCCAACAATAGCCCTACCCATAGGAAAAGAAGTCGAACCTTTAAGAGATGTTGACAAAATTCATAGCAGTACCTGAAACTCATTTTCAAAACATCGAGAAAACACTTAAAAATCAACAAGCATCAATTAAAGGAATCAAGAACCAGTTAGGGCAACTCGCAAAAATGATCTCTGAACGACCACTAGGTAGCTTGCCAAGTAATACTAAGACTAATCCAAAGGAACAAATTCAAGCCATAACAGCTCATGATAGTGAAGGATCAGTAGAATCTAAACCTGAGCCAAGGCAAGAACCTGTGGTAAGTGAAGGTAAGGTCGAGGTAAGCCAAGAAAACCAAAATTGGTAATTAAAGAATACAAACCTCGTATACCTTACCCCAATGCGATAAAGTAAGACGACACAAAAGAAAAGTTCGGTAAGTTCCTTAAACTCTTAAAGAAACTACATATTAACTTACCACTTCTTGAAGCTCTTTCGTAGATGCTAGATTCAAGGAAATTTTTAAAAGAGCTCTTAACGAACAAGTGAAAGTTAGACGAGGAGTCCCATGTGTAACTAAACGCAGTGTGCTCGGCAATGCTACAGAACAGAATACCATAGAAATTGAAAGATCCAGGGAGTTTTACAATTCCATGTTTAATTGCTAGTTTATTTGTTGATAATGCTTTAGTTGATTTAGGGGAAAGCATCAATGTTATACCATCTCAAATGTTTAAACAGTTAGGTCTAGGGAAACCCAAGCAAACTAGGATGAGTATTCAACTAGTTGATAAGACTATTCGAATTCCTAAGGGTATAATTGAAGATGTACTAGTTAAAGTTGACAAATTCATATTCCTCGTAGACTTCATTGTTTTAGATATGGATAAAGATAATAGTATCCCCTTAATTTTAGGAAGACCTTTTCTAGCAACTGTCAGATCTAAAATTGATGTTAGCACAGGTGAACTCATACTTTGTATAGGTGACAAATCAATCAGTCTTTAAGCTCTCGACTTAGCTAGGACATCGAGTGAGAAAGGTGAGGACGTAAATTCCGTTGATAAGCATTCAATTAAACTTTCTTTTCAGGAAGCACCGTGGAATTACACTACAGAGCCAAATCCTGTAGCTCGTACCAACAAGGAAATATCTCATGAGGAACAATGGCTTCAGACCGATGAGCTAGATGAGTGGGAGACACATTTCAAGGAGGAATCAAACCCACACGAAGTGAAACCGAAGGAACCCCCAGAAGAACTTAAAGGAACATCAAATCACTTCAAAATAGGAGATCAGGTACTATTAGATAGAACAGACCCATGAATTGCCACATCAAACCTGAAGACAAATGAAGGGATCCCCTTTACGGTACTTAATGTTTTCCCTTACGAAACAGTTGAGGTAAGCAATTCTACATTTGGTATTTTTAAAGTAAATTCTACTCGACTCAAACTATATAATGATAGCATGAAAAAGGATTTTTCACTCCTTAAACCATTGTGGAGGTACAAATGAGAGGTAAGTCTAGCTTAAGACTTTAAAAGAGTGCTTCTCGGGAGGCAATTCGAGCACTAACCCTATATATTTTTATTTTTTTTCTTTTAGAACCTAACTACAAACTAACCAAGTTAATGAAGCGCAGATTTTCACACCACACAGCCTTACACACGGCCGTGACCGTGGTCGTGTGGATACTGCAGATGTTAGCTCTGGCATGGCAGAGATAGTACGAGACAAGACGAGAAAAATATCTTCAAATCACGGACTCAACTAACACCATGGCCTTGCGAAACAACTGTTGAACCAACACGGGTGTGGCAATCCAATGCAAGGCGTGGGAGAAGCGATTGAACCACCACTTGACCATGCGATATGGTCATGGGACACAACATGCCCATGGGACATGGCGTGGGGATGTACCAGAACTAAAAAATTCTATTTAAAACACCCCTCTCCCCTTCTCACCCACTCCCCATTCACTCTTCACTCCCCTCCATCTTCACTTTCCTCCTTCTTCATTCTCTGAAGTCTTGATCTACTCTTCAACAATGTCGAAAAAATAGAAAGATCCTAGCCCAGGCTCCCTGTGCACGAGACTAATCAACATAAGTTCATGCCGGCTACTTCATCACTCGACAAGCCAAGGGTCTTTGAGGCCATTTAGCTTTTCTTTTTCATTTCCCTTCTCTTTCATTTTCCTTCTCTTTGACTTTATTATGCTTAATTTAGTTTATTTAATTTTCCTTCATCTAGCTAGGGAATCAGATTGTCATAAGGACATTTCGGCCACCACACTTCACGAGTTACCCACTTCATCTAGCACTGCCAACTCGAGGATCTCATCCAAAATTCAGGAAGTTTCACTTCTCTCCCTATCTTATGATTTTATTAGTATATAATTATTTTATATCTTTGTACATTAAGGGCAATGTACATCTTAAGTGTGGGGGGTGAAAATTATTTAGAAAAAATGCCTAACTTTTTGCACTATTCTCAAATCCACGAATGATATTCATCTTAAAGTAATTTTCTCATATCACTAATTATAATTAAATTCATGTTAATTCATGATTTTTATTGATATGTTTTAGATTAAGTCATTGATAATTGTGCAATGATGATTTAAACTTTAAGATACTAGAGAATTAAGCATGATGAGTATATTTTCAAAAATTAAAATTTTGCTAGGTTGTCTATCAGAATCTAATTGTTACCTTGAAATTTGAAATTTACAAAGTTGATATCAAAAACCCATAATTTTTGAGATTTTGAGCCTTTTAGAGCATAGATTCTTTTTGTGCTTTTTTTTTTGATTATGAGTATGTCAACATTGAATTGTTATTCTAGAACTTGCTTCGATTATCCATGTCGAGACCACATTTTTGATTTGATATACAGAGATGATTAAGGCACTTAGGATTTAACCCACTTACTCCACTAAAAGCCTACCCTCATAATTGACCCCTAGTGAACCCCTTTGATCCTAACAACCCTTTTATTGACTCAACGCACTAATATTAACCCGAAACCCATCTTGTATTTGTTATCACCATTCCTTTTGACTACCCTTCTATCAAGACTTGATTTGATCAGTTGCCTAATTATATTATTTCAGCTGTTAAAGTTTTATCTTATATTTATTTGTTCTTAAAAAAATTCGTAGTATATTCATTATGTAACATCCCAAAATTGGGCCTAGTAGGATTGGGCCCAATGGGCCTTGGGCATAAGAATGTTTAAAATTTTTGA
Source organism: Gossypium rotundifolium (assembly GCA_025506655.1). NCBI lineage: Eukaryota > Viridiplantae > Streptophyta > Magnoliopsida > Malvales > Malvaceae > Gossypium > Gossypium rotundifolium. The sequence goes on along the minus strand of CP106731.1, from coordinate 117,057,277 downwards.
GAATATGAGAATGGCGTTGTTGCAAATTGGACTTATTAGTTAAGTGAATTTGGAAGGTTACGGGGTTTCTATGAAGTCTCGGGTTTAATTGGGCCTTAGGAAAAATTTGGTATTTTAGCACTTTAAGGAGAGATGGTAAGTAGCTTCATGGCTTACAGAAATAAATGAGTAAATTGTTAGCATAAATGAGCAATTAGTAAAGAGGTTATGGCATCAAGTGAAGGACTTTAAGGGAAGAGGTTCAAATCCCATTGTGTGCAAATTTTGATTATTATTTTTGCATGCTTCCCTTAAGTGTCAGCCAAGAGGTATATATGACAAGGTGGCTTCTTTATTTTGGTAAGGTGGCTAAGGAAATAAGACAAGGTTGAGGTTGGGGAAAGGAATCAAAAGAAAAAGGCAAGTATGGGGGACATGTTGGCACAAAAAAGGGAGAATGTTATGGAAAGTGTGGTTGGCCAAATGTTTGACCAATATTGTAATGCATGTGGACGGTTTTGGGGGTAGATAGGTAGCTGAAATTTTTACTTTGGCATTTGGTAAGGTCTTGGTATTGGTTTGGCCAAAAATCCTATTTGCAACTTTTGTGTCATCTTCTCCCAAGTTGCTATTCTCTTTGCCGAAACCTCCTAGCACAATTGTGCACCTTTCTTCTCTTTTGTTTAGTCAAATATTCATCTTTTGTTCATCTTCTTTTGATAGCTGAATTTCTATCATCTTCTATCTTCCCCATTTTTATGTGTTGGACATCTCTCCTTGGTTGAATCGGGTAAGGGCTTCATTTCTAATCCTTTCATTTCTTCTCTTTCTAGTCGAATATGTATGTTCATCACTATACGACTATTCCACTTTGTTTCTTATCGAAATATCACTTTCTCAATTGCTCTCATATTTGATCAACTCTTTTTCGTAGAGTTCTAGTGGGTGGCCTAATACCAAATCCTTGTCGATTCATTCGTAGTCATAAGCCAATTGGTGGGAATTGAGATTATCATCGATTAATGTAAGGAGTCTTTTCATAGTCCATTCGATATCGCTATTCGGTTATGAGGTTAATCGGATTGAAAGTTTGGCTAATCGATTATGTTGTTAGGCACGAAATCACGTGATACTCTCTACTTGTGGATATTTCAAAAATAGTGGTAAAGTCGAACACCTATCTCTCGTAATAAGAGACTCAGATTGTTGGTCAGTGATATAGATTGTTAAATCAATCGCAATACCTGGATGAATAAATTGGGTTTTGGACTAATTGTTGACCGATTGTATCTTTAGGTGCCGCGGAGAATATTGTGTTACGGATTCCGAATAAGGTGTGTAATCCCATACTTTCTGAATATATAATTGAAATGGTGTGTGATCTCACACTTCTCTGAAGGGTTGCATGAAATATTTTGTGATTCAGTCGAAATATCGAAGAAAAATCAAAAACCGGCATCCGTAATCACTCGGGCATGCGTATGATCGTAGTGGTAATCATAATTGTAATAAAATAGTTTCGGTTAAAAAAAGTGACGTATTTTTGAAAAATCACGAAAATTAGGAGAAAGATAATTAGAAAGTGAATGAGATATCAAATAAAATATTTGTGTCTATTTTGATAAGGAATAAATGAAAAAGGAAAAGGAATTTTATATTTTGAGATATGTTAATTTTAGTGAAACTGGTTCTGAATGACTTCATGGTTCCCTGATCTGTCTTGGAAAAATCATATAAAATTTTACAAAGTGAATTATGGGTTATAATTTATATGTATGGAATCCTTAGTGAGCCTATTTTCATTAGAAACAAGTGGGAGAAATATATGAAAATTGTACAGTGATATATTTGAAATTAAGTTAAGAGAGGTCAGAATCATTGGACAGTGAAACAAAAGAAATTTTAAGGAATAAACTGTACTAAATGGATAAGACAAAACTTCTAGAAAAATTTTAGTAAGAATATATATGTGTTTAGTTTCAAGGAAAATTTACGGATTTAGATTTCGAGATTCCTAACCCAAGTTATAGTTAATTTAGTTAGTACGACGCAGATGGACAGTTTAAATTGTTATGCCCAAATTAATAGTTAAGTCTGGGTTGCAAAATTACAAAAATACCCTTAGAGGGTAAATTACCGAAATACCCCTAGGTTGCAAGATTATCGAATTACCCTTAGTGGGTAAAATTATCGAATTATGAAATTACCCTTATGTGCCGAATTACGAAAATACCCTTATGGGTCGAATTACAAAACGCCCCTAATGGGTCGATTTGATAGATTGCCTTAATGGGCCGAATTTGATATATGGCATAATGGGCCGATTTTGCAAAGTGTTAATGGGCCAAATTGTTTGTAAAAAATCTCTGATGTTATTAATTATCGTTGTTATATTGTAAATATCATAATTTGCTATGAATGTTGCATTCACATAATTCTGCATGGGTTTGGGATATTGACGATTAGAGGAAGCTATTTGGTGGCTCTGCCACATATTTTGGTGACTCTGTCACAATCTGTCTGGTGGCTATGCCACATATATTCTGTTATTCTGGTACGGGTGGTGTGTAGCGGATGGATTATTAGGTTGGTTTGGGATTGCATTACATTCATTTGATTCATTTGATATATTTTGTTTTGTAAACGGGCTTTGGCCCAATATTATGCTTAATGGGCTTCGGCCCAAGTTATTTTTAGATGGGCCCAGGCCCAAATTTTTTGTAAATGGGTTCAAGCCCAGTGAAAAATGGTAAGGGGATTTCACATTGAGTTCTTGTAACTCACCCCCCTTTTTCTTTCTTAATCCTTTCAGGTAATGCTTAGTGATGTGGACTTGGGCCATGGATGACTCGGTGGAGGCCATACTTCAGAAATGGTTTTTATTGAACTTTAGTTTCCTAATTTCGTTCACTTTATTATTCTTACTATTTTTGGGTTTATTTTGTGTTGTAATAAGGCCTCTGGAATATTTTATTTTGCTTATGTTTTTGTCGTACTTAGTATTATGCTTGAATTGTTTTTAAACGGGGATTTTTCTAAAAATCTTAAATAAAGGTTTTCCAAAATAGACTAACAAATGATTTTCATAACAAACTTTTACAAATGATTTAACTCGGAAATTCTTTTTCAAATTATCGACGACATTTTCAAAAGTCACGGTTAAAGGTCACTACCTCGATTTTCGACTCATCAATCAACCTCTCAAAAATACTTGTATTTTATCTACGTTTCCGCAATGTTTTCATATGCTTCTGCAACTCTATTTCCAAACGTCATATTTTCGTAAATCGTTTATTTCAAATATGTTTTTGCAACCAAAAAGGTTTTAAAAGATCACTAGTTCAAATATCGATTCTTCAATCAGCTTTTCAAAGATTAGTAGTATTTTTATCAAATATTTCTAAACAAACTTGTTTTCTTCAATTACACCTATTTTAGTACGAATCACAAGATCCTTTATACGTTTTCTTCATTATGACACACCAAATTCGAGCCTAACTTCTAGGCCGAGTTTGGGGTGTTACACATTATTAGTTCTATAATTAAGTGAGCCTATACATTTAATGTTAACATCTTGAAGAATAAGCTCATATTATTAGTATTACAAGTTTTCAATTGATGTAATTATTCAGTTTATTAGTTCATTTTTCTAGTTAGGTAATTTGTCAATTCAATCTCGATTCTAACCCTTTTAATTCAGCCTTTATCCACACCGTTAACCTAAGCCCTGTTACAACCCTTTTTAAAGACCTTTTGATTTGTGTATCATCTCATTTTTACAGTGGTGGAGATTTGATTTTCATGCAAGTTTATGGGATTAACTTTTCATGTTTGACTGATGAGTGCTTTATTTTTGAACCTTTAGCACCTCCAGTGATTTGAGTGAATCTTTAGTGAGGATGTCAACTTTTGTCGATTTTGAATTAAAGGTAATCATTCAGATAAGGGGAAAACACCTATGCTTTCATGCTAAAAACTCATGACTTTGATTGTTTGAATTTTTAGGACTCTTTTAGTTGAATTATCCATGTATAAATTATCTATGAATTGTGATGAGGCATTATCAATGAGTATTATGAATCGAGGAAGTTCGTTTTAATTGTGAGTTGAGATTTTTGCTTGTGGATAAGCAAAAGCTTAAGTGTGGGGGTATTTGATAAACCGTAAAATGGACATATTTTAATCCCACATTTAGCATACTTTTGGATGATTTTTCCTTTAATTATGGAAATAGCTGCTCCTAATCCTTTTTTTTCATGTTTTATACTTAGGAGAGCACCGAGCATGAAAAGAATGAGAAATAGGCCAAAACGGATAAAATGGGCCAAAGCACAAATTCCACACCGCCTGGGTCCAAGACCACACAGTCGTGCCTCTTAAGAAGAGTCAACACGGCCTGGCCATGATTTACACAGGTGTATGCCTTGGGCGTGGCCCTGCCGCAGGAAAGAAGAATTCTATTCGGATTAGGATACTTTCGGGCCAAGTAAGGCATCTCGAAGCCTATATAAACACCCTATGAGGTAACTTAAAGGGAGGTTCGACGAGAGTTTGACAGAAGCCATCTGTCAGGGCTTTTCGGGCGTTCAGCTAAGCCAAGTAGCCAAGCCAGAGAAGCTGAATACAGGGATTTACTCGAAGGAAGCCAGTTGGTTCATCTCAAGAAGCCGGAATCATACTCAAGACGGAGGAACTCTCCTTCAATTCCTTCAGGGGTTTTAGGGTTTTCTTATGTTTTGTTTTATATTTTCTTCTGAGATGTTTTAATTTACTATTATAAACTAAAACCCTCAGATACTTGAGGGGGATGAAACCTAAGACGGATCTTGTTATTGTTATCTGAGCTGTATGATAAATACTTGATTTGTTCTTAAATATGTGTTCTTAATTCTTGTTTTGGTATTTCCGGGATATTGATTCAAGCATTTATGCTCTTAGGCAGAGGAGGAATAGACCCTGTTTAAGAGTAGATCTAGCATAGTTAAGCGGCATGATCGCAACCCTAGAGATAGGATAACAAAAATCTGCCGGATTAGGGTCAAACCTAATATGAAGTCCATAGATCGAGTTAATGCAATTCTAGGGGTTTTAATTAGAAAGAGATTTCAATTAATCAACCTAGAATTAGACGTTAGTAGCCTCGAGAGAGGTATTAATATAACATAGGGAATCCTACGGATCAAGTCAAGTGAATAAATCGTCTGGTTCAGAGTTAGATAACAAGTGAAGTGTAGGTGGATTCTTCTTCGGGTATTGTCAAAATCAATCGGTTTTGTAACATCCTGATAATTAGGGGCTAAGCATTTTACTTAATTAAATGATGTTGCATGCTTAATTATTATTGAGTGTACTTTGGAAGTTATTTTGAGCTTCATTAATTAAGTGAAGGCTTAGTAAAACTTTTAATTTTTATTAAGAGAGAGAGAGCTAAGTAAATTAGGCCTTAAGAATTAATGTCAAGAAGTTTCAAGCATAAGTTAAGTAATTGGCAAAGTGGTTAAGATGCATGGATGTGTGCTTGAGGTGTAAGGTTCGAATCTCCTAGCTAGCATTAGGGAAGATTTTAAATTTTGTTTTCTTCCTTATAAGTGTCGGCCAAGAAAGTTCTAGAGTGGATGAGCTTTCATTCATTTTGGCTAGTTGACCATGTGAAAAGGAAGTTAAAACTTAAGGCATGGGATCATAAGTTGGTGATAAGATGAAGGGGACAAAGGCTTGATAATTGGCTATGTTTTGGGGATGTGTTCATGGTCATTTGACCATGAACCTAGACGGCATGGAGGCTAAAGGGAGTAGTTTATTTTGTTGATAGAAAATCAAGAGTGGATAGGGAAGAAACAAGGAGGAAAAAGCGGGATATGTTGGCATTGATTTGGCCGAATTTGTGCTTTGCCATTAGGGGGGAGTTAGTCAAAAGTATTACACAATCTTTTGTCCATCTTTTCTCATTTTCTCCAAAAGTTCCCTCCTAGCCGAAATTGACATTGAGTTTAGGTGAAAATCTTCTCTTTGTTTTAGTTTTCTTTTGACCAATTTTTCTCCAAAAACTTCTACTTTGGCCGAATGCACCTTAGACACTTTGGTACACTTTTACTCTTGATCCTCGATTTTATTTGAACCAAATACAAGTTTCGTTCTCCCTTCTTTCTTTTTGAAACCGAAACTACAAAGTTCAAAGAAACAAATTCTTCATTTCTCTTCTTTAGCCGAATGCATCTAAGTCTCAAAACTAATCTCCCTTCTCTTTGATCATTTTCTCTTTTCTTTTTTTTCACTTTATTTCTCTCTTCTTTTTCTCTCATTGCCGAAACCACATAGGATCAAGAATCTCCTCCTTGGCCGAATGTGCAAAGACTCCTAAACACATCTCTTTTCTTTTGAGAAATCACCATAATCATCTTCTTCTCCTCTTTCTCTTTTTCCTTCTTTCTTTCCTTCTCTTTCTTTTCCTTTCTTCTTTCCCTCAAACCGAGACCACCATTTCTCTTCTCTTTTTGTTAAGCTGAATCTTGAAGGACTCAAGTAAGAATTCTATTAAATATTTTTTTATCATTTCCTTTCACTTTAGTAAAAATTAGAACTATAATCTTTTATTTTCTCTCCTAGGCCGAATCTTTTGAAAAGATTTTACAAAAATCCTTGTTGAAGACAACCTTTAAGTGACCATTCGAATCATCAAGGTAAGATTACTATTTTAGATAATATCAATTTCTTTAGATGGATCACTAATCTACGTTATTTTAGGGGCGATCTAAGATCAACAAGATAGGTAAGAAAAGGGCTGTGCGAAGTGTTTGGAAGAAAGGAGGTATTCCTTTACCATCGAACTACAAACGAAGAGCAGTATCGGGGGTTAGAGACTTTCCACCGGGTTGTGGACCTTCTGCTAACGAGGATCAGTTATTCAAAGTAGTGTGTACAATCGAACCACTTTACGTTGGTGGAATATCGGTGGTTTTGATCCATCTAGTGGAGAAAATCCCAAATAACCGCTCATTCGTGAATCGAGGGTAAGGATTTAGATCCATCGTTTATAAGTATAGTTTTGCTAACAATAGTTTATACTAACCGAGTGTATTAATCAATTAGGTGTGGACAAGCAAGAGGGTATTGTTCTCACTATTACTAGGTGTGTAACCATACATTAAAATTTCCATAGATTTATATTGTTAAAAAGTGATTATATGATAGTATGTTTTGATTGTGGATACCAATCATTGGTATACAAAATTCGTATGTTACCCAATATTTCGCTTATTTTGATATATGCATCAATATGAAATAAGCATGACTATATTATGATTCGTGGGAAATAAGCATGAAAATCAATTGATATGTATGTGCATGGGCATATGGGTATGTTTAATAAAGGAGGAAGTATTCGGTGGTTTTACCACAACTCAAATGGCTTCCGGTCACATATTTGGCTCTGTGACTTCGGTCACGTATTTGAAATTTGGACTTGATCGGTGACTTGGTCACATCTGCTTTTGGTGGCTTTGCCACAATAAGGGCGATGTGCATGTTGACTGCACAATCGCCTTTGATGGTGTGTAGCGGATGGAGGGTCGATTTAGTAATCCCCACGGTGTGTTGGTTGGTACGGGGGTGTGTAGCGGATGGATATTTAGGTTGGGCCGGGCTTGCATTTCATTTCATATACATAACTATATAATATTGTATGATTATTATTTGATCTGTTATGAATTGGGCCTTTGGGCTAAATTTGAGCTAAAATGAGCCTTTGGGCTAAATTTGAGCTAAAATGAGCCTTTGGGCTAAATTTGAGCTAAAATGGGCCTTTGGCCTAAATATGAGTTAAATGGGCCTTTGGGCTAAATATTTGATTAAATGGGCCTATGGCCATATGTGAAATTTAAGGACTTTAAAGCATATGATAAAATAGGCTTTTTAGTGTATGTGTTATACATTGAGTTTATGACTCACCCATTTTTATGGGATAACTTTTCAGATGACTCGTAGTGCGATGGATCTAAGCGAAAGGATTTCGAGGTGGCGATGCTCAGTATTAAGTATTGTGGAGATTTTCCAACTTAAACTCTTTAAGTTAAATTTTATTACTTAGACTTTAATTTGGGTTGCCAATATTATGTAATAAGGCCACTATAAACTATCTTTAATTTCGTGTTTGGATTTACTTTTATTTTGCCATGAACAAATATTCATTAAATAACTAAATTGGTATTTAATAACTATTAAAAAAAGTTTTTGTCTCTAATATATAAATGTTTTCAAGGAAGTTTTCTTAAGTTTGGTTTCCTTTTGATTTTATTAATTCCTACTAAAAATAATGTTTTAAAAGACAAAATTTCTTTTCAATGGAATCCCGCTGAAGTTTTACTCGAGGAACATACCAAATTCGGTTAGGCTTTTTGGGCCGGTTTGGGGTGTTTCAACTTGGTATCAGAGCCCAGTTTTAAACTCTCGGCCTTGGGTTTTGAAGCCTACAACGTTTTCAAAATTTTGGCCGAAAAGACTTTTTGAAAATTTTCTTAAGTTAAATGGTTTTATAAGAGCATGGCACTCGGAATTTTCAGCCCAGATCCATCAGGTATGTACCTTTATTTGATAAATGATATGAATGTTTGATAAGCCTAAGGAAACTTTAGAGACATGGACCCTAGGTGTATGTGTACTACTACTAAAACTACTAAATATCTGTTTATAAAACTTTCCTTTAATAAGAAGTGAAAAGATTCTAATACATAAGACTTTTCGTAAAAACAGATAAGATACGTAGTAGACATGAGCTCTAGGGGACGAGGTCGTCGTGGACATGGAAGAGGAAGGATGATCGCTTTGAAACCAGCCTGGTGCGGTCAAGGTTCCGAGAATGAAGCTCCACCACCTACTGTTGGGCGGATTTTCAAGAACAAAATGAAGGAGGTGACGCAGATCACAAGTCTTTGCTGTGAGTTTTGGAACGTGTAGCGGAAGCTAGTTCTGGAAATGGGTCTCGAAAGTCAGTAGCTGAGAGACTTAGATCGAATGGAGCTGAGGTTTTCAGAGGAGTATCTGGAGTAGCTCCTAATGTAGCTGAATATTGGTTGGAGGCAGTCGAGAGAATAATGGACGATATAGACTGCACTGATGAAGAGAAGTTGAAAGGTGCTATTTCACTTCTCCGTGATGAAGCCTACCAGTGGTGGCTCACTATCAAAGAGAGTACCCTTGTGGATCGTCTGGATTGGGGGTATTTTAAAGTGAAATTCGAAGGAAAATATGTTGGAGCTAGCTACATCGACTCTCAGAGGAAGACATTTCTGAATTTGGTCCAAGGGAACAAATCGATAGCTGAATATGAAGCAGAATTTTTGCGACTTAACCGTTATGCCAGGGGGATAGTGGCTACGGAATATGAACGGTGTATCAGATTTGAAGATGGACTTAGAGACGAACTACGAGTGATGATTGCTCCACACCGTGAAAGAGATTTTGCAATCCTAGTGGAAAGGGCAAGAATTGCTGAAGAGGCTAAACGGACTGAGAGACAGAACCGGGACAGAGGTCAGAGTAAGAATAAGAGAAGCTTTGGGTCTTCAGGGTCGTCCGGAAACTTTAAGAAGAAATCAAGGAATGATGGACCGCGAGGTCAACAGACTGCTACGGGTGTACAAAGTCGTACTTGTTCTCAGTGTGGGAAAATGCACTCGGGAGAATGCTGGAAGAAAACCGACAGATGTTTCAAGTGCGGCTCGAAGGATCACATGATCAAGGATTGCCCGATGAACTCGGAGAAGAACCGTCCAGCAAGTCAGAGTGCTAATCAGGCTGACAGAAGTGGATAGCAACCAATAAGAGGTCGTGGTTCAAATGGAAGGGGAAATGGTTCTGGTAGAGGTCGCGGAACTTCAGGCAGAGGCAGTGGTAATTCGGAGGTGAGACAACCAGGTTTAGTGTATGCAGTTCATCGCAAAGAAGATGCGACGGCCTTTTGATGTTATCACGATGCGTTTCGATTTCGGGTTGCCCTTTATTGCTTTGATAGATATAGGGTCAACTCATTCCTATATTGCTAGTGAAGTATCTCGACTTTGCATGTGACTTCAAATCAGTACCTAGAAAGATGATCGTATTTAGTCCTCTAGGATGCATGAGTTGTAGACAAACTTTTAAGGAAGTGCCTCTAGAAGTCCAAGGAATACGCTTTCACCGATTTAATGAAATTGCCGTTCGAGAATTCGACCTAATCTTAGGCATGGACTGGCTTGTGAAGTACCGTGCAAATGTGGATTGTGCTGCTAAGAGAATGTCCTTAAGAACCCTTGATGACAAGGAAGTTGTAGTGATGGGCGAGAGACGAAACTACTTATCTAATGTAGTATCCGCACTTAAGGCGGAAAAGATGGTTAGGAAAGGATGTGAAGCCTTCATGATGTTGGTGAGTGCTTTGGAGGCTAAGGAAGCAACTGTTAATAAAGTCAGGACGGTGAATGAATTTGTAGATGTTTTTTCGGAAGAACTTCCAGGTTTGCCTCCGGATCGTGAGGTAGAATTCGGGATAGACTTATTGCCTGGAACGGCGCCAGTTTCTATTGCTCCATATAGAATGGCACCGAAGGAATTGGTTGAGCTTAAGGCTCAGATTCAGGAGTTGCTTGATCGTGGATTCATCCAACCTAATGTGTCTCCATGGGGAGCACCGATTCTATTCGTGAAGAAGAAGGATGGATCGATGAGGATGTGTATAGACTACCGGCAGTTGAATAAGCTGACCATCAAGAACAAGTATCCTTTGCCAAGGATCGACGACTTGTTTGATCACTTAAGGAGTCATGTATTCTCTAAAATTGATCTAAGATCGGGTATCATCGACTTAAAGTGAAGGAAGCGGATATCCATAAGACGACTTTCCAACTAGATATGGGCATTATGAATTTCTGGTAATGCCATTCGGATTGACGAATGCCCCAGCTGCGTTTATGGATATGATGAATCGGATTTTTCAGCCCTACTTGGATCAGTTCGTAGTGGTATTCATAGACGACATCTTGGTGTATTCTAAGTCCGAAGTAGAACATGATGAGCATCTTCGGATTGTGTTGTGAGTTTTAAGAGAAATGAAGTTGTACGCCAAATTCAAAGAAGTGTGAATTTTGGTGAAAGAAGTTGCATTTTAGGACATGTGGTATCTGCGAGAAGGATTAGGTGGATCCTCGGAAGATCGAGGTCAGATAGATTGGAAACCACCTAAGTCATGGCGAGGTTCGCAGTTTCTTGGGTTTAGCCGGATATTACCAAGATTCGTCAAGGATTTTCATCGATAATCGCACCTTTAACGAAATTGCCGAGGAAGGAAGTACCTTTCGTGGGTGATAAGCGATGAAGAGAGTTTTGAGAAGCTCAATAAAGTTTTGACTAAGCTCTGTTTGATTCACTGAAGCGGGAAAGGATTTAAATGCTGTATTGTGATGCTTCTCACACGGATTAGGATGTGTTCGATGCAAGGCGGAAAGGTAGTTGCGATGCGTCTCTGCAGCTTGAGACCGCATGAAGTTAATTACCCGACGCATGACTTGGAGTTGGCAACTGTAGTCTTTGCTCTTAAGGTCCGGAGACATTATTTATACGGGAAAAGTCGGTGATATATACGGACCACAAAAGTCTGAATATCTACCGACTCGAAAAGAACGAATCGAGGCAACGAAGGTGGATAGAGTTGTTGAAAGACTATGATCGTTTCTATCGAGTACCACCCGGTAAGGCTAATGTGGTGGCGACGCCTAAGTCGAAAAGTGGTGTCAAATTTGAGAGCGATGTTTGCACATCTTAGTCTCTACGATGATGGAAGCTTGTTGGCGAACTTGAGTTAAGCCGACATGGTTAAGTCAAGTGAAAGAGAGAGTTAATAGATGAAGATCCGAGTGAAAAGCTTGACAGTGCAGTGGGAAATTGGAAGATTTCAGATAATGATGATGACGGTATTGTGCTTCAAAGGTAAAGTCTCAGATGTCAAGGATCGGAGTTGAGATAAAAGATACTTGAGAATCGCATAGTAGTCCCTATGCTATGCATCCTGGAGGAAGTAAGTTATACCGAGACTTGCGAGATCAATTTTTGTGGCCTGGTCTTAAGCGGGAAGTTATCTTGAATTTGTAGGGAAGTGCTTGACGTGTCAGCAAGTTAAGGCTGAACATCAAGTACCTTCTGGATTGCTACAGCCAATAAAGATTCCGCAATGGAAGTGGGAGAGAATCACCATGGACTTTGTTAGTGGGCTTCCTCTTACGCCTACTAAGAAAGACTCCATTTGGGTGATAGTGGACCGATTGACGAAATTTGCACATTTTATCCCAATTGGTTGATTACTCTTTGCGAAATTGGCGAAGTTATATGTAACGAGATTGTGAGATTGCATGGAGTGCCGTTGTCGATAATTTGAGACGGAGATCCGAGATTTACGTCCACGATTTTGGAAAGCATTGCATCGGGCTTTGGGTACTAGATTGGACTTGATGACGGCATTTCATCCTCGATCGGATGGTCGATCCGAAGAGTAATCCATATCCTAGAAGATATGTTAAGGGATGTGTGATAGATTTCAAGGAAGTTGGGAGGAATTCTTACTTGGCGAAATTTGCGTGACAACAACGATTTCAATCCAAGATTCTGGATGGCACCATATGAAGCATTATATGGACGGAAGTGTCGCACTCCTACGTGTTGGGCGTAATTAGGGAACGTCGATTTTGGGTCCGTAAATAGTGGTGAATCAAGAAAAGGTTAAGGTAATCCGGCTCGGTTAAAGGAAGCATCCGACAGACAAAAATCGCATGCGATCTAAAGCGGAAAGAAATAGAGTATGCGATGGGAGACCAAGTTTTCCTAAAGGTTTCACCTTGGAAAAAGGTGATGAGATTTGGACGCAAAGGAAAACTAAGTCCTGTGTTCATTGGACCTTATCGGATTGTGAAGCGAGTCGGATCTGTGGCATATCGCTTAGATTTGCCTTCAAATTGAAGCAAATGCACGATGTGTTCCATGTTTCAATGTTACGCTACTACGGTCGATCCATCTCATGTAGTACCGTTGAGGAGGTGGAATTAAGATCGATTTGTCATATGAAGAGGAACCAATTCAAATTCGAGCGAGATGTAAAGGTTTTACGGAGAAAATCGGTTCCTCTCGTTAAGGTATTATGGCGTAATCATGGATCGAAGAAGCTTCGTGGGAACCGGAGGAAGCGATGCGACGATAATACCCTCACTTATTCGGTCGTAATTTCGAGGACGAAATTATTTTAAGGGGGTAGAACTGTAACATCCTGATAATTAGGGGCTAAGCATTTTACTTAATTGAATGATGTTGCATGCTTAATTATTATTAAGTGTACTTTGGAATTTATTTTGAGCTTCATTAATTAAGTGAAGGCTTAGTAAAACTTTTAATTTTTATTAAGAGAGAGAGAGCTAAGTAAATTAGGCCTTAAGAATTAATGTCAAGAAGTTTCAAGCATAAGTTAAGTAATTGGCAAAGTGGTTAAGATGCATGGATGTGTGCTTGAGGTGTAAGGTTCGAATCTCCTAGCTAGCATTAGAGGAAGATTTTAAATTTTTGTTTTCTTCCTTATAAGTGTCGGCCAAGAAAGTTCTAGAGTGGATGAGCTTTCATTCATTTTTGGCTAGTTGACCATGTGAAAAAGGAAGTTAAAAACTTAAGGCATGGGATCATAAGTTGGTGATAAGATGAAGGGGACAAAGGCTTGATAATTGGCTATGTTTTGGGGATGTGTTCATGGTCATTTGACCATGAACCTAGACGGCATGGAGGCTAAAGGGAGTAGTTTATTTTGTTGATAGCAAATCAAGAGTGGATAGGGAAGAAACAAGGAGGAAAAAGGGGGATATGTTGGCATTGATTTGGCCGAATTTGTGCTTTGCCATTAGGGGGAGTTAGTTAAAAGTATTACACAATCTTTTGTCCATCTTTTCTCATTTTCTCCAAAAGTTCCCTCCTAGCCGAAATTGACATTGAGTTTAGGTGAAAATCTTCTCTTTGTTTTAGTTTTCTTTTGACCAATTTTTCTCCAAAAACTTCTACTTTGGCCGAATGCACCTTAGACACTTTGGTACACTTTTACTCTTGATCCTCGATTTTATTTGAACCAAATACAAGTTTCGTTCTCCCTTCTTTCTTTTTGAAACCGAAACTACAAAGTTCAAAGAAACAAATTCTTCATTTCTCTTCTTTAGTAGAATGCATCTAAGTCTCAAAACTAATCTCCTTCTCTTTGATCATTTTCTTTTCTTTTCTTTTCACTTTATTTCTCTCTTCTTTTCTCTCATTGCCGAAACCACATAGGATCAAGAATCTCCTCCTTGGCCGAATGTGCAAAGACTCCTAAACACATCTCTTTTCTTTTGAGAAATCACCATAATCATCTTCTTCTCCTCTTTCTCTTTTCTTCCTTCTTTCTTTCCTTCTCTTTTCTTTTCCCTTTCTTCTTTTCCCTCAAACCGAAACCACCATTTCTCTTCTCTTTTGTTAAGTCAATCTTGAAGGACTCAAGTAAGAATTCTATTAAATATTTTTTATCATTTCCTTTCACTTTAGTAAAAATTAGAACTATAATCTTTTATTTTCTCTCTAGGTCAATCTTTTGAAAAGATTTTACAAAATCCTTGTTGAAGACAACCTTTAAATGACCATTCAATCATCAAGGTAAGATTACTATTTTAGATAATATCAATTTCTTTAGATGGATCACTAATCTACGTTATTTTAGGGAGATCTAAGATCAACAAGATAGGTAAGAAAAGGGTCGTAAGTGTTTGGAAGAAAGGAGGTATTCCTTTAACATCAAACTACAAACGAAGAAGCGAGATCGGGGTTAGAGACTTTCCACCGGGTTGTGGGCCTTCGCTAACGAGGATCGGTTAATCAAGTAGTGCGTATAATCGAACCACTTTACGTTGGTGGAATATCGGCGGGTTTTGATCCATCTAGTGGAGAAAAATCGCAAATAACTGTCATTCGTGAATCCGAGGGTAAGGATTTAGATCCATCGTTTATAAGTATAGTTTTGCTAACAATAGTTTATACTAACCGAGTGTATTAATCAATTAGGTGTGGACGAGCAAGAGGGTATTGTTCTCACTATTACTAGGTGTGTAACCATACATTAAAAATTTCCATAGATTTATATTGTTAAAAAGTGATTATATGATAGTATGTTTTGATTATGGATACCAATCATTGGTATACAAAATTCAGGTATGTTACCCAATATTTCGTTTATTTTGATATATGCATCAATATGAAATAAGCATGACTATATTATGATTCGTGGGGAAATAAGCATGAAAATCTGAATTGATATGTATGTGCATGGGCATATGGGTATGTTTAATAAAGGAGGAAGTATTCTGGTGGTTTTACCACAACTCCGGTGGCTTCGGTCACATATTTGGCTCTGGTGACTTCGGTCACGTATTTGAAATTTGGACTTCGGTCAGGTGACTTCGGTCACATCTGTTTTGGTGGCTTTGCCACAATAAGGGCGATGTGCATGTTGATTGCAGCAACTGCCTTCGATGGTGTGTAGCGGATGGAAGGTCGATTTAGTAATCCCCACGGTGTGTTGGTTGGTACGGGGGTGTGTAGCGGATGGATATTTAGGTTGGGCCGGGCTTGCATTTCATTTCATATACATAACTATATAATATTGTATGATTATTATTTGATCTGTTATGAATTGGGCCTTTGGGCTAAATTTGAGCTAAATGAGCCTTTGGCTAAATTTGAGCTAAAATGAGCCTTTGGGCTAAATTTGAGCTAAAATGGGCCTTTGGACTAAATATGAGTTAAATGGGCCTTTGGGCTAAATATTTGATTAAATGGGCCTATGGCCATATGTGAAATTTAAGGACTTTAAAGCATATGATAAAATGGGCTTTTTAGTGTATGTGTTATACATTAAGTTTATGACTCACCCATTTTTATGGGATAACTTTTCGATGACTCAGTAGTGCGATGGATCTAAGCAAAGAAGGATTTCGAGGTGGCGATGCTCGTATTAAGTATTGTGGAGATTTTCCAACTTATACTCTTTAAGTTAAATTTTATTACTTAGTCTTTAATTTGGGTTGCCAATATTATGTAATAAGGCCACTATAAACTATCTTTAATTTTGTGTTTGGATTTACTTTTATTTTGCCATGAACAAATATTCATTAAATAACTAAATTGGTATTTAATAACTATTAAAAAAAGTTTTTGTCTCTAATATATAAATGTTTTCAAGGAAGCTTTCTTAAGTTTGGTTTCCTTTTGATTTTATTAATTCCTACTAAAATAATGTTTTAAAAGACAAAATTTCTTTACAATGGAATCCCGCTGAAGTTTTACTCGAGGAACATACCAAATTCGGTTAGGCTTTTTGGGCCGGGTTTGGGGTGTTTCAGGTTTTCCTCTCAAGTCTTTCCTCAATCTTCTCTTTGTCTTTGCATCTTTAGCTTAGTAGTTAGTTAATTTTAAATTAGATAAAAATTCCCTTAATTCTTAGGTTAAATAATAAAATGAAAGTTAGTATTAGTACTTTTGGTTTCCTTGGGTTCGGCAATTCGGTCTTGCCACTAAACTATACTACTATTCGATAGGTGCGCTTGCCTCAATCATGGTGATAGTTAGTTTCTTGGCTCAATCATTCATTATTTAAATTTTAAGACTTTTTCCACCACCACTAAGTTTTTGGCGCCGTTACCGGGGACTGAAATATTAAGAACTCTCAATTTTTATTACTTTAGCCATATTTTATTTTTTGTAATTGAATTTTACCTTTACTTTTCTAATTTTCTTTTTCTTTTCCTGGCAGGTACCTCTAGTTTATGACTAGAAGGAACCCGACAGGACCCTTAGTTTACAACAGTGATATTAAAGGTACAGTTCGAAAAAATTGTAGAGAAATAAGGAGAAGATTAAACTACAAACAAGAAGAGTAAGAAGACGAAATTAATACTACCGAAGAGATGGCCGAGAATAATCCGCTACCTCAAGAGGTGACCGAAAATCATGATCCTCGAAGTATGCATGATTATGCTAAACCTAATTTAATAGGGACTGAATCGAGTATTGTTAGGCCTACTATAGCTGCTAATAATTTTAAACTGAAACCTAACAGTATACAAATGATTCAACAATTTGTTCAATTTGATGGTTTGCAGGACGAAGACCCAAATACTCATTTAGCAAACTTTCTAGAATTCTATGATACCTTTAAAATAAATGGTGTTTCTGATGATGCCATTTGCCTTCGGTTATTTCCCTTTTCATTAAGGATTAAAGCCAAATAGTGGTTGAATTCTCTTCCACGAGGATCAATCACTACATGGGATCAAATGACCGAAAATTTTTTATTAAAATATTTTCTGCCGGCCAAAACGGCCAAGTTGAGGAATGATATCTCTTCTTTTGTGTAGATGGATTTAGAGACACTTTTTGATGCATGGGAGAGATACAAGGACTTACTAAGAAGGTGCCCACACCATGGATTACCCTTGTGGCTACAAGTCCAAACTTTTTACAACGGTGTGAACCCCTCAACCAGACAGTTGATAGATTCATCCGCTAGCTGAACCCTGAATAATAAAACACCTGCGGCAGCCTACAAATTCATTTAAGAGATTTCACTGAATAACTATCAGTGGCAAGTCACGAGGACAAGGCCAATAAAAGCAGCCAGAGTTTTCAACCTCGACGCAGTCACCCTGCTATCAAATCAGGTAGAGATGTTAAATAAAAAGATTGATGGCTTATGTGGTTCTTCACAGATACACCCAGTTATACAGTACGATATGAATGGAGGCGGGATGAGCAATACAGAATATCCACCTTACAACCCGAGCACTGAAAATGAGCAAGTTCACTATATGGGTAACAATTTTAAACCTCAAAATAACCCTTATATTAATACTTATAATCCAGGTTGGAGGAACCATCCCAATTTCTCATAGGGTGATCAAGGAAATAACAGACAACAACCCCCTCCAAACTTCAAACAACAGCCCTACCCATAGGAAAAGAAGTCGAACCTTGAGGAGATACTGACAAAATCCATAGCAGTGTCAGAAACACATTTTCGAAACACCGAAACAACACTTAAAAATCAACAAACATCGATTTAAGGGATCGAGAACCAGTTAGGGCAACTTGCTAAGCTGATCTCCAAATGACCACAAGGTAGATTGCCAAGTAACACTGAGGCTAACCCAAAGGACCAACTTCAAGCCATAACAACTAATGACAGTGAAAGGTTAGTGGAATCTAAGTCTGAGCCAAGGCGAGAACCTGTGGTAAGTGAAGGTAAGGTTGAGGTAAGCCAAGAAAAACCAAAATTGGTAATTAAAGAATACCAACTTCGAATACCATACCCAAATGCGATGAAGAAAGACAATACAGATGAACAGTTCAGTAAGTTTCTTAAACTTTTAAAGAATTTACATATTAACTTAGCGTTTCTTGAAGCTCTTTCGCATATGCCAGATTCAATGAGTTTTTTAAAAGAGCTTTTAACAAACAAGCAAAAGTTAGACGAGGAATCACATGTGAAACTAAATGCAGTCTGCTCAGCAATGTTGCAAAAAAACTACCACAAAAATTAAAAGATCCAGGGAGTTTTACAATTCTATACTTAATTGGTAGTTTATCTGTTGATAATGCTTTAGCTGATTTAGGGGCAAGCATCAATGTTATGCCTTATAAAATATTTAAACAACTAGGTCTAGGGAAGCATAGACAAACTAGGATGAGTATTCAATTAGCTGATAAGACTATTCAAATTCACGGGGTATAATTGAAGATGTACTAGTTAAAATTGACAGATTCATATTCCCAATAGACTTTGTTGTTTTAGACATGGATGAGGACAATAGTATCCCCTTAAATTTAGGAAGATCCTTTGTAGCAACTGCCAGAGCTAAGATTAATGTTGGTACAGGTGAACTTATACTTCGTGTAGGTGACAAGACGATCACTTTTCAAACTCTTGACTCGGCTAGGACATCAAGCAATCAAGGTGAGAAAATAAATTCTATTAATGACCATTCGGTTAAACCTTCTTTTCAGGAAACACCACAGAACCACACAACTAAGCCAGATCTTAAACCTCGTGCCAATAAAGAGGAAATTTATGAGGAACGAAGGCTTCAGATCGATGAACTAGACGAGTGGAAAGTGCATTTCAAGGAGGAATCAAAGCCACACGAAGTAAAGCCGAGGGAATCTCCAGACAAGCTTATAGGAACATCAAATCACTTCAAAATAGGAGATCAGGTATTATTGAATAAGAAAGACCCTCGAATCGCCAGTTGAGACCTTAAAACGAACAAATAAATCCCTTTCATGGTACTGAATATCTTCCTATATGGAACAGTCGAGGTAAGTAATCCCATATTCGACACTTTTAAGGTAAACATCACTTGACTTAAACTATATATTGATAACCGAATTGATAGCATGAGAAAGGATATTCACCTCCTCAAACCACCATGGTTATGTGAATGAGAGGTAAGTCTGCTTAAGACTTTAAACGAGCATTTCTCGAGAGGCAACCCAGTCTCGACTTCATTAATGTCATATTTTTATTTTTAGCACCTAGCTACAAACTAACCAATTTAATAAAGTGCAGTTTCCCCACACGGCCTTGCACACGAGCATGGCAGTAGGTAATGGATACAACGAGCAAGCACAAGGGGCGTGGTGGAGATTGTGCAGAAATAGGACAAAAACTTTCCCTAACACACGGGCACTGACTAAACGCCATGGCCGTTCGACGCGACCGTGGTCGAAACTTCCTAAAGAACACGGGTTGAGATAAATACACATGGCTGTGCGAGACGGCCATCGTCGATATTATCAACTTTTTCACATATCGCTGCTTCCACCACCTCGAGATCACTCCGATGATGAGGACCTTTGAGTCCTTTTATTATTTTTATTTTTATTTTTCGTTATTAAGTATGATTTGATTTCTTTAATCTCTGGATGTTTAACTCTCGAGTAACTATAACAAACGTCCATTAAATAAGATCTCCCTAAAAACTTTACTGATGACTTCGCAGTTTAAAAAGGTTCGAGGTGCCACTCAAGGAACGAACACACCACTGGAGTATTCTCCACCACCTTCTCCTATGCCTAGTTATCATGTTCATCGTTGATCATCCTCCAAGGATTTCATCCATAATTCAGGAAGTTTCACTTCTCCCTCTCTCTTATGATATCATGCTATTAATCTTTAGATATATATATCTTTGTACATTGAGGACAATGTACATCTTAAGTGTAGGGGGTGAAGTCTATTTAGAAAAGTTTTTAACTTTTTTCATTATTCTCAAATCCCTGAATTAGTTCTTATTTTTAAGTGTGGAGAGGTGTTAACAATACTCTCCCTGAATGATATCTTATCTTAAGTAACTTTCTCATATCACTAATTAGAATGAAACTTCTGTTGATTTATGATTTTTATTGATATGTTTTAGAATAAGTCATTGATAATTGTGTAGTGATGATCTGAACTCTAGGAGACTAGAGAATCAAGCATGATGAGTCTATTTTCAAAAATCAAAAGTTTTGTTAGGTTGTCTACTTGAATCTAATTATTACCTTGAAGATTGAAATTTACAAGGCTGATATAAAAAAACCCATAATTCTTGTGAAATTTTGAGCCCTTTAGAGCATACATTCTTTTTGTGCTCATTTTTTTGAATATGAGTATGTCAATATTGATTTGTTATTCTAGAACTTGCTTATTATACATGTCAAGACCACACCTTTGATTTGATACACTAAGATGATAAAGGCACTTAGGATTTAACCCACTTACTCCACTAAAAGCCTACCCTCACAATTAACCCCTAGTGAACCCTTTGATCCCAACAACCCTTTTATTGATTCACCCACTAATATTAACCCAAAACTCATCTTGTATTTGTTATCACCATTTCTCTTGACTACCCTTTTTGTCGAGATTTGATTTTGAGCAGTTGCCTAACTATGTCTATATTTCAGTTGTTAAAGTTCCCTCTTATTATTGTTGATTTGTTCTTAAAATATATATATCAAAGTATATTCATTATTAGTTCTATAATTAAGTGAGCTTATACATTTAATTTCAACATTTTGAAGAAGAAGCTCGTATTATTAGTGTTTCAAATTGTAACATCCCAAAGTTGGGCCTAGTAGGATTGGGCCCATTGGGCCTTAGGCGTAGGAGCGTTTAAAATTTTTGGGAACAAGAGAACGGCTTTAATGCAAATTGGATCTAGTAGGTGAGTGATTTTAGAAACTTAGAGGGCTTCTATAAAGTCCCGGGTTCAAGTTAGGCCTTAGGAAAAATTTTGGTTTTAGGTGAAAAAAACCCTGGGAGTTAGTAGGTAGGCTTTAAGAATAAAATGTGGAGAAAATGCTACAAGAGGAGCTTGTGGTGTAGTGGCAAAGTGACGCCACATAAGAGACAATGGGGTGACGACACAAGGAAGGAAGGAGGTCCACGGTTCAAGTCTTGGCTCTTGCATTTTGGTTTTCTTTTTATATGGACTTTAGAATTTGGCCATAGATTTATATTTAGTTGCGCATGATGTTGGACACAAGGAGCTAGTTGGTAAAGTGGCTAGAGGCATGGATTATGCTACAAGGGAGCCTGGGTTCGAATCTCATGAAAAGCAAGGGAGTGTTTATTTTGCGGATTGGACGGCAAGAGTTTGAGTTGGATTTAAACTCTAATGACGGAGGGATCCCACATCGGAAAGATACAAAGAAGGAAGGTGAGAAGCTAGCTATATATATAAAGCTTCCTAAGAGGAGAAGGGTCATACCTGGTTGGCATTGGGCATAGGAGTGCTCGGAGCGCGATTTAGCGACTTGATTCCTATCGTGTGTATTCTCTCTACTAGTTGTAGAGCGGCATATCTTAGAAATGCTTGATGACATTTGGCGATAGTAACCACACGCGAGCGAGCGAAAGACCGTGTGGGGCTTCAACGCGATAGTTGAGGCCATCGGTGTTGTTCTTGTGGGTGTGGTATGCCGGGCCATGATTGGCCCAAAAGGGCCAAGTGGGCCCAATTGGCCGGGGCCCATATGAGTAAATTGTATGATTGAGTAGTAGATAGTGAACTAGACTATGTGAATCGCATATATGTGGCTAGGTTTAGAATACTTGAGTCGATTCGAGGCGGTGGACCTTCTGTTGGTCGTTAACACCTAGTTTACAAAATTACCGAAATACCCCTGGTTTACAAAATTATCGAAATACCCCTGGTTTACAAAATTATCGAAATACCCCTAATTCATAAAATTACCAAAATACCCCTAGTTTATGAAATTACCAAAATACCCCTGGTTTATGAACTTACCAAAATACCCTAGTTTGTGAAATTACCAAAATACCCCTAGTTTACAAAATTACTGAAATACCCCTAGTTTGTAAAATTACCAAATACCTTTGGTTTGTAAAATTATTGAAATACCCCGATTTGTGAAATTACCAAAATACCTCTGATTTGTGAAATTACCAAAATACCCCCAGTTTGTAAAATTATCGAAATACCCCCGATTTGTAAAATTTCTCTTTTACCCCTAAATAACAAAATGACCATTGTACCCTCATGGTAGTACTAGCGTTTTATGTGTTAATTGTATGATTGATTATGTTTATGATACACTGCATACAGAAATTAGTTATGAGTAGAATTACGAAACTACCCCTAAAGGGTAGGATTACCGAAATACCCATACAAGGTAAAATGACTGATTTGCCCTTGTAGGCAGGTGATTGGCTTGTGCTATGATATGACCGGTTTGGCTATGGTTGTATGATTAATATGCTTTTATTACATGTTTAAATAATTGTTATTGAGCATGGCCATTCTACATACACGTGTAATGATTGAGCATGACATACACGACATATTGCATGGGGTTGGGTTATTGATGATCGGGGAAGTGTATATCAGTGGCTCTGCCACATTCTGTATAATGGCTATATGCCAACCTAAATATGGCTCTGTGCCATCTTGATTATGGCTTTGTTCCAATCGTATTTACCCAAGGTTGTGTGCCGATTATATTACCGTCGTTGATGGCTATGTGCCAAGCATAATACAGTTATTGATGACTCTGTGTCAATCAAATTTACCTAGAGTTGTGTGCCAATTATATTTATTATTTCGGTGGCTTTGCCACATATATCGGTGACACTATCACACTAAAGGATGGCTTGGTGCCTCATTATCATGTCGGTGATTTGGTCACATAGTGATCGATGGCTAGGCCACGTTATATTTGGTCACATGGTGATCGGTGGCTAGGCCACATTATATTTGGTCACATGGTGATCGGTGGCTAGGCCACGTTATATTGTCTTTGAGCAGTGTGTCTGTCAGCATGACTGCTAAAGTAGAGTGTAGAGGATGGAGGGTTGATTGTAGAAATCCCCAGGTTGAGGTTGAGGATGGAGCGTTGAGGTTGGACGTACGAAGTGGAGTGTAGAGGATGGAAAACTAGGTTGGGCTGGGTTGCATTGCATTCAATATTTATGCCATGTTGTTAGGGCTACTGACCTAGTTCGACTCGTATGGGCTTGACCAATTTCATTCTTGTGAGCTAAGGCTCAATGTGCTTCGTGAGCTTAGGCCCAATTATCGTTCAGTATAGGGATTACACATTGAGTTCTCATAACTCACCCTCTACTTAATTTTGTAGGTAATTCCTAGCTTTGCAAATTTGGAGCCGAGGTGAAGTCTATGGTGGCCATACATCGTAGCTTAATAAATTCCATTTTGTAGTGTTATAGATTTTTATTTAAATTTGGGTTTTTGTTTTGTAATAAGGCCATTGGTATTTTGTTTTGGTTTTAGCTTTTAATTGATTCTTCTTATTAACTTTGAATGCTCAATTTGGGATTTTCTAAAATATTAATATGAGCTTTTCTATAATATTAATACGCGGTTTACAAACTATAATGTATAAAACTCTAGATTTTCTTAACATTGATAACTCTTTTCAAAATATCGCATGTCTACTTTAATTTAAGTGTTGTTTTTCTAAAACTCATTGAGTTGGATTAATTATAACCAAGATCATCAGAAATAGCAACGAAAATGTTTTTTGCAAAGAGAACTATAAAACAAATTGGATTTTTCACAAAACTTGATATTTTTAACGAACGCGTAGATTCTTTAACAACCTTTCCATGTGACACGCCATATTCGGTCAAACGTCTAGGTCGAGTTTGGGGTGTTACACAAATTTTCAATTGATGTAATTATTTAGGATTAGTTTCATTTTTCTAGTTAGGTAAATTGTCAATTCAATCTCTATTCTAACCCTTTAATTTAGCCTTTATCCACACCTTTAACCTAAGCCCCATTACAACCCTTTAAAGACCTTTTGATTTGTGTATCATCTCATTTTATAGTGGTTGAGATTTGATTTTCATGCAAGTTGTTGGGATTAACTTTTCATGTTTGACTGATGAGTGCTTTATTTTGAACCTTAAACACTTTGAGTGATTTGAGTGAATCTTTAGTGAGGATGTCAATCCTTGTCAGATTTTAAATTAAAGGTAATTATTCGGATAAGGGGAAACACCTATGTTTTCGTGCTACAAACTTATGACTTTGATTGATTGAATCTTTAGGACTCTTTTAGTTAAATTATTCATGTATAAATTATCTATGAATTATGATAAGGCATCATTGATAAGAATTATGAATCGAGGGAAGTT
Source organism: Gossypium rotundifolium (assembly GCA_025506655.1). Lineage (NCBI taxonomy): Eukaryota > Viridiplantae > Streptophyta > Magnoliopsida > Malvales > Malvaceae > Gossypium > Gossypium rotundifolium. The sequence continues at coordinate 117,032,556 of CP106731.1, read as the reverse complement.
AGTTTTAATTGTGTGTTGAGAATTTTGCTTGAGGACAAGCAAATGCTTAAGTGTGGGGGTATTTGATAAACCATAATATGTTCATATTTTCATCCCACATTTAGAATACTTTTGGATGATTTATTCCTTGAATTGTGGAATTTGGTACTCCTAATCCTTTAATTTCATGTTTTATAGTTAGGAGAGCACCAGAGGATGAAAAAAATGAGAAACAGGCCAAAAACGGAGAAAATGGGCCAAAGTACGAAATCAACACGGCCTGGACCTGAGACACACGATCGTGCCTCTTTAGCAGATTTGACCACAGCCTAGATTCTATTCACACGGTCGTGCCACACGGGCGTGCCCCTGCCGCAGCAAAGAATAGTTTCATTCGGATTAGGGTACTTAGAGGCAAAGAAAAACATTCCAAAAGCCTATATAAACACCCTAGAGGCCAACCTTCAAGGGGGCGTTCAGCAAGGCCAAGGAGCCAAGCCAGAGAGGCCGAATTGTGGGATTCACTCGAAAAAAGCCAGTTGATTCATCCCAAAAGCCGAAATCACACTCAAGACTGAGGATTTCTCCTTCAATTCCTTCAGGGGGTTTTAGGGTTTTTCTTATGTTTTGTTTTATATTTTCTTCTGAGATGTATTCTTTTATAATTATGAACTAATCCCCTCAAATACCTGAGGGAGATGAAACCTAAGACGGGTCTTATTATTGTTTTCTAAACTATATGATAAATACTTGATTTGTTCTTAACTATGTGTTCTTAATTCTTGCTTTGATATTTCAGGATATTGATTCAAGTATTGATGTGCTTAGGCAAAAGAGGAATATTCCCTGTTTAAGAGTAGATTTAGCAAAGTTAAGCGGAGTTGATCGCAACCCTAGAGATATGATAACGAAAAAATCTACCGAATTAGGGTCAAACTTATTATGGGAGTCCATAGATCGAGTTAATGCAATTCTAGGGGTTTTATGTAACATCTTTAAATCAGGGTCTCTGCATTATGCATGTGTTGCATGTGACGATATGCTTACTGTGCTAGTTTAGCATGTTTTGGGGGCTCGGCATGACCTCGGGTTAGGCCTGGGTCATGGCTGAAAATTTTGTTTTAGTGCTTAGGAAGAGGGAGCTAGGAGAGTTAGGGGTTAAAAGAATTTATTGGAGGGTTGTGACACAAAACAACCTAGTGGTAAAGTGGCAAAGGAGGCGCCACTAAGGTGCTTGGTTGGTGACGCCATATGCAGGGAAGGGAGCTCAGGTTCGAGCAGCAGAAATCTCATTTTTTACTTATTATTTTTAACGCCAAAGTGGGAAGTGGTGTGCTCAGGTAGGACTCTGTTGGAAGGATATGGATTAAGTTAACAGATTTAAGATATGTGGAGAGGAGAAATTATAGGTGTTGGACTTATTCAAACTCGTTTGAATGAGTGGATGAGAGGAATTCAAGGAGGGATGAAGGGGATGACAAGTGTTTGAGTATGAGTGGGTTGTGTTTGGCTGAATTTTTGGTTGTGGTTTGAGTTTGGGAAGCAATCGGTTTTGGTGCTTGGGAAGGGGGTGTGCCGAATGTTTATAGTGGTTTTAGGGAACATTTTGGCTAGTTGGGAGAGTCTCTTTCTCTTGTGTTTAGAGTCATAAACCGAAACCCCTCTCACTTATCTTCTCTTTTTGCTTTCTCTTTTTGGCAATAGAGGGGGCTTGGCCGAATCATCTTGGTTTCTTCTTTGGTAAGCCGAAACTTGCTTCCACTTCCCTTCTCTCTATTTTGCTCAAGCCGAAACCAACATTCTCACCTCTATTCGACATCTTTATTCTTCCAATCTCCTTGTGCCAAAATCACTTTCATTTCCCTTTGCCGAATCCATTAATTCCTACTCCACTTTCTTCTTCATCTTCCCATTATTTTGAGAAGCCGAAAACCCTGAGTTCTCTTCTTGTTTCTTCAAAGTGATTGGCCGAATACTCTGCTCATAAGTTCTTCTCTTCTTGCGTTTCTCTTCACCATCTTAAGTGCCAAAAACTATCTCTTCTTTGGTTCTCATAGCCGAACCTCAACCCTTGGTGTGGTAAGTCTTCGTTACTTCATCTCATTTTCCTCTCTATCTCTTATGGTTGCCGATTCCCTCATCTTTGGTGCTAGGGCCAAACTTTTTTTTTAAGAGCCGAGGGGATCTCTTGCGTTAAGGAAGGGGTGACGCCAGCGTGTAGGTTCTAGGGTTTCGTTTGGATCGTGGCTTGGATCTTGATCTTCTAGATCTTCGGGATTTGTCGACTAAAGTAAGGGAGTGACAATCTCTTTTGATTTTTGGGATTCATGCTAAAGCTGAATGGCTTTTGGATTCCTAATGATGTGTCTAACCGATTGTAAGAAGGAGGGTAGCCGTGTTCAGTATATCTCCGAGATTTGTTGGCATACGATTTAAGCCTAAAGGCATGGGTGTAATCGATCTTGGTAAGGGTCTTATTGTGCGTTATTTCATCCTTCAAGATTTCTAGATAAGCCGAATGGGCTTTTGTTCACTAACAGGGTGTTGGCTGAATACAGGAAGGGAGGAGGCAAACGTTTCGGGATCTTCAGGTTTTATTGGTTTGGGAATAGATCGTAGTTTCAGGATTTCACTAGATTCGCAAATAGTTAGGTGTGTAACGCTTACACACTTTGTTAGTATGATATGGTTGTTGTGTTACTGTTTATTGTGTTACTGTTATAGCCATTGAAACCGGTAGTTATGCCTTGTGGGCATGAGCATGGACTCCGGGTAAGTCCCCTAATAATGGATCTCGTTATATGCTATCATGTCATTATTTAATGTTATGCCATGTGTTATTTGCATCATCATGTGTTGTTATGCCACGATTGTTATGGACATGATGGTGGGATTGTTGAGAGGAGGGGGAAGAATTATTTGGACTGTCACGGTGGTTTTGACCACACGACGGGTTGGCCCTGCTTTGATATTATAATTTGTGACTAAGTCCCGGTGGTTTTGACCACCGGTGGTTTTGACCACATATGGATATTGTGACTCGTCCGGTGGTTTGGTACCACGATTGGGTTGGCCCACATGATTAATTATGGGATTGTCATCAGTGGTTTTGACCACGCGATGGGTTGGCCCCATCACTTGATTTGTGACTACGGTCACCAGTGGTTTTGACCACACCGATATATATATTTGTGGCTAAGGTCACCAGTGGTTTTGACCACACGGGGTAGATAAAGGAGACTGGATGGTTAGGTTATGGGGTTTGCATGATTTGCATGTTATACTGATGATTTGCGTAAGGGCTTGCACTATCGGGTTGGGGATTTATACACTGAGTCTCGGTGACTCACCCCTTCCCATATATTTTGCAGATGAGGCATAGATCGCAGATCTGGAGCTGGGGAGGACTCAAGGTGGCCATGCATGCTAGTTTCGGTTTTGACTTTAAAGTACTATTTTGGTTTTATTTACTTTCTTTCAATTTGGTTTTGGTTTTGTAATAAGGCCACTAAGTATTATTTTGGGTTTTACTTCTGGATTTTATTTTACCTATCTTATGCATGTGATTAATAGTTTGATATTGCTTAAGAATCCGGGATTAAATCGATGTTTTCAAAACTATACTCGATATTGGGTTTTTCAAACGTTACCATCGGGTAACATTATTCACAAGGTAATAACAAAGTTAACATAGATGATTCCAAACCTAAAGTTTCAAACAACTCCAAATGCAAATGGTTTCAACTTGACTATGCTTATTTCACTCGATTTTTTTTTTTGTAATAAGTGTGGTATGATTTCTAAAAACTAGTAACAACAAACAGATTTTCAATAGAATTTAACTGGTAACTGGTTTTATTCAAACGTTTTCACTCCGTGATATACCAGATCCGATCGTAGTGTATTGACCGGGTTTGGGGTGTTACATTTTTGGTATCAGAGCCAAGTTCAAAAGCTCGGCTGTGGGCCCGAGGCCTAAAATGTTTAAAAGTAGGGTTTTGAAAAGTTTTGTGGGAAATGTACATGATTTGAACAGCATGGCACCGAAGTCTCAAGACCAATCCCCAGGTAAGTAGCCCTAACCGTTGTGTGAATTGTATGGGGAAGAAATGGGTATTTCGGGATCATAGATTAGAAGATTAGGAGTTATTGAACCTTAGGAATAACCTACTCCAACGCAAAATTACATAAGACTTAAGGATCAACTAAACAAACCTGTGAGTACGTTGCAAGTTAAGGGTGTGGCAACTGTGGGACGCGTGTCTAGGAATGGATTCAGGGGGAGCTTGGTATTTAAGCAGTCTTAGTGACTCACCTCCTCTTCACTCGAATCCTACCTGGTGCGTAGTGATGGTTCACCCTAACTGAGACGACTTATTCACAGGCTAAATTCAATAACTAAAACCCGAAAGGGGCCAGCCACCTTGTTTTGAACAACCCTAAAATTTAACCTTGGTTTTGAAATTACCAAAGTACTCTTGATTCGAAAAAAAAATTCTCGATTTGAAAAATGACCAAAATACCCCTAATTTGCAAATTGACCAAATTACCTCTGACTTGTAAAATTACCGAAATACCCTCGGTATGAACAATTGCTGAAGTACCCCCGAATTGAAAATTTCTAAAATACCCTTATTTTGTAAAATCACCTGGAACCATATTTTGGAAAATTACGAAAATACCTCTAGTTCATGAAATTACCAAAATACCCCCGATTTTTGGAATTTCTGAAATACTTATGATTTGTAAAGATTTTTGAATTAACCCTAATTTATTACTGAAATGCCCCGATAGGTTAAATTACAAAAATACCTTCGGGTAGTGAAATGACAAGAATACCCCTACAAGTGGTGAGTGTGGGTGGAGGACGTTATTGAAGAATGAATGTGATTCACTAATTTAGGGTAGAAGACTTGAAACAAAAACTTTGTAATGATCGAAAGAACTACTACTAAACTTCTTTATATAAAACTTATTCGTGGGTAATCAGTGGAACAAAAGCTAATGCATAAAATTTCTTAAAGCAGATTAAATTGTGATTATAGACATGAGTTCTGGGGGACGTGGTCATAACGTGCAAGGGCGTGGTAGAGGCAGAATGACCATATCAAAACCAGTTAGGTCTGGTCAAGGGTCAGAGAATGAGATGCCACCACCACCACCGCTGGTGTTGAGTACCGTGATCGAGACGGGGATGATGCACGATGCAGCGATCTTGCGAGTGCTTGAGTGAGTGGCTGGAGTAGGTGGAGGTACGGGAGCTTGAAAATCTGTATCTGAACGACTCCGAACCAATGGAGCTGAGGTATTCTGAGGTGTATCTGGTGTGGCGCCCAATACGACTGAGTATTGGTTAGAGGCGATGGAGCAAATCATGGACGATTTGGACCTGATGGCTGAGAAGAAACTGAAAGGGGTAGTGTCGCTTCTCCGAGATGAGTCATACCAGTGGTAGCTCACGATTCAGGATGGTGCTGCAGCAGATGATCTCACTTGGGATTATTTCAAGGCAGCTTATCAGAAGAAGTATGTTGGGACCAGTTATATTGATGCGCAGAGGAAGGCGTTTCTGAGGCTGGTTCAGGGGAGTAAATCCGTATCGAAGTACGAGGCAAAATTCTTAAGGTTGAGCCAGTATGCTCGAGGCATCGTGGCTATGGAGCATGAGCGATGTGTCGGGTTCGAGGACGGATTGAGAAAGATTCTAACGGAAGCGCCCATTCTGGTTCAGCCTGAGGCAGAAAAGGTATTCACGGTCTACTGTGATGCATCACATACTGGCTTGGGATGTGTGCTGATGCAGGAAGGGAAAGTAGTGGCATATGCGTCTCGACAGCTGAGACCGCATGAGGTGAACTATCTGACACATGATCTAGAGTTGGTTGTAGTGGTTTTCGCCCTAAAAATATGAAGATACTATTTGTACGGAGAGAAGTCGATAGTTTACATGGATCACAAGAATCTGAAGTACCTCTTGACTCAGAAGGATTTAAATTTGAGGTAGCGAAGGTGGATCGAGTTGTTGAAGGACTACGACTGCTCGATTGAGTACCATCCGGGTAAGGCTAACGTAGTGGCTGATGCATTGAGCCGTAAGGTGGTAGCGGACTTGCGAGCGATGTTTGCTCATATTAGTCTGTATGACGATGGGAGTCTGTTGGCGAAATTGCAAGTAAAGCCGACTTGGATTGATGAGGTTAGAGAAAGCAGTTAGTGGATGAGGGTTTGAATGCTCGGAGGTTGCAAGTCTGAGTAGTGGTTTAGAAGGTTCTGACTTGACCAACGATGGAGTGTTGTGTTTTCAAGGAGAGCTTGTATCTTTGAAGGACGTTGAGTTGAGGCAATGGATCCTTCAGAAGCTCATAGCGACCCATCGCTATGCATCCCGGAGGCGATAAGATGTATCGTGATTTGAAGGAACGATTCTGGTGGCGGTATTAAACGGAAATGGCGAGTTTGTGGGCAAGTGTCGGCGTGCCGGCAGTTAAAGTGAGCATTAGTTCTCACGAGTTTACTTCACCGGTGAAGATTCCTCGATGGAAATGGGAAAGAATCACTATGGACTTTGTCGTTGGGCTACCCCTTACGCCTAGCAAGAAGGACTCGGTCAGGTAATTGTGGACTGTTTGACTAAATCGGCTCATTTCATACCGGTAAGGGTTGATTATTTGCTCCAAAAGTTAGCCAAGTTGTATGTGGCCGAGATAGTAAGGTTGCATGGAGTGCCAGTGTCAATTATCTTGGATAGGGATCCTAGGTTCATGTCGAGATTCTGGAAAGCTTTGCATCAGGCTTTGGGTACAAGGTTAGATTTCAACAGGCTTTTCATCTGCAATCTGATGGACAGTCTGAGAGAGTAATTCAGATCTTAGAAGACATGTTATGGGGTTGCGTTCTGGATTTCAGTGGTAGTTGGGAAGAGTATCTACCATTGGCAGAGTTCGCTTATAACAACAGTTATCAAGCGAGTGTTTAGATGGCACCATACGAGGCACTATATGGATGGAAAAGTCGTACTCCTACGTGTTGGATAGAATTGGGTGAACGGAAAATATTGGGTCCGAGGTTGGTGGCAGAAACTGAGGATAAGGTTAAGGTGATTCGGGCTCGTCTTAAGGAAGCGTCAGACAGGCAGAAGTCTTATGCCGATCTTAAGCGCAGGGATAGAGAGTATGCGGTGGGTGACAAGGTCTTCCTGAAGGTATCACCGTGGAAGAAAGTGCTGAGATTTAAACGGAAAGGGAAGCTAAGCCCTAGGTTTATCGGGCTGTACACGATGTTGAAGCGAGTGGGACCAGTAGCTTTTCAGCTCGAGTTGCCAGAAGAATTGAGTAAGATTCACGACGTCTTTCATGTTTCTATGCTTAGGCGCTATCGATCAGATCCGTCACATGTTGTGCCAGTTGCAGAGATTTTGGATCGGGATGTCAAGGTCTTGCGTAGAAAGTCAGTTCCTTTGGTGAAAGTGTTATGGCGGAACCATGGTACGGAGGAGGCCACATGGGAACCAGAGGATGTGATCGCGTGAGAATACCTCAACTCTTGACCGAGGTAATTTCGAGGCCAAAATTATTTTAAGGGGTAAACCGTAACATCCTTAAATCGGGGTCTCTGTATTTTACATATGTTGCATGTGATGATATGCTTACTGTGATAGTTTAGCATGTTTTGGGGGCTAGGCATGACCTCGGGTTAGGCCTGGGTCATGGCCGAAAATTTTGTTTTAGTGCTTAGGAAGAGGGAGCTAGGAGAGTTAGGGGTTAAAAGAATTTATTGGAGGGTTGTGACACAAAACAACCTAGTGGCAAAGTGGCAAAGGAGGCGCCACTAAGGTGCTTGGTTGGTGACGCCATATGCAGGGAAGGGAGCTCAGGTTCGAGCAGCAGAAATCTCATTTTATGCTTATTATTTTTTATGCCAAAGTGGGAAGTGGTGTGCTCAGGTAAGACTCTATTGGAAGGATATGGATTAAGTTAACAGATTTAAGATATGAGGAGAGGAGAAATTATAGGTGTTGGACTCATTCAAACTCATTTGAATGAGTGGATGAGAGGAATTCAAGGAGGGATGAAGGGGACGGTAAGTGTTTGAGTATGAGTGGGTTGTGTTTGGCTGAATTTTTGGTTATGGTATGAGTTTGGGAAGCAATCGGTTTTGGTGCTTGGGAAGGGGGTGTGCCAAATGTTTATGGTGGTTTTAGAGAACATTTCGGCTAGTTGGGAGAGTCTCTTTCTCTTGTGTTTAGAGTCATAAACCGAAACCCCTCTCACTTATCTTCTCTTTTTGCTTTCTCTTTTTGGCAATAGGGGCTTGGCGAATCATCTTGGTTACTTCTTTGGTGTCAAACTTGCTTCCACTTCCTTCTCCTATTTTGCTCAAGCCGAAACCAACATTCTCACCTCCATTCGACATCTTTCTTCTTTTTATCTCCTTATGCCGAAATCACTTTCATTTCCCTCTACCGAATCCATTCATTCCTACTCCACTTTCTTCTTCATCTTTCCATTGTTTTGAGAAGCCAAAAACCCTGAGTTCTCTTCTTGTTTCTTCAAAGTGATTGGCCGAATACTCTGCTCATAAGTTCTTCTCTTCTTGCATTTCTATTCACCATCTTAAGTGCCGAAACCTATCTTTTCTTTGGCTCTCATAGCCGAACCACAACCCTTGGTGTGGTAAGTCTTTGTTACTTCATCTTTTTTTCGTCTCTATCTCTTCTGGTTGCCAATTCCCTCATCTTTGGTGCTAGGGCTAAACTTTTTTTTATAAGTCGAGGGGATCTCTTGCGTTAAGGAAGGGGTGACGCCAACGTGTAGGTTCTCGGGTTTTGTTTGGATCGTGGCTTGGATCTAGATCTTCTAGATCTTTGGGGTTTGTCGACTAAGGTAAGGGAGTGACAATCTCTTTTGATTTTCGTGATTCATGCTAAAGCCAAATGGCTTTTGGATTCCTAATGATGTGTCTAACCGATTGTAGGAAGGAGGGTAGCCGTGTTCAGTAGATATCCGAGATTTGTTGGCTTGCGATTTAAGCCTAAAGGCTCGGGTGTAATCGATCTTGGTAAGGGTCTTATTGTGCGTTATTTCATCCTTCGGGATTTCTATATAAGCTGAATGGGCTTTTGTTCATTAATAGGGTGTTGGCCGAATACAAGAAGGGAGGAGCCAAATGTTTCGGGATCTTCGGGTTCTATTGGTTTGGGAATAGATCGTAGTTTCAGAATTTTGCTAGATTCGTAAATAGTCAGGTGTGTAACGCTTACACACTTTGTTAGTATGGTATGGTTGTTGTGTTACGATTATAGCCATTGAAACCGGAAGTTATGCCTTGTGGGCATGAGCATGGACTCCGGGTAAGTCCCTTGATTATGGATCTCGTTATATGCTATCATGTCATTGTTTAATGTTATGACATGTGTTATTTGCATCATCATGTGTTGTTATGCCACGATTGTTATGGACATGATGGTGGGATTGTTGAGAGGAGAGGAAGAATTATTTGGTGTCACCGTGGTTTTGACCACCACGACGGGTTGGCCCGTCTTTGATATTATAATTTGTGACTAAGTCCAGTGGTTTTGACGACCGTGGTTTTGACCACATATGGATATTGTGACTCGTCCCGGTGGTTTGGTACCACGATGGGGTGGCCCACAAGATTAATTACGGATTGTCATCGATGGTTTTGACCACGCGATGGGTTGGCCCCATCACTTGATTTGTGACTATGGTCACGATGGTTTTGACCACACCGATATATATATTTGTGGCTACGGTCACGATGGTTTTGACCACCGTGGTTTTGACCACACGGGGTAGAAAAGGAGATTGGATGGTTAGGTTATGGGGTTTGCATGATTTGCATGTTATACTTGTGTAAGTGCTTGCACTATCGGGTTGGGGATTTATACACTGAGTCTCGGTGACTCACCCTTCCCATATATTTTGCAGATGAGGCATAGATCGCGGATCCGGGCGAAGAGGACTCAAGGTGGCCATGCATGCTAGTTTGGGTTTTGACTTTAAAGTACTATTTCGATTTTATTTACTTTCTTTCAATTTGGTTTTGGTTTTTAATAAGGCGCTAAGTATTATTTTGGGTTTTACTCGGATTTTATTTTACCTATCTTATGCATGTGATTAATAGTTTGATATTGCTTAAGAAACCGGGATTAAATCGATGTTTTCAAAACTAAACTCGATATTGGGTTTTTCAAACGTTACCATTAGGTAACATTATTCACAAGGTAATAACAAAGTTAACATAGATGATTCCAAACCTAAAGTTTCAAACAACTCCAAATGCAAATGGTTTCAACTTGACTATGCTCATTTCACTCGTTTTTTTTTTTTTTTTTTGTAATAAGTGTGGTATGATTTCTAAAAACTAGTAACAACAAACATATTTTCAATAGAATTTAACCTACTGGTTTTATTCAAACGTTTTCACTCCGTGACATACCAGATCCGGTCGTGGTGTATTGACCGGGTTTGGGGTGTTACATTTTAATTAGAAAGAGATTTCAATTAATCAACCTAGGGTTAGATGTTAGTAGCCTCGAGAGAGGTATTAATATAAATTAAGGAATCCTACGGATCAAGTCAAGTGAATAAATCGTCTGGTTCAAAGTTAGATAACAAGTGAAGTCTAGGTGGATTCTTTCTCAGGTATTGTCTTAATCAATTGGTTTCCCCACAAGTATTTCCCTAATTCCTTCTCTATGTCTTAGCATCTTTAGCTTAGTAGATAGTTAATTTTAGATCAAACAATAATTCCCTTAATTCTTAGGCTAAATAATAAGAAGAAAGTTAGTATTAGTACTTTTGGTTCCCTTGGGTCCGACAATTCGGTCTTGCCACTAAACTACACTACTGTTCGATAGGTGCGCTTGCCTCATTCGTGGAGATGGTTAGTTTCTAGGCTCGATCATGCATTTTATAAATTTTAAGACTTTTTCCACCACCACCATGAGACCATTATAGAATGTCTCAAGTTGAATGCAATGTGGGATTCCATGATGAGGGCACTTTCGTAATAACTCTTTAAATCTTTCACATGCCTCATACAAGGACTCATCATCCATTTGTTGGAAGGCAATGATCTCATTCCTCAACTTGGCATTCTTGCTCGGTGGGAAATAGTTCATGAGGAATCTCTCAGCTAATTCTTGCCATGTGGAAATGGAGTTCGATGGCAATGAGTTCAACCAGGCCCGAGCTCTATCCCTTAGCAAATATGGAAATAGCTTCAGTCATAATACATCCTCGGGTACTCTGGCTAACTTGAAAGAACCGCTCACCTCCATGAATAGTCTCAAGTGCAAATAAGGGTCTTGATGGGCATTCCATCGAATTGGCCTTATCGTCAAGCATCTAGGACATGACTAGCTTCAGGTCGAATTATTGTTCCTCGATTTTAGACCCAGATTAAGATCGTTAAATACTGGCACAGCATACTATCGTAAATCTGTATCCCTATCATCAGTAATAAGGATAGGATTCTAAGCAAGGTTTGCTCCGTTTCCTTGATTCATATTCTCGAAGTTCATCTCTTCGGTCCTTCTCTAGTTCGCTTATCTTCTTCATTGTCGAAAGGATCGTTCTATCTCGGGTCTATAGAGTAAATCGATAATTTGGTCAATCTTGATAAACACACAAAATATTCACGACAAAAATTAATTAAGTTAAAATTAAATGTAAAATTAAACCAAAATGTAAGACTAAGAAATTCACAAATAATGGCTTTTGAAAAAGCAGTCCCGACAATGGCGCCAAAAACTTGGAGCGATGAAAATGTGCGGTGTACACAATCGCAACAAGTAATAAAGTGACAAGTAAATGTCGAGTTATCGTACCCACATAGGCGTAAAAGAATTATTTATGAAATTAATTTTAAACACATTGGTGAAAGAAAAATATTTGGATTTGATAAATGACTAAAACTAGAAAAAAAAAGTAAAATAAAATATAATAAAGTTCTAATGCATGATTTCAGAAGCTGATTTTAATCAAGATGATATAATTGTGTTGGATTAATTATATTTCCTTACCTTAGACTTATTAAACTTATGGTTATACTTGTTACTAACAAATCATGGCAACTCAGTAAATTGCTAACTTATGAACATATTTACAAATAAAAAATTCATTCATCTCTTGTACATATGTCTATGTCAATTCGACCGACTAAACAGATTTATAAAGGTAAACATGTTATTGCACATACATGCTTATTAAATTAAACAATATCTCGCATATTCCTATGTCGATTCAAACGATTAATTCAACCTAATAAGCATATTAAAGACTATGTGAGGTAACAAAGTATCCTTACCTTGAAATAGCTTAATCACAACAATCTTGCAAGTTATGCAAGGCATATGTATCGCCAAATACAATGCTAATCTAATATTCATCTACTTAGAAGAATTAAACATGCACGATTAAGTATTGTGTCCATTAATTACAATTTTAATGATTTTAAATAATTAATTATTTATTTATCTAAATAATTATAATGCTAGAATAACTTCAATAGGATTTTACTTAATCAAGCATTTTACGGGGCCTATAACAAAGATAAACATAAATTTAACAAATCAAGAGGACGAAATGCAATCAACCCAACACGAATTAAATTCAAGCTAAGCTGATTAAATTAACCATTCCAACAACATAAATATTCATAGATATGTTCATCATAAAAACAAAAAAAAAAAATTAAAGAGATAGGGAACAAGAATCAAATCCAGTGGTTTTTCGTGACTTGACTAGGTTGCTCCGTTCTTCCTTCTTTGTTATCCTCGCCGATCAAGGCTGCTATGAATACTCAATTGCAGCTCCAAAATGGCTGAAGAAGTCCCCTTTCCCAAGAGGAGAAATCAGCACAAGAGCAAGGAACTTTGAATGGGAAAATGACAGAAAAAGTGAGAGAGGAGAGAAAAGATGTGAATGAGGGATGCCTTGAATGATCTGCCAAGGAGGGTTTTTATAGCTGAATGTGGCAGCTGAAATTTGCTAAAAATAGCATCCAAAGATCCACCCCTTCACGACCACCTATGTGGCAAAGTTGATGGCTTCAACTCTGCTAAATATGGCACAGGGCAAATCTATAAAGCCACTAATTGTGGAAGGGTTGAATGCAACTTTGACAAGTCTTTAAGGGCCTCCTTTCAAGCTTAATTAATCAGCTAATAAGCTGATTTGGGTCAGCTTATGGACGATTTTGGGCAGCCCAATTGGTGGCTGGTTCAGTTCACTCAATTCGGTTCAACCAGTGCGGTTTAACTAGACTCTTTTTCCATAATTAATTAATAATAATTTATTTAGCCCAAATTAAATTAGGAATAAATTAAAATTAATTATATTATGATTTATATTCATAATTGGACCGTCTTAGGCTGAAAATAAAATTGCCTCAATACTTCAAATTGCTTCTCGGTTTTATTCTTCGAGCAATGTCTGCCGAGCCAATTTTCGCTCATTTGTGCAAATCATTTAAAATAGTCAAAATAAATCAAAATTAACTATAAAAGTAATTAAAATTCATCATGTTCATATTTTTAACACAATTTAATAATTTTATAATATTTAATTATTTTTCGACAAGAATTTAAGCTGAAATAGCATGATTTTAAGTTAAAAGGGCTTATTAAAACACGTAAATTTTAGTGTTTCGAAAGCTTAAACTATTTTTATGGATGCAGCATATCCATAATTTAGTTTACCATTTCATTTGATTGTTCTTATTTCTTAATTAAAATGCAAGCGATCTCTGAGCGTAGAAGACCATTAGCATACTTATAAACCGATTCTAATTACGAAAGGGTTGGATTGGTTGGATTAAAATTAAATGAAATTAGCAAGTATTTGATAGAAACTTATAGTCGAATCTAGACATAGAGTCACGATTATATAGAAGGAACCCATGCAAGATATTTAAAAAGCCTATAGACATGGGCAAGGTAACTTGAGGTTTTGCTTTCGTGAGAGGCGGGCCATTTTAGAACTCTTCTATGAAGTAAAGTAGATACAATTTTGCCATGGTATTATTCACAATAAGGGTCGATTCTGGGTAATCCCAACCTTCTGAGTCAACATCACTCGATCCTTATTCTTTGTCGTAGTAACTTTGCCACAACATATTTAGTTTTTTATTTCTTTGTTTACATTTTATTCAGATAATCACTCTCGTTATTGCAATTACTTTTTTGCTCTCACTTTTGCCATAGCATTTCAAATTATTCATCAATTCCATCTATCGCATACATAAGCATTCATTTGAATTATCACTGCATACTTACCTGAGTTTACTATAACACCTTATTCGTCAGTCTTGCCATAACATTAACCCTATTACAATAACTTGACCAAATTTGTGCCTCAATCTAATCTTCGTGGGGACGATACTCACTCATCACTTTATTACTTGAACCGACTTGTATACTTGCACAAAATTGCATATCATTTTACACGTGACAATGACGACCAACCCTAACATTATAAATAGGCTCATTAAACACTTGAGTGATCATCTCTTCATTGATTTAGACTTTTCCTTTCGGTTTAGTTTTAGTTTTAGAATCTTTTATATTTAGGATTTATTTTCAATTTATTTTCGTTCATGTTATTTGAAGAATCGATTTGTGGATTCAACTCAAACTCTTTGTGAATTTATGCGCTTTATTCAAATACAATTCAGGATTTTTCTTAAACTCTAAATCTTCTTTATGTTTATTTACTTTATTAAGTTTATATTGTTCTTAAACTCTTATATGGGATTAGCGGTGGGCTGTGATTAATTAATTTCTATGTATGTATGGTTTCTTAGTGGATCAACTATTTGGAATAAAAAGAACTTAAACCCTAGGAAGTCATCTAGGTGAGAATTAACCCAAAATTGGTATTGTCTTTCCGTGAACCCCTTGGGTACTATAAATTATTTACAGTACTAATTAGATCTATTTACGTTTAGGTTAATATTATTTTAGAGCTCGCCTCCCTTGGGCATGATCCTCAGAGTACTTACCTACTTTTTTGTACAAACTATATTACAACCTGACCCATATGCTTGTGGACACCGCCTCAATTCTATCTTTTTAGTAGCGGTATTCACACTCCGGACATTAGAACGTCCGAAGGTGTTCAAGTTGTTGGTGTCATTTCCGAGGAGGGAATACTACTAAATGAGTTTTAATTTTTTGTGTTAAAATAATTAGGAAATTTTAAATTATAAATCGATTTTAATTTTATTTATTTGTTTTAATTTGCTAACTGATAGTACTAGAAAGAACATATATTTTCTCCCTACTTATTGGTTAATTTTTCCCCATTTAGTTATCTTTTAGCTCATCTTTTAGCATTTTTAGTTCAGTAAATTGCATTTTAATACTCAGTGGATCTTAGCCTATTTATCTTTAATTTTGTCATGTTTTGGTACTGATGTCGCCACATGAGCATTTCCAGATTGCGCCCAGAATTGTCACTGCACCTGACAACTATTTGGATAATAACAAAAATGTGTGAGCTGTCCAGTCTGGTATAACCAACTTGTACGTATAGAGGCAGCATGATTCTAATGAAAGGACACATGTGCTATTTGGAAGAATATAAATTTTCACATGAAAAGGAAAAAAAAAAGGAGAGACTTTTTGGGGGGTATTATCTTCTTCAACCTATCTTTTGAAGCTTTTCGGCATGGCGGCTTAAATCTCCTACGGGTGAATCGACGTGAAAGGGACGCAGATTAGCTCCTGACGAGGAGTTCTGAGTGCAACACAAGAGGGAACGAATAGATTCAAGTCGAGATTGTCTAGGAATAGTATTCTCCAATTGTTTCTTTTATATTTCTTTTCTAAACAGTGGTGATTACCTTCTATTTCATGTTTGTACAAAAGTACACATGATTTCTGGGTTAAATGTTATTTTATTCAATCTTGCTTCTACTGTTTAATCTTTGAGTTTGAATATTTTTAGCATGGAAGTGTTATTGTGGTCACTAACACTGGAAATACAGCGACAGTTCAAGCTAACAAGCATGACAACGGAAGTTGCTTGAGGATTAGAGGAATTTAATCCACTTGTTCTTAATAGTGTTCCATTGCCATCATCGGAAGGTGTGCTTAATGTGTATGTTTAAGTCTTAGATTAATATAGAAGTTAAGCTTGGTAAGATATTCATTAAAATTTAATGCATCGACAATCACCTATCCTTTTATACCTTGTGGGCACTTAGTATTCTGTTGGATATTCATGTTGAGGATCCCAGTTTATCATTATCATATTTTATCTTATTATTTTCAAGTTATTGCTTCAACAACTACTCTCACAATTTATCTCATTTCTATCTATTTATTACACTGACATTGATAGACAAAAGACAACCATTCTTGTGGGATCGATATCCGACAGACTCATATCTGTCCACTATACTTGCATCGACAATGTACGCTTGCACATTATTACTGTAACATTAAACAACCGATCAAGTTCTGGTGTTGTTGCTGAGGATGGCTTTTTTTTATATTTATTTTTATTTTTTTAGTTTGTTTTTATTATATAATATTTAGTTGTCACTAACTTGTTTTCTTTTTGTCGTTATTTTCACATTTTATTTTAGGTGTTTGATGACCCAAAGCCATTTGGAGTTTATTGTCAATTTTGATCCAGAAATTGAAAAAACCGTTCAGAGGAGACTTCAAGAACAAAGGAATATGGCTTTACCAAGAAGCAATAAAGCCTTACCCCAGGTGCAGCAACAAAATGCTAATGACCCACCGTTTCTGCAAGACACTTAAATACAAAGCAGGACTATACGAGACTTTGTAGTACCTGTCTTGGATGACTTACAATCGGGAATTGTTAGGCCAACAATCCAAGCTGGGAATTTTGAATCAAGCCAGTAATGTTTCAAATGTTGAATTCTAATGGGCAATATGCTGGACTGCCACATGAAGATGCATGTGAATATCTTAAATCATTTTTATTAATTTGTGCTTCCTTTAGTCAACAAGGCATTCCTGATTATGCTTTGAAGATACAATTATTTCCTTATTCCTTACAGGGGAGAGCCCGTATTCGGTTCCTTGGTCTACCTATCAGATTAATTACTTCCTGAAATGCACTAGCAACACAGTTTGTTTTGTGCTTTAACCTGCCGACAATGAATGATAATCTCCGAAATGATATTACAGCTTATCATTAGCTGGATTGTAACACCCCTTACCTGTAATTCCCGCCGGAACCCGGCCTGAGGCATTACTGGATAAAACCACATGATTGCCACTTAGGCTCATCGTAACTACTCTCTTAAGTCACCTCATCAACCTCTTTCTCGACTTACAAGACTTCACTCATACACACAAGGCACTCGAGACTATATCAGAACTTTTTCGATTCTTAAAATTTTCTCTATCTAAACAGGGACTACATGCCCGTGCTAGATGACACACGCCCCATGGGTAGTCACACACGCCCATGTTTACAAACCGTGTATGAAAACTCAAGCATTCTGCCAATGCCCCACGGTTAGGGCACACGCCCGTGCTCACCACCCATGGTGCACACTGACCACTTCACACGGCCTTGAGTCTAGGCACACGCCCGTATGGCTAGCTCGTGGCCTACACTACTCAATTCTGCCAAAGTGACAAGGCCAATGCACACGCCCGTGGGCTGGCTGTATGTCACATATAATCAACTCATATTGAAGCACAAACTCACATGGATAACTACATCTTTTCATATAATTGTAACAGCCAACTTTTGACCTTAATCAGAATAGTAGTTTCGGGACCACAAATTTGAGTCTGAAAAATATTTTAAAAATTATTTTGTGTGTTTATTGTGTGTGAATTTGTTGGTATTAAATTTTCGTGATTTAATTTCGTCGTTTAGGTATTCGATTTAATAAAAGGACTTAATCGCGTAAAAGGTAAAAGTTACAAACTATAGTGTAAAGTGCTTAGTTGATAGTGGCTTTTTAATATGGAGGATTTGCATTGTCATTAGTCCATTTTATATATATAGTGGACGGCATGTGTGATTATGAATGACTTTATTATATGTATTTATATATTATAAAAGTTATAATTATTAATTATATATTATATTAACATATAATAATGCATAAAATAAAAGAAAGGCATTCATTCTTTTATGCTTTGTGACCAAAACAAAGAAAATAAGAAAGAAAGAAAACCATATTAGGTTCGGCCTTGATGTTCTTTGATTAAGGTAAGAGTTTTGTTCGGTTTTTGATAATTTTTACGTTTTTGATATCGCTGCTTTGAGTACTTTCCGACCCATGTCTTAATTTTTGATTTTGACGATGATTTTGTGTTTTGCCATTGATGATACCTTGTGGTTTTTGTTGTTTGATGATGAAATAAGAAATATATGTGTTTGATTAACAAGTTTTGTCTTTGAATTTTTGATGAATTTGAATTATTTGGACTAAATAGCAAAAACAAATTTTTGAAGGACTAAAATATGAAATAAATGAAATTTATGGACTTGTATGAACATAGGTAATAATCGGCCAAGCATGGGTAATGAGAAATTTTTTGTATTTTGTGTTTTGTGCAATAGGGACTAAATTGTAAACGTGTGAAATATTAGGGGCAAAATGGTAATTTTCCCATTTATGTGTTTTAGGACTAAATTGAATGGAAATTTGTTTGAATGAGCTTAATTTGAACGTTTTTAGATCAAGAACAAAAGAAAACAAACTTGGATCGAGGAAAAGCGGAAATAATCGAATATCTGGTTTTTGTCATCCGATGATATCCGAGGTAAGTCTTTAAGCAATTTAATATCGTTAATATTGGTTATAACCTTGATTACATGTTGAATTATGAATTTATAAGTGTGAAATAGGTCAAGCCAAATATGATAAGTGATTTTAATAATGAAATGTAGTTAAATTTATTTGAATTTGAAATGTGATAGTAATATGAATTATGTGTGATATGTGATATTGGTAATATGTAATGTGTATGAAATGGTTTAATTATATTGATACTGGGCTTTGAGCCTAGCAGTGCCTTGTGTCTTGAAGTGTATCGGCTTATTGCCTAGTAGGCCTTGTCTTGGGTGAAGTGTATCGGGCTTATTGCTCAGCGGTGTCTTGTACTAAGTGAAACATATCAGCTTATTGCCTAGCAGGGCTAAATGCCGATAATTAAATTCAGACCTTAGGTCTAGCAGGCTTAGTGCCGGTGTGTGTTTCAGGCTTTGTTGCCTAGCAGGCTTAATGCCTGTGATTTATTATAAACAGAGGATTCGTGGATTATATTATCAATGTGGAATTTAATTACGACAAATAAGCTAAATATTCGTGCGTACGATAAGCCTCATAGTTGCAAGGAATAAGGTAAGTTGATATGTTACTATTTGATACTAGTAGTATGTGATATAGTTGAGGAATATTTGTAAGATTTTAATGTGTGCATTCGGTTTTACAAATAATGAATATAATATATTGGAATTTGATTCTGGGCTGTGTCTTTGAGATTCGGCCATAAGGTATGTATTTACATAAGCACATTTTATATGTGATGTTTATCGAATAAGTAAGTTGATAGATAATGTGTTTGTATTTTCGGCATCTTGGATATGTGGATAAAATGATATTGAGTAGATGTTATTCATATACGAAGAGGAGATTACTTGATAGATGTATATATATATATACACACATGGACACATTCTTATATGGGGATTTTCTTATATGTACATGGTAAATTGATATCCGGTTGTATATATATGTGAATAAATATATTAAATCATTGATGTACATTGATAAGCTTTACCTTCTTAAGTAGGTAAAGATAAGTGTTTTGCTATGTGAGAATATTTGTATTCGGTTTTGGTAATCTATATATGCGATGATATGATAACCTTATATTTGAGAACATGTATATTCGGTTTTGGTAACTTAGTGTTAATTAATAATAGTTGATAAATATATAATTGCTTATGACTTACTAAGCTTAAATAGCTTACTCTGTGTGTATTCTTGTTTATTTCATTTATAGATTTGGATATATATTACGAGTTCGGGATCGTCAAGAAGACTACTCACACTATTGATGCTTTTCAGTATTTTACTAAGTTGAATTTGGGCTTATGGCATGTATAGCATAGATGGAATGTTTGATTTTGGAACATGTATATATATAGCCATGCGAAAATGGCTTGATCACTATGTTTAAGTTCGGTTTATGTGTACTTGGTTAAGTGCTTGATATGTTTGGTTTAGGAAATTGCCTTTGACTTATTATATGCAAAACATGGTTTCTATGCTTATGTTTGTGTATATGATCTCGTTAAGGTAAGTTTATGTGTAACTTGTTTAATATGCTTTACTAATGATAGACTAATTATGTGTTTTGGCAATAAGGTAAATGATATATGCTTGATGTCTTTAGTAAGAATAAATGATGTTAAGTTTAAATGATTTTGGTTATGTGATATTTATATATATATATATATATAATGAAGTATGTGTATGAATGTTGGAAGCTAAAGTTATCCATAATTGGATTAGAAAGTTGATAAAAGGATAATTATATGTATGAATGTGTATAGGATATTCTGATTCGGTTTATAGTGGCGATGTATGCACCTTTATTATGCTTGAACGATTGGTTATATAGGTATGGTTGATGAAGGCAAATAATGAATATGTTGTATGGTTGTTTTGGTTGATATGCTTTGTTTAAGGTTCGATAATGAAAGATCAAAATGTTAGGTTTAATTTGAGTTGAAAATATGCCATATTAGTGATTAAACAATTTGGTATATGATAGATAAGTACTTTGGTATGATTTTCTTTAGTAATAGTGTTCAAAATTTGTGATAATCATAATTATATGTAGTTAAATGAATATGCTTGTTCATGTGTATTTTATATGCATACCTATTATTCCGTGGATGTTTAAACATAGATAAACATACGTAACATGTGAAATTATATAGTCATGACTTAATTAATGGAATAGGTTACTATTGATTCGGTAAATATACATAGAAAAGAGCTTTTAGGGTAAATGCATATAATATAATGATTTCAAAGGTATGTACACCATATGGTAATGTTGATAATGTCATATATGTGATTGGATATTAAGTTGTTTATGTATTGGTTCAAATTTGGTAATTATGGAACATGTTCAATTGAGTTTTGATGTATGTTCGAATTGAATTATTAAAGTAATTGAATTATGGATATTCAAGTTTGATAATGATATAAATGTTTCGTTATTCTTTGGTGCATGGAAGGTGATGAATAATTGTGCTGAATTATGTTTTATACGGTGATGCCTCGTAACCTTAATCTGGTGACAGATACGGGTTTGGGGTGTTACACTAATAAAATAGTCAACAACTATGGGATTATACAAAATAGATTATCCATCTAAAGCCCACAATTTACTAACTTGTCTAGCCTCTATACATGCCATATACAAAACATCAAGTCTACTGTACCAAAGTAAGCTGATAGTGTGGGCGATCTTCCGATTAATACATGTATCTCGATTCAACCCTCTTTCTCTATAAAACAAGGGAAAAGAAAAGGAGTAAGCCTTGAGCTCAGTAAGTTTACACATAAACAATTTAAGCATTCTAGTATAAACGAAACAACAATTAGCATTATTCTACCAAATAAATTCGCATCCACAATTATGCTTACTCTTTCTATCCCTTACCACATTTCCAACACATCATAAGCCACATACTCATAATCATTAACATGCACCCTTGCACTCAATATCACATTTACTCAATATACAACACATCATTCTTCTTCACAAACAATACCGGAGCACCCCACGGTGAGTAGCTCGGTCTCACAAAACCTTTATCCATCAATTCTTGCAACTAAACCTTTAGTTCTTTCAACTCTAAGGGTGCCATCCTATACGGAGCAATCGAAATAGGTGTCGTTCCTGGGACTAGCTCAATCCCAAACTTGACCTCTCTCACTGGAGGTAATCCTAGTAACTCCTTCGGGAATACATCCGGATACTAACATACCACTGGCATTGATTCAATCTTCACCTCAGACTCTTGAGTATTCAATACAAACGGACTCACATCCCTTTTCTCAAGCATTTCTCAGTCACTAAGGAAGAAATCATCACCGGTAGATTATCTGACTCACCTAATTCAACTCGAATAATATCTCTATTCTCACATTTCAACTCGATAAACTTACTACCACAGTTCACTAAGACACTATGTGTAGTCAACCAATCCATGCCAAGGATTAAATCAAACTCATCAAATGGCAACAACATCAGGTTTGCCGGAAAACAATGACTCTTAATCATCAAAGGATAATCCTTACACACCTCGTCCACTAACACATGCTTACCTAAGGGGTTTGACACCTTAACCACAATGTTTATAGACTCAACATTCATACTCAAACTAGATGCAAATATAAGAGTGAGTAGACCCTAGATCAATTAAAGCAATAACAAAGGTGACATAGAGAGAAAAAGTACCTGTTATCACATCTGGGGAAGATGCCTCTTGGCTTGAATGGCATACGTCCTGCAGTAGCGCCGACCCTCCGATCTCTCACAATGTAATCTTGTGATGCACTTCTACCACTAGTTCCCCTCCGGGTTTTTGGTGGCCTACCCTTGTAGGTACATTACTAGATCTTATCTCTTGCTTCTCTTCCTTGTCATCCTTCTCGGGCAATTTCGGATAAAATGGTCGGGAAACCACACTTATAACAGCTTTTGATCATACCCCAACACTCTCCAAAGGTGATATCTACCACAACTTAGACACTTGGTTTGTTCTTCCGATTGCCCACACTTTCCATCGAGGTGGCTTGGACTCTTGAATCCGAACAAGTGTTGCCTTGATCTCGAGGTGAATATCCAACTGATGTAGTGGTCCAAGGATTCGCCTCCTTGGATCTTTTTGATTGAGCTTGGTGTGATTAGCCCATCGGCTGTTTTCTCGCATCTCAGGCCTCACTCACCGCCCTCTTTTTTTCCTTACTCAGTTCTTCGGCCTTACTTGCCCTATCAACTAACACTACAAACTATTTCAATTCCAAAATACCAACCAAGAGTTTGATATCCCCATTCAGTCCATCTTCGAACCTTTTACATAAAATGGTCTCCAAATACACATTCTTGAGCATATTTGCTAAGCCTAACAAACTCGTACTCATATTCTGCTACTGACATTCTTCCTTGCTTCAAATCAAGGAATTCCTTCCTTTTTCGATCAGAGAATCATTGGCTTATATACTTTTTTCGAAACTCTTCTAGAAAGAAGTCCCACATCACTTGCTCTTTCGGGACCATTGACATCAAAATTTTCCATCAATGGTATGCCGAGTCCCTCAGCAAAGATACGGCACACTTCAGGCTCTCTTTGGGTGTACATGAGAGTTCATCGAATACCCCCATTGAGTTCTCTAGCCAGAACTCTGCCCTCTCAAGGTCATCATCTACCTTAGCTCTAAACTCCTCAGCCTCGTGTTTCCTAATCTTATCCACCAGGGGCTTCGTTACTCTCACTACTTCTATACCTTGATGAGCCACTAGGACTGGTTGAGGTATAGGAGGAGGTTGAGCATTAGGGTTTGCTCGAGCATACTCCAAGTACTAGTTACTCATCATCTGGAGAAAGGCTTCTCGAGCCTCATCTCTTTGACCCCCAGTCTCGGGTTCACTCTGCACAGGCGCGATCCCTTACGCAGGAGCCGACGCATTACTAGCTGCGTCATCAGCAGCTGATTGATCGGGATCCATACACAATATAAAAACAAGTTTAAAATCATCAGAAGCCACCACACTATCATTATACGCTTATGGCATGTATAGCTAGACTCTTACACTTGCTACTGTAGTCCTAGAACTGACTAAACCATAGCTCTGATACCACTAAATGTAACACCCCTTACTCGTAATTCCCATCGAACCGGCCTCGAGCATTCTTGGATAAAAACCACATGATCGCCACTTAGGATTATCGTGACTACTCTTTAAGTCACCTCATCAACCTCATTCTCGACTTACTAGACCTCACTCATACACAAGAGGCTCTCGAGACTATATCAAAAATTTTTCGATTCTTAAAATTTTCTCCATCTAAACAGGGACTACACGCCCGTGCTAGATGACACATGCCCGTGGGTAGTCAAACACACCCATGTTCACAAACCGTACATGAAAACTCAAGCATTCTGCAATGCCCCACTGTTAGGCACACGCCTGTGCTCACCACCCATGGTGCACACTCACCACCTCACACGGCCTTGAGTCTAGGCACACACCGTGTGGCTGGCCCGTGGCCTACACTACTCAATTCTGCCAAAGTGACATTGCCAATGTACACGCCCGTGGGCTAGCCGTGTGTCACACATGGCCTTGACACATGCCCACGTGCCTATCTATATGGACAAGAACAAAGTTATTTGCTAAGTTCTTTTCACTCCTCAATCATACACAACATGCACTCATCGAATTCATCTATAATAAACTCATATTGAAGCACAAACTCACATGGATAACTACATCTTTTCATATAATAAAATAGCCAACAACTATGGCATTATACAAAATAGATTATCCATCTAAAGGCTAACACATCTTAGCCATTTACAACAAAATTTTCTAACATGTCTAGCCTATATACATGCCATATACAAAACATCAAGTCTATTGTACCAGAATAAGCTGATAGTGTGGGCGATCTTCCGATTAATCCACGTATCTAGATTCAACCCTCTTTCTCTATAAGACAAGGGAAAAGAAAAGGAGTAAGCCTTGAGCTTAGTAAGTTTACACATAAACAATTTAAACATTCTAGTATAAACTAAACAATAATTAGCATTATTCTACCAAATAAATTTGCATCCACAATTATGCTTACTCTTTCTATCCCTTACCACATTTCCAACACATCATGAGTCACATACTCATAATCATTAACATGCACCCCTGCACTCAATATCACATTTACTCAATATACAACACATCATTATTCTTAATAATACATCCACACAGCTAATTTTTCGGTGATTTCGCACTTATCCCACCACAATCAATTTATAGGGTAGTATCGCATTTAGCCTACCAACAAAGGTATTCATAGTGGTCTCGCATATAGCCCACTAAATAATATGCTTAACTATGGTATCACACATAGCCCATCGTTGTTAATTATCAAGGTGGTATCGCACTTAGCCCACCATTAAGCATTATCACTACACATTCACATATCTACTTGTAATACATTCATCCATTAACAACTACTATCTCATTCATTCCTCTAGAACTGCATAAGTCCTCAATCATGCTACACACTAGCTAGCATTAAGAATGTAAAAGCATTTATGCATCATTTATACGTAAACTTACCTCGGTACTCAAAAGTATTGAAACGTGCAATTTAGTCCACCACCTTGCTCTTGCCTCGATTTCGATCCGAGCTTTGTCTTTATTGATCTATAATGATAAATCAACTCATTCAATACACACATTAACTAAATTGACCATTATCTCATACTTTAACAAAATCACCATTTTGCCCCTAAACTTTCTCATATTTACTCATTTGTCCCAAGGCTCGTAAAGTGATTTTCATTCAACTTTCTAGTATTTCATGCTTAGCCAAGCCATTTACTCAACTAAAGCAATCATCAATTCTCACTAAATCACACATGTATGACCAAACTCAAGACTTTCACAAACAAATCCCTACATGCATTTTTCATGGAAATCACTTAGCAAAAGATGTTTCTACTACATCAAGCTTTCATATTCTTCCATAAAACATTAAAAATACATGCATGTCATACATAGGTACATTTTGAACATCCATCTTAGCTCAACATATAGCTAAAAATAGCTTATGCTACTAGGACTTCAAAAATTCGAAAATTATCAAAAATGGAGCTAAAATACACTTACTAGCTGGCTTGAAAAGTTGAAGAGCCCTAACAATGGCTTCTTGAAAATTTCGGTAGCCTTGGAGAAGAAGATGAATGAAATTCTATCATCTTTTCCCATTTTAATCATTTAATTGTCAAATGACTAAAATGCCCTTTTTGACAAACTTTCTATTTTAACTCATCCATGCCCAATTTTGTCCAAAAATTTGAAATTGAGAAAATTACTCTTTAAGGATCTCTAATTGATATTCTAAATCTATTTCATACAAATAACTTCTAGAATTTCACATTTTACAACTTTTTCATTTCCTTTTGGACAATTCAACCGCAATTTCACAAAATTACTTCATGAAACTTTCACACTAACATGCAAACATGGCATAAACCTCAAAAACTCATACATATACCTTGGTCTCGCACCACTATTCTGACTAGGCCCTAAATCGAGATGTTACATGGATGATGAGAATCTTTACACTACATGAAAACATTATAAATCTTTGCTTCGATGTTGCCCTATGCACGACATTCGATAGGAAACACAAATTGAAATTTTCTATAATGGGCTGAATTCACACACGAGGAATCTTTTGACGCATCAGCCAATGGTCATTTGCTGGATTGTACTTATAATGATGCTGTTGGACTTCTTGAGAGAATTGCTCAAAATGATTGTCAATATCCTATCTCTAGAGCTGCACAAGCAAAAGTTACTCCGGGAGTTATTGAATTGGACGCAATATCTGCACTTAGTGCTCAAGTTTCTTCTCTTGCAAATATGATAAAAAATATGCAAGGGACTAGTGAAATTGCACTTATACAAGTCGCTCAACAAGTTGATGTTCTTACCTTTTGTTGTGAGATTTGCAGTGACAACCATAGCTATGAAGATTGTTCACAACATGACGAGAATGCCTTTTATGTCAGTAACATCCGCAACAATTCTTTTGGCAACTCTTATAATAATTAGATCATTGGACAAAATGTCAGACATTCCGATATGGGAATATATCTACTCAAGGCAATTATAATCCAAGACAAGGGAATTACAATCAACAACAATAAAACTACAATCCGCACACTCAAATGCATCCACACCAAAATCAAATGCAGGCACAACACTTTTCAATGTTGAATCAGCAAGTTCAAGGACATCGACAACAACAGTTTATGCAAGCTTTTCCTTCTGACCCATTAGTAGCGCTTGAGGCTTTAATGACGGAGCATATTACTCGCACGGAAGCTATTGTGCAAAGGAATTCATATTCTATTCGAACGTTGGAGGCACAATTAGGAAAACTTGCTTTTAATCTAAATACTCGACCACGGGGCACACTACCTAGTGACACAAAAAATCCTAATCCAATGGGGAAAGAACACTGCAAGGCTATCAGTCTTAATAGTGGTAAACAAACTGGCAAGCATACTACAAACTCTACTATAGCACCTCAAGATACTAGTGAAATGATCCCTGGTGAGAAGGTTGAATCTGAAGAGCTTATCGATGTACCAGACAAAGAAGTTCCATAAATTGTCACTCATATTCCTAATTTTTACCCTCGAAACTGTTGACGTAATCAAATGTGTTGGTGCAATTAGATGTATCTCCACATTTACCTTTTCCACAAAGATTAAAGGAGAATGAGCAGGATAAGCAATACCAATAGTTCCTGAACACTCTAAAGTAACTTCAGGTCAATATTCCTTTAGTAGACGCTCTTGTACAAATTCCAAATTATGGGAAATTTATGAAGGAGCTCTTGTCCAAGAAGAAGAAGCTTAGTGATATTGAAACTATTGCACTCACAAAAGGCTATAGTGCTGTTTTGACAAATAAGTTGCCCCCCAAAATGAGAGATCCTAGGAGCTATACTATCCCATGTTCAATTGGCAACCATTATTTGGGCAAGGCTTTATGCGACTTGGGAGCTAGCATCAACCTAATGCCACTATCTACTTTCAAAAAGTTGGGAATTAGTCACGTGAAACCTACTGCAGTAACATTGCAACTAGCAGATCGATCCTTGGCTCAACCTGAAGGGCAAATCAAAGACATCTTAGTTTGTGTGGATAAATTTGTTTTTCCGGCTGATTTTATCATACTTGACTATGAGGCAAACAAGGAGGTTCCCATAATCTTGGGATGACTATTTTTAGCCACCAGACGAACTCTTATTGATGTTTAAAAAGGTGAACTAACCATGCGACTTAATGATGAGTATGTTATCTTTTGATGCTTTTGGATGATTTAGCCCTTGATTTATGTAAAAAGGTGCTCTTAATCCTTTCTTTTCATGATTTTACTTAGGAAAGCACCCGAGGACAAAAAGAATAAGAAACGGGCTTAAAACGAGCCAATTTAGGCCAAAGAGGAAATCAACACTGACTGGACTTCAAGCCACACGGCCGTGCCTCGACAATTAATTAAGACACGGCCATGCCACGATTTACACGGCCGTGCCCTAATCGATAAAATCGAGACACGACCTGAAGACGATTTATACGGGCGTGTACCATGGCCGTGTCCCTACTGCAAAAAAAGAGCAATTCTACTCGGAATAGGATACTTTGAGGCAAAGAAACACATTTCAAAGCATATTCGAACACCCGAGTAGGAATTATACTTGAATTAGGATACTTAGGGGCCAAGTAAGGCATCTCAAAGTCTATATAAACACCCAAGGGTGCAACTTAAGAGGGAGTTCGGTAGAAGCCTTCTGCTAGGGCTTTTGTTGGGGTGGTTAGCTAGGCTAAGGAGCCGAGCTAGAAGGATCACATTTGTGGGAGTCACTTGAAGATAGCCAAGTGGATCCATCTCAAGAAGCTAGAATTATACTCAAGACGGCGGATTTCTCCTTCAATTCCTCCAGGGGGTTTTAGGGACTTTCTATGTTTTGTTTTATCTTTTCTCTTGAGATGTTTTCTTTATTTGTGATGAACTAAACCATTCGGATACCCGAAGGGGATGAAACCTAAATGAACCTTGTTATTTATTTTCTGAATTATATGATAAATACTTAGTTTGTTCTTAATTATGTTGTTTAATCCAAATTTGATGCGCTTAGGTGGAGGAAGAATAGACCCTGCCTAAGAGTAGATCTAGCATAATTGAGCGGAGTTGATCAAGCGCCTAGAGATAGGGTTATGAGATTTTTCTGGATTAGGGTGAAACCTAATATGGGAATCCATTGATCGATTCACTGCTATTCTAGGGGGTTATTATAAGCGAACGAGAGTTCCACTAATTAACCTAAGGTTAGGCATTATTCGCCTTGAGAGAGGGTTTAATATAGGTTAGGGAGTCCTACAGATCAAGCTGAGTAAAGAGATCATATGATTCAGTAATAAGTAACAAGTGAAGTCTAAGTGGATTATTCCTGAGGGTATCGTCGTAATCAATTGAGTTTCTTCAAGTTATTTCCCAATTTGTTCTTTTTGTCTTTGTCTTTAGCTTAGTAGTCGTTAAACTAGATAAAATCAACCAATCTGTAACACCCCAATCCCCGCCCATTCGCCACGACCAGATCCGGTATGCTACGGGTTAAATATTGAAAACTTTGCTTTGAAGGGTTGCGAAAATCTCAGTTTATCTAACTGACTAATCATTAGTTGTGATATTTTTGAAAGAAACTTTAACTATTGCGTTGGACGTGTTTGAAACTCTATTTTATTTCTTCTTATAATTAAGACTTCAAACACAAATTTATAAAATGTAACATTAACAAATATAACTTGATAACCTAAGCTACGGAGGCCTTATTACATAAATAATTCCCATAATTAAAACAAAAAAGGAAAACCAGAAATAGTTTATGAAAATAAAAGACTTGATGGCCCCTCGATCCGCCTCGGCTCCCATGTCCACGATCTACTGCTCACCTGAAAAGTTAGGAAAAATAAAAGGGTGAGTCACCAAGACTCAGTGTGCAAATCCCAAAAACACATAAAAGCCTTAAGGCCCACAAACACATTATGGTCCTTGGCCCATACACAATGGCAATAGAATATTTACAATGCAACATGGCCCATCCCAAATCTAAGAGTCCATCCTCTACACACCAGCCCGTACCAACCATCACACCGTGGGGATTTCTACAATCAACCTTCTATCCGCTACACACCATTTCGACAGCTATTCTGCCTGTCATAAAGACCGATCACTATGTGACCTATGTGGCAAAGCCACCGATCGCTGTGTGACCTTAATAATATATTGTGGTATTTCGACAGCTGAGCTACCTATCATAAAGACCGATCACTGTGTGACCTATGTGGCAAAGCCACCGAGCACCATGCGACCTTCTTCCCCTTCATCATATCAATCCCATCCCATGCATAAATACATGCAAGAACAAATCAACATACTACCTAAAAAGATCATAGTCTATCACATACTTCGATACACATAGAGAAGTTTCTATGATCGCATACCTAGCATCCCTTGCCTACCCTTTTCGGGTAATACGACTGTTCATACAGCCTTTTTCCGGCTTTTAGCCCATAACATAGACATAGTACAGATTAGCTAGTGTAATAGAGATCTACACATCTGATTACCGACAAGACAATACTTTTATATTGACACTATCAAAAGCCAATACAACTACTAACTGTCTAAGGTTTTGTTCCGAAGCTGGTCCACAACCCTGTGGCCAATCTCTGATGGCAGACACTGCGCGCTCTTAAACTTAGGGGTTGGATTTACGGATCCACTTCCCTCTTTTATTTGACTAGCATTTGTATCCATGGAACAGATCTTAGTCAACAAACTAGATTAAAACATGGAATCAAAAACAAACTCAAATGTACATCCATAGAGCAGAGATCCCTTACCCAGAAATCCCGAAAGAGATGGAGTTTAGAGACTAACGATTTCCAACTTTTAAATCTAGATGATCTTAACACCATAGATTCGACTAACCCTTAGAGATTTCGACACTTATCACGATAGAAGAAAGAAATCGGCAAGGAGAAAAGTGGACAAGGGTATCCGGCCATGAAGAAATCGGCAAAGAGAGAATAAAGGAAAAACAATAATCATTCGGTTATAGAAAAAGAATGGAGAAGAGAAGAGTTATGAGTTTCAACTTTTGAGAAAAAGATGATTGAGAGAAGAGAACAATGGAATTTCGGCTTTTTCATAACAGTGGAGATGAGAGGAAAGAAAAAGAGAATAGAATCAAATGCTTGAATTGAAGAGGTATCCCCTTTTAAACCAAATTTCGCACCCTTGCCTAAAAATCAAAAATGCCCTATTTAAAATTAAAACCAAGCTATTTAATTAAGGGAAATTCGGCACCCTTGAACCTATCGTAACCGATTTCACCTCCCCTCGTTGTTGAAATTTCACCACCATCGTGACCAGTAGATAAATCCGAAATTTTCTCCTTATCTTTATTTGATTACTCATCCATAGTGTTATGGATAACACCACCTCTTCCTCCCTTTATCAGCACATTATCAACCTTATTATCCACATTAAATAATTCCTAATTCCAAGCATCCTAGCCGAACTCCACTACTGCTCTTTGCTATTATCGAAATTAACTAAAATAAAAAGGTATCATGCGACTCGAACCTTGGACCTCCTTAACTGCTTGACACGCCACCTCCTAATCCCTGCAGGTCGCCACTGACCACTGGGCCACAAGCCCATTTTTGTGTTTTACTTCACAGATAATATCTTTTAAGCCATATCCTACATGACTCTCCACTAGAGTGCCCAAACAGAAAATTTTTGCTAAGGCCTCGGCCCAACTTCGAGCCCATTTTGGACCCCTAAAACATTCTAACAAGCATAATAAGCACAACAATACATCACAGCACATTAAATGCAAAGCCCCATAAATTCGGGATGTGACAGTTCTACCCCTTTAAAGAAATTTCGGCCTCAAAATTACCTGAACAAAATAGATGCGGGTATTGCTGCCGCATTGCTTCCTCTGGTTCCCAAGTAGCCTCCCCAGAACCGTCATTCTGCCACAGAACCTTAACTAACGAAACTATTTTCCTTCGTAATACCTTAACATCATGATCCAGAATTTCTACTGGTTCCTCTTCAAAGGATAGGTCAGGTCTCACTTCGATTTCTTCCACAGACACCACATGAGATGGATCCAAACGGTAACATCTTAACATAGAGACGTGGAATACATTGTGAATTTGGCGACACCTTCAAGAACACCTTGTCACCCACTGCAAACTCTATGTCCTTACGCTTCAAATCATCATAGGACTTCTGTCTGTCTGACGCTTCTTTTAATCGAGCTTGAATTAACTCTACCTTCTCCTCTGTCTCGGTAACCAACTCTAGACCCAAAATTTGACGTTCCCCTAATTCCGTCTAATAGGTAGGATTACGACACTTTCGCCCGTACAATGCTTCATAGGGTGCCATCTAAATACTAGACTGGTAGCTGTTGTTGTAAGCAAACTCTACTAATGGTATAAATTTTTCCCAACTACCTCTAAAATCAATGACACAACCTCTCAACATGTCCTCCAAGATCTTAATTACCCGCTCAGGCTGTCCATTGGTCTGAGGATGAAATGTTGTACTGAAATCCAACTTCGGACCCAACAATTGATGCAACGCCTTCCAGAATCACGACATGAACCTAGGGTCCCTGTCCGATATGATCGATACTGGTACTTCATGCAACCTTACCACCTCCGCTATGTATAGCTTAGCTAATTTTTGTAGAGAGTAATCGACATGTACTGGTATGAAATGAGCAGAATTCATCAAGCGATCAATAATCACCCAGACTGAATCTTTCTTAGTAGGCTTTAGGGGTAGCCCATTAACAAAGTCCATTATGATCCTTTCCCACTTCCACTATGGATTCTTCACTGGCTGCAATAACCCTGATGGTAACTGATGCTCCACCTTTACCTACTAACAGGTCAAACACTTACTCACCAATTCAGTTACCTCTCGCTTCAAGCCCGACCACCGGCGATCCTCAGAATCCCGATACATCTTACTCCCTCCAGAGTGCATAGCGTATGGACTACCATGCGCTTCTTGTAAAATCCTACACCTCAACTCTGGATCTTTTGGCATGCAAACTCTCTCTCGTAAACATAACAGTCTTTCCTCATTCACACTGAATTCTGTTGGCCCATCATTTGATATTAGCTACAACTTCACCTTAAGCAACTCATCGGTCCGCTGCTTCTCCTTAACCTGACTGACCCAAGAGGGTTTCATTTGAAGTTCAGCCAATAAACTCCCATCATCGTATAAACTAAGGTGAGAAAACATTGCTCTCAAGTTAGAGATTACTTTACGACTCAAAGCATCCGCCACTACGTTAGCTTTACCCGGATGATACTCGATCGAGCAGTCATAATCCTTTAACAACTCGATCCACCTCCTCTGCCTTAGATTCAACTCCTTCTGGGTCAAAAGGTATTTTAGGCTCTTATGATCGGTATAAATAGTAGATTTCACCCCGTACAGTTAATGTCTCCATATCTTTAGAGTAAAAACCACCGTCGCCAATTCCAAATCATGGGTGGGATAATTTGCTTCGTGCGGTCTTAACTGTCAAGATGCATACGCAACAACCTTTCCATCCTGCATCAACACACATCCTAATCCCATGAGTGAAGCATCACAGTAAATTATGAATTTCGTCCTAGCCTCCGGCTGAATCAATACCGGAGCCTCCGTCAAAATCCTTTTTAACTTCTCGAAACTCTCTTATCGCTTATTAGACCAAACAAACGGAACCCTTTTCAGAATAACTTAGTCAATGGTGCCGCAATTGAAGAAAATCCTTCAACAAACCTTCTAGTACCGGCTAGACCAAGAAAACTCAATTTCGCGCACACGCACCTAGGCGGCTTCCATTCCAACATCGCTTCAATTTTTCGAGGGTCAACCCTAATCCTCTGCATCACACAACGTGGCCTAGAAAAGTAACTTCACTTAGCCAAAATTCGCACTTCATCGAATCGCATACAACCGCTTCTCCTCGAGTCCGCAAAACCACTCGTAGATGTGACTCATGCTCCTTTTTCGATCTTGAATAAACCAAGATATCATCTATAAATACTACGACAGACTGATCCAAGTAGGGTTGGAACACTCGGTTCATCATATCCATAAATGCTGCTGGTGCGTTAGTTAACCCAAATGGCATCACCATGAATTCGTAGTGACCATAGCGAGTCCTGACTGTCGTCTTATGAATATCCGCCTCCTTGACCTTAAACTAATGGTACCCTGATCTCATGTCTATCTTTGAAAAGACTGAGGGCCCCTTCAACTAATCGAACAAGTCATCGATCCTTGGCAACGGGTATTTGTTCTTGATTGTTAACTTATTCAACTGACGATAGTCAATGCACATACGCATTGATCTATCTTTCTTCTTAACAAATAACACCGGTGTTCCCCACGGTGACACACTTGGTCGAATAAACCCTCTATCCAGCAACTTCTGAATCTGCGCTTTCAATTCCACCAACTCCTTTCGCGCCATTCTATATAGAGCAATGGATATTGGTGTTGTTCCCAGAAGAAGATCGATACCAAACTCCACTTCTCGATCCGGGGGTAATCCCGAAGCTCTTCTGGAAAAACATCAGGAAATTCCTTCACCGTCCTAACGTCCCCAATAGTTAGGTCCCCAGCTTCCAGAGACCGAACAAACATTAAAACTGCCTCAAATCCTTTTCTCACCATCCTTTCTGCTCTTGGCGCCACTACATTCGACAGATAGTTCCCTTTCTCCTATCACCAACACTTCACCACCCTGGGGTTTTAACACCATACGCTATCGCACAATCTAAATTGGCTTGATACTTCACCAACCAGTCCATGCCTAATATTAAGTCGAACTCCCCGAATGTTAATTCTATCAGATCCATTAGGAAAACTATTCCCTGAACCTCTAAGGGTACCTCCCGCTAGAGTTTATCTACTACCATAGATTGTCCTAATAGTCTAATTGCAGTCATCGCCCTAGGGGTAATCTCAGAATTTAAACTTAAAGTTTCAGACACACTACTAGCAACATATGAATGCACCGACCCAATGTCAATCAATATGCGCTGACCCAATGTCAATCAATGCAGTGTAAGGCAAACCAAATATTAAAAACGTACCAGTTATAACATCTGGTGCGTTACCCTCCTCTCGACGTCTGGCAGCATAAACCAACCCCGACTGCCTCACCTCAGTGTTTCCTGCCCCTCGACCCGGTGCTCCACGGCCCCGACCGAAACCATTACCACCTCTGGCTAGACGACAACCTCTTTGCGGCTGCTGACCTCCTCTACCCGACAGAGCATTTCCGCCTGGGTCCTACATCACCCGTGGTCAGGATGGTCTCTAATCTAATGGTCCATAGATCCAACTTCCCACTGCCTGCCCAACACTCACCTACATAAAATTTACCACATCGAGCACACTTCTGTGTCTGACTAGCAGCAGCAGGTCTCTCATCCCTTCTCGACCTATCTGACCTAGGTCTTTTCTGAGCACGCCCGGCTACCTCTGGTGATCCAAAATTTCTCTTACATCCACCCCTATCTCTATCCCTGTTCAGTCTTTTCGTTCGCTTCACCTCCTCAACTATCTTAGCTTTCTTCACAAGCACAGCAAATTCCCTCTCCCGCTGTGGAGCTACCAAAACACGTAGATCATCCTTCAGGCCATCCTCAAATCGAACACAGCGCTCATGTTCTGTGGCCACTATCTCTCGAGCATAACAGCTAAGGCGTAAGATTTTCGCTTCATATGCCGCCACCGACCTACGTCCTTGAACCAGAACGCTGCATATCCACATAACTCTTTCCAATGTACTTACTCTGAAGTGTCGTTCTAAAGTAATCCTAGGTAATACGGTCAACCACTGTACCATCCTTAACTGTAAGCCACCATTGGTACACTTCATCCCGAAGAAAGGACACTACTCCTTTCAACTTCTCTTCTTCCGTAAAATCTAGATCATCCATTATCGTTCAACCACCTCCAACCAAGACTTCACCGACTTCTGGCTATACCGAAATTCCCTAAACACTTCGCCCCATTCGCCTAAGTCACTCCGACATGATTTTCGGCTCCTATGTCCATGCACGCCCAAAGAACCCTATCTAAAACCTTTAACATCGCTTTGAGATATCGTGATCATCTCCACCATCCGGTCCTCAAATTTCGCCTCCTCAACTGGTGGAACTGGCATCTCATCTCCTAATCCATGGTCGAGACCCTCATCGGTTTTGACACGACCATCCTACCCCTAGCACGCCCATTGTGGGACGTCCACAACCCCTTGTACTCATTCCACCGATTCGCGTTTATCTTATTAGAAATTTTATGAATTATTAATTTCTCTCACTGATTAACCACAAACAATCTTATGAAAAGTACTTTCAGGAGTAGTTCTTTCGAATTCGAGATTATATCTACGGTTTCAGTCTCAAGTTTGTATCTCCTAGTTCTAGAAACCACATACATTCAACCATCACACATCAACATACAAGTAGCATCTATGAACTTACATTCATCACCTAAGGGTATTTTCGTCATTTCACTACCCAGGGGTATTTTTGTAATTTTATCCTACATAGGCATTTTCGTAATTTTCCAAACTAGGGTATCTTGGTGATTTTACAAAAATAAGGGTATTTTGGTAATTTTTCAATCTGAGGGTATTTTGGTAATTTTACAAACTAGGTATTTCGATAATTTTCACAAATCAAGGGTATTCCAAAAATTTTACAAAACTAGGGGTATTGTAGTAATCTTGCAAAATAGGGTGGCTGGTCCCTTTCGGGTTTTAGTTATGATCTTTGGCCCATTAACAAGCCCTCGCGCCAGGTAGGATTCTAGCGAAGAGGAGGTGGGCCACTAGGACCGCTTAAATACCAAGCTCTCCCTAGATCCAATCTTAGACATGCGTATGCTCATACTACACTCCAACCCAACGACTTGTTCACTTGGACATGTTTAATTAGAGAATTAAGTCTTACTTGATTTTAAGAGTTGTTTAAACCGAGCCTAAAATCCATCAAACTCTAATCATACTAGCCCATGTCCCTATGGAACCCATTAAGCCCAACATGCATAACACATAATGAGTTTAGAATACTTACCTGTGTGGATCGGGTGCCGGTAGACTCGAAGGCCATATCTCAACCAAAAGTTTTCACAAATTCACATCAATTTTACAAATCACTACTGGACCCATTTCACAGCCTGAGTTTTGAGCTGGGCCTTGATACCAAAATGTAACACCCCAAACTCGGCCCATTAGCCACGACCAGAACTAGTACGCTACCTGGTTAAATGTTGAAAACTTTACTTTGAAGGGTTTTGAAAATCTCATTTATCTAACCGACTAATCATTAGTTGAGATATTTTTAAAAGAAACTTTAACTATTGCGTTGAACGTGTTTGAAACTCCATTTTATTTCTTCTTATAATTAAGACTTTAAAACACAAATTTATAAAATGTAACATTAACAAATATAATGGATAACCTAAGCTACGGAGGTCTTATTACATAAATAATTCCCATAATTAAAACAAAAAGGAAAACCAGAAATAGTTTATGAAAATAAAAGACTTGGTGGCCCCTCGAGTCCGCCTCGGCTCCCACATCCACGATCTACTACTCACCTGAAAAGTTGGGAAAAATAAAAGGGTGAGTCACCAAGACTCAGTGTGCAAATCCCGAAGACACATAAAAGCCTTGAGGCCCGCAAACACATTATGGTCCTTGGCCCATACACAATGGCAACAGAATATTTACAATGCAACATGGCCCATCCCAACCCTAAGAGTCCGTCCTCTACACACTAGCCCGTACCAACCATCACACCGTGGGGATTTCTACAATCAACCCTCTATCCGCTACACACCATATCGATAGCTGTGCTACCTGTCATAAAGACCGATCACTATGTGACCTATGTGGCAAAGCCACCGATCACTGTGCGACCTTACTAATATATTGTGGTATTTAGACAGCTGAGCTGTCTATCATAAAGACCGATCACTGTGTGACCTATGTGGCAAAGCCACCGATCGACATGCGACCTTCTTCCCCTTCATCATATCAATCCCATCCCATGCATACGTACATGCAAGAATAAATCAACATACTACCTAAAAAGATCACAGTTTATCACATACTTCGATACACATAGAGAAGTTTCTATGATCTCGTACCTGGCATCCCTTGCCTACCCTTTTCGGGTAATACGACTGTTCATACAGACTTTTTTCGACTTTTAGCCCATAACATATACATAGTACAGATTAGCTAGTGTAATAGAGATCTACACACCTGATTACCGACAAGACGATTCTTTCTATGTTGACACTATCAGAAGCCGATACAACTGCTGTCTAAGATTTTGTTCCGAACCTGGTCACAACCCGGTGGCCAATCTCTGACGGCAGACACTGCGCGCTTCTTAAACTTAGGGGTTGGATTTACGTATCCACTTCCCTTTTTCGTTTGACCAGCATTTGTATCCATGGAAAAGATCTTAGTCAACAAACTAGATTAAAACATGGAATCGAAAACAAACTCAAATGTATATCCATAGGGCAGAGATCTCTTACCTAGAAATCCCGAAGGAGATGGATTTTAGAGACTAACGATTACTGGCTTATCCCTTACCTAGAAATCCAGAAGGAGATGGAGTTTAGAGACTAATGGTTTCTGGCTTTTAGATCTAGACGATCTTAACACCACAGATTCGACTAACCCTTAGAGATTCTGGTATCACGATAGAAAAAAGAAATCAGTAAGGAGAAAAGTGGACAAGGGTATTCGGCTATGAAGAAATCGACAAAGAGAGAATAAAAAAGAAACAATAATCATTCGGTTATAGGAAAAGAATGGAAAAGAGAAGAGTTATGAGTTTCAACTTTTGAGAAAAAGATGATTGAAAGAAGAGAACAGTGGAATTTCGGCTTTTGCATAACAGTGGAGATGAGAGGAAAGAAAAAGTGAATAGAATCAAATGCCAGAATTGAAGAGGTATCCCCCCTTCTTAAACCAAATTTTGGCACCTCTTGCTAAAACCTAAAATGACCCTATTTAAAATTAAACCAAGCTATTTAATCAAGGGAAATTTTGGCACCCTTGAACCTATCGTAACCGATTTCACCTCTCCTCAGTGTTGGAATTTCGGCCACCACTATGACCAGTAGATAAATCCAAAATTTTCTCCTTATCTTTATCGATTACTCATCCATAGTGTCATGGATAACACCACCTCTTCCTCCCTTTATCAAAGATATTATCAACCTTATTATCCACATTAAATAATTCCTAATTCCAAGCATCCCAAATTAACTCCACTAACGCTTCTTTGCTATTGTAAAATTAACTAAAATAAAAGGTATCATGCGACTCGAACCTTGGACCTCCTTAACGCTTGACACGCCACCTCCTAATCCTTGCGGTGTCGCCATCGACCACCGGGCCACAAGCCCATTTTGTGTCTTACTTCACGATAATATCTTTTAAGCCCTATCCTACCTGACTTTCCACTAGAGTGCCCAAACAGAAAATTTTTACTAAGGCCTCAGCCCAACTCCGAGCCCATTCTGGACCTCTAAAACATTCTAACAAGCATAATATACATAATAATACATTACAAAGACGTTAAATACAAAGCCCGAATTCGTGGATGTGACAGTTCTACCCCTTAAAGAAATTTCAATTCAAAATTACCTCGATCGTAATAGATGTGGGTATTATCACGCATTGCTTCCTCTGGTTCCTAAGTAGCCTCTTCAGAACTGTGATTCTGCCACAGAACCTTAACTAACGAAATTGTTTTCCTTCGCAATACCTTAACATCATGATCCGTGATTTCTACCGATTCCTCTTCAAAGGATAGGACAGGTCTCACTTCGATTTCTTCCACAGACACCACATGAGATGGATCCGAATGGTAATGTCTTAACATAGAGACGTGGAATACATTGTGAATTTGGCTTAGCTCAGAAGGTAGCTCTAGCTGATAGGCTACCGGCCCTACTAGTTTCAACACCCGATAAGGTCCAATAAATCTGGGACTTAATTTACCCTTCCGTCCAAACCTCAATACTTTCTTCCATGGCGACACTTTCAAGAACACCTTGTCACCCACTGCAAACTCTATGTCCTTACGCTTC
Source organism: Gossypium rotundifolium (assembly GCA_025506655.1). NCBI lineage: Eukaryota > Viridiplantae > Streptophyta > Magnoliopsida > Malvales > Malvaceae > Gossypium > Gossypium rotundifolium. The sequence continues at coordinate 116,992,502 of CP106731.1, read as the reverse complement.
AAATCAGCATAGGACTTCTGTCTGTCCGACGCTTCTTTTAGTCGAGCCTGAATTAACTCTACCTTCTCCTCTGTCTTGATAACCAACTTTGGACCCAAAATTCGACGTTCCCTTAATTCTGTCCAACAGGTTGGAGTACGACACTTTCGCCCGCTCAATGCTTTATAGGGTGCCATCTGAATACTAGACTGGTAGCTGTTGTTGTAAGTGAACTCCGCTAATGGTATAAATTCTTCCCAACTACCTCTGAAATCAATGACACAACCTCTCAACATGTCCTCCAAGATCTTAATTACCCGCTCAGACTGTCCATCGGTCTAAGGATGAAACGCTGTACTAAAATCCAACTTCGTACCCAATGCTTGATGCAACGCCTTCCAGAATCGCGACGTGAACCTAGGGTCCCTGTTCGATATGATCGATATTGGTACTTCATGCAACCTCACCACCTCTGCTATGTATAGCTTAGCCAATTTCTGCAGAGAGCAATCGACCCATACTGGTATGAAATGAGTAGACTTTGTCAAGCGATCAACAATCACCCAAACCGAATCTTTCTTAGTAGGCGTGAGGGTAGCCCAAAGAATAAAGTCCATTGTGATCCTTTCCCACTTCCATCGTGGAATCTTCACAGTCAGAATAACCTCGATGGTAATCGATGTTCGCTTTTACTGGCGCCGACAGTCAAACACTTACTCACCAATTCAGTTACCTCTCGCTTTAAGCTCGGCCACCAAAACTGATCCTGCAAATCCCAATACATCTTACTTCCTCCAGGGTGCATAGCGTATGGACTACCATGCGCTTCTTGTAAAATCCTACACCTCAACTCTGGATCTTTTGGCGTGCAAACTCTCCTTCGAAAACATAACAATCCGGGGGTAATCCCGAAGGCTCTTCTGGGAAAACATCAAGAAATTCCTTCACCGTCAGAACGCCCCAATAGTTAGGTCCCCGACTTCCAGAGGCTTAAACAAACATTAAAATCGCCGATCCTTTTCTCACCATCTTTTCGCTCTTAGGCGCTACTACATTCGACATAGCGGTTTCCCTTTCTCCTATCACCAACACTTCACCACCCTGGGTTTTAACACCATACGCTATCGCACAATCTAATTAGCTTGATACTTCACCACCACCCATGCCTAATATTAAGTCGAACTCCACGAATGGCAATTCCATCGATCCATCAGAAAACTATTCTGAACTTCTAAGGTACCTCCCGCTAGAGTTTATCTACTACCACAGATTGTCCTAATAGGCTAATTACAGTCATCGCCCTAAGGTAATCTTGGAATCTAACCTTACAGTTTCAGACACACTACTAGCAACATATGAATGCGTCGACCCAATGTCAATCAATGCAATGTAAGGGAAACCAAATATTAAAAACGTACCGGTTATAACATCTGGTGCATCAGCCTCCTCTCGACGTCTGGCACCATATACCAACCCCGATTGCCTCACCTTAGTGTTTCCTGCCCCTCGACCCGATGCTTCACGGCCCCGATCGAAACCGTTACCACCTCTGACTGGACGACGACCTCTCTGCGACTGCTGACCTCCTCTACCTGGCAGAGCATTTCCCTGCCCTACGGATCCTACATCGCCCCGTGGTTATGGACAGTCTCTAATCTGATGGTCCATAGATCCACACCTAAAGCACTTCCCACTGCCTGCCCAACACTCACCTACATGAAATTTACCACATCGAGCACACTTCTGTGTCTGACTAGCAACAGCAGGTCTCTCATCCCGTCTCGGCCTATCTAACCTAGGTCTTTTCTGAACACGCCCGGCTGCCCCTGGTGATCCAAAATTTATCTTACTTCCACTCCTATCTCTATCCCTGTCCAGTCTTTCCATCCGCTTCACCTTCTCAACTATCTTAGCTTTCTCAACAAGCACAACAAATTCCCTCTCCCGCTATGGAGCTATCAAAACACATAGATCATCCTTCAGGCCATCCTCAACTCAAACACAGCGCTCATGTTCTGTGGCCACTATCCCTCGAGCATAACGGCTAAGGCATAAGAATTCCGCTTCATATGCTGCCACTGACCTATTTCCGTAAACCAGATTCAGAAATGCTCTGCGCTGCACATCCACATAACTCGTTCCAATGTACTTTCTCTGAAGTGCCGTTTTGAAGTAATCCTAGGTGATACGGTCAACCACTGTACCATCTTTAACCGTAAGCCACCATTGGTACGCTTCGTCCCGAAGAAGGGACACTACTCTTTTCAACTTCTCTTTTTCCGTAAAATCTAGATCATCCTTTATGCGTTCAACCACCTCCAACCAGTACTCAGTTGTACTCGGGGCTATACCAGAAATTCCCCTAAACACTTCTACCCCATTCACTCTAAGTCGCTCTGACACAGATTTCCAGGCTCTTGTGCACATGCCTGCCCCAGCAACCCTATCTAAAACCCTTAACATCGCCTGAGATATCGCATCATCTCCGGCCGTCTGGTCCTAAAATTCTACCTCCTCAACTGGTGGAATTGGCATCTCATCTCCTGATCCATGGCCAGACCCTACTAGTTCTGACACAGCCATCCTGCCCCTACCACGGCCATGCGCAGGACGTCCACGACCCCTTGTACTCATCCCACCGATTCGCGTTTATCTTATTAGAAATTTTATGAATTATTAATTTGTCTCACTGATTAACCACGAACAATCTTATAGAAAGTAGTTTCAGGAGTAGTTCTTTCGAATTCGAGATTATATCTACGGTTTCAGCCTCAAGTCTGTATCTCCTAGTTCTAGGAACCACATACATTCAACCATCACACATCAACATACAAGTAGCATCCATGAACTCACATTCATCACCTAAGGGTATTTTCGTCATTTCACTACCTAGGGGTATTTTTGTAATTTTACCCTACAGGGGTATTTTCGTAATTTTCCAAAATAGGGTATCTTGGTGATTTTACAAAAATAGGGGTATTTTGGTAATTTTGTAATCTGAGGGTATTTCGATAATTTTACAAACCAGGGGTATTTCGGTAATTTTTATAAATTAAGGGTATTCTAGAAATTTTACAAAACTAGGGGTATTGTAGTAATCTTGCGGAATAGGGTGGCTGGTCCCTTTCGGGTTTTAGTTATGATCTTGACCCATTAACAAGCCCTCGTGGCTAAGTGAATGACACTCACGCACTAGATAGATTCTAGCAAGAGGAGGTGGGCCACTAGGACCGCTTAAATACCAAGCTCTCCCTAGATCCAATCCTAAACATGCGTATGCCTGTTGCCACACTCCAACCCAACGACTTGTTTACAGACATGTTTAATTAGAGAAATTAAGTCTCATGGATTTTAAGAGTTATTTAAACTGAGTGTAAAGTCCATCAAACTCTAATCAAACTAGCCCATGTCCCTATGGAGCCCATTAAGCCCAACATGCATAACACATAATGAGTTTAGAATACTTACTTGCATAGATCGGGTGCCGATAGACTCGAACGCCATATCCCAACCGAAAGTTTTCACAAATTCACATTAATTTTACAAATCACTATCGATTCCATTTCACAAATTAAGTTTTAAATCTGGCTCGATACCAAAATATAACACCCAAACCCTACCATTCGCCACGCACCGATCTCGTATGCTATGGGTTAAATGTTGAAAACTTTGCTTTGAAGGGCTTTGAAAATCTCAGTTTATCTAACAGACTAATCATTAGTTGTGATATTTTTGAAAGAAACTTTACCTATTGCGTTGAATTTCTTTGAAACTCCATTTTACTTCTTCTTATAATTAAGACTTTAAACACAAATTTATAAAATGTAACATTAACAAATATAACTGGATAACCTAAGCTACGGAGGCCTTATTACATAAATAATTCCCATAATTAAAACAAAAAGGAAAACTAGAAATATTTATGAAAATAAAAGACTTGATAGCCCCTTGAGTCCGCCTCGGCTCCCATGTTCACGATCTACTGCTCACCTGAAAAGTTGGGAAAAATAAAAGGGTGAGTCACCAAGACTCAGTGTGCAAATCCCGAAAACACATAAAAGCCTTCAGGCCCACAAACACATTATGGTCCTTAGCCCATACACTATGGCAATAGAATATTTACAATACAACATGGCCCATCCCAAACCTAAGAGTCCATCCTCTACACACCAGCCCGTAACAACCATTACACCGTGGGGATTTCTACAATCAACCCTACATCCGCTACACACCATATCGACAGCTATGCTACCTGTCATAAAGACCGATCACTATGTGACCTATGTGGCAAAGCTACCGATCGCTGTGCGACCTTAATAATATATTATGGTATTTCGACACCGAAATGCTCATCATAAGACCGATCATCGTGTGACCTATGTGGCGGCCCACCGATCGCCATGCACCTTCTTCCCTTCATCATATCAATCCTATCCCATGCATACATACATGCAAGAACAAATCAACATACTACCTAAAAAGATCACACCTATCACATACTTTGATACACATAGAAGTTTCTATGATCGCGCACTGCATCCCCGGTCTACCCTTTCGTAATACTACTGCTCATACAGACTTTTTTGACTTTTAGCCCATAACATATACATAGTACGATTAGCTAGTGTAATAGAGATCTACACACCTGATTACCAACAAGACGATTCTTTCTATGTTGACACTATTAAAGTCGATACAACTGCTATCTAAGGTTTTGTTCAAGTCGGTCCACAACCCAAAGGGCTAATCTCGATTTCAGACAGACATCAAGGCTTCTTAAACTTAGGGTTGGATTTACTTGATCCACTTCCTCTTTCGCTTGACTAGCGCTTGTATCCATGGAATGATCTTAGTCAACAAAATGGATTAAAACATGGAACCGAAAACAAACTCAAATGTACATCCATAGGGCAGAGATCCTTTACCTAGAAATCCTGAAAGAAATGGAGTTTAGAGACTAACGGTTTTAGACTTTTAGATCTAGACAATCTTAACACTACAGATTCGACTAACCCTTAGAAATTTTGGCACTTATCACGATAGAAGAAAGAAATTGGCAAGGAGAAAAGTGGACAGGGGTATTCAGCTATGAAGAAATCCACAAAAAAAGAATAAAGGAAAAACAATAATCATTCAGTTATAGGAAAAGAATGGAGAAGAGAAGAGTTATGAGTTTCAACTTTTGAGAAAAAGATGATTGAGAGAAGAGAATAATGGAATTTCGACTTTTGCATAACAGTGGAGATGAGAGGAAAGAAAAAGAGAATAGAATCAAATGCCAGAATTGAAGAGGTATCCCCCCTTCTTAAACCAAATTTCGGTACCTACTGCTAAAAATTGAAAATGCCCCTATTTAAAATTAAAACCAAGCTATTTAATCTAGGGAAATTTTGGCAACCCTTGAACCTATCAGAACCGATTTCACCTCCCCCCTCAGTGTTGGAATTTCGGCCACCACTGTGACCAGTAGATAAATCCGAAATTTTCTCCTTATCTTTATCTAATTACTCATCCACAGTGTCATGGATAACACCACTTCTTCCTCCCTTTATCAGCATATTATCACCCTTATTTTCCACATTATATAATTCCTAATTCCAAGCATTCCAGCTGAACTCCACTATTTCTCTTTGCTATTGCCGAAATTAACTAAAATAAAAAGGTATCATGCGACTCGAACCTTGGACCTCCTTAACTGCTTGACACGCCACCTCCTAATCCTTGCAGGTCGCCACTGACCACTGGGCCACAAGCCCATTTTTGTGTCTTACTTCCCAGATAATATCTTTTAAGCCCTATCCTACCTGACTTTCCACTAGAGTGCCCAAACAAAAAAATTTTTCTAAGGCCTCGGCCCAACTTCGAGCCCATTCTGGACCCCTAAAACATTCTAACAAGCATAATAAGCACAACAATACATCACAACACGTTAAATGCAAAGCCCCATAACTTTGGGATGTGACACAATCACTCTATATTTTAGGCTAAATAATAAAAAAGAAAGTGAGTATTAGTACTTTTAATTCCTTTGGGTTCGATAATCCGATCTTGCCTAAGCTATACTACTGTTCGATAGGTACACTTGCCTTTAATCGTTGTCAGAGTTAGTGAAACACCCCAAACTTGGCCCACAAGCCCTGACCAGATCTGGCATGCTTCTTGAGTAAAACGTAGCAAATCCTCGTTTTGTCATCTTGGAAAACTGGTGGTTTTGAAGAAAAATTTGTTTGAGTTATGATCAATTTGAAAACCGTGTTGTTTTTGAAGTTTGCATTGAAACGATATTATCATGTTTCAAAAGTTACAAGTTAATAGAATTGCCAAATTTTAGAGCTTTTTATTATTAACTTGAAAATCGCAGGTGTTTGGGTGTCAAAACAATTGAAGTTGTTTTACGAAAAATGTTTAATCGTTTGTTTGTGTGTACGTATCATAATAAAAATTAAAACGTAAACTTAAAATAGCCAAATGATAATGGCCTTATTACATAAAAATATAACCCAAAATAAATCAAATAAAACTTAATAAGAAAAATCCGAAAATGCTAAGCTGAGCATTGCCACCTCTAAGTCCTTGCCGACCCGGTCCATTTACTAGGTATCACCTGCAAAATGTTAGCCCACGAAGGGTGAGTCAACAGACTCAGTGTGTAACAGCCATCATAGATCCCAATCGATAAAACGTATTATATCACATATATTAATTATAGGCAATGATGCAACCCAAACCCACCTAGATATCCATCCCTACACATCACCCGTACCTACCAATCACACCGTGGGATTACTAAATCGACCCTCCATCCGCTACACACCATCAAAGGCGTCATTGCACTCAATCGCCATCGCCTTATAATTGTGGCATAGCCACTCAAATAACGTGATGTAGTCACCAGATTCATATTATGTGACATAGGTCACTGATAATGTGGTAAAACCACCGTAACACCTCCCTTTATCATTATCACCCATATGCCCATGCAACATACAAGTCATAAAGATATCATGCAATCTACCTTACCCCATGGCCATAACAAAGTTTCTCATATTTTCATAGCAATGTTCATAAACATTATTAACGAGTAATATGGAGTACATACCTAATTACACTGCACCATTAAATGGTACTCTTAGCCATATTCATTCATTGCCTTATTAACATATACATAATCATTATTATTATTAAACGGGAATTTAGGGTGGTTACACACCTGGTTACTAACGCGACATCAATCCCAAAATCCCGATCTCACGACTAGATCCCCTTTCCTATATTCGCCAACACTAAGAACATTAGCAAAGAGGCCATTCGGCTATATATCAAATCTCAAAGGGTTAACGCAACCATAATCCTTACCTTGATGCCGATTTGGTTACCAATCCAAATCCCAAAACTATGTGATAAGCCTTCCTTGAAATCGGCCAAACACTAATATACTCAAACGGTTAGCTTTCGACTTTTCAGATAACTAAGAGACGAATTGAATCAGTACGAAACCTTACCACTGACTTACCGAAAACTATTGATTAGGGAAAAGATGATTCCGATCTACTGCTTCAAAATCCCGAGATCCTAAAAGAAACCAATTGCATGGTTGATTAAAAGTCAAGACAAATGCCGAAATTCGGCTTTTGTCCTACACATGTCGACAGAGAAGAAATAAGGGAGAATAGTGGAGATTCGATCATGACAGACTTACCTATTCCAAACCGATTAGAGAAGAAAGCAAAGGAGATCTCTGCTTGGTTGATATTCGGCCAAAAACTGAGAAGAAAAGAAGATTAAGAGATTTCACAATGGCTTTAGGAAAACTATGGAGATTTGGCCAAAGTGAAAGGAGAGAATAGGAGAAAATAAATGGTATTTGGCTTTGGTTTAGAGAAAAGGGATGAAGGGAGTTTCGCAAGAATGAAAAAGAAGAAGAAAATTTTAGGCTTTAGTAGAATAAAAAGAGAAGAGAAGATGCACACTTTCACTTTCGATTTTGGTCAAAAGAGAAGAAAAGAATTCCGGCACTAACTCCCCTATACATAACCGAATAAGCCCTCTCCAATGTCCTTCTGCCGGCCAACTCTTCTTCTTTCCACCCAATCCCCTTTTCACTCCTACTTAGCCGAATCTTTAAGCTTTTGACCCAATCTACACTTCATCCATGAAGTGTCCTTGTACTGTCCATCACTACATCTCCTTGTTGAAAAATAAAAGCTCCAAAATGATTCCCTTGTCGCTCAACCTAGGCCCCATTTACACTCCCCTGTGGCGCCACCATACAAGGCCCTAAGTGGCGCCTCTTGCCACCTTACCAACTTAATTCTTGTGTCCTAAGCCACACAATAAACTTCTTAGGCCTAGCTCCTTAGTTCCCCTTTTTAGGCTTAAAATCGATATTTTTCTAAGGTTTCTACCTACAACCCAAGGTTCTCAAGCCCCAAAACACATTCAAAACACACTCAAGCATGCAATCACATTCATTCAAGTAAAAATGCATAACCCTTAAATCCCAGATATTACAGCTTCTACCCCTTAAAATAATTTCACCTCAAAATTACCGGCTAAAATAAGTGAGGGTATTGTTGTCAGATTGCTTCTTCCTACTCATGAAGCTTCTTCCGATCCATGGTTACGCCATAACACTTTGACCAGAGGAACTGATTTCCTCCATAGCACCTTCACATCCCTTTCCAGAATCTGAATCGGCTCTTCCTCATAAGACAGATCTGATCTCAGCTCCACCTCCTCAACTGGTATTACATGAGATGGATCCGATCGGTAACAACATAGCATCAAAACGTGAAACACATTGTGTATCTGCTTCAATTCCAAAGGCAACTCCAACTGGTACTCCACTGGTCCAACCCGCTTCAAAATCTGATAAGGTCCTATAAACCTAGGACTTAGCTTTCCCTTGCGGCCAAATCTCATCACCTTCTTCCACGGTGAAAATTTAAGAAACACCGATCCCCACAAAGAAACTCTATCTTCTTCCGCTTAAGATCTCAGATATAACTTTTTCCCGCCGATGCCTCCTTCAACCGTGCCTGAATTACCTTAACCATTTCTTCCGATTCTGCTACAATCTCTGGGCCTAAAACTTGACGTTCCCCCAATTCTGTCCAACACGTAAGAGTGCGACACCTCCTTCCATACAGTGCTTCATACGATGCCATCTGAATACTTGCCTGATAGCTGTTATTGTACGCAAATTTCGCTAAAGGCAAGAACTCCTCCCAACTTCCTCTGAAATCCATCACACAACCTCTCAACATATCCTCTAGCACTTGAATTACCCGCTCAGATTGGCCGTCCAACTACGGATGAAATGCCGTACTGAAGTCCAACCTGGTGCCCAATGCTTGATGTAATGCTTTCCAAAATTGAGACGTAAACTTTGGATCCCTATCCGAGATAATAGACACTGGCACTCCATGCAATCTCACAATTTCTGCTACATACAATTTTGCCAATCTCTGTAAGGAATAGTCAACCCACACTGGTATGAAATGTGCAGACTTGGTCAACCGATCTACTATTACCCATACCGAGTCCTTCTTAGTAGGCGTAAGGGGAAGCCCACTAACGAAGTCCATGGTAATTCTCTCCCACTTCCATTGCGGAATCTTTATCTATCAAGCAATCCGATGGTACTTGGTGTTCACTTTGACTTGCTGACATGTTAAACACTTCCCTACAAACTCAGAATCTTCCCCTTAAGACTAGGCCACCAAAACCGATCCAGAGATCATCAGATAACTTACTCCCTCCAGGATGCATAGCATAAGGGCTACTATGTGATTCCCAAAGAATCCTCTGCCCTAATTCTTCATCCTTCAAAGATACGACCTTGCCCAAAAGCACAAAGACTCCATCATTGCTCACACCAAAGTTTTCCAATTCCCCGTTCTGTACTTGTAGCAGCTTAGCACTTAGTTCACCATCTACCAGTTGTTTCTCTTTTACCTGGCTTAGCCACGTTGGCTTCACTTGCAACTCTGCTAACAAACTTCCATCATCATAAAGGCTCAAATGTGCAAACATCGCCCTCAAATCTGATACTACTTTCTGACTTAGGGCATCTGCCACTACATTTGTGTTGCCCGGGTGATACTCTATTGAACAGCCGTAACCTTTCAACAACTCCACCCACCTTCGCTATCTCAAATTCAGCTCCTTTTGAGTCAATAAATATTTCAGACTCTTGTGGTCCGTGTAGATCACCGACCTTTCTCCATACAAGTAGTGCCTCCACACTTTTAGAGCGAACACTACTGCAGCCAACTCCAGATCATGCGTCGAATAGTTAACCTCATGTGGCCTCAACTGCCGAGACGCATAAGCGACCACTTTCTCGTCTTGCATAAGGACACATCCCAATCCTGTATGGGAAGCATCACAATACACCACAAAGTCTTTCCCTGCTTCTGGCTGAATCAAAATCGGAGCCTCGGTCAATACTCTCTTAAGCTTCTCAAAACTCTCCTGCTACTTATCCGCCCATACGAAAGATACCTCCTTTCTTAACAACTTCGTCAGAGGTACTGCTATAGTTGAGAACCCTTCGACAAATCTCCCAGTAGTAGCCTCGCTAACCCTAAGAAACTACTTAACCTCATCCACGACTTAGGTGGTTTCCAATCTACTACTTGCTTCAATCTTCCGAGGATCCACCCTTATTCCTTCCACGACACCACATGCCCTAAGAACGAACTTTCTTCACCAAAATTCGCACTTGTTGAACTTGGCATATAGCTTCCTTTCCTCAACACTTGCAACACCACCCGAGATGCTCATCATGTTCTTCCTCGGACTTGGAATACACTAGGATGTCGTCTATAAACACAACGACAAATCGATCCAAGTAGGGTTGGAAAATCTAGTTCATAATATCCATGAACGCGGCTGGGGCATTCATCAATCTGAACGACATTACTAAGAATTCATAATGCCCGCATCTTTATCCTGAAAAGCTATCTTATGGATATCCGCTTCATTCACATTAAGTCGATGATATCCGCATCGTAGATCTATCTTTAAAATACCGTGGCCCCTTGTCGATCGAGCAAGTCGCCTATCTTCAAAGAATGGGTACTTGTTCTTGATGGTCGACTTATTCAATCTATTTGTAATCTATGCACATGCGCATAGTCCCGTCCTTCTTCTTCACAAATAGGACCGGTGCTCCTCATGAAGACACACTAGGTCGAATAAACCCACAATTGAGTAACTCTTGGATCTGGGCTTTAAGCTCTGCTAACTCATTTGGTGCCATTCGGTATGGAGCAATTGACACAGGAGCTGTACTCGGCGGTAAATCAATTCTGAACCCTACCTCCCTGTCCGGAGGTAACCCAGGCAGCTCCTCCGGAAAGACATCCGCAAATTCCCTACTATTCTAACTCCACTAACTCCCTCTTCTTTGGCATCCAAAACACTAATGAAGGCCAGAAACGCCTTGCACCCTTTCGCACCATCTTATCAGCCTTTAATACGGAGACTACGTTAGCCAAATAATTTCTTCTTTCTCCTATCATAACTATTTCCTCATTCTTCGAAGTCCTCAACTCCATTCGCTTAGTTGCAAGAATCCAATTTAGCACGATGTTCCACTAGCCAATCCATGCCTAGAATAAGATCAAATTCTCAAAAGTAGTTCCATCAAGTTGGGTGAAATACCACTCCCCTAATCACTAGAGGTACATTCAAATATCCTATTCACCACTACCGCTTGACCTAACTGGCTTACTCATCATCTCCCTAACAGATAGTTCAGGATGCTACACCTAGTGTTTCAAATACTCTACATGCAACATATGAGTGGGTCGAGCCAACATCAATTAAAGTAAAGTAAGGCTTGTCACTATAAGGAACGATCGATTATGACGTCAAAAGGCCACCATCCTCCCTCCGATGAACCGCATACACCAGACCCAGCTGTCTCACCTCAGTCTTACCAACACCTTTGCCTTTGTTCCCCAACCTCTTCCAGAGCCATTACCCCTGCCAACCGGACCACGACCCCGCGGTGGCTGCTGTCTACCTCTTCCAGCCTGATTAAGACCCTGACTTATTAGTCGGCTCCCGTCTGTTTTCATAGGACAGCCTCTAATCAAGTGATCCTTGGATCTACACTTAAAATATCCTCCTGTCTTCTTCCAACACTCCCTATGTGCATCTTTCCACACTGAGCACAAGTACGGTATTGTCCTCCAAAACAACTCACGACCTCGCGACCCATCGCCTAGGTCTCTTTTGAACATTCTCGATGACCTCGATGATCCAAAACCTCTCTTCGCTTATTTCTATCGAAATTTGCCTCACGATTCCTTAACCCTTCGCTACCTTAGCCTTCTCCACCAACACGATAAACTCCTCTTCATTGTGGAGCTATCAGCAGATCTTAGCTCATCCTCATTCCGTCCTCAAACCGGACACATCGCTCATGCTCAGAGCCATGATACCTCGAGCATATCTCGCTCAACCTTAAGAATTTCGCCAGTATTGCTACGGTCTTATTCCCCGAACCAAATTTCAAAAATGCCTTCATCTCGCACATCAATATAGCTAGTCCCAATATACTTCTTCTGATACGCCGCCTTAAAATACTCCCAAGTAAGATCGTCTGCTGCAGCACCATCCCGAACTGTGAGCCACCACCGGTATGACTCATCGCGAGAAGCGACACCACCCTTTCGCCTTTCTCCTCGCAGATCAGTCTAAATCGTCCATAATTCGCTCCGTCGCCTCCAACCAATACTCAGTCGTACTGGGCACCGCACCAGATACACCACGAAATACCTCCGCTCTATTGGCTCGGAGTCGCTCGGGTACAAATTTTTGAGCTTCCATACCTCCACCTGCTCCAGCCACCCTCTCAAGAACTCGCAAAGATCGCATGACATCGCATCATCCTCGTCTGATCCTAATATTCAAAGACCAAAGAATGGTGGTGATGGCATCTCATTCTCGGACCTTGACCGGACCTAACGGGTTCCGATACGGTCATTCTGCCTCTACCACGCCCTCGCACATTACGACCACGTCCCCTAGAACTCATTCTTTCGAGTTGCGCTTATCCGGATAAGAATTTTATGAATCATTATTTCTTTCCACCGATTTATCGCGAATACCTTATGATTAATAGTTCTAAAAGTAGTTCTTTCGAGTTCATACACACACTACGGTCTCAAGTTCATTCATTCAATCATCAACATTCATGAACTCGCTCATTACAGAAAAATGTTGTGGTTGTCTTTGTTGTTGTTTTCCACTACCCAAGGGTATTTTTGTAATTTTTCAAAATAGGGTCCTTGGTGATTTTGTGAAATAGGGGTGTTCTGGTAATTTTGTAATCCCTGGGGTACTTCGATAATTTTAGAAATTTGGGGGTATTTCGGTAATTTTGGAAATTGAGGTATTTCGTAATTTTCCAAATCGTATCTTGGAATTTTACAAAATAGGGTTTTGGGTATTTTTACAAAAATAGGAATATTTTGATAAAATTTGAGGTATTATGGTAATTTTATAAACCGAGGTATTTTAGTAATTTTTTACAAACCGTGGTATTCAAAATTTTTTTAAAAAATCTAAAATAGTTTTTACTGAATCAAAAGGGTAATTCGGTGATTTTAAAACTAAGGTTTTTGTAAAACTGTAGCTAGTCCCTTTCGAGTTTTAATTATCGAATTTAGCCTGGGTAAGTCCTCTTGGTTAGGGTGAACTGTCACCACGCACTGTAGGATTCGATCGAGAGGAGGTGAGTCACTAGGATCGCTTAAATACCAAGCTCCCCGAATCCAATCCTAGACATACGCACAACGCTTGCCATTCCCTTAACTCAGCAACTCACTCACATGTTTGTTGGATTAGACTTTAAATTTTATGAAATTCTGTGTTGGAGTAAGCTAATCCTAGGGTTCAATATCTCCTAATCCACTAATCTACGTTCCCGTAATACCCACATACAAATCACACAGTAGTTAGGGGTACTTACCTGGTGAACTTCGGGCCGAGACTCAAAGCCATGCCAAAAAACCTGCTCAACCTTTAGTAAAACTCAATTTCAAAATAAAAATGTTTTTGGGCCCAAAAGCCCTCAAGGCCGAAGTTTTGAACCGTGCTCGATACCAAATTGAAACACCCCAAACTCGACCCACAAGCCCCGACCAGATCCGCATGCTCCTTGAGTGAAACGAGCAAATCCTCGCTTTGTCATGTTGGAAAACCGTGGTTTTGAAGAAAATTAGTTTGAGTTATGATCAATTTGAAAACCGTGTTGTTTTTGAAGTTTGTATTGAAACGATATTATCATGTTTCAAAAGTTACAAGTAAATAGAATTGCCGAATTTTAGAGCTTTTTATTATTAACTTGAAAATCGCAGGTGTTTAGGTGTCAAAAAAATTGAAGTTGTTTTACGAAAAATGTTTAATCGTTTGTTTGTGTGTTCGTATCATAATAAAAATTAAAACGTAAACTTAAAACAGCCAAATGATAATGGCCTTATTACATAAAAATATAACCCAAAATAAATCAAATAAAACTTAATAAGAAAAATCTGAAAATGCTGAGCTGAGCATGGCCACCTCTAAGTCCCTGCTGACCCGGTCCATTTACTGGGTATCACCTGCAAAATGTTAGCCCACGAAGGGTGAGTCAATAGACTCAGTGTGTAACAACCATCATAGATTCCCTATCGATAAAATGTATTATATCACATATATTAATCATAGGCAATGATGCAACCCAAACCCACCTAGATATCCATCCCCTACATATCACCCGTACCTATCAATCACACCGTGGGGATTACTAAATCGACCCTCCATCCACTACACACCATTAAAGGCAGTCACTGCAGTCAACTGCTCATCGCCCTTATAATTGTGGCATAGCCACCAGATAACGTGACAGAGTCACCGGATTTATATTATGTGACATAGGTCACCAGATAATGTGGTAAAAACCACCAGAACACTTCCTATTTATCATTATCACCCATATGCCCATGCAACATACAAGTCATACAGATATCATGCAATCTACCTTACCCCATGGCCATAACAAACTTTCTCATATTTTCATAGCAATGTTCATAAACATTATTAACGAGTAATATGGGGTACATACCTGATTACACTGCACCATTAAATGGTACTCTTAGTTGTATTCATTCATTGCCTTATTAACATATACATAATCATTATTATTAAACGGGAATTTAGGGTGGTTACACACCTGGTTACTAACGCGATTACCTAATCCTGAAAATCCCTATCTTACGCACTAGATCCCCTTTCCTATATTCGGCTAACACTAAGAACATTAGCAAAGAGGCCATTCGGCTATATAGCAAATCCCGAAGGGTTAACGCAACCATAATCCTTACCTTGATGCCGATTTGGTTACCAATTCGAATCCCGAAAGTATGTGATCAGCCTTCCTTGAAATTGGCCAAACACTAATATACTCAAACGGTTAGCTTTCGGCTTTTCAGATAACTAAGAGACGAATTGAATCAGTACGAAACCTTACCACTGACTTACCAAAAACTATTGATTAGGGAAAAGATGATTCCGATCTACTGCTTCAAAATCCCAGAGATCCTAAAAGAAACCAATTGCATGGTTGATTAAAAGTCAAGACAAATGCCGAAATTTGGCTTTTGTCCTACACATGTCGACAGAGAAGAAATAAGGGGGAATAGTGGAGATTCGATCATGACAGACTTACCTATTCCAAATTGATTAGAGAAGAAAGCAAAGGAGATCTCTGCTTGGTTGATATTCGGCCAAAAACTGAGAAGAAAAGGAGATTAAGAGATTTTGGCAATGGCTTTAGGAAAAACTATAGAGATTCGGCCAAAGTGAAAGGAGAGAATAGGAGAAAAATAAATGGTATTTGGCTTTGGTTTAGAGAAAAGGGATGAAGTGAGTTTCAGAAAGAATGAAAAAGAAGAAGAAGATTTTAGGCTTTAGTAGAATAAAAGGAGAAGAGAAGATGCACACTTTCACTTTTGATTTTGGTCAAAAGAGAAGAAAAGAATTTCGGCACTAACTCCCCTATACATGACCGAATAAGCCCCTCTCCAATGTCCTTCTGCCGGCCAACTCTTCTTCT
Organism: Gossypium rotundifolium; assembly: GCA_025506655.1. Lineage (NCBI taxonomy): Eukaryota > Viridiplantae > Streptophyta > Magnoliopsida > Malvales > Malvaceae > Gossypium > Gossypium rotundifolium. Next base: position 116,976,412 of record CP106731.1, on the reverse strand, counting down.
CCCCACCCAATCCCCCTTTTCACTCCTACTTAGCCGAATCTTTAAGCTTTTGACCCAATCTACACTTCATCCATGAAGTGTCCTTGTGCCGTCCATCACTGCATCTCCTTGTTGAAAAATAAAAGCTCCAAAATACTTCCCTTGCTGCTCGAACCTAGGCCACATTTACACTCCTTGTGGCGTCACCTTACAAGGCCCTAAGTGGCGTCTCTTTGCCACCTCACCAACTTAATTCTTGTGTCCTAAGCCACACAATAAACTCCTTAAGGCCTAGCTCCCTTAGTTCCCCTTTTTAGGCTTAAAAATCAGATATTTTTCTAAGGCTTCTACCTACAACCCAAGGTTCTTGAAGCCCCAAAACACATTCAAAACACACTCAAGCATGCAATCACATTCATTCAAGTGAAAATGCATAACCCCTAAATCCCAGATATTACAGTTAGTTTCAAGGTTCGATCTCATTTATTATAAATTTTAAAGCTCTGATTTCAGTGAATCACCTTCAGTGTTTTTAAATCTATTCAATGCAAGGGTAAAGAAGAATGTCATTTTGTTGATGTGCTAGATGATCTAATTGAGGAAGAATTCAATGACCAAACCATAATACTTTCTGAGGATTTTGCAGTGACATCCAATGATGAATTCTTAGATGATTGTGATAGCATGGTTGAAGTTAATAATATTGAACTTAGGCATGGATGGCAGATTGAATCCTTAGACTTAGCCAATAGAACAGCTTCAATTTTCAAGCTATCTATTGACGAAGCTCCTACTCTGGAATTGAAACCACTACCTACTCATCTTAAATATGTCTTTCTTGGTGCTAACAATACTCTCCCAGTTATTGTCTCTGTAACACTGGATGTAACTCAATAAGAGAAATTAGTCCATATTCTTAAGCAACATAAACGAGCTATTGCTTGGAGTATCGTTAATATTCGAGGCATTAGTCCATCTTTTTGTATGCACAAGATCAAGTTGGAAGATGAAGGCAAGCAATTGATTGAACAACAAAGAAGATAAAATGAGAAGATGAAGGAAGTTGTTAAGAAAGAAATTATAAAATGACTTAATGCTGGAATTATTTACCCTATTTTTTATAGCAATTGGGTAAGCCCAGTGCAATGCGTTCCTAAAGAGAGTGGCATCACTATGGTTAGCAACGACAAAGATGAATTCATTCTTACACGTATTCCTATGGGATGGCGAGTCTATATGGACTATCACAAACTTAATGCTGCCACAAGGAAGGACCACTTCCCACTTCCTTTGATTGACCAAATGTTGGATAGACTTACTGGAAGAGCCTATTACTACTTCTCAAACGACTATTTTGGGTACAATAATATTGCTATTGCACTAGAGGATCATAAGAAAATAACTTTCACTTGTCCCTTTGGTACTTTTTCTTTTCACCGTATGGCTTTCGGTCTTTGCAATGCACCAGCCACATTTCAAAGGTGCATGATGACAATATTCTTAGATATGATTGAAGATTCTTTATAGGTTTCTATGGATGATTTCTCAGTCTATGGGAATGATTTTGATCATTGTGTTTACAATTTGGATAAAGTATTGAAGCGATGTGAAAGGTATTTGCAATTTTCTTGGGCATGCGGGATTTTACCAAAGATTTATTAGAGATTTCTTGAAAATTGCAAAACCCTTTATGCTCATTGTTGGAACAAAATTGAAAATTCTTCTTTGACATGGTTTTATAACCATAGAACATATTTTTAAGTCTTTTTTCTTGCATCGGAGAAATTGGACATTACTACTTGTCCCATGCTCAAATGTCTGTACTCTACTATTAGCCTCATCATGTTCAGCATGTTAGGATCTATCTGACATCTTTACAATCTATAAGAAAAACAAGGGTTAGATCGGATCATACATGTTAGACTAGCACAAATTTATATGGCATGTATTTGTAAACACTTTATACACTACATTGAGAATTGGCTAAATCGAAGCTCTGAAATCAATAAATGTAACACCCCTTACCCTTATCCGTAACCAAAATAGGGTTATGAAGCATTACCAGACTTTACGGACTAATTACAAATATTTCATTACCTTTATTATACAAATCAAGAATCAATCATATAACACTCATATTGTCCCTTAGATAGGCCCTCGAGGCCCAAAATACACCTTAGAAGTGAATCGTGACTAAACCGAACACTCAGGGAATTTTTCCCAAAATCATAAAAAATTTCTTAGAAGTAGGAAACACACGCCCATGCGGCCGGCCGTGTGGCTCTCACAGCCAGGAGACACACCTGTGTCTTAGGCCATGTGGGAATTTGATGTAAGGCCAACGACCGTGTCCCTGGCTGTGTTCATACCCGTGTAACTCTCTGACTTGGGTCACACGGCCAACCACACACCTGTGTGCTAGGTCGTGTGCAAAAACCTGGGTATTCTGTTTTGAAATTTTAAGGTGCAGGTGACACATGGCTAGACTATACACCCATGTGTATGGCTGTGTGTCACACACGACTGAGACACATGCCCATGCCTCTGCTCCCGTGGGGACGAAAATAGGCCATTTTAAGGCCACTTTTCTCACCCATTTTGACATTAACCTGCACACAACATTCACATATACCAATATATCCCAACCAAACAATCAATACAAGCTAAAACATGTTCTCAACATGACATAACATCACAAATATTTCAATTATTTATACTTGCCTATTTAACTCATTTCATTTATTTATCAAATTCTATTACTAATTACATACATACAACATTTAAGATTTACAACCACAATTCAAACTATTTCATTTCCAAACCAACCCTATACATGCCATATAAACCAAAATTTACATTGTAAAAACTACCGGATTAAATTGGATAGTGTTATTTGATGTGTTGATCCGATCTCCCGACTACATGTTAATCTATAAGAACATTAAACAACACGAGTAAGCTTAAAAAGCTTAGTAAGTTTAATAGGTTAAACATTGATCTTACCGAACTTAATACAATAAATTAAATTATAAATAAATCATACATTTTTCCCTGTCAAATACAATATAAATCAATAAACACACTTCCTTCAGATCAATATCAATAATAATCTATAAATCTTTCAATTCAATCACATAAGTCTTTTACCATTTCTTACTGAATCGGAGAACGACTTACGGATATGAGTACATCGTTCTCTTTGTGACATAGTCCAACTATGGTCTTACACATGCATTGCCATGGCCCTACCATGGTCTTACATTCATAGTGCCATAACCCAGTTATGGTCTTATCATCAGAATGCCATAGCTCGGCTATGGTCTTTCACATGTGTATATATATACTACCATAGTCCAACCATGGTCTTACGTTCAAGGTGACTTAACCCAGTTATGGTCTTTTCATTAAAATTCCATAGCCTAACTATGGTCTTACATTTAAACACTTCCATGGTCCAACCATGGTCTTATCTGTCAATTCATTCTTTACCACGGAACGATTGTACTCAATCTTGTGTTCTACTCATTTAAAACATTCAATTCAATTTTCATACTTTTACAATAATCTTAATTTCAACAACAAAATAAGAATAAATACATTATACCATTCCTAAAATAACAAATATCCTAAAAGTTTAACCATATGAACTTACCTGGAGTAGATTTGTAGAACTGGTAGTAGTTTAGGGACTATTCAGCTAATTTTCCTATTTCTCGTTGCTCTACGGGCTCTTGATCTAAAATATAAAATTTTTAATTCATTAGCATATATTTCAACTTGAGTCCACTTCACAATTTATACCCTTTCAGATTTCAAAATTACACAAGTACCTCAACTTTTACAATTTTTGCAATTTAGTCCTCACCAATTAACTCATCAAATGAGCTATTTTTTTTATCAATTAACACTTTATTTAAATATTCTAAGATATTACAAAACCTTTGATCAGCAAAATTTAATACCAAACTCTAAGATTTAATCTTTTTCACAATATGGTCCTATAAATCAATTTCTTTTGAAATTACTTGATAAAATAATCATATAACAAAATTAAAGCTTCAATTCCATGTTAATTCATCATAAATATCCAGCACTTATCAATGGTAACTTTCAAAAACACCCATAAGATCAAAAACTAATGAAATAGACAATTAGACCTAGTTGTAAAAATCAGCTTCTAGGGACCTTCTATCGTGTTTTTGGCTGAAGAAATATCTTGAGATTCAATTTAGTCCCATTTTTCACTATTTAATTTTATTTCATTTCCAATTTTACCCCTTGATCACATTAATTCTTTAATTTTTTTCTCTCTGCTTATGCCGCCTAAGCCTCTCACTTTGGGTTAATTTGCCCTTTTAGCCCTCCCTTATTAAACACTTAAGCTATTTAATCATTTTAGCAAGTTTTGCATCTTTTTCAATTTAGTCCTTTTTAATTAACTAACTATTAAAACGTTGAAATTTTCTAATGAAACTTTAATACTAACTCAATGATACTCCGTAAATATTTATAAAAATATTTACGGCTCATTTAATGAAATTGAGGTCTCGATTCCTCGTTTTCGACACCATTTTACCTAATAAATTCTTTTAAATCACAAATTACTAATTCAAAAATCTTCTAAAATCATACTTGACTCATAAATAATAATAAATAATAAAATTTTCAAACTCACTCATCAGATTTAGTAATCTCGAATCACTATTTCTGACACCACTAAAAATTTGGCTATTATATAACATGAGGGAAAAATATTTCATGCCATCTATAATGCTAGCAAAACTCTTACAGAGGCTCAAATCAATTATACCACTACAGAAAAGAATTGTTGGCTGTAATCTTTGCTTTCAACAAGTCTCATACTTATATTGTCAGCGTAAAGGTTACCATATTTACTGATCACTCGGCATTGAGATATATTTTTTGAAGAAGGATGCAAAAGCAAGACTGATACACTAGATCTTACTATTGCAAGAATTCGACAACGAGATAAAAGACAGCCAAGGTTCAAAGAATCAAGTTGCAGACCATCTGTCTCAATTGGAACTTGGCAGGGAAGGTGGAAATATATTTCAAATTATGGACGCATTCCCGGATGAGAAGTTATTTGCTATAGATGCAACCCCTTGGTATACGGATTTGGTTAATTATTTAGTGTGTGAAAACTCCTATTGGGTGTCACAGGCCATAAAAAAGAAAGATTTCTTCATGAAGTAGTGAAGTATCATTGGAACGAGACATATTTATTCAAGGTATGCAATGACAACATCATTCGGCATTGTGTTCCGGAAGAGGACATGCTTTCAATCCTAAAGCACTATCATGATGCTCCTTATGGAGGTTATCTCGGTAGCATGCAAACTACCGCTAAGGTTCTCCAATCAGATTATAATGGCCTTCATTATTCAAATATGCCTACAATTTTGTGAATCAATGCGATAGGTATCAACGCATTGGTTCTATATCCCGATGCAATGAAATGTTGCAACAGCCAATTATAGAGGTTGAATTCTTTGATGTTTGGGGTATGGATTTTATGGGAACATTTGCAAGTTCATTTGGAAATCTTTATATATTAGTAGCTATTGACTACATCTCGAAGTGGGTTAAAGTTGTTGTAGTCCAAAGGATGATGTAAACACAGTGCTTAAAATTTTTCACAAGCATATACTCACCCACTTTGGCACACCAAAGGCATTGATTAGTGATCAAGGTACACGCTTTCATTGCAACCAAGTGGCAGCCACACTGAAGAGATATGAAGTTAATCATAAAATGGCTACTACTTATCATCCACAAACTAATGGACAAGCTGAAGTATCAAATCAACAAATTAAAACATTCTTGAGAAGCTTGTGAACCCTTCGAGGAAAGATTGGTCTTCCAGACTGGATGACTCTTTATAGGCATTACGACAGCATACAAAACTCCATTACGGATGTCACTGTATCAATTGGTTTTTGGGAAAGCATGTCACTTTCCAGTTGAATTGGATTACAAAGAAATGTGGGCAATTAAGCAAGTGAACATGGACTATAAAGCTGCTGGAAAGAAAAGGCTATTGGATATCACTAAACTAGAGGAGATTAGAAGAAATGCCTATGAAAATGCTACAATTTATAAGGAAAAGATCAAACGATGGCATGAAAGAATTATTTTTTAGCGACAATTTATCATAGGTCAATAAGTTTTATTATTCAATCCTAGCCTAAAATTGCACCCAGGTAAATTGCGCTCACACGATCTGGACCTTTAGTAGTTGCTGAAGTATTTCCTCATGGTGTAGTCACAATTAGAGATTTACATTATGGATACCAGTTCAAAGTGAATGGATAGTGATTAAAACACTATTTTGGGAATATTAATCAAAAGCAGGCAGAGACCATTAAATTGGTTGAAAAATTTTAATTTTTATTAAATTTAGTATTATGTGATTTTATTTTATTTTTTGTTTTTGTTCAAGTTTGTTTTACTCAAGAATGAAGCCATATCAGAAATTTTAGATCCCACTGTTTGATCAAAAGTGACCTAGCCGTCTGATCTGTCTGAACGGGCACAATTCTCATTGGATATTTTTATTCCCACTATTTTTATATCCCTTTATAATATTCATGCCTTTTCATCTTCTTCTTTCACCCGCTATAAACCCCCTCTCCACTATGCCGACTGTAGCACTTACAAAGAAACCATTTTATTCACTTTCTCTTCCCCAAGCTCGTACCTTTACAACTTTAAATTGTATTCACTCAAAAAAATATGGCAAGAATGAGAGGATCAGTCAAGAAAGGCCCCAAGTCTGTTGAAGAACACTCATCCTCTGCAACTGTAGTTCATGAACTAGAATCTTCTATGCCAACAGAGAAAAGGGAGCCGATGATCTTTTTAATGAAAACGGCCAAGGACAGGTTTCAAGACAACATTTTGAAGTGAAACTTCCACCCATAACAGGATAATCTCTTTTTGCAACAGCAAGACTTGGGGAAGCAAGTCTACAAAACCATCTCTAAGCTGAAGTGGAAGACTTTCTACACTCATCCTAGAAGCTATTCTCCTTTATTGGTAAGTAAGTTTTATGCTAACCTTTGTGACCATGAGTTAGAGTTTCTCTTTTTTCGAGAAGGCTTAATCTCATGGGATACTAAAAATCAATGAGTTGTGCAACACTAAAGTTGATGTAGATAAACACTTCGAGTTCATTGAAGATATCATAGACGACAAAAGAGTTGATGAGGGATTTATGTGTCAAAGGAGCATTGTGGATAGGTTCACATCAAGGGAATTATACGATGCACCGACGCTTCCTAACACTGCAAAGCAAAATCTTGTTTCTTTTTGTCAACTATCGACTATAACCCTCTATTCACAGCACCATAGTCACCCTCGATAGAAGTCAAGGGCAGAAAGAATGATGTCGGTGCAATACTCCACTAGGAAATTACTGACTGCGCCACAAGGCAAACTGGAATTTTGGTTTTCCCATCGTTGGTGATGCTATTGACCAATAGGAAAGGATTGTGCCTCATGATGATAAAAAGTCCTGGATAATAAGGGTCCGATCAATGAAGCCTCTATTGAAAAAATGATTAGTGGCAAAGATACGCCGGCAATGAATAAGGCAAAGACAAGAAAGATGAGGAAGGGCAAAACCAAGGAAAAAAGTAAAGGAACAAACCTGACTGCAGAGATATCATTGTCGTACAAACCTGATCAGGAGATATCATTTTTGCAAAAAATGAAGGATATCAAGAATTCGACCAATTCCATCAGTAATAAGCAGATCAGGCTTGTCTCTACAGTAGAGGATATAGACAGATCACAAAATTTGTTCTATGTTTATATCAAGGCCTGGAACAACTCTATTGTAGCCGTATTAAGTTAGTTAAGCCCAATCCCACTCCCAAAATTTCCAGTGTTCCCACTGATCAATCGAGATTATGAACTCTCATCCGAGGATGATGACTTAGGGGACCGAGACATATCGGTGGCATCCTCGCCCATTGTGCACATCTCTGTTGATGAGAAAAAAGAGGAATCAAGGGACATTGAGAAGTGCATGCAAAGGATTGATAGCCTGGTCGAGGGTGACTTCATTGCTAGTCAAGAAGAAGTTGTTGCTAGAGAGGAAGAAGTCCTTGTTGCAGATGTGAACGAGAAGGATGAGGAAAAAGATGATGAGAAAGAATATGCTTAGAACATTGTTACTACACTTGAGTTTGTGGGTGCAACTATTGATAATTTGGAGTAAGATGGAGCTAGACTGGTGGTAGTTGTAAAAGAAGAAATCGATGATATTAGGGCAGAGCTAGAACTTGAGGAACGATCCGAGGACCGTGCAAAGCTCAAAGAAAAGAAGAGAAAGTGCTCTAAAGAAAAAGGCACAAGAAGGAGGAGAAAAAAAGAAGGAAGAAGAAACATCGTGCAGCTACATCTGTGGCTAAAAAAACTGAGTTAGTTTATTTTCATTTTTTTAGTTGTAGTGTTCATGAATTGCACGTAGCTGTAATTTTTATTTTGTTAGTGCACATTGTTGTTGCATTTCTATTGTCATTGGATTTTAATTTTAGTAAATTGAGGACAATGCAAACTTTAAGTTTGGGGAATGCATATGGGGTTTGGAAATACACCCATATTTCAAAAAAATTAGTTTAATGAAGCTTACAAGGTTTATTTGTGGTTAATACAAATGTGTTTGAAAATTTTTGTTACATTCGATGCTTAATTCTTGAATCATGTGAATTATCAATGAATGAGTTGGATAAATTTGACTGAATATTGTATCTTCAATTCTTTGATGAATGATTTAGGTTGCATTAGTATTGGATGACTAGTAGCATTCCTTGAATCTTGAATGAATCTGCCTTTTACAACTGCTTATATATATAGTTATGAATAAGAGACACTCCAAATTGGGTGTATTGTGAAATGTTAAAAAGGGAACACTCCAATGCAAGCATTAGAAAAATGAATCTGGCTAAAGGTTGTTGTTGCATGAGTGTGTTCAGAGCAATTACGTACTCCCTAGGGGTTTGTTGCACCAATCGTTACTTCTCAAGAACAAGGGTACAGTAATAAAATGATATCCCTTTTTCACAAAAAAAAAAGAAGAAGAAGAGAGATATATATTTATGATCTTCATAAATACTTTGTAACATCCGGGGTTTAGGGGTCTTGTATTTCTTTCTAAGTTACATGTATGAGGTAGTGTGCTCTATATGATGTTTGAATGTGTTTGGGGGTCTCGGGAAATCATAAGGCTAAGTTTGGACCTTAGGTAAATTTTTGGTTTAGAGCCTTTAGGGGGAACTAGGGGAGAAAGGCCTTAAGAGTTCTTATGTGGAGTTTAGGACACAAGAATTGATGAGGTGAAGTGGCTTGGGAGGCGCCACTTAGTGCACAGGGGAGTGACGCTTCAGGGAGCTAGTGGGGCAATGTTTGAGCTGCAATGGAAGCACTTTGGGGGTTGCTTTTTGCGTCAAGGGAGTGGGAGAGTTGGGCAGCATTTGGACTCTGGAAGGATAGGAGGAAGACTTGGTCAAGATGTTTGAATAAGTGGTGGAGAGCTTTTGGAGAGGTTTGAAACATTCAAATTTGTTTGAATGAGAGGTGAAGAGGAAAAGTAGGAGAAAAAGAGGGGATTTGGGTGAGAGAGGAAGAGTTGGCCAAATATGGGGCTTTGGGGGTGGCATTTCGGTTGGTGGTAGTGGGATATGTGGGTGCCGAATGTGTGTAATTATTTAGGGGTCATTTTACCTTTGATTTTCTTTTCTTTTCTTTTAACTCATTTTGCCGAAAAGTGGTGTACCAAAAGCTAGTAAAGGTGTGTTTCTTTTCTCTCTATTTCTTAGAGGCCAAAACCGAAAGTGAGACTTCCATTTGGGGCATTCATCTTTTTCTTCTTTTTCTCTTAGAATTGTTCACTCCCTCACCAAAACTGAACCTTTCTCTCTATTTCCACCATAGCCAAAACACCCATAAACCTTCACCCCTTTCTTTTCTTTTCATTTGGTAAGAAGCCGAATAACCCTCCTATCTTATTGAGTCTTGGCCGAATCTTCTAAGGCATCTCTTCTCTTTCTTTTTCGCATCCTTCTCCTATCTCTCAAACCTTTTACTCTAGGCCGAATCTGTCAGACTTTATTCCATCGGATCTAATAGTTGGTAAGGGTTTCTTCTATTCAATTCTCTTCTTTCTCTTTTGGTTGCCGAAAGTTAGATGCCTAACTATGTGTTTGTGTGTGGGTGGCCAAATCTTGGAAGGGCTGATTTCGGGATCTCTGTTAGGCAAGCGTTGAAGGGGATTAAGAATCTTTCGGGATTTGGTCAGTAAAGGTAAGCAAGACGCAACCTTTGGCCGAAAGCCACTTCCTTTTCATCGATTTAATGTTAGAATCGAATCTAACATAAGTTATGTAGGGATTTCGACAACTCTCATAATCAAGTAGGAGCCTTCGGGATTTGGATCTATTTCAGTAATAGTAATCAATTTAGATTTAGTGTTGTCTCCTTTGGAGTTTTGATTTAAAGTTTAACCGGGTCTTCTGACCAAGACTTTGTTTCATGGAGCCGAATACCAGCCAAGTGGAGGAAGGGGTTGTCCCTACCCCTAAGTTCAAGAAACATTCGATTTCTACGGTTCAGGATTGGCCACCGGGGTGTGGGCCAGCGTCAAAGCAGGATCGTAGACAGATAGCGGTTGTATTGCTTAGAGACAGTTTCACTGTTTCTATGATTAGTTAATTAATTATATGTGTTATGCGTGTGATAACCGGTACGGTGGTTGTGGTGGATTTGTTACCCTTAATGGGGTATCTCGATAACCAGGTTAGTACTCTATCTAAGGTGTAGTTGTGGTTGATTACTGTGGTTATTTGCGAGCATGTTGTATGTCTACCTAATATGTCCATGCATTATTCTGTCATAATTATTATAGCATGATGCACATGCATGGGATCGGGATGTATATGTGAAATAAAGGATCGGGTGTACATTTATGTACGTCGTGGTGATTGGCTATGTGCCACATCACGACTTGATGTCGGCTATGTGCCACATCGAGGGATTAATGCTTGCGTTGTGCTTTATTGTGGTTTGATGATGACCATGGGTCACATCGTGGATATCGAGATTTGGTCACATAGTGATCATATTTGGTCACATGGTGATTAGTGGCTAGGCCACGATATATTTGGTCACATGGTGATCGGTGGCTAGGCCACGTTATATTAGCTTTGAGCAATTTGACCGCCAAAGAGGTGTGTGGATGGAGGGTCAATTTCATAATGGCGTGATACGGGTGTGTAGAGGATGGATATTAGGATGGGTTGGGTAACATTTTTGCATCATCATGTGTGGTATGTGGATTGTGTGGTTTGGGCCAAGCCCATTTGGGAAACATGTGAAATAATCGCACACTGAGTCTGTTCGACTCACCCTATTTTCTTAAATATTTGGGAATTTTTACTTTATTGTGAGTTAGATAAATTATCGATTAAAAACTGGGAACAATTTTGGAAACAATTTACAACTTAAAGATTAAACTTGAGTTTTAACCTGAATATTTTAAATAACTCAATTTCTCTTGAAATTTCCAAATGTACAATGTTTAAAGTTTTCGTTCTTTTATAAACTAAGTAAATATTTAAAATTCAAAACATGTTTTCACCCATTAAATCAAATTCTTTTCAAACATATTTCCTTGTAGCATTCCGAATTCGGCCATAGCGTTTTGGGCTGGGTTTAGGGTGTTATAGTTTGGTATCAGAGCCCGATTCAAAACTCAATTTTGAGGGCTTTTGGGCCCAAAACGTCTTTCGAAGATCGATTTTACTAAAACTTGTATTTTCACAGGATGTTCAGGTTTTCTGGCATGGCACCTGAGTCTCCGGCCCGATGTCCACCAGGTAAGTACTTCAAACCGTTGCATGATTTATATGTAAGGTGAGGGGTGATATGGGATCGTAGATTAGTAAGTTAGGAACTATTGGACTCTAGGATTAGCTTACTCCAACACTAAATTTCATAAGACTTAACTTATTTCACCAAACCCGGGAATAAGTCGTGGAGTTCAGGTGTGGTAACAGGCATGTGCATGTCTAGGCATGGATTCCGAATGAGCTTGGTATTTAAGCAGTCCTAGCGACTCACCTCCTCCTTTCTGGAATCCTCCTTGGTGCGCAGTGATTGTTCACCTTAACCGTGAGGACTTGTTAACGGGCCAAATCTATAAATAAAAACCCGAAATAGACCAAACACTCGATTTTGCAAAACAATCAAATTACCTCGATTTGTAAAATTAGCGAAATACCCTAATTTTTAAATATTACTAAAATACCCCCATTTGATGAAATTACCATACTACCCTCAATTTTTACCAAAATACCCCTATTTTGCAAAATTACAAGATACCCCTGATTTGGAAAATTACTAAAATAGCCCTATAGGACAAATTACAAAAATACCCCTAGGTTGGGAACGGATGAAAATGTTCAAAGTAGTGAACATGCGTAATGGATAATATTGATGAATGAATGAGATTTTCTGAGTTAGGGTAGAGGACTTGAGACAAAAACTTTGAATGACCGAAAGAACTACTATCAAATGTCTTTACATAAAATTGCTTGTGGGTAATCAGTGGAACAAATAAGTAATGCATAAAATTTCTTAAACAGATTAAAACGCTACGATAGACATGAGTTCTGGGGGACGAGGTCGTAGTACGCGTGGACATGGTAGGGGCAGAATGTCAATATCGAAACCAGTTGGGTCTGGTCATGGAACGAGGAATGAAACAACACCGCCCGCGATAGAAGCTGAGTTCCAAGATCAGACGAGTGGAGATGATGCAGATCTCTTAGGCTATGCTGTGAGTCTTGGAAAGAGTTACAGGATCGAATGTGGGTACCGGGGTCCTGGAGTCTATTTCTGAGAGACTTCGAGCGAATGGAGCTGAGATATTCAGAGGTGTCTCAGGGGTGGCTCCAAATGCGGCGGAGTATTGGTTGGAGGCAGTCGAGAGGATCATGGATCATTTGGACTACACTACTGAGGAAAAGCTGAAGGGCACTGTATCTCTACTACGGGATGAGGCCTATCAATGGTGGCTTACCATCAAAGAGGGTACTCCAGTGGACCGAGTAGATTAGAGTTACTTCAAGGTAAAGTTTGAGGGGAAGTACGTTGGAGCTAGTTACGTGGATGCACAGAGAAAGGCATTCTTGAATCTGGTGCAAGGGGGTAAGTCAGTGGTGGAGTATGAGGTAGAATTTCTGAGGTTAAGTCAGAATGCCAGAGGGATTGTCACTACTGATTACAAGCACTGCGTGAGGTTTGAAGATGGGCTTCGAGATGAACTGCGGGTGTTGATAGCTCCTCAACGTGAGAGGGACTTTGCCACTTTGATGGAGAAATCTCGGATCGCCGAGGAAGTTAAGCGAGCTGAAAGGCAGAATAGAGATAGAGACAGAGGCCGAAACAAGAGGGGTTTTGGATCGTCAGGGTCTTTGAGGGGTCTCCAGAAAAAGCCTAGGGTGGATAATTCTACTCGTACCACTATGTCATTCTTTGAAATCGTGTCCATCCACGTGCTCAGTGTGGGAGGATGCACGTAGGCGAGTCCTGGGAAAGGATTAGGGAGTGTTTTAGGTGTGGGTCCAAGACTCACTTTGTGAGGAATTGTCCTCAGAATGCGGATAGGGCTCAGTTAGTAGGTCAAGGGTATGTGCAGCAAGGAAGGGGTAGTTCACAGGTGCCAAGAGGTCGTGGTCCGAACTGTGGAGGGAATGGTTTTGGCCGAGGTCGTAGAGCACTGGGTAGAGGTTCTGGGAGCTCAGATGCAAGGCAGCCAGGGTTAGTGTATGCAACCAAATGTCGTGAGGAGGGGGACGCACCAGATGTTATCACGGGCACGTTTCTTATTTATGGGATTCCCTTTACTGCTTTAATTGATGTGGGGTCAATGCATTCGTATATTGCTAGCATGATGTCTGGAACCTTGAATGTGAACTCTGATACTGTCCCTAGGAAGATGACCGTACTTAGTCCTTTAGGGCAATCTGTGGTAGTAGATAAACTCTTTAGAGACGTGCCTTTAGAAGTTCAGGGGGTGGTATTCCCAGCTGACTTGATGGAGCTATCGTTCGGGGAATTTGACCTAATCCTAGGGATGGATTGGTTAGTAAGATACCGTGTGAATTTGGACTGTACTGCTAAGCGCATGCCAATAAGGACTCTCGAGAATTATGAGGTTACAGTGATAGGTGAGAAGAGACTACCTGTCCAAGGTAGTGTCTACTCTTAAGGCGATGAAGATGGTGAAGAAGGGGTGCTCGACTTTTCTGATGTTGGTTAGTGCCTTGGATGCCAAGGAAGCAGCTTTGGGGGAGGTCAGGACGGTGAAGGAGTTTACGAATGTTTTTCCAGAAGAACTCCCAGGGTTACCTCCAGATCGAGAGGTGGAGTTTGGAATTGACCTGTTGCCAGGAACAGCACCAGTGTCCATTGCACCTTATAGGATGGCATCAAAGGAGTTGATTGAGCTGAAGGCCCAAATCCAAGAGTTGCTAGATCGCGGGTTTATTTAACCCAGTGTGTCTCTGTGGGGAGCACCGATGTTGTTCGTGAAGAAGAAGGAAAGGTTTATGCGTATGTGCATAGATTATCTCCAGTTGAATAAACTGACGATCAAGAACAAGTACCCGCTGCCGAGGATAGACGACTTGTTTGACCAGCTCAAAGGAGCAGCGGTCTTTTCAAAGATAGATTTGAGGTCGGGATATCACCAGCTTAAGGTGAAGGAGGTTGATATCCATAAGACGATATTTCGGACTCGATACAGGCACTACAAATTCTTGGTAATACCATTCGAGTTGACTAACGCACCGATTGCATTTATGGACATGATGAATCGGGTTTTCCAACCTTACTTGGATCAATTCGTCGTGGTGTTCATAGACGACATCCTAGTGTATTCAAAGTCGGAGGAAGAACATGATGCACATCTACGGGTGGTGTTGTGAATTTTAAGGGAAAAGAAGTTGTATGCCAAGTTTAGAAAGTGCAAATTTTGGTTGAGTGAAATTTCTTTTCTAGGTCACGTGGTATCCGCGGAAGGAATAAGGGTAGATTCCCGGAAGGTTGAGGCAGTATTGGAGTGGAAACCACCTAAGTCGGTAACAGAAATTCGCAGTTTCTTGGGGCTAGTAGGGTACTATAGGAGGTTTGTTGAGGGTTTCTCTTCTATAGCGGCACCTTTGACTAAGCTATTGAGAAAGGAGGTACCTTTTGTGTGGTCGGATAAGCAGCAGGAGAGCTTCGAGAAGCTAAAGAGATTTTGACAGAAGGCCCAGTTTTGATCCAGCCGGTGGCGGAGAAAGACTTTGTGGTGTATTGTGATGCTTCTCACACATGATTAGGTTGTGTACTGATGCAGGAAGGGAGGGTGGTTGCTTATGCGTCGCGGCAGTAGTTTTTACTTTGAAGGTATGGAGGCATTATCTGTATGGAGAGAAGTCGGTGATCTACACGGACCATAAGAGCTTAAAGTATCTATTGACTCAGAAGGAGTTGAACTTGAGACAACAAAGGTGGGTGGAGCTATTAAAGGATTACAACTATTCGATTGAGTACCACCCGGGTAAAGAAAATGTGGTGGCAGATGCATTAAGTCAGAAAGTGGTATCGGATCTGAGGGCTATGTTCGCACATCTTAGTCTCTACGATGACGGGAGTTTGTTAGCGGAACTATAGGTGAAGCCGACGTGGTTAAGTCAGGTAAGAGAGAAACAGTTGGTGGATGAGGTTTTGGGTACTCGACTTCAGCAAGTTCAGAGTGGGGAGCTAGTGGATTATAGTGTGAACAGGGACGGAGTCCTGTGTTTCCATGGTAAGGTGTGTATGCCGAAAGATGTAGAACTGAGGTAGAAGATTCTTCAGGATTTGCATAGTAGGCCTTACGCTATGCATCCTGGAGGAAGTAAGTTGTATAAGGATCTACGGAACAGTTTTGGTGGCCTGGATTGAAGCGTGAAGTTATAGAACTTGTGGGGAAGTACTTGACGTGTCAGCGGGTCAAGGCTGAACATCAAGTACCTTCGAGGTTGTTGTAACCAGTGAAGATCCCACAATGGAAGTGGGAGAGGATCACAATGGATTTCATAAGTGGGCTTCCTCTTACGCCTACTAAGAAGGACTCGGTATGGGTGATTGTGGATCGGTTGATAAAGTCTGCACATTTCATACCTGTTCGGGTTGATTACTCTCTACAAAGATTAGCGAAGCTGTATGTAGCAGAAATTGTTAAACTGCATGGAGTACCGGCGTCGATCATATCGAATAGGGATCCTAGATTTACGTCGAGATTTTGGAGGGTGTTGCATCAGGCTTTGGGTACGGTGTTGACTTCAAGATGTCATTTCATCCACAATGATAGCCATCGAAATGGGGATTCAGGTGTTAGAAGATATGTTGAGGGGTTGCGTTATCGACTTCAGGGGTAGCTGGGAGGAATTCTTGCCTTTGGTGGAGTTTGCATACAACAACAGTTACCAAGCAAGTATTCGGATGGTGCCATATGAAGCACTATATGGGCGGAAGTGTCAGACTCCTACGTGTTGGACAAGATTAAGTGAACGTCATGTTTTGGGTCCAGAGATAGTGGCAGAATCGAAGGAAAAGGTTAAGGTAATCCGAGCATGGTTGAAAGAGGTATCTGACAAACAGAAGTCATATGAGGATCTCAAGCTGAAAGAGATAAAATTTGCTGTGGGTGATAGTGTGTTCCTGAAAGTTTCGCCATGGAAGAAGGTGATGAGATTTGGATGCATGGGAAAATTGAGTCCCAGGTTTATAGGGCCTTATAGGGTTTTGAAGCGAGTAGGGCCAGTGGCTTACCAGTTGGAATTGTCGTCAGAAATGAAGCAGATGCATGATATGTTCTACGTGTCAATGTTACATCGATATCGATCGGATCCATCTCACGTACTGCTAGTTGAGGAAGTTGAGTTGAGGCCAGATTTGTCCTACGAAGAAGAACCGATTCAGATTCTGGAGTGAGATGTGAAGGTACTTCAAAAGAAATCAGTTCCTCTAGTTAAAGTATTGTGGCGCAACCATGGTTCAGAAGAAACTTTGTGGGAGTCGGAAGAAGCGATGCGACAGTAATACCCTCACTTATTTTGATCAGGTAATTTTGAGGCTGAAATTATTTTTAAGGGGGCTAGAACTGTAACATCTGGGGTTTAGGGGTCTTGTATTTCTTTCTAAGTTACATGTATGTGGTAGTGTGCTCTATATGCTATTTGAATGTGTTTGGGGGTCTCGGGAAATCATAAGGCTAAGTTTGGACCTTAGGTAAATTTTTGGTTTAGAGCCTTTAGGGGGAACTAGGGGAGAAAGGCCTTAAGAGTTCTTGTGTGGAGTTTAGGACACAAGAATTGATGTGGTGAAGTGGCTTGGGAGGCGCCACTTAGTGCATAAGGGAGTGACGCCTCAGAGAACTAGTGGGGCAAGGTTCGAGCTGCAATGGAAGCACTTTGGGGTTACTTTTTGCGTCAAGGGAGTGGGAGAGTTGGGCGGCATTTGGACTCCGAAAGGATAGGAGGAAGACTTGGTCATGATGTTTGAATAAGTGGTGGAGAGCTTTTGGAGAGGTTTGAAACATTCAAATTCGTTTGAATGAGAGGTGAAGAGGAAAAGTAGGAGAAAAAGAAGGGATTTGGGTGAGAGAGGAAGAGTTGGTCGAATATGGGGCTTTGGGGGGTGGCATTTCGGTTGGTGGTAGTGGGATATATGGGTGCCGAATGTGTGTAATTATTTAGGGGTCATTTTACCTGTGATTTTCTTTTCTTTTCTTTTAGCTCATTTTGCCAAAAAGTGGTGTACCAAAAGCTAGTAAAGGTGTGTTTCTTTTCTCTCGTTTCTTAGAGGCCAAAACCAAAAGTGAGACTTCCATTTGGGGCATTCATCTTTTTCTTCTTTTTCTCTTGGAATTGTTCACTCCCTCACCAAAACCGAACCTTTCTCTCCACTTCCACCACAGTCGAAACACCCATAAAGCTTCACCCCTTTTCTTTTCTTTTCATTTGCTAAGAAGTCGAATAACCCTTCTATCTCATTGAGTCTTGACCGAATCTTCTAAGGCATCTCTTCTCTTTCTTTTTCGCATCATTCTTCTATCTCTCAAACCTTTTACTCTAGGCCGAATTTGTCAAACTCTATTCCATTGGATCTAATAGTTGGTAAGGGTTTCTTCTATTCAATTCTCTTCTTTCTCCTTTGGTTGATGAAAGTTAGATGCCTAACTGTGTGTTTGTGTGTGGATGGCCGAATCTTGGAAGGGCTGATTTCGGGATCTCTATTAGGCTAGCGTTGAAGGGGATTAAGAATCTTCTGGGATTTGGTCAGTAAAGGTAAGCAAGATGCAACCTTTGGCTAAAGGCCACTTCCTTCTCATCGATTAAATGTTAAAATCGAATCTAACATAAGTTATGTAGGAATTTTGACAACTCTCATAATCAAGTAGGAGCCTTTGGGATTTGGATCTATTTTGGTAAGAGTAATCGATTTAGATTTAGTGTTGTCTCGTTTGGAGTTTTGATTTAAAGTTTAACCGGGTCTTATGACCAAGACTTTGTTTCATGGAGCCGAATACCAGCCAAGTGGAGGAAGGGGTTGTCCCTACCCTTAAGTTCAAGAAACATTCAGTTTCTATGGTTCAGGATTGGCCACTGAGGTGTGGGCCAGCGTCGGAGCAGGATCATATACAGATAGCGGTAGTATCACTTAGGGACAGTGTTGACATCGAGAGTCTAGTGCTTCGGGTTATCAGGTGTGTAGTTAATTCGCTATTTCTATGATTAATCAATTAATTATATGTGTTATGCGTGTGATAACCGATACGGTGGTTGTGGTGGATTTGTTACCCTTAATGGGGCATCTCGGTAACCAGGTTAGTACTCTATCTAAGGTGTAGTTGTGGTTGATTACTGTGGTTATTTGCGAGCATGTTGTATGTCTACCTAATATGTCCATGCATTATTCTGTCATAATTATTATAACAGGATGCACATGCATGGGATCGGGATGTATATGTGAAATGAAAGACTGGGTGTACATTTATTTATGTGGTGGTGATTGGCTATGTGCCACATCACGACTTGATGTCGGCTATGTGCCACATCGAGGGATTGATGCTTGCTTTGTGCTTTATCGTGGTTTGATGATGACCATGGGTCACATCGTGGATATCAAGATTTGGTCACATTGTGATCGGTGGCTAGGCCACGACATATTTGGTCACATGGTGATCGGTGGCTAGGCCACGTTATATTAGCTTTGAGCAGCTTGGCTGCCAAAGAGGTATGTAGCGGATGGAGGGTCGATTTAGTAATCCCCTGATGTGTAATGGCAGGATACGGGGGTGTGTAGAGGATAGATATTAGGATGGGTTGGTTAACATTTTTGCATCATCATGTGTGGTATGTGGATTGTGTGGTTTGGGCCAAGCCCATTTGGGAAACTTGTGAAATAATCGCACACTGAGTCTGTTCTACTCACCCTATTTTCTTAAACAATGCAGGTGTTGTGTGATACATGGACCGGGCTGGAGTAGATTCGTGGTGGCCATGCAGAAGTTTTTTTTAATGTTTTATGCACTTAAATTCTTAGTTACTTTTGGGTTAATTTCCTTTTGATGTAATAAGGCCATTTAAATATTTGGGAATTTTTACTTTATTGTGAGTTAGATAAATTATCGATTAAAAACTGGGAACGATTTTGGAAACAATTTACAACTTAAAGATTAAACTTGAGTTTTAACCTGAATATTTTAAATAACTCGATTTCTCTTGAAATTTCCAAACGTTCAATGTTCAAAGTTTTTGTTCTTTTATAAACTAAGTAAATATTTAAAATTCAAAACGTGTTTTCACCCATTAAATCAAATTCTTTTCAAACATATTTCCTTGTAGCATTTCGAATTCACCCATAGCATTTTGGGTGGGTTTGGGGTGTTACATACTTAGTATTATACAATAAATGTTGTATTGGTAGATAGAATTTAGGATTTAAAGCATGATGTTGGTTTTGATGAAGTTGCAATATTATTCATTCATACTTATGTATTTTCGATGCAATATTCATTGGAATGTGACTCATTCATTGGAATTTTAGGTGATTCAAGTTGCTAGAATGATCATTTCCTTAGTGAATTCTTGTATAGCGTTGCTAGTTTTTATTTTACTTGAGGACAAGCAAAAACTCAAGTTTGGGGGTGTGTGATAGTACTAGAAAGAACCTATGTTTTTTCCCTACTTATTGGTTCATTTGCCCCCATTTAGTTATCTTTAGCACATATTTTAGCATTTTCAGTTCAGTAAATTGCATTTTAATACTCAACGGATCTTAGCCTATTTATCCTAAATTTTGTCTTATTTTGGTACTAATGTCGCTGCATGCGTATTTCCAGATTGCGCCCAGAATTCGCTACACCTGACAGCTGTCTGGATAAGAACAAAAATTTGTGAGCTATCCAGTCTGCTATAACCAACTTGTACATATAGAGGTATCATGATTCTAATGAAAGGACACATATGCTATTTGGAAGAATATAAATATTCACGTGAAAAGGAAAAAAAAGAGAGGCTTTTTGGGGGGTATTATCTTCTTCAACCTATCTTTTGAAGCTTTTCGGCTATGGCAGCTTAAGTCTCCTACGGGTGAACCAACGAGAAGGGGACGTAGATTAGCTCCTAACGAGGAGCCCTAAGTGCGACACAAGATGGAATGAAGAGATTCAAGTCGAGATTGTCTAGGAATAGTATTCTCCACTTGTTTCTTTTGTATTTGTTTTCTAAACGATGGTGATTACTTTCTATTTCATGTTTGTACGGAAGTACACATGTTTTCTGAGTTAAATTTTATTTTATTCAATCTTGCTTCTACTGTTTAATCTTTGGGCTTGAATGTTTTTAGCATGGAAGTGTTATTGAGGTTACTAGCACTGTGAAGTGCAGCGATAGTTCAAGCTAACAAGCATGACAACGAAGTTGCTTGAGGATTAGAGGAATTTAATCCACTTGTTCTTAATAGTGTTCCATTGCCATCATCGAAAGGTTTGGTTAATGTGCATGTTTAAGTCTTAGATTAATTATAGAAGTTAAGCTTGGTAAGATATTCATTGCAATTTAATGCATCGACAATCATCTATCCTTTTATACCTTGTGAACACTTAGTATTCTGTTGAATATTAACATTGGGGATCCCAGTTTATCATTATCATATTTTATCTTATTATTTTCAATTTATTACTTTGACAACTACTCTCACAATTTATCTCGTTTCTATCTATTTATTGCACTGACATTGATAGACAAAAGACAACCATCCTCATGGGATCGATCTCCTACAGACTCATATCTGTCTACTATACTTGCATCGATATCCCATCTTTATGGGATTTAACTCCATAGCAATAATATGCAAGCGTACATGTCGATGCAAGTATAGTAGATGCGTGGGTGTTGGTGCGACAAGCAAGGGTGTTGGTATGATAGGCAAGGGTGTTATTGCAAGCAGATGTGCAGGCAACAAGCGGCACTGTCGGGTATATCCTTCCAGGAGCAGTAGGGCATACGTGTGACGTACGGATGCGGGGAATTAGGCAGCAAGCAGGCGCGTTGATTAGACCTGACGAGCTACTGGAGTTGAACATGAGGCAAAAGTGAGACAAGGAGTAGGTCACATGGCACACAAGCAGTCGTGGGGTCATTGGTGCGTGCTTGAGCTGCTAGCCAAATGGGGCTACTGCTAGGCATAAGGGTGATGTGCGGAGCTAGGCGGTGTTGTGGCTAGAGAGTTTGGCACTAGGTGATTTGGTACTTGGTAGGTTTTGGATGCAAGTATTGATGGAAGGGTGAGTGAAAAAAAAAATGGTAAAGGTGGGTGAAACTTATAGTGAAAGGAGTAGGAGTTTAATTAGAAATCTAGAACATATTAATAATTAAGATATTCCAAGTTCTAATTCTACATAGAGTTAACAATAATTAATAATTACTATAATGCATATTAAATTTTTATTTACTATTAATTTATTAAAATAAATACTTATTAAATAAAATATGATCAAATTTAAACTAATCTTAATTCTATGCAAAGTTGATAATAATTATTATATACAAGAAGAGACATCTAATTTTAAGTATTTACAAAAGAGCAACCAAATTTTGAAAATAGTTCAATTAAGTACCTAGACTTAAAGAAAATTTGAAATTGAGTTGCAATTTAAAACTTAGATCAAAATTGACCCTTTTATTTGAAAACTTAAAAAAATTATTTTGCCATTTAGGGAATAATTTCTTGGAAGATTATGTTAAAATTAATTCCCAAGAAAGATTGGAGGGGTCACAAGCGGTCCCACTTAAGTTCCAATCTCCTAGACAGAATTTATTTAAACATGTTAATCCCGAAAATATACCATAAATCATTTATTAAAAAAATAAAAACGAGAAAAATTAAATATCTGATAAAATGAATGAGATTTGATCCCGTTTAATTTTATCTCCCAAGAATGTTTTATGCGCTAAGCATTGACTCAAAAATTATTCCCTTACTTTGAAGTTCAACAACTCCATATGGATAAACTTGGTGAATCGTAAATGGACCGAACCAACATGATTTTAACTTACCTGGAAAGAACCTTAATCTGGAATTGAATAACAATATTTGCTAACCTGCTTCAAATTCTCTAACCCGAATGTGTTTGTCATGCCATCTCTTAAGTCTTTCCTTAAGTAATTTGGCATTCTAGTATGAGAACATTCGAAACTTTTGTAACTCATTGAGTTGAAGCATCCGTTTCTCTTTAGCAAGCTTAAGATCCAAGTTGAGTTGTTGGAGAGTCTAGTAAGCTTTGTGTTCTAACTCCAAGGGCAGATGACAGGTTTTCCTAAAGACCAACCTATAGGGTGACATCCCTAAAGGTGTATTGTATGTTGTCCTGTAGGCTTATAAAGCATCGCCCAATCTTTTGCACCAATCTTGTCAGTTCGGGCAAACTACCTTCTCGCGTATGCCTTTGATCTCTTTGTTTTCCAGTTCAACTGGCCCATTTATCTGCGGGTGGTAAGCTGTGGCAACCTTGTGCTTTATTCCATACTTGTCGAGTAACCATTTCAACGACTCATTCACAAAATAGGACCCTTCATCACTGATGATGTATCTTGGGGTTCCAAACCTTGTAAACATATGATTCTGCAAAATCTTCATCCCAACCTTAGCATCGTTTGTCAGATATGCCTCAGCCTCAACCCACTTAGACACGTAGTCTACTGCTACCAACATGTACTTGTCACCAAAAGACGGAGGGAAAGGACCGAGAAAATCAATACCCCAAACATCAAATAATTCTACCTCAATGATGTTTATTCGAGGCATCTAATTTCTATTTGTGATGTTTCCAACCCTTTTGTAATATCCGGGATTTTGGGGCTGGTGCATTTTGCTTATATGGAAGGTGTCTGTGTGTATGTGGAAAGTGTTTTATGAATTTTGTGAACCTTAGTGTGTAGGTGAATGCCTTAAGAATTATTTGATTTTAAATTTCAAAGAGGGGCTAAGCTTGTTAGGCCTTAAGAAAATGAGTTGGGGAAAGATGACACAAAAATGGGCTTGATTAAGTGGCATGAAGGCGCCACTTAGGGCCTTAGAGTATGACGCCACAAGCAAGGGGAAAGGGCTTGGGTTCGAGTCACAAGAGAAGCAAATAGGAATTTTATTTTGCTGCCAGAATGAGCAGTAGTGGACGGCACTAAGACACTAAAGGGATGAGCTTTAGTTGTGATTAAATCTTTTTTAAAAATTTGGCTAAGATAAGAGATAAATGTGGATTTATTTCTATTATTTTAAATGAAGTGATAAAGAGGAAATAAGGGATTAGATAGGGAAGAAGAGTGTGGCGGCCTATGGACTCCTTTAAGGTGATTTTCGCCAAGTATTGTAAGGGGATAGCCAATTTCATTAAACAAGTTAGTCTCTCTTTGTTTTCTTTTCTCTCAAAGCCATCACTATTATCTTCTTTTTCTTGTTCTAGCCAAAACCCTTTCTAAAGATCACCATTGCCGATTCTTCCCGAGTCCCATACCCTTCCTTTTCACTCTTGTTGAAGCCGATTTCTTAGTAAGTTCCAAAAGTGAAATCATTAATTAACATCTAGCCATAGCCAATTTCTCTGTGGATTCAAGTGAAGGTGCAATCGACTACAAGACTAAGGCTAAGATTAGTTGATATTCGATTTTAATTCTTTTCTTTTAGCCAAACTTAAGGACTAATCCTTGTTGTTCTTGGACCAAACTTTGAAAGATCTTTCGGATTTCCATAGTAGCCGACTACTAGGGAGATCAATCAGATTTCGATCTAAGGTGAGAGATTAGGCAAGGCCATGTATTCAAATGTTGGAATTGGATCTGACATAGTACTTGTAGGGATTTCGAAAGAGACCAAGGACAAGTGATATTTCGGGATTTGGATTCACAAGGTAAGAACATGTGATATTTGGCCAAGGCCTATTTAGTGACTTAGATATTCGCCGATGTAACTGACTACAATGTATCAAATAAGAACATATACTAAAGAATTATACCCTTCTTTGGTATAGATTCTCTATTCCCAAAAAAGCCGAGAACTAATCTGTGAAGTGATTTAGTGCTAGCCGATTGAAAGGAAGAAACACTACAAAGTTTCGGGATTTGATTAGTAATTAAATCGGCAACAAGGTAAGATTTTGCTTGCAATAATCCTTCAGGATCTAATCATTTGGCCGAATAGGCTTTTGCTAAAATACTAAGTGTTGACCGAATGTAGGAACTAAGGATCGAAAGCATTAGATCGGGTTTTCGGGATTTCAGTGAAAGCGTTAAGTGAACCAGGTGTGTACCCCACACTAACTTTTAATAGATTTACAGCATCAATTTAATATATGTGTTTATAATGATGTGAAATGTGGCCAAAGGTACCATGCAATGGTACAAAGTACTCAGGTACGTAACCTTAACATTATGTTAATAAATGATAGGAATATTTGGAATATGGCATATATGTGAATATTGATAAGAATGTGAAATAAGGCATAAGGCATGATGTTGCATGATTTGTATGACATGGGGCATATGGGAAATTATTTTAAAGGGGAAGTGATCTGGTGGTTTATACCACAATATCTGAATATGGTGACTCATGTCACAAAATCCGAATGTGGTGACTTACGTCATAAATGATTATCTGGTGGCTATGCCACAATATATATATAAGGGCAATGAGCATGTCGTCTGCAGCGACTGCCTTCGATGATGTGTAGCGGATGGAGGGTCGACTTAGTAGTCCCTACAGTGTGATGGTTGGTACGGGTGATGTGTAGCGGATGGTCATCTAGGTTTGGGTTCGGGTTTGCATCATTGATTATATGTGTTTCATATGTGTGATTCGACATGCCTAAATTGATTGAGAGTTTGTGTTTGGTGGTTACACATTGAGTCTGTTTGACTCATTCCATTGTGGGATTATTTTTTCAGGTGACACATAGTAATGGCCCGGGTCGGCAGGAGCTCAACGGTGGCCATGCTTAACTCAGAAGTTGTTTTATTTTGAATTTTCCATACTTAAGTATTTTGGACTATTTCGGGATTTGTTTTGATGTAATAAGGCTATAAGTATTAAACTGATTATGCATGCATTTTAATTATTTTTAGTATGGTATGATTTGATTTTTATCAATTTTAAAGTTCAAGTAATTTTCTTAAGAACAAAGATTAAATGTTTTGAAACCTAATCAACACAAATCAACTGCTCTTCAAAAACACACAAAATTTTGGCAAAACTTCAAATAAGTTTCAAAGATTTTTCCCTAGAAGCATGCCGATCCGATCGTGGCTTCGGGCCGGGTTTGGGGTGTTTCACTTGGTATCGAGCAGGTTCAAAACTCACCTTGAGGGCTTTTTGGGCCCAAAACGCTTTTCTTTCTTTTGAAATTGGATTTTCTAAGAAATAAACAGTGTTTTCCGGCATGGCACCGAGTCTCCTACCAAGTCCACTGTAAGTACCCTAACTCCTCCGTGACTTGTATGGGGAAATTATAGGACGAGATTAGTAGATTAGAGATATTAAACCCTAGGATTAGTCTACTTCAACACCAAGTTACATAAAACTTAAAGTCTAACCAAACAAACCTGTGTCTAAGTCATTGAGTTAAAGTCGTGGCAACCGCAGTACATGTCTCACGATTGATTCGGTGGGAACTTGGTATTTAAGCAATCTAGTGACTCACCTCCTCACCGCCGAATCCTACTCGATGCGTAGTGACGGCTCACCCTAACCAAGAGGACTCACCACAAAGCTAAACCCAATAATTAAAACCCGAAGGGACCGTCACCTTGTTTTGTGAAGTTTCAAAGTTAAACCATGACTTTAAAACTCCAAGTGCCCTTGATTTAAAGAAGACTAGAATACCCCTGGTTTGCAATTGACCAAATTACCCTAACCTGTACAAATGACCAAAATACCCAAAGTGTGGAAAGTTACCGAAGTGCCCTCAAATTAAAATTTCTAAAAAATACCCTTGTTTTGAAAAGTCACCAAGAACCATATTTTGCGAAAAAAAATTTTACCGAAATGCCCCTAGTTTGAAAAATTACGAAAATACCCTCAACTTATAAAATTACCATTTTACCCTTGAAATTTTCTTACCGAGTATTTCAATTTTGTAAAGATACCAAAAGTCTCTATTTTGCAACATTTTCAAATACCCTAATTTGTAAAATTACCGAAATGCCCCTATAAGATAAAATTACGGAAATACCCCTGGGTAGTTGAAAACAACAAACAATGACAACTACAACATTTTTTTGTAATGAACACAAGTTCATGAATGTGATTGAATGAATGAATTGAGACTGTATGTGTATGAATTCGAAAGAACTACTCCTTAGAACTATTGAACATAAGACTGTTCGTGATAAATCAGTGGAACAAAAACTAATTTATAAACTTCTTTAACCAGATAAATGTGATTCGGAAGTATGAACTCTAGGGGACGTGGTAGTAACGTGCGTGGCCATGGTAGAGGCCGAATGACCGTGTCAGAACCCATTAGGTCAGGACAAGGGTCCGAAAATGAGATTCTACCACCACCAGCCGCTGATGTGGAATATCAGGATCAGGCGGGGGATGATGCAGTATCACAGGTGATGCTGTGAGTTTTGAAAAGGATGGCTGGAGCAGGCAGAGGCATGGGAGCTCAAAAGTCGGTACCTGAGCGACTTCGAGCTAATGGAGCTAAGTTTTTTCGTGAAGTATTTGGTGTGGCACCCAATACGGCTGAGTATTGGTTGAAAGCGACGGAGTGGATTATGGATGACTTGGACCTAACTGCCGAGGAGAAATTGAAGGGGATAGTGTCGCTACTTCGTGATGAGTCATACCAATGGTGGCTCACAGTTCGGGAAGGTGCTACCGCAGACGATCTTACTTGGGAATATTTCAAGGCGGCATATCAGAAGAAGTACATTGGAACTAGCTATGTTGATGTGCAGAGGAAGGCGTTTTTAATGCTGGTTCAGGGGAATAAGTCCGTAGCAGAATACGAGGCAAAATTTTTAAGGCTGAGCCGTTATGCTCGAGGTATTGTGTCGACGGAGCATGAGCGGTGTGTCTGGTTTGAGGACGGGCTGAGGGATAATCTAATATTGTTGATAGCTCCATAGTAGGAGCAAGAGTTTACCGTGTTGGTGGAGAAGGCTAAGGTAGCCGAAGGGATTAAGGACTCGGTGAGATGACATGCACCGGAGTAGGTAAAGAGAGGCTTTGGATCATCGTGGCCTTCAAGGAATGAGCAAAAGAGGCCTAGAGTTGATGGGTCATGAGGTCGCTAAGTCGCTACTAGAGGCGAGATCGTACTTGTGCCCAAAGTGGAAAGATGCACTTGGGGAGTTTGGAAAAGACGGGAGGATGCTTTAAGTGTGGGTCCAAGGACCACATGATTAAGAATTGTCCTATGAGAACCGAAGGGGGTCGACCAGTAAGCCAAGGTCCTAACTAGGCTGGAAGAGGAGGACAGCAGCCACCGCGAGGTCGTGGTTCGACTGGCAGAGGTAACGGTGCTGGAAGGGGACGAGGAACACTGGGCAGAGGTGCTAGTAATGCAGAGGCAAGACAATCGGGTTTAGTGTATGCAGTTCATCAGAGGGAGGACGGAGACGCACCAGACGTCATAACCGGTACGTTCCTTATATTTGGCAAGCCTTACTTTGCTTTGATGGATGTTGGCTCTACCCACTCTTATATTGCATGTAGAGTAGTTGAAACTCTAGGAATAGCCTCTAAACTTTCTAGTAGGGAGATGACTGTAGTAAGCCCATTAGGTTAAACTGTAGTGGTGAATAAGATGTTTCGAAGTATACCTTTGGAGCTTCAGGGAGTGGTATTTTCTGCCACTTAATGGAACTACCCTTCGGAGAATTCGATCTTATTCTTGGCATGGACTGGCTAGTGGAGCATCAGGCTATATTGGATTGTGCAGCTAAACGAATGGAGTTAAGAACTCTAGAGGATGAGGCAGTAATTATGATAAGAGAAAGAAGAAACTATTTGTCTAACGTAGTTTCAGCCTTAAAGGCTGATAGGATGGTTCGGAAGGGGTGCAAGGCATTTTTGGCTTTCGTTAGTGCTTTGGATGCGAAAGAAGGGGGAGTTAGTGGAGTTAGAACCGTAAGGGAGTTTGTGGATGTCTTTCCGAAGGAATTACTTGAATACCCCTGACAGGAGTTGGAGTTCGAATTGACTTGTCGTCGAGAACAGCCTCGTGTCAATTGCCCGCATGTAATGGCACCAAAGGAGTTGGTTGAGCTCAAGGCTCAGATCCAAGAATTACTTGACCGTGGGTTTATCCGACCCAGTGTGTCTCCATGGGGAGCACCGATCTTGTTTGTGAAAAAGAAGGACGGAACTATGCGTATGTGCATAGATTATCGTCAGTTGAATAAGCTGACCATCAAGAAAAAGTACCCTTTGCCAAGGATAGACGACTTGTTCGATCAGCTTAAGGGGGTGGCAGTATTCTCAAAGATAGATCTAAGGTCTGGATATCATCAGCTTAAAGTGAAGGAGGCTGACATCCATAAGACAGCTTTCCGAACAAGGTACAGGCATTATGAGTTCTTAGTAATGCCGTTCGGATTGACAAATGCCCCATCCGCGTTCATGGACATGATGAACCAGATTTTTCAACCCTATCTGGATCGGTTCGTTGTAGTGTTCATAGACGATATTTTGGTGTATTCGAAGTCGGAGAAAGAACATGATGATCACCTCCGAGTTGTGTTACAAGTGTTAAGGGAGAAAAAGTTATATGCCAAGTTCAGCAAATGCGAATTTTGGCTGAAAGAGGTTACATTTTTAGGACATGTGGTATCTGCTGAAGGAATAAGGGTGGATCCTCGGAAGATTGAGGCAATGCTAGATTGGAAGCCACCTAAGTCTGTGGCTAAGGTTTGTAGCTTCTTGGGTTTGGCAGGCTATTACAAAAGGTTCGTAGAAGGGTTCTCGTCGATCGCAGCACCTTTGACGAAGTTACTAAGGAAGAAGGTACCTTTCGTATGGACTGATAAGCAACAGGAGAGTTTTGAGAAGCTTAAGAGAGTCTTGATTGAAGCTCCAATGTTGATTCAGCCTGAAGCAGGGAAGGATTTTGTAGTGTACTGTGATGCTTCCCATACAGGATTGGGAGGTGTCCTTATGCAAGACGGGAAGGTAGTTGCTTATGCGTCTCGACAACTAAGGCCACACGAGGTTAACCACCCAACGCATGACTTGGAATTGGCTACAGTGGTCTTTACACTTAAGGTGTGGAGGCACTACTTATATGGAGAGAAGTCCGTAATCTACACAGACCACAAAAGCCTCAAATATCTACTGACTCAAAAGGAGTTGAACCTGAGACAGCGAAGGTGGGTGGAATTGTTAAAGGACTACGATTGTTCTATAGAGTATCACCCGAGCAAGGAAAATGTAGTGGCAGATGCTCTAAGTCGAAAAGTAGTGTCAGATCTAAGGGCAATATTTGCGCATCCGAGCTTGTATGACGATGGAAGTCACCGCAGCGAGTTGCAAGTTGTCGACGTGGTTGAATGAGGTGAAAAGAGTCGGCCATGGCGATGATCTAAGTCCTAAGCTACGGCAAGTACAGAGTGGGGAGTTGAAGGATTATGGTGTTAACGACGATGGAGTATTGTGTTTTAAGGGTAAGGTCTGTATGCCAAAGAATGAGGAGTTTAGGCAGAGGATTCTTCAGAAATCGCATGGTAGCCCCTATGCTATGCATCCTGGAGGTAGTAAGCTGTATAGAGACTTAAGGGAACAATTTTGGTGGCCTGGTCTTAAGTGGGAAGTTACCGAATTTGTAGGCAAGTGCTTAACGTGTCAACAAGTTAAGGTTGAATACCAAGTTCCGTTAGGATTGCTTCAACCGATACAGATTCCACAGTGGAAGTGGGAGAGAATTACCATGGACTTCGTTAGTGGGCTTCCCTTTACGCCTACTAAGAAGGACTCGGTATGGGTGATAGTGGATCGATTGACAAAGTCTGCGCATTTTATTCCAGTGCGGGTTGACTATTCTCTCCAGAAGCTAGCAAAGTTGTATGTGGCAGAGATTGTGAGGCTACACGGAGTGCCGGTGTCGATTATCTTGGATAGGAATCCGAGGTTTACGTCTCAGTTTTGGAAAGCACTACATCAGGCTTTAGGCACCAGATTAGACTTCAGTACGGCTTTCCATCCACAATCAGACGGTCAATCTGAACGAGTAATCCAAGTGTTAGAGGATATGCTAAGGGGATGTGTGATAGAATTCAGAGGAAGTTGGGAAGAATATTTGCCTTTAGCTGAGTTTGCATACAACAACAGCTTATCGTGCAAGTATTAAAATGGCACCGCATTTAGGCATTGTATGGACGGAAGTGTCGCACTCCTACGTGTTGGACAGAATTAGGGGAACGTCAGATTTTGGGTCCAGAGATTGTGGCAGAATCCGAGGAAAAGGTTAAGGTAATTCGGGCACGGTTGAAGGAGGCATCTGACAGGCAGAAGTCATATGTAGATCTCAAACAGAAGGAAATAGAATTTGATGTGGGAGATCAAGTGTTTCTTAGAGTGTCGCCTTGGAAGAAGGTGATGAGATTTGGTCGAAAAGGAAAGCTAAGCCCAAGGTTTATAGGACCTTATCGGGTGTTGAAGCGAATTGGACCGGTGGCATACCAGTTGGAGTTGCCTTCGGAGTTGCAGCAGATGTACGATGTATTCCATGTCTCTATGCTACGTCGTTATCGATCGGATCCATCTCATGTAGTACCAGTTGAGGAGGTGGAATTAAGGCCAGATTTGTCTTATGAAGAAGAGCCGATTCAGATTCGAACGAGATGTGAAGGTGCTTGGAGGAAGTCGGTCCCTCCGTCAAAGTGTTATGGCGTAACCATGGATTGGAGGAAGCTTCTTGGGAGCCGAAGAAGCAATGCGACACCTACCCCACCTATTCTAGCCAGGTAATTTCGAGGTCAAAAATTATTTTAAGGGGGTAGAACTGTAATATTCTGGATTTTGGGGTGGTGCATTTTGCTTATATGGAAGCAGTGTCTGTGTATGTGGAAAGTGTTTTATGAATTTTGTGAACCTTAGTGTATAGGTGAATGCCTTAAGAATTATTTGATTTTAAATTTCAAAGAGGGGCTAAGCTTGTTAGGCCTTAAGAAAATGAGTTGGGGAAAGATGACACGAAATGGGCTTGATTAAGTGGCATGAAGGCGCCACTTAGGGCCTTAGAGTGTGACACCACAAGCAAGGGAAAGGGCTTGGGTTCGAGTCACAAGGGAAGCAAATAGGAATTTTATTTTGTCGCCGAATGAGCAATGAGTGGATGACACTAAGACACTAAAGGGATGAGCTTTAGTTGTGATTAAATCTTTTTTAAAATTTTGGCTAAGATAAGAGATAAATGTGGATTTATTTCTATTATTTTAAATGAAGTGATAAAGAGGGAAATAAGGGATTAGATAGGGAAGAAGAGTGTGGCGGCTAGAGACTCCTTTAAGGTGATTTTCGCCAAGTATTGTAAGGGGATAGCCAATTTCATTAAACAAGTTAGTCTCTCTTTTGTTTTCTCTTTTCTCTCCAAAGCCATCACTATTATTTTCTTTTTCTTGTTCTAGCCGAAACCCTCTCTAAAGATCACCATTGTCGATTCTTCCTGAGTCTCATACCCTTCCTTTTCACTCTTGTTGAAGCCGATTTCTTAGTAAGTTCCAAAAGCCGAAATCTATTAATTAACATCTAGCCATAGCCAAATTTCTCTGTAGATTCAAGTGAAGGTGCAGTCGACTACAGTACTAAGGGTAAGATTAGTTGATATTCAATTTTCAATTCTTTTTTCTTTTAGCAGAAACTTAAGGACTAATCCCTTGTCGTTCTTGACCGAAACTTTGAAAGATCTTTCGAGATTTCTATAGTAGCCGACTACTAGGGAGATCATTCGGGATTTCAGATCTAAGGTGAGAGATTAGGCCGAAGGCCATGTATTCAAATGTTGGAATTGGATCTGACATAGTACTTGTAGGGATTTCAACAGAGACCAATGACAAGTGATATTTCGGGATTTGGATTCACAAGGTAAGTACATGTGATATTCGGCCAAGGCCTATTTAGTGACTTAAATCTATTTCTTATTTATTCAAAAGCCGAGAACTAATTTGTGAAGTGATTTAGTGCTAGTCGATTGAAAGGAGGAAACACTACAAAGTTTCGGGATTTGATTAGTAATCAAATCGGCAACAAGGTAAGATTTTGCTTGCGATAATCCTTCGGGATCTAATCATTTGGCCGAATAGGCTTTTGCTAAAATACTAAGTGTTGACCGAATGTAAGAACTATGGATCGAAAGCATTAGATCGGGTTTTCTGGATTTCAAAGGAAAGTGTTATGAACCAAGTGTGTACCCCACACTAACTTTTAATAGATTTACAAAGATCAATTTAATATATGTGTTTATAATGATGTGAAATGTGGCCAAAGGTACCATGCAATGGTACAAAGTACTCAGTGCACGTAACCTTAACATTATGTTAATAAATGATAGGAACATTTGGAATATGGCACATATGTGAATATTGATAAGAATGTGAAATAAGGCATAAGGCATGATGTTGCATGATTTGTATGACATGGGGCATATGGGAAATTATTTTAAAGGGGAAGTGATCTGGTGGTTTATACCACAATATCTAAATGTGGTGACTCATGTCACAAAATCCGAATGTGGTGACTTATGTCACAAATGATTATCTGGTGGCTATGCCACAATATATATAAGGGCGATGAGCATGTCGTCTGCAGCGACTGCCTTCGATGATGTGTAGCGGATGGAGGGTCGACTTAGTAGTCCCCACGGTGTGATGGTTGGTACGGGTGATGTGTAGCGGATGGTCATCTAGGTTTGGGTTCGGGTTTGCATCATTGATTATATGTGTTTCATATGTGTGATTTGACATGCCTAAATTGATTGAGAGTTTGTGTTTGGTGGTTACACATTGAGTCTGTTTGACTCACCCCGTTGTGGGATTATTTTTTCAGGTGACACACAGTAATGGACCGGGTCGACAGGAGCTCAACGGTGGCCATGCTAAGCTCATAAGTTGTTTTATTTTGAATTTTCCATACTTAAGTATTTTGGACTATTTCGGGATTTGTTTTGATGTAATAAGGCTATAAGTATTAAACTTATTATGCATGCATTTTAATTATTTTTAGTATGGTACGATTTGATTTTTATCAATTTTAAAGTTTAAGTAATTTTTCTTAAGAACAAAGATTAAATGTTTTGAAACCTAATCAACACAAATCAACTGTTCTTCAAAAACACACAAAAATTTTGGCAAAACTTCAAATAAGTTTCGAAAGATTTTTCCTTAGAAGCATGGTAGATCCGGCCAGGGCTTGTGGGCCGGGTTTGGGGTGTTTCACCTTTGACATTAATCATAGCTCTTTACGTAAGCATACGCGTCTTTAAATAATGTTGGCCAAAAGAATCCGACTTACAATACTTTGGCCTTAGTGGAAATGATATAGAATCCTATGTACTTCATCTTCGACCATGCATCTCCTGATCGTTTGATCTGCACACTTTTTAAACAAGTATGGTTCTTCCCAAAAATAATACTTCATATCATAAAGAAACTTTTTCTTTTGATGAAACGTCTTATCAATCGACATCAAACCACATGCTAAATAGTTAGCAATATCAGCAAACCAAAGGGTATTATGGACATGATTTACCTTCAGTATGTGTTCATCTAGAAATGTCTCCTGAATGGGTATAAGTGGAGAATTCCCTTCTTGTGGCTCCAATCTGGACAAGTGGTCTGCTACTTGGTTTTCTACTCCCTTTCGAACTTGAATTTCTAGATCGAACTCTTGAAGTAGAAGTACCCATCTAATTAGTCTCGACTTAGCATCTTTCTTGGAAAGTAAATACTTAGTTGTCGAGTGGCTCGTATAGACAGTCACTTTGGTACCTACAAGATAAGATTGAAACTTGCCAAAAGCAAACACAATAGCGAGTAAATCTTTCTCTGTTACCGTATAATTCAATTGAGCTCCTGTCAGAGTCTAACTTGTGTAGTTTATGGGATGAAAAACTTTGTTCCTTCGCTGGCCCATGACAGCTCCTATCGCAAAGTCATTTGCGTCACACATCAATTCAAATGGAAAATCCCAGTCTGGTCTAACAATTATGGGTGCCAAAATTAACCGACTCTTTAAATCTTTCAAAGCTCTTAAGCACTCTTCATCAAATTTGAACGTCGTGTCCTTCTCCAATAATTTGCATAGGGGGTTAAGCAATTTTGGAGAAGTCCTTGATAAATCTTCGATACAAACTAGCGTGGCCCAAAAAACTCCTAACACTCTTTACAGATGTTGGAGGTGGGAGTTTCTTAATAACGTCTACCTTTGCTTTATCTACCTCAATTCCATGTCTCATTATCCGATGCCCTAGAACAATACCTTCTCGTAGCATGAAATGGCACTTTCCCCAATTGAGTACGAGTTTGTTTCTTCGCATCGCCTTAGTACCTTGGCTAGATTGGCTAGACAATCATCATATGTATCTATAAATACTGAAAAATCATTCATAAAGACTTCCAAGTATTTCTCAACCATATCAATAAAAATAGACATCATACATCTTTGAAATGTAGTAGGTGCATTACATAAACCAAATGGCATGCGTCTAAATGTGAATGTACAGTACGAACAGGTGAATGTTGTCTTGTGTTGATCTTCTAATGCTATTGTAATCTGAGTATACCTCGAGTATCCATCGAGAAAATAGTAATAGTCTAGCCCCGTGAGTCTATCCAGCATCTGGTCCAAAAAGGGAAAAGGAAAGTGACCTTTCCTAGTCACCTTGTTCAGCTTCTGATAATCGATGCAAATTCTTCATCCCGTAACCATTCTAGTCGGTATCAACTTGTTATTCTCGTTCTCAATTACCGTAATATCTCCTTTCTTTGGCACACACTGGACCAAACTTGCCCATGAACTTTCTGAGAAAAATTATACCCTCATCTAACCACTTGATGATTTCTTTCTTTACCACGTCCTTCATGATAGGGTTCAGTCTTTGTTGTCCATCAATCGACCATTTCTTGCCATCTTCCAGGATGATATTGTGCATGCATACAGATGGACTAATGTTGCGAATATCGGTTATGGTTCATCCGATAGCCTTCTTGAATTGTTTCAATACTAAGATAAGTTTCTCTTCTTGCTCAACGGTTAATTCTACTGAAACAATCACAGGCAAAGTAGAAGCGTTACCTAAAAAAATATATTTTAAATGTGAGGGAAGTACCTTCAGTTCTAATTTAGGTGGCTTCTCGATTGACGCTTTTGGTTGGGCAAAATCCATATTCTTTAACTCCAAAGATTCAAAACGGATTGCAGATTAAGTCCCCTTTGATTAGCTTCTAGCAAAGCTAAGTATTCATCCTTTTCTTCATCATTTAGAGGGTCTGATGTCAAAATTTGTTCCAATGGGTCCTCAAAATAGTTGAGTTCCTTTTCCATGATTAATTCCTTTAAATCGGACACTACAGAATAGTCATCAATTGTGTCAGAAAATCGCATAGGCTTAAAAACATTAAATGTTACCTGATCGTGTTGAACACACATAGTAAGCTTGCCCTTCTGTACATCAATAAGGGTCCTTCCAGTTGCTAGGAAAGGCCTTCCTAGGATGATTGACACTTCTTTGTCTACTTAAAAGTATAAAATAATAAAGTCAGCAGGAAAAATAAATTTGTCTACACATACCAATACATCCTCAATTTTTCCTTTTGGATGTGCTAAATATCAATTTGCTAATTGAAGTGTAACCGTAGTAGGTCTAACTTCACCTATCCTCAATTTCCTAAATATTGACATGGGCATCAAGTTGATACTAGCACCCAGATCACATAGTGCCTTACCACAATATGTTGCTCCAATGTTGCAAGGTATGGTAAAACTGTAACACCCCTTACCCGTATTCAACGCCGGAACAGAGTACAAGGCATTACCAGACATAAACACAACATACATTTCTGAGTCATAAATTTCCATTCAAATTAAAACTTTTCATACACAATCATATCGTCCCTAAAATGAGACTAAAAGGCTCAATACATGCTTTGGAAGTGGTTCGGGACTAAACCGAGAACTTTAGAAAATTTTACAAAACTTAGAAAATTTTTCATGTTACAGGGCTCACACGCTCGTGTGGTCCAAGGGACACGCCCGACTGACCCTTAGATACACCCGTGCTACAGAGAGTGTGCAAAATAGGGTGCTCTCTGACTTGTGCCACACGACCATGCCACACGTGTAAGAGTATGCCCAAAGATCAATCATGAGATGGTTGTAATAACATACTTGATTTACCATGTTTATTAATATAAAGCGTTGTCATTATTATTTCGCTTTTCCTTCCGTGTACAAATAAACTGCTTTATAATAATGTCCCGAGAATAATATGATTATTCTTAAAATATCCTTAGTCAAGTATTATTGTTGACCGGGACAACAATAATGCATTAAGACTAACATGTAGTTGATTGATGATAAAGAGTTATCATTGATATGGAGTGTCAAAATCAATGCATGAATATGTGTGTTAGAGAACAACATATTGACTGACCCGCTATGAGTATGTTTCTTGGATTATTATGTAATTGTCACAACATTACTCATAGTGATTAATATGTATATGATCCTTAGACTTGAGATAATCATTATCCCAACATCGTGAGTCGATATTTTGATACAACAAACGTAATCAGAATCGGTTGTTCTATAAAGGTGATGTTGGATATATCACAATCAATGTAGAGGGATATTATTGATCAATATAGATAAGTCCCTCCCACATAATGGGAGTAATATCTTAGGCCACTTGATTGAGTGAGACTAGAAATGCATGGCCATGCTCAAATAAGTTGACATGAGATGTCATACTAATTTGTATATCATAGTCTACTCAAGATATCAAGAAACATGGGATGGACTATACAAGTGTGACTATTCCATGACTTGTATCTATTCCGTAGATAAAGGACTTAAGGATTAATGCATGAAAAGTTAATCACAAAAGTTATGTCGAATCATGACTTCTTGTATCTTAGGTAGCAATGATGCATTGCTAGATGCCACTCATTGTTTGTGACATTAGAATCGTTCTAGTATTACTACTAACGTTACAAGAACCTCTGTGGTCACACCCTATGGTTGAAATGAACTAATGAAACATAGTTGGTATTGTGTTTGATTATCACATGAATTAAATTAATTAAAGAATTAATTTAATTCGCAATCAAATATTGAATATATTATATGTACAAGGATGTTGTACACATAATGAGAATTAATATATGAATTTGGTTCCTATATAAATTTAAATAAATATAGTTTATCGAATCCATGTTATAATTAATGTAATTATAACTTTTGGGTATAATTAATGTAATTATAATTTTCGGTTAAAACATTATTATATTTATTTAATACGATTATAAAAGGGTAATTAGTGAAGAAAAACCTAAGAATTTTGCTTAAAAAAGGTCTAGCGTAGCCAAGCAAAACACCTCTCTAAAAAAAAATTAGTTTTTGGAGATATCGCCATTCATAGTCAAACCGGTGGATTACGTGAGGCCGACATCGTAAAGGTTGTGGCTTGGTTCGACAAAGGATCGATATCTTGTCGCCGAGGCGCTGCTATCTACTCGATTGAAACTTTGGTAATTTGAAACCTTTATTTCACCCGATTCGCTCCTCACACATGGATTCATGGTTTGGATCACGGATTAATTTTATTTCATTGCGCCTTGGGGTGCTTTGCTGTTCCAACAAGGGTATCGTGAGCCACTTGTGTGATACGGACTCGGTTTAAATACTTGGGTGATGCAATTGTATGAGATGCATGCTTTTATTTTATTACGTTTTCGGTTGTTTAAATCGCTTAAGCATAACCCGATAACTGCTCCTTTCGATAATTGATTAAATGTTAATCATGGTGTTGTGGCCTATTCGATCTTATGTTATTATCATTAATTATTAACAAATCTGTAATATTGCGATTTGGAATTTACAGCTTCAATGAAGGGTTAATCGCTTGTGGAACAAGGGTTGTTCCGATATGAACCTCAAGGATTAAAATCCGAAAACACGATTCCGCTGATAAAAGTTATCAAATCGTGAGGTTTCATTTGACTGTATGCGATTTGTACCACCTGGTCATACTTGCATGGGCTCCGCCCGCACCCCAAGATCCTACCGTAAAATCCCTCTCATATTTTGAGGATGGGGATTCGAGATCTGCTCACGCTGGCCTTCTACCCGCTTCCTCCGATCCTCTGCACCCCATTTTCTTATTATAGTATATTTTGTTAATAAAAGAAATATATATAAACTTGATGGGCCACATAAGGTTGAAGGGATATTTTATAATTCACCTTAACAAAAGAGCATTGAATTATGTATGCTATTTTTGACATGCACGGTGTTTGAAATGCATAGTTATAGCCCGATGACCCATTTGATAAAAGGTTGTAATTTTATAAACTACTGCTGCGTGTCGTGCCTTACTACTATTCTCTTGTATTTCTCTTCTCATCTTACTCCTCGTATGTAAAACGAAGTTTAGATATTGTAATTTGCAAAAGTTGCTATGGGCCGACGAGAAGGAAGTTGGGACAACTATTGAAGAATGATAGTTTATGAAACCGCTTACACCTTTAGGTTTCCTTTGGTTCTCCCATTGGCTTGGGTTGAATCACCTTAGTATATGGGCTATAACTATTGCATTTATTTATTGCTTTATTTATTCATGTATGAGATGCTATGGATGTTTAAAGCATGCCAATTTTATATATTAAAATTTAATAATAAACCCAATTAATTGATGAGATCAATTAAAAGACTAAATGGACTAAATTAGACCATGATTGGTGAGATGGAACATCCTTAATAAAATCCTCTATTAAAATATTAAGTCAACATGGCCTTCCAATTTTGCCCTCGTTAAGGCCTCGATCAATACTATGTAGGTTATGCCAAAGCAAAGTACTAGTATTTATCTTGGTTAAACGCCAAGAATAAACAAGTGATATTCACGGTTAAAAATTGGTTAATGACTTAACTAGGTTACTCTAATAGGATTAGAAACCTAGAGGCAATTAAATTGGATAAATCATAAGATGATTAGAACAAGAGTTGTTCATCAAATATTAGGAGTTACATATGATGTAATTAGCAAAGGTTGCTTACCTAAATAACCATAGTCTTGAGAGTAAAGCCAAAGTCGACTTAAGAGGAGGTGAAATATGGGTCCTTAACCCACTAGAAATACTTTGGAGAAAGTTTTTCCAAATTAATATATAGGGGTTATTAATTTTGAAATAAAATAGTGGGATCATCATTTAATAAAGTCTTTTAATGATTTATATAAACTTGGTAAATTTACTCACACGCATATTTAATTGTTGTAGATATATTATGGTGCAAATACTAGCACACTATCATTGCGATCGGTCCTTGAGAAGGACAAATTGAATGGTTTGAATTTTCTTGATCGGTTTCAGAACTTGAGGATAGTCCTCAAACAAGAACGGAAATTGTATGTCATTGAACAACCACTTCCTAATGAACCACCTATTAATGCCTCGAGAACCGATAAAGATGCTTACAAGAAGTATCTCGATGACATGGTAGATGTTGGATGCCTTATGCTTGCCACTATGAATCCGAGCTTGTAGCAACATGAGGACATGGTTGCTCATGATATGATCGAGCACCGAAAGAACTTTATCAAGGGCAAGCACGGCAAGAGAGGTTCGATATCTCTAAAGCCCTATTCCAATGTAAGTTGGTCAAGGAAGCCCAGAGGGACCTCATGTCCTTAAGATGATTGGCTATATTGAAAGTCCGCTCTAAGCTTGGTTTTCCATTGGGCCAAGAGTTGGCCATCGATGTTATTCGCAATCGCTGTTGGATAGCTACAAACCAGCTTGTCCTTAATTTCAATATGAATGAAATTGACAAGACTCGCCACGCTTACTCAAGATGTTACGAATCAAGGTAACATGAAAAGGTTGGACCCAAGCCCATACCGATGGTCCGTAACAACAAGGGCAAGGGAAAGGCCAAAGTTCGCATAAAGCCCAAGGGTAAAGGTAAGCCAAGCCTGCAAAGGAAAGGTCTGCAATGAAACCTAAAGGTGGAGTGTCTAAGGAAGGAAACCGCTTTCATTGTGGTGTGATTTGGACATTGGAAGTGAATCGCCTCTATCTATCTTGAGGAAGTCAAGAAAGCCAAAACAAGCGGAATGTCCGCCTGTGTATTTATGTTATTGATATTAATTTATCAACTACTACTTCTTGGGTATTAGATACGTTGTGGTTCTCATATTTGTACTTCATGCATGGGGACTACAAAGGAGTAGGACGTTGGCTAGAGGAGATGTGGACTGCGAGTTGGAAATGGAGCAAAGGTTGTCAGTATTAATGTGGGAACATATACTTTATCTTTGCCTAGTGGACTTGATTTAATTTTAAAGGATTGTTATTTTGTGCCCAGCTTGACTAAAAACATTATTTCAGTTTCTTGTTTAGACAAAATTGGTTTTGAGATAATTATTAAGAATAATTGTTGTTCCTTTTATCTCAATAATGTTTTCTATGGCTCGCACAATTGATTAATGGCCTCTATATTTTAGATCAAATGAACCCTATTTACAACATAAATACTAAAAGATCTAAAATAAATGACTCAAATCAAACTTATCTTTGGCATTGTCGTTTGGGCCACATAAGTGATAGATGCATATCCATACTCCATAAAGATGGTTTCTTAGATTCATTTGTTTTTGAACAATTTGAAGTATGTGAATCTTGCTTATTGGGAAAATGACTAAATCTCCTTTCACCGGTAAAAGTGAACGAGCTAGTGATTTATTGGGCCTAATACATTCGATGTATGTGGACCAATAAATACACAGCCGAGGTGGATTTCAATACTTCATTACTTTCACCGATGATTTCAAGAGATATGGGTATGTTTATCTCATGCCCATAAGTCCGAGTCTCTTGAAAAGTTCAAGGAATTCAAAATGAAGTACAAAATCAACTAGGCAAAACTATCAAGTCACTTGATCCGATCGAGGTGGAGAGTATTTGAGCCTAGAGTTTGATGATCTATTGAAGGAATGTGGGATTGTCTCACAACTTACTCCTCCCGCTACTCCTCAATGGAATGGAGTTTCGAGAAGAAATCGAACTTTATTAGACATGGTTCGATCCATGATGAGTCATGCCGATCACCGACTTCTTTTGGGGACATGCAATTGAGATAATTTGCTTTCACACTAAATCGTGTTCCATCTAAATCGGTTCAAAAGACGCCATATGAGATGTGGACCGGAAACGTCCCAAGATGTCTTTTATGAAAATTTGGGGTTGTGAAGCTTATGTTAAACGCCGACGCCTACTAAGCTTGAACCCAAATCAAAAGTGTATTTTGTGGGTATCCAAAGAAACCAAAGGTTATTATTTCTTTAATCCCACCGAGAACAAAATGTTTGTTGCTCGGATGGTGTCTTCCTAGAGAGAATTTATTTCTAGAAAAGGAAGTGGGAGAAAGATTGAACTTGAAGAAATTCGAGAATCACAAGATACCACCGAACCGGTGATAGAACAACAAGAATTCCACAAGAAATTGAGGAACAAGTAATCTGTGGAAACACAACCACTGCG
Organism: Gossypium rotundifolium; assembly: GCA_025506655.1. NCBI lineage: Eukaryota > Viridiplantae > Streptophyta > Magnoliopsida > Malvales > Malvaceae > Gossypium > Gossypium rotundifolium. The sequence goes on along the minus strand of CP106731.1, from coordinate 116,934,062 downwards.
AAGATCTTTAAGAGAACGCCATGCACCGAGAGATATGGATTTCTCATTACAACACATGGTGACGTTCTTCTTATAGATCAAGATGAGCCTAGGACTTATCAAGAAGCGGTGACGAGCCCAGGACTCGAGAAATGGCTTGAGGCCATGAGATCTCGAGATGGATTCCATGTATGAAAATCAAGTATGGACTTTGATTGACCCACCAAGGGTTAAACCTATAGGGTGCAAGTGGGTTTTCAAAAGAAAACCGACATGGATGGTAACGTACAAACATACAAGGGCGATTAGTCGCTAAAGGTTTTCGCCAAATTCATGGTGTTGACTATGATGAAACCTTTTCTCCGTAGCTATGTTTAAATCCATCAGATCTTGTTTCGCCATAACGCATTTCATGATTATGAAATCGGCAGATGGACGCCAAAACAACTTTCCTTAACGGAAACTTGAAGAGGATGTGTATATGACACAACTCGAAGGTTTTGTTAATCCAAAGGATGCCGGAAAGATTTGTAAGCTACAAAGATCCATTTATGGATTAAAGCAAGCTTCAAGTTGGAATCTTCGTTTTAACGATGCAATTAAAGAGTTTGGTTTTATCAAAAATGAAGATGAACCATGTGTTTACAAGAAAGTTAGTGGGAGCACTATCACATTCTTGGTACTATATGTGGATGACATACTTATCATGGGAAATGACATACCTACCTTGCAGTCTATTAAGACTTGGTTAGGAAGTTGTTTTTCTATGAAGGACTTGGGCGAAGCTACTTACATCTTAGGAGTCAAGATCTATAGAGATAGATCAAGACGACTACTAGGTCTAAGCCAAAGTACATACATAGATAAAGTACTGAAAAGGTTTGGTATGGAAGAATCTAAAGAGGATTTCTACCTATGAGACATGGTATTTCACTCTCAAGGAAATGTGTCCTTCAACTCCACAAGAGAGAGAACGATGAGTAAAATTCCATATGCTTCGCTATTGGATCTATCATGTATGCCATGTTATGTACCCGTCCAGATGTCTCAGATGCCTTAAGTATGACGAGCGGTACCAAGTAGATCCGGTGAAGGTCATGGACCATACCAAGAATATCCTTAAGTACTTGAGAAGAACTAAGGATACGCTCCTAATATATGGAGGTGAGGAAGAGTTATGTAAAGGTTACACCGATGCCTTCCAAACCGACAAGGACGATTCTCGATCGCAATCGATTTGTGTTTTGCCTTAATGGTGGTCTTGTGAGTGGAAGAGTTCAAAGCAAAGTACATGTGCGATTCTACAACAGAGGTTTAGTATATTGCCAAAGAGGCAAAGAAAAGAAGCGGTTTGGATCAAGAAGTTCATTATCGGACTAGGGGTTGTGCCTAGCATATCGATGCTATAGAACTCCGATGTGATAACAATGGAGCTATTGCACAAGCTAAAGAACCCAGATCTCACCAAATGATCCAAACATATACTTAGGCGCTATCATCTTATTCGAGAGATTATCGATCGAGAGATGTTGAGATATGTAGAGTACCTTGGATGATAACATTCTTGATCCTTGACCAAGCCTCCGACACGCCAGGCTATGATCGTCACACTAAGTCTCTTGGTATTAGATATATGATTGATTGGTCTTAGTGCTAGTGGGAGATTGTAAGAGTATGCCCAAAGATCAATCATGAGATGGTTGTAATAACATACTTGATTTACCATGTTTATTAATATAAAGCGTTGTCATTATTATTTCGCTTTTTCCTTCGTGTGTACAAATAAACCTGCTTTATAATAATGTCCCGAGAATAATATGATTATTCTTAAAATATCCTTAGTCAAGTATTATTGTTGACCGTGACAACAATAATGCATTAAGACTAACATGTAGTTGATTGATGATAAAGAGTTATCATTGATAAGGAGTGTCAAAATCAATGCATGAATATGTGTGTTAGAGAACAACATATTGACCCAATTCGCTATAAGTATGTTTCTTGGATTATTATGTAATTGTCACAACATTACTCATAGTGATTAATATGTATATGATCCTTAGACTTGAGATAATCATTATCCCAACATCGTGAGTCGATATTTTGATACATCAAACGTGCAATAAAGGCGATGTTGGATATATCACAATCAATGTAGAGGGATATTATTGATCAATATAGATAAGTCCCTCCCACATAATGGGAGTAATATCTTAGGCCACTTGATTGAGTGAGACTAGAAATGCATGGCCATGCTCAAATAAGTTGACATGAGATGTCATACTAATTTGTATATCATAGTCTACTCAAGATATCAAGAAACATGGGATGGACTATACAAGTGTGACTATTCCATGACTTGTATCTATTCCGTAGATAAAGGACTTAAGGATTAATGCATGAAAAGTTAATCACAAAAGTTATGTCGAATCATGACTTCTTGTATCTTAGGTAGCAATGATGCATTGCTAGATGCCACTCATTGTTTGTGACATTAGAATCGTTCTAGTATTACTACTAACGTTACAAGAACCTCTGTGGTCACACCCTATGGTTGAAATGAACGGAATGAAACATAGTTGGTATTGTGTTTGATTATCACATGAATTAAATTAATTAAAGAATTAATTTAATTCGCAATCAAATATTGAATATATTATATGTACAAGGATGTTGTACACATAATGAGAATTAATATATGAATTTGGTTCCTATATAAATTTAAATAAATATAGTTTACCATGTTATAATTAATGTAATTATAACTTTTGGGTATAATTAATGTAATTATAATTTTCGTTAAAACATTATTATATTTATTTAATACTGATTATAAAAGGGTAATTAGTGAAGAAAAACCTAAGAATTTTGCTTAAAAAGGTCTAGCGGTAGTCAAGCAAAACACCTCTCTAAAAAAAAATTAGTTTTGGAGATATCTGCGTTCATAGTCAAACCGGTGGATTACGTAGAGGCCGACATCGTAAAGGTTGTGGCTTGGTTCGACAAAGGGATCGATATCTTGTCGCCGAGGCGTTGCTATCTACTCGCATTGAAACTTTGGTAATTTGAAACCTTTATTTCACCCGATTCGCTCCTCACATGGATTCATGGTTTGGATCACGGATTAATTTTATTTCACTGCAATTGGGGTGCTTGCGTTCCAACAACACGACCATGTGCTAGACCGTGTAGCACACACGGCTAAGACACATGCCCGTGTCTCTGCCCGTGTGCTCAATTCTGGACATTTTGTTTTGCAACAATTAGGGTGCAAAGGACACACGGCCAGAACACATGCCTTGGGGCAGACCGTGTGTCACACATGGCCTAGAAACACGTCCGTGTGCCTACTCGTGTGGACAAAATAAAGACTATTTACCAAGCCATTTTGCCACCCTCACTTGCACACATCGACACAACATCACATGGCAAAAATTCAAGCATATAAGAGCAACCAAACAACCACAATCAAGACAATAGCATGTCATCCTCATGCCATTATTTATCATGTTTAAAACATCATACTTAGCCCATTAAAAACATACAAATTTCACATTCACAAGAGGGCATTAACATATGAATAAACTTATGATCAACATAAGCCATCATTCATGGCTATATATAAGATGAAGCATTAATAATTACAATCTAGCACATATGGCCAAATTAATAATGACACACATAACAAATTGGCCTAGTCCCTATACATGCCATAGACTCAAAATGCTTGAATTCATTTATACCCAAAGTGATAGCTTGATAATGTGATAGAATCTCTGACGAACTCCAACCCGAGCTGGCTCAATGACACTATAAAACATGGGAAAGGAAAGGGGGTAAGCTATATAGCTTAGTAAGTCCATACGAAAATAATAAGCAACTCTTACAAATCTTTTATCAAGTTCAACATTTTAAAAACAAGATAATACAAATTGCTATAAAACTCACAGTTATAATTTTCATTCAGTCATAATGTTTACTCTATCAACTTATAAGCATAATTTAACATATCTTGGCATCAGCCTAACAACCATAATCTCTCCTTTGTAACATATTACAGCAATTCAACAAATCATTTCGAGCCTCATAGTAAACATGCATATTAATTATGTGTACTCATGTTTCTGAGCATATGTCTTATAATCTTTCAATTGCTCTTGTCTTCCCTTACTTCCATAACCATTTTAATAGGCAAATATGTCAATCTTTCCTTTTTCTCATATCCGATAAATCACAATTTAAGTGAATAAACATGCTATGTCATAACTCAATTTGGCCCAAAAGCCAAACACATAATCGTCAACCGAATTTACCATGTATTTCATATATCACAAGTATTGACCAATAATCACAAGGTTTTCACAAAAATACCACTATAGAAATCATGAACTCATAATTTCATGAAGTCAATGCTTATAAACTTTACGTACATACCTGTACCAATTCGTAATATAATCACATACTTTCTCGTCTTTAACATACCCGTTGAACCACTTGGAATACTATCGGATACATGAAAAACTCTGCACATAAGTGCCACATATGCAGCCAATGCTATCACAATTCTCATAACACATATAAGCTTGCTCTCGAGAAAATCCACGGGCCGGTCACACAAGTTGTAAGTCAAGACGTAGCTACGCAGTGCTGCTCACACAAGCTATCAAGTATCCGCAACATATGCAGGTATACCCAGCCACTGGTAGGATGTGTAGGACCAGCACCCGGGACACATAAATCACATAATAACATGGGTTCCTAGTGACATGTCACTTGTATTCTAATCTATTCCTAAGGTTCAACCGGGATTTCTCTCTTGCCGGAACTTCGTCGAATATGCTCATAGAATCAATCATACATTTCATTCAATATCAAAACATTAAAATAAAAATATAAAATTGCATTATTTACATATGAACTTACCTCGGCATAAAAATGGCAAAAAGGACTAAATCGTTAAATACTCATTTTTCCCCCGTTCTAATTCTAAACCTCATTTTTCTCGATCTATAATATCAAATTTAACTTATTCAATCATTATACTATTCAAATCAGCCCAAAATCACGTTATAGCAAAAATTACATTTTTGTCCCTAAACTTTTGACATTTTATAATTTAGTCCCTAGGCTTGTAAAATGATTTTCATTCAATTTCATTACACCCAAGCCTATCCGAACGTATATCATGCTCATAACAACCCACATTTTTCATTTACTCATATTTTACTACTCATTTTACAACTTTTACAAACAAGTCCTTTTAAGCATTTTTACCGAAAATCACTTAGTAAAAGTCGTTTAACAAACAACAAACATGCATTTTCTACCATCAAACATCAAAATACATACATGTTCAACATGGGTAAAATTTTAGACTTTGACATCTCTTCAAATTAGTGGTAGAATTAGATAGATCATGTTACAAGGATTTCAAAAACATAAAAATCATTAAAAACGGGGCTAGAACGGACTTACAATCGAGCTTGGAAGCTTGAAAAACCTTAGCCATGGTTTCCCCTTGTAAAATTCAGCCATGGGAGGAATATAGACAACAATTGGCTTTTAATTTGGCTTTTTAATTCATTTTAATTACCAAAATACCCTTAATGAAAAACTTTAGAAACATACCAAACCATGTCCATTTTGTCCACCAACTTAACCAATGGTCCAATTACCATTTAAAGACCTCTAATTTAAAATCTCATAGCAATTAGACACCTTTAACATATGGAATTCAAGTTTTGCACTTTTTGTAATTTAGTCCTTTTAACTAAATTGAGTGCCCAAACATCAAAATTTTTGAACAAGATTTTTACGGAATCATTCCATAAAATTTTAGACTATAAAAATATAATAAAACTAAATTTCTTGGCATCAAATTTGTGGTCTCGGAACCACTGTTTTGACTAGACCCAAAATCGAGCTGTTACAAAACATCCAGGATCCTTCAACTTTGGGGGTAGTTTGTCTTGACGATATGCACTGCACTCCTTTGCCAGGGCTACCGTCTCAAATTCTCCATGTCTTCATTTTTTTGACAGGATATCCTTCATGAATTTGACGTAGTTCGGCATTTGTTCAAGTGTTTCAACCAACGGGATGTTGATATGAAGTTTCTTAAGTACGTCTAGGAACTTCTTGAATTGAACTTCCTGCTTCTGCTTCTGAAGTCTTTGAGGGTGGGGTGGTGGAGGCTTCTTTACTAGAATTGGTTGATTCATCTTCTGTGTCAATTTTGCATCTAACAACTTTGTTAGTTTATCAAAATTAGCTGGTTCAGAAGTTAACTTATCTGATTTTGTAGATTCAGGTTCCGATGAAACTAAAATTTCAACACTCGGTTGAACTTCCTCTAAGTCTTGAGCATCAGCTGGCTCTTTTTCAACTTCGACAGTGTTGAGTTCTAATGTCTTTCCGCTCCTCAATGTCAATGATTTACAATGCTCCTTCCTTAGATTCCTCGATTCTTCATATCACTAGGTAAAGCACCTTGTGGTCGGTTTCTGAGTTCATTTGCAAGCTGGCCCATTTGGTTTTCCAAGTTTTTCAATGTAGCTGCTTGGCTTTGGATTAAGGCATCCTTCTTGGCATGTATACCTTCAACAAGTTTTCTAAGCCATTGGATGGTTTAGCTTGAGGTTGTTTCTAAACTTGTTGGGTAATAATAGGTGGCTGGGTCGGTCTAGGTTGGGCGAATGTGTTACTGGGTCCATCCCCTTGGTTACTCCAGGAGAAATTAGAGTGGTTTCGCCACTATGGGATATAGGAATTGGATTGTAGTCTTTGCCTTCCTCGGGTTTTGGTTTTGGTTACCCATGTAATACATGAATTCTGGGTTCGATGGACATCTTCGAACAGATGTCCTTCCCCACAATAGATACATGCTATATTTTCAAATCTATTCAGTGGCTGTGCTGTAAAACTATTAAAGTCGTTAGTGGTAAATTTTTTAAGCATCGAGGATACCTGAGATGCGAGTGAAGTAAGAGCATCTACTTCATGTATTCCAGTGACTCATATTCCTGACGTTGCTCGATTGGTTGGCCATTGATAATTGTTACTGGCAATCCTCTTAATGATTTCATAAGCCTCATTGTGAGACTTAGAAAGGAGAGCACCATTAGCAGAAGCGTCCACTATTATCCTCGTGTGAGCATTGAGACCATTATAAAATGTCTCAAGTTGGATGCAATGTGGGATTACGTGATGAGGGCACTTCCATAATAATTCTTTGTACCTTTCTCATGCCTTATATGTAACACCCCTTACCCGTATCCAACTTCGAACCGGTACGAGGCATTACTAGACTTAACTTGCTTGAACATATAACTTTGGGCTTTAAAGTTTCGTTTCCAACTTAAGACTTTTCATACATATGCTTAACATCCTTATTACAGGCCTACGAGACCTCAAACATGCATACGAGAGGGTTTTGGAATTTAATTGGAAACTTTTGCACACTTAGAAAATTTCTATTTAAAACAGGGTCACACGCCCGTGTGGAAGAAGGGATACGCCCGTGTGACATATCACACACCCGTGGTTGACACTAACTTGTATCACATGGCCTATCATATGCCCGTGTGTCTGGTCCGTGGTCGACACTAACTTACATCACACGGCCAGTCACACGCCCGTGTCCTTCAACCGTGTGGCGAATTAAATTCCAATTCAGGTGCAGACTTACGTACGGCCTGGGCACACGCCCATGCCCATGGTCGTGCCTCCCACACGGCTGAGACACACGACCGTGTCTCTGCTCATGTGTTTTCTACTGAGCATATTGACTTGTAAGCCTAGCATGCATAGGGACACACGGCCAATCAACATGCCCATGGGGCTGGCAATGTGTCACACGGCCTAGACACACGCCCGTGTGTCTACCCCTGTGGACATTTAAACGGCTATCTACCAAGCCATATGCCACCCTGTACAGCACCCATACTTGCACCAATCCAATCCAACACATATCATGACTATAAAGTACTTCTAAGGACTCAAAACCAATACATCTACACAAGCATACACTTCATGAAATTCATCATCATTGAATATATATATAAACTTTTCAAGTATTGGCCCACTTCCAAAGACCACTTACAAAATGAATTTAGCAACATTAATAGCCAACACTTTGGCTAACAAATGTGACATAAAAAAATAGACTAAGCCCTATACATGCCATACTCAAAATGAATCTAACTTGGCTATACCGAAGGGTAGTTGATAGTGTGATTTCCATACTCTGGCGTTCCATGAAATCTCGAGCTAACTTGGCAATACTACAAGGAAAAGGGAAATGAGAGGGGCAAGCATAAAGCTTACTAAGTTTGCATGAAATAAATAGCAACATAAAACTCATAATGTCATTCATCCATTTCATAGAATAAAACACAAGTCTTAAGCTCATTTCCATAACTTACTCATATTTACTCTTACTAATTACATAACATGCCACATATCGTGAACCATTCTCATGAATTACTCACATATACCTGTATCACCTCATCACTTAGTATTGGCATTAATCTCATCTCTAGCATAAGCTTAACTATTTACCACATGAAAATTACTTGAGATATTCAAGGATATATAATCATCCTCATTCACATAATTATGACACCAATGTCACATCCTAGATGTGGTCTTACGTGGGGTCACTTCTAAATGCCGATGCCATATCCCCGATATGGTCTTATACGGGATCTCGTATTGATTGTCGATGCCATATCCCGGATATGGTCTTATACGATTCTCATATTTGATGTCGATGCCATATCCCAGAAATGGTCTTATACGGGATCTCTATTCAATGCCGAGGCTATATCCCAGACATGGTTTTATACGGGACCTTACCATTCTCATGATTCGTTATTAGTATACTCACATTCACTATAGTCCACACGGGACTTCAACTTCACTATTTTCATCATTTTGCTCATTCAACATCATAACTCGATTTCATAGAAATATTGTACAACATTGCCAATATCAATCGTTTAGAAACTTAATAACATGATGTTGAATTTGTTGCACACAAACTTACCTCGATTTCAAAATAGGTTAGATGATCTATCTAGTCCGATACTTTGCCCTTTCCTCGTTCGAGATTAATTCTTTATTCTTCTTTATCTATAATAGCAAATTAGCTCATTTAATTATCACATTAACTAATGCATTTTAATAATCATGCTTTGGTAAAATTACTATTTTGCCCTTAGGCTTTCACAAAATGACCATTTCACCCATAGGCTCAGAAATCAATTCTAATCAAATTTCTTTCTTTAACCAGCCTAAGTGAACATTTATTACTCTTATGGAAACCATAAAAACTTATTATTTCACACATTTACCACACATTTTACAACATTTACAAAAAGGTCATTTTAGGTGTTTTCATGGTAACACCTTTCACAAGAGTTGTTTATTAAACATCTATGACTCATTTTCTTCCATAAAAATGCAGCAAACAACTTAAAAACTCACATGGAAAAACTCTAAACTTTTCACCATATTGCAAAATAGTCCCCTCTTTAGAAAGCTTAAGCTTTTGGGGTCCCAAAAGTACAAATACTATCAAGAAATGATCACTAAAACACTTACTTGTAAAGAGAAGAGTGTGCTAAGATTTTTGAAGCTTTCAAACCCCTATTTTCTTCTAATTTTAGGTGGATGAATGAAGGAGAAAAGATAATATCTTTTCTTTCTTTATTTTAATATAAAATCCCAATTTAGTCCACCTAATCCACCCACTTGACCAAATTTTGACCTCTATTGTCCCCTATGGCCAGCCAACCATCATATAAGGGGCTAATTGCCCTTTAAAGATCTCCAATTAATATTCTGTAACACCCCAAACCCGGCCCATTCACTACGACCGAATTTGAAATGCCACCGTGGAAAACGTTTGAAAATATATTGACTTAAAGTAAAACAAAAATTTTGCATGCCTTTAATAAAATATTGGGTATGTAAAATTCCAAAATAAAATTAAGTTATTAAATTTAAAGCTTTAAAATAATTTATCAAAGTATAAATTTACTCTTTAAAAGAAACATTCCAGAATATTAACTTAATCATCAATCCACCTTAAAACATAATAATAAAATTAAACACTTATAGTGGCCTTATCACAATAATTAAATATTCCAAGTAATGAATTATAAAATAACTTAAAACAAGTAAAACTTCTTACATGGGCCACCTCGTATCCACTCCAACCCGGTCCAAGCTTTATGCATCACTGCGATGTTGGAAAAATTTGGGTGAGTCAAGCAGGCTCAAGGCATAGTTATTTCACAAGTCTCCACATACCAAGCTTAGCCCATATCCACACAAATCCACTTACATAAATATGCAACATGTAACCCAACCCAACCTAGTGTCCATCCGTTACACCTACCTTGGCGGACCATTTGCCCAAGGCCGTATTAATCCACCGATCAACCAAGTGATCCATATAACTTACCTTGGCGGACTTGTCAAGACAAGGTCGTATTGAGCCACCGATCACATAAGTGATCCCACATATCAATCAGTCCACGGTGATGCACACAGCTATCATCCGCCGAGATGTGGCACCTAGCCAACACCTCCTTGATGAGGCACATAGCCAACATCAAGCGCCAATGTAGCACAAGGCTAACATTAGACCACGTACATAAAGTACACCCTTCCTTCGATAGTCACATCCCAAGTCCCATGCATACATATATATCATGGCAATATATCACTTGAACAATTATACATCACATGCCATCACATTTCTTACATATATCAAATGTAAATCAACGTCATAAAATACTGACATGATAAATCGATTACCCATTATGGGTATCCACCATCTTAGCATTTATTTCACTATCATTCATGTTATACACATACATATAATAACACACTTAAACATTCAAGAGACAAGTCGATAACTACGCGACCGACTATTTAGCGAAATCTGAACTATTTGAATCTAACCGGATCTTGGAACGTGGTTTTCCTCCTTCCTTACTGCCGATTTGGTCCTAAATCATCAAAGTTAGAATCGGCTAACCTTATTATCAAATATGGCCTATGGCCGAATAGCACAAACCCACTTACCTATTTCTTCCAAATCCCGAAATCACACACTTGCACCTTTAATAGTCGAAATCCCTACTAATCACTTGTTAGTATCGGTTTTAAGCATAAATCCATAATCATGGCCCTTGGCCGAATAGTACCTAACACTTACCTTAGATAATCGAATCCAAGAGACTTCCTCAATGCTTCCTTCTTTCGGCTACACACACAAAAGAACATACTTAATGGCACTATGACATTCGGCCATGTTATAAAAACCAAGACCAAATACTTGGTTTCAATATAAGAACCCAAAACCGATTGTTTAAAGAAAAATACTTACCACTACACTTGAGACGAAACTAAGAGCAAGAGATCGACAACACCACCCTAGGAGATTCGACAATGGCTTCAAAGGTATCTCATACATGCTACTGTGGCTCAAAATAATGATGGAGAAGAAAAGGAAATAAGGCTTATAAGGTTCGGCTAAGAAACAAGTAGAGAAGAAGAAAGGAACATAAATGGCCTTGAAACACTTGGAGTTTCGGTCAACACTTGAAGGGATGAGCAAGTTCTAAACTAAGTGGCCTTTAGAGATTCAACTATACAAGAAAATTAGTAGAAAATAAGGTTTTAAGAAAAGAAAGAGAATAGGAAGAAAATACAAAGAGATTCAAAAGGAGACTAAAAAAAATCAAAAAGATGGACACACTCCTTAAGCAAAAGTCGGCACTTATTTGCTCCCTAAAGAACCCCTTGGCCAGCCACCACCTTTCCTCTAATCCAATCCCATAATAATCTCTTATTTAATTTCTTTATCACCCATTTGAAATAAATAAAAAAAAATTCAGCATTTATCTTCTATCTTATCTCTTAATCACCTATTCAAATAAATAAAATAAAACCATAATTATTCTTCTCTTCCAGCTGAATTTAAAAAGAAACATAAAGCTTATCCTCATCTATTTGAAAGTCCATGTGCAGACCACTAGCTCCTCTCCTTGACGCAAAATGAAACTTCCCCGCTTCCCGCAGTTTCAACATAAGACCTCTCTGAAACACCACACGCTACCAGCCACTTCGCTGCTAGCTTCTTTGTGTCATAAACTTCCAACAATTCTTTTTAAGAGCTCCTTCCCTAGCTCCCCCTTGTCTTAACGCCAAAATAAAAAATAACACGCCTTCCTGCTGCCAATAAGACTCGAACCAAGGCCCTTGCCCAGACGTCATTTCCAGGCCCTTAAATGGCGCATTACAGCCACTTTACCAAGGCGCTCTTTGTGTCCAAAAGCGCTTATAACTTCCCTTAAGCCCTCTTTAGCCCAATTTCCTTTTTAACGTCAAAAATAAAAGTCTCCAATGCTTCCCACGTTGCTCGAACCTCCTCCCCCTTGGTACTCCCTTTGACGCAACCTTCTCCCCTTGCACCCTTGCGCCTTCATGCCACTTTACCACATGGTTCCTTGTGACATGCTTCACATGAAATTTCCTTTAAAGCCTCCTTTACCAAGCTTCCCCTCTTTAGACTTAAATTCTAAAAATTTTCCCAAAGCTTTCCCTTCCATCCTAGAATTTTAGGAACCCCTAAAATATCTCCAAGCATACCCATAACCTACTAGCACTTGAATTATGCACAAAATGCATAACCCCAAATCTGGGATGTTACATATTCTATGGCTATTTGGCCTCTTTAGCTTATAAATTAGAACTTTTGCACTTTATGCGATTTAGTCCTTTTTCGCGATTAAGCATGAAATAGCTAAAATTAAAGCACCAAAATTTTCATGCACCTATATAATCATGTTCTAAATCATAAAATAACATAAAAATAATTTTCTACGACCTCGAATTAGTGATTTTGAAACCACTGTTCCGACTAGCCCCTAAATCGGGCTGTTACATCATACTAGGACTCATCATCCATTTGTTGGAAAGCGGTGAACTCGTTCCTCAACTTAGCATTCTTTCTAGGCGAGAAATACTTAATGAGGAATCTTTCTATTAACTCTTGCTATATGGAAATTAAATTTGGTGGTAATGAGTTCAACCAGGCTCGAGCTCTGTCCCTTAGCGAATATGGGAATAGCTTCAATCGTAGTGCATCTTCGATTACTCCGACTAACTTGAAAGAATCATTCACCTCCATGAACAGTCCTAAGTGCAGGTGAGGATCTTCGATAGGCATTCCACTAAATTGGCCCACTGTCTGAAGCATCTGGAACATGACTGGCTTTAGCTCTAATTGTTGTGCCTCAATTTTGGGTTTCCTAATACCCGGATTAAGATCATGAAACACTAGCACGGTATATTGTCTTAGAGCTCGATCCCTATCATCAGCAATAAGGATAGGATTTTGAGCAAGGTTTGCTCTGTTTCCTTGATTTGGATTTTTGAAATTCATTTTTTTGGTCCTTCTCTGACTTGCTTGTCTTCTTTGTAGTCAAAAAGTTCTTTCAGTCTCAGGGTCTACAAAGAGTAAATCAATAATCCGGTCAATACTTATAAACATCTGAAATAAACACTGAAAAATTAATTAAGTTAAAATTGAACAGGAAAATAAACCAAAATCCAAAATTAACAAATTCACAAATAATAAATTTTTAAAATAGTCCCCGACAACAGAGCCAAAAACTTGGAACAACGGAAATGTGCAAGGATACACAATCGCAACAAGTAATAAAGTGACAAGTAAATGTCGAGTTATCGTACCCATAGGGACTGTGAAAAGAATTATTTATGAATGCAATTTTAAAAACACATTGGTGAAGAAAAATATTTTGATTTGAAGAAGTGATTAAAAACTAGGATTTTAACAAATTAAAATAAATAAAAATAAAACAAAAGTTCTAATGCACGATTTCAAAAGATGATTTTAATCAAGATGACATAATTGTGTTAGATTAATTACATTTCTTAACTTAGAATTATTAAACTCATGTTCATGTTGTTGCGAATAAATTCACAACAACTCAGTAATTTGCCAACTTATGAACATACTTACCTACCAAAATCTATTTATCTCTTAACCATATCTCTACGTCAATTCAACCGATCAAACAAATTTTAAAAAGCAAATGTGTTAATACACATACATACTTCTGAGATTAAAATAATCTCTTGTACATATCTCTATGCCAATTCAAACAATTAATTCAATCTTATAAGCACATAAAAGATTACGCAAGGTAACAATGTATTTCTACCTTGAAATAGTTTAATCACAATAATCTTGCAAGTTATGCAAGGCTAATATATCGTTACATACCGTTGGTAATTTAACCCTCAGCTACCTTAGATGATTAAACATGCACTAATTAAGTATTGTGTCAATTAATTACAATTTCAATCCATTTAAATAGTTAATTCATTAGTTACCTTACAATTGTAATGCAAGAATAACTTAGTCATGGTTTTACTCAATCAAACATCTTACCGAGGCCTATAATAGTACAACCAAAATTTTAATAACTCAAGTAGACGAAATACAATCAACCTAACTCGAATTAAATTCAAGCCATATCAATTAAATTAAACAATTCAACATCACAAATATTCATAGACATGTTCATCATAACAACAACAAAATTAAAAGGATAGGGAACAAGAATCAAATCCGATGTTTTCTCTGTGGCTTGACTAGTTTGCTCCACTCCTCCTCCTCTTGTTCTTGTCGAATCGAGGCTTCTACAAACACTTGAATGCTGCTCCAAATGGTTGTTGATTGACTCTTTTTCAAGAGGTGAAATTGGCAAGGGAATAAGGGAAGAAAATGAAGAACAATGGAAGGGAATGAAGAAAGAAAAATGAGAGAGAAGTGAAGAGATGAGAAGGGTTGAGATGTGTTTGAAGAGAGTAGCCAAGAGGGGTATTTATAGGTTGATAAGGCTACTAAAAATAGAAAAAATCAGCAGCCAAAGACTCCCCCCATGGCCGACCACACATGTGGCATGTTTGAAGATTTCAAACATGCTATTTTAAGGTAGGGGCAAATCTAGAAAGGCATAAATAATGGAGGGGTTTGAATGCAATTTTCAGGAGTCTTCAAGGGCCATTTTGCAAGTCAAATAATCAGCCAAGCAAGCTGATGGGTTAGCATGTGGGACGGTTTTGGGCTACCCAGTGCTCAGTTGGATCGATTTTCTCGGTTCAACTTAACTAGACCCCTTTTCATAATTAATTAACAATAATTTATTTAACCCGATTTAAATTGAATTAAACTTAAAATTAATTATATTACGAATTAATACACATGATTTGGACCGTCTTAGGCTGAAAAATTAAGTTGCCTTGATGCTTCAAAATTGCTTCTCGGTTTTGCGGTTCTAGTAGTTCTGCCAAGCCGTTTTTTGCCCTTTGTGCAAATCTGTCAAAAATAATCAAAATTAATCAAAATTTGATATAAAATTAATTAAAATTCAACGTGTTCATAATTTGAGTGTAATTTAATTATTTTATAATAATTATATATTTTTCAACAAGAATTTTATTGAAACTGCATGAATTTGAGTTAAAAAGGGCATGAAAAAGTGTGTATATTTTCGTGTTTCCAATCCCTCGTAACTCTAAAGTCTCTTTAAACCCCTCAAAACCACCCACTTTAAAAACCTTTCTTATCCCTTTTATTTTGCTGTAAATTTTTCCTTTGTTTCACTTTGTGCAGGGATTAATGCACCACACTAAGAAGGCAACAACAACAAATTGTTATGAGGAATTATGAGTAATCAATCGAGGTTAAGGGTTCCTATTTGGTTTTTAATGTTCCACTGCATATTGCTTGATTTCAATTAGTTATTCTAGTGAAAGTATACTGACAATGCCTCATAGAAAATCTATAAAACCTAATGTGCAAGAGACATTGGTGGTATTGAATCCCTCTAAATTCTTAACACAAATGTAGAAAAAAATTCTTAAAAATTCAAGGAAAAACATTTATACAAGAAAGGGGATTTGAGTCATCAATGGTCTTGTGCAAGGAAATTTGGTCATTAGTTCGGTACCAAAGGTGGGAACGCTTTTGTGAAACCCCGAAAGAAAATGTGGTTATCTTAATTTTTCAAGAATTTTATGCTGCAATAAGGGATCAAGAGGCTAGAAGACCTTATAAGGCCATTTGGGAAACCGTAACAGAAAAGGTAAGGAGGTACGCGTTACTCTTCGAGAAATTTGTGAGTTCTACAATGTTCCATACTATGAAAACGATTTTCTTGTTAATACAAATCTAGACACTTTTAGGGGCATAATGGATGACATTGTAAAATACTTAATTGAAGGGAGGTGCATGGAACCACCGACCGGATATGAATTACCAACCAATTTCAATCAATCAATTATATTTCCGATAGCTAAGATGTGGATGCAATTTCTTTACACTAGAATTACACATGCCATGAATGTCTCTAATGTAAACACTTTCGAGCTCTTTTGTTGTATGGAATCTTGTAGAAAAAAATAGATATGTGCTGGCAGATGGATCTATCGTAGCATGAAGCGATGTATAAGTGGCCAGAAGGTCGGGGTTTTCTTTACCCACCTTGTGATAGCGCTATGCAAAAAAGTGTAGGGTTTCGATAGAAGAAAATGAGCAGTTTATGAGACCGAGAAAGAGCTTAATAGGAGATTCTATGTGCACACAATACATTGAGCTCAACCGAAAACAAATCAATGATTAGAACTAGAGGAGAAAGCAAAAGATGAACGTCTCGACTTCTCTAAAAAAAGGCAACAAAAATTCAAAAAAGAAGTGAAATCTCGAATGTAGAATGGATAATTAGATGGATGTAGGAATCGAGACCGGTCATTCAAGAGTTTACACAATAAAATAATATTAAAGTACCAAATTACTCGCCAAAAAAATATGGATCCAAGTCATTCCATGCTAAATTCTAGGAGTACAAAAGTGAAGATGAGGAAGGGAGTAGAAGTGAATAAGAGGAGGAGGAGGACACAGAGCAAAACTTTCAAGATGAAAAGGATGACAGCTATAAGGCGGCATTGCAGCTGCAATATATTACACAAAAAGGACTCGTCATTCGTAGCCCAACCCTACATGCACATTCATCGAGTGGAGGCTCTTCTTTGAAACACATCTCAGGAAAAGGAAAAGCACCAATGGAGGGGGAAATTGCCCTATTCTAAAGATTCTATCGATTAATAAACTTTTTAATTATTTTTAAGAGTTGTAAAACTTAATTTGGATGATTTTTATTTTATTGTTTTAGGAGTAGGATTAAAAGTATATTTATATATATATTCTGTTTTTGCATTTTCTATGTAGGAACCCCACATTAAGGAAGCATTATATATACAAGCTTTCAACGAACAAGGAAGGAAGCACCTACCAGAAGACTACGACAATGTCACGATCAATCGGATAACTTCCTTTCTTAAATATTTAGCGGCTGCACATTAGGGACAATGTGCTATCTAAAGTGTGGGGGTAACATCGGAAATTTTGTTTTTATTTCCATGTTTTTCTTTTAGTTTTTCTTGTCAAAGTGTGCTTGAGCTTGTAGAAATACGAATGATTGGTTAGGAGTATGTATATAGGTTGGTTGTATTTATCAGAATTTGACATGATAGTGAATGATTTTAAATTTTTAGTTATTAAACTAATAAGTTCTATATATTACATTGTAAATAAGCATTAAGTAATTGAAAGTACCAGATGACATAAAAAATATAGGAAAACAAGCATGCTAGTATGTATGATAAACAATTAAATTTGTGATTTATTGATTGATTAAATTTGTGAATATTGAGACACCTAGGGATGACCTAAGGCATTTTGGTATAATCGAAAGCCAAAATGCTAAACCTTATTCATCAATCCTTGGTACCTATTTTGAGCCAAAAAATGCTTTTTTAATGGACCTTCATATAAAACCCGAGCCAAAATATCAAAATGTACTTGTCCTTTTTCTTTGGTCTTGGAATTGCACGAATTTAGACATCTAGCCATACGTATTGAGGGATAAGTAGATACATCATGGCAATTTTGTAAAAATTAGAGTGAAATAGGAATGAGCAACGTGATATTTTGACTATAGGTAGCCAAAATGTGCAAAACAAAAAAAAAATAGAAAAATACAAAATGAGTAGAAGAAAGCATTTGAGCAATGAAAAACAAAAACATTGTGAAGTGAGATATGTTGAAAAAAAATCAAAGTGACTCAAAAACAAAGTCACAACATTAGAAATCTCAAATCATTAGTGCACAAAAACTCCTAAGCTGACCGTAGTTACTTTATCATACTATGACTTCCTACATGGAGAAATAAGGAAGGTGAGAGAAGGAGAAATGAGGCGGTGAGCGGGCAAGGGTTATTAAGGGGGAGAATAGACAACAATGTGATGTGCCAAACTACTTTCTTGCTTGAAACTATTTTGATGCTCCTTGTTTTTGAATTCCATGCCAGTTTTAAACCTTAGAACATTACAAGTTGAAAAGTCCTATGTGACTTAGGTAGATCTATTCATGAATTGACATTATATTGAGTTATCACAATAATGATTGTTTGTATTTTGCTAGGATAATTAAATTGCCTTTATGATTTATCGATGGATCTATATATCTGAGGACCTTATTGTTTGTATTCTTTGTAATATAGTGAACTTAGGTGTTTGAAACTAAAAATGGTAAGTAACTTATATATCATGCTAGACTTATATGTAGATATGATTATTCTTGGTTATGTGTTCCCAAAACCAATCTTTGTATCATACTTGTTCAAGAGTCGTCTTTTATTTTCGTTTTTATATTTCTTTGCTTGAGAACAAGCAATGACTTAAGTGTGGAGGAGTTTTCATACTTAAAGAACTTGAATATGAGCAATCTTATTAAGTTTTATTTAGTTTTTCTACCTTAATTTCAATTTAATAAAAAATATGATTTGAGCTGATTTTATAACCTTAGGGGGCTAAGGAGGCCTAAGGGAAGACTAACATGTTTGACAAGTGTACAGGACACCATTCGAAGGCATTAGAACTCGAGACTAGTCGCCATGTTGCAACACAAAAGTTCAAACATTGCAATATAGGGAGCAAAAGGCCAATATAACTATATTGTCTTTGGTATTGCGACATAGCTAGTGGATGTCGCGACACACTGCTAAAGTTGAGTTCGAGCTAAGCAAATTGCCTTCAATGTCGTGATATAGTTAGTGTATGTCGCAACACCGACCCTATACGTGAAAACATTAACGAGATGAGGACATTTTGGTCTGCACAATATATTTTAACATAAAAACGTAAGCTAAACTAAGGCTAAAGACAAAGACCAACCCTAACATTATAAATAAGCTCATTAAACACTTGAGTTATCATCTGTTCAGTAATTTAGACTTTTTCCTTTCAATTTAGTTTTCAGTTTTAGTTTAAATTATATTAGAATGATTATAAAAAGTCATTTTTAAACATCCAATAAAATAAAAATGAGTCGCATTATAACTTTTAAAAACTTCTAACTAATATACATACTTTTTAACGCTAGATCATAAAAATAGAATTAAATAAAACTAATGTCAAACAATTAAATAAAATTAGCAAACAATAATAGTATTGCAAGGTTTAAGTTTTTGTTCATCTAGATTTATGAATTATTGTCTGATGGGTTAAAATTTAGAAATTTAAGATTTATGATTCTAGGGAAAAGGTTAAAACTGTACCCAACATATAAATTAGATGCCAAAAGGCCTAAATAATACACTCCCTACACCAAATGCCAGATTGGTTTTAGGCAACATTTCTGAAATGAGTTTTATTAGTTTCTTGGGGGCCTGCATATAACACTAATATATATATTCAACCAAGAAAGATGGGATATAGTTTTGTTTCAACCCTATCTACCATCCTTGGCTTCAATTGGTTTATAAGATCGATGGAATGTTTGTTGACAACAGCTTTAACACAGTAGAGTTATCTGTGGTTGGGGCTTTCTACTGATAAGAGCTAACCATATTATAGCAGTCCAGACTTTCATCTCTAAGTTCAGCTAAGGGCATTTGAACTTCGGTCTTGATTATTCTCATAACCCTACCTAACAGGGAATGTATATTGGGATGTAGGAGACTTTGCACTATTGAAAGCTCGAGCAGCCACCAACGTTGGCTGTTGACCTGTGTGTTTTCACCAGCGGAACCAGCGACTGGACAACATCTGCCATCAATGGTCTGTAGTCAGCTTCTGGTTGCACACACATAGCAGCAATAGCTGCAACCTGAATGACTTCTTTCATTGAGTATTGACCTTCTAGTGTTGGATCCATTATCTGGACGACCTTCTCCCTATCTGTTAACTGAGGCAAAGCCTGTGCCATATACAACACACAAAAACTGAAGAATGACAGATAGAAACAGATGCAAGAATTCACCAGTCACAAAACAAAGAAGAGATTAATGAAGAAAAATAGACCAGTGTAGAACCTTAAGTAAATAACATAAACTTAACCATCATAGAATAACTTACAAGACTGAAAAAGGATTTATAGCTCAAGATAAAAGAACTGAAACTCACCCATGATACAAGAACACCTTCCCCATGAGGTCTCTTTGCATCAACTGGTACTCTGCCTGTAAGCAACTCCAAAAGAACAACACCATAACTATATACATCTGATTTTGTAGTTAGATGTCCAGTTAAAGCATATCTGTACAGCAAGGCAACCAAACCGAAGATCAAACGGGGCAGTTATAATTTGATAAGAAAACCGTTAAGTATTAAATTAGCAACAACAACCCCTCCAGTTTGGAGTAAGAGTTTGTTATTTCATACTCAGGAGCAACGTATCCCTGGGTGCCCAATACTCGAGTTGAAACATGTCCGCCTGCTTTGTCTGATCCAAGCTTGGCCAATCCAAAATCAGAAACTTTGGCATGGAAATTTTTGTCCAAAAGGATGTTACTGCTCTTAAAATCCCTGTGAATCACAGGAGGGCTAACGTGTTCATGGAGATATTCTAATCCCTTAGCCGCTTCCAGAGCAATTCTCAACCGGGTTTCCCAGTCCAGTTTTAAGTTTACATTGTTATAACCTGCATTTTGAATGCAACCAGTAAATCAGTTGTTATGGATACAGCTCTCCTATATCAATCATTCTTCCAAACTAAACTAAGCCCGATCTTGTTTCAAAAAGGATTATCAGAGTTTTGACATCATGATGTTACTGAGCTCTTAAAATAGTCACTGCTAGAGTGAAATTCAAGCTTGTACATGATCTTGATTGATGAGACTTAGATTAGGCATCTGACAAATGAATAAACAAACATCATTCAAAGGCAGAACACCTAGATAAGCCCTAGCATTTCTGAAAAGTCAAGATCATTTTAGATAGCCAAAAAGGACCAATGATTTTTTTAAAATGTCAAACTCAGAAGGATTTTAGACATCAATCCTTCCACACTTGCTAAGACAAGATTTTACAATATCCCAAATTTCAAGATTTTACAATATCCAAAATTTCTTTCAGGGCATTCCCATTTGTGCTTCACTTAGCTTTGGAAACTCCCCATAAGTGCATGAACATTTGTCAATTTCAAAAAAGTGGAAAGCAAGAGTTGCAGAAATGTGGTGCAAATAATACCACCCAGCTTTTATATGCTGAAGATAAATCTTGATTAGAATAATAAAAAAAGCTTAATTAACAGCTCATGCACATTGAAATTTTAATAAACAAAGGTTACTACTAAGTACTAGCTTACCATTAATGGGATACAGATGTTCCTGCAGACCACCATTTGCCATAAACTCATAAACAAGCAGTTTACGACTACTATTTGAGCAATACCCAATCAAATCCAACAAATATGGAGAACGTAGACGTTTCAGCAGTTCCACCTACAATTGTGTATGGTCAATCAATTAGTATAAACTCACCTTAAAATAAAAGGAAAGTTAACACAAATGATATCATAACTTTATTAACTCATTTTATCCATTTTTTCCAGAAGAAATATAAAGAATGAGGTAAACAGAAAGTATATTGTCGACAGGTTAGCATGGCACATTTGAAATACAGATATCAGAACACCAGAAAAGTGCACTTAGAACAGTATTCATAGCAGACCTCCATTTTAAATTCTTCTTCTCCTTGCTTCCCTGCCTGATCCATTAACTTGACAGCAACTTTCCTGCCATTACTAAGCACTCCCCTGTATACGGACCCGAACCCACCATGGCCAACCACATTAGACTTGCTGAAACCACCAGTGGCTGAATGTAACTGCTTAAAAGTAAAGACATGAAGCCCTTCGTCCATAGCAACTTCAAGATCGGTAGAGCAAGCTTTGTCCTTAGAATCAACCACTTCAGAGACAAAAGACCAACAATACATCAAGTTGCATAAAAGGGAACATTAGGAACCGAGTCATGCTAAAGCAACAAGCTCACTTTATTGATGATTACTTATACTACAGGCCCTGACTACAAACCATCATAAGTCCGAGTCCCCAAAGACCCAAAATAATTGTTGTCAAAAGGGTATAATCAACTTACCATCTTTTGGGAAGCACTTGATCGTGGGGACGAAATTAAACAAACAAATAAAGGCAAAAAGAACTATATAAGAAACAGAACAAGATGAATCAAATATATTTTTCCACCTTTTTTTGACAGGAAAAAGAGGGAAGAACAAAAGATGAACTAGTCCTTATGAAAGTACACAAAGGGAATGCATTTTCCCCAATAATTTTCCTATATTCACATCTACTACACCGTCATCATACCCAACATAAATATACAAGAAAATGAAAGCAGAGAAAAGAAAATAGTGTAGTTTACTTAAAATAGTATGTAGACAATACCGGTAGAGTGGGATTTGGAGCGCTTAGAGAGGACCTTGTTACGAATATAACAATAGTAACTAAAAGCCACTAAAAGCGAAGCAACAGCCACTGAAGCAAGCACTACAATGGCTACCAATGCAATGCGTTCTTTCCTCCTATAATACGAATATGAAAACTCAGGATCTTCCCCTCCTTTCTCCATTTTTGTTCTCCTATTTCCCTTTGAAACCTAGTTCGCCTCCGAATATAAGAAAATACCGGTCTTATTTGAACTTGGAGATTCTCTCTCTCTCTCTCTCTCTCTCTCTCTCTCTCTCGCTTTCTTCTCGCTGTGTCAGACACCAGGCTCAGTGAGTTTTACTTTACTGTTTTTTTCTTCTCCGACTGGCGCGCACACAAAGAGCTTTTCCTTTTAGTCCTTTCCTTTTCACTGCATTTGCATTTCCTACCTCAACTTAAATCATACTTTTTTTCAAGATTACCACATATATAAAACTAAATATTTATATATGATGCACCCGTACTTATTTATATATACACTTCACCATTCAATCATATCATAGCACTATTACTAACAGTACGTTTGGGTGGCATGAATAGCCGACCCATTTCGAGTCTAGGGGAATGATTATTTCGTAATTTGGTTTAATGAATTCCTTATTCAGCTGAATTAGAATCTTTGACAACGAATGACTATTTTTCACTTCTATAAAAGAATGACTATTTCACTCAATAATTAATAACATATAACTCAAGACAAATTCTATCAAACTTGAATTGGTTTTTTCAACATCATTCTCGCAATAGGGATTTTGAGCCATTAAATTCTAGAAGTCAACAACTAACCAAAATCAAGGATTGGAGCGATGGAAGACCACAAAAATGCAATTGAAGCTAAAGATTAGAAAATAAGAAAAAAAATCATGAGAAATCTGTGATGAAATTTCATAAAGCTTCAACAATGGTTGATGGTAACAATAACCACAGTTGTCAGTGGCGAAGTCAGGGCCTGGCATTGGTCTCTATCTCTTTAAAAGGTAAAATTTTTATTTAGACCCTTAAAATTTTTTAAAAATTTTAACTTAGTAAAGTCAAAATTGTACTTTGACTCTCCCTAAAATTATAAAAATTTGATTTAATCCTTTACAAATTAGAAAGATATAAACTATAAAAAATTAAAATTTTATCCTAGTAGCCTCTAAAAATTATCCCTTTCACTCCCGACGATTATGATTGTGATGAGCTCAGAATGAAAAGATTCTGGAAATATCAAAGTTGGTTCATTAAAAAATTTAAGAGAACTAGATAGAACTCCATAGAAAAGAAAGAGATAAAATAATATTAAAATAAAATGGTAGGTTTTAATAATATTTTAAATATTTAAATATAATAAAATAATTTTAAATATGATTTTATATTTATTTTAAATTTAATAAATTAAATATATTGTTAGATTAATTTTTTATTATTGAATATAAAATGTTAAATTATTTATTTTCAAATATTATTTTGACATAATATTTATAAATTTATTAAGAACTACATCATATTTTTATAAATAATATATTATACTATTAAATATATTTATAATATATATTAATAAATTATAATATTAAATTTTTCTACATATATTATTTTTATTATTTTTCTGAATTATATTAATGAAATTAAATTTATATAAACATTTAATAATAGAATAATAAAATGGGCAAATATCCAAAATATGCTCAAATATTTGAAAAATTACGAAATGGGCGGTTGTAGAAAATTTACGGAAAGGGCCATTTCCCCAAAAGCGCGTCACGTCGGTAGCGTTTTTGGGGATAAAAACTAAAGCGCTTATAGAGATGCTTTTGTCCACCTCAACAAAAGCGTGCCTACATGGACGTGTTTTTGTTGAGGTGGACAAAAGCGTCTGGCGGGCGCTTTAGCCCGTGTTTTTAAAAAAACTATTCTCAAATATTTTAAAAATTTACGAGAATAAACCTTTATAAAGGCTCAAAGTGACAACACCATTTTTTTAAGGTGTCATCAATTAATAAGGAAATATAACTTACAAAGAAAATCTTTATATAGACCCAAAGTCTCATTTCCTTGTTTTGAGTAAAGTGGGATATGAGATATGTGTATTTATAGACTCATGAATAGTTTTGCAACATTCCTAAACAATGTGGGATTCTTCCTCTTTTAACTAACAACATGAGATGATATGCTACACTATATATGATTTTTTACAAAACAATTTCTCTTTTTTTAAATTTATTTAACATTTTCTTATATTATAAAAACAAAAACAAAACAACTCAAATATATTTTCATAGATCACATGACAATTTACGAGAATTCACGGAAGAAAGATGAAACCGAGGCACCTAACAAAGAACAAAGATGACTAGTACTACAATGATCATTACACCTTGATCTTCAATAAAAACTCTCTTCAGAAAATTTGTTTCTTTCTCAACAAGATGAAGTATAATTTTCTATAAAGCTTGAGTAAACAAAGCTTAATCCCAACATAAATTATAAATATCTTTTGTTTAGCTTATATGCTCTACTTAACCTTTGATTCGCATGGTTATAGTTTGTTTAATATTTTAGCTTGAAGATGAACGCATTCATTGATTTGTAAACTTTTACAAAGAAAGGAAGAAAAGTCTCAATACATTGAAATTAAACTCAAAGATATACAAATTAATCCTAAGGAAACCATATTAATCCTAAGGAAAAACATTAAAAGAAAGCCACCAAATCCACCATTCAAGCTACATATAAATCCAATTGGAAGATAATTAAAAATTATTATTTTTATAAAAATAAATTATATTATTACTCTTTTAAAAAGTTCACACATATCATGATGTGACCATTTAATTTTAAAATTACTTATTTATAAAATTATATTAAAAATATATTTATAAAATATTTATTCATTTAATTTAAAAACATATTAAAATTCTATAATCAAGCATATTTGGAAGAAAAATTTAATAGAGGACCATTTTGTTGATCTTTGAAATATTTAAATATTAACTTACTTATTTTTCGGTACTAATAGAGAGAAGTGTCTCTCACAACGAACCATCTTTCATTAGTTATCCATAAAAGATTGCTTAACATAAACAAAAATAAGTAAATAATAACATATATTAAATATATTGGATAAATATCCCAAGTATAAGCATCAAAATACTTTATACAATATGAAAAATTGTCATGTGATCTATGAAAAATATATTTGAGTTGTTTTGTTTCTTGTTTTTTATAATATAAGAAAATGTTAAATAAATTTTAAAAAAAAAGAGAAATTGTTTTGTAAAAAAATCAAATATAGTGTAGCATGTCATCTCATGTTGTTAGTTAAAAGAGGAAGGAATCCCACATTGTTTAGGAACAAACTGCAAAACTATTCATGAGTCTATAAATACACATATCTCATATCCCACTTCACTCAAGAAAACAAGAGAAATGAGACTTTGGGTCTATATAAAGATTTCCTTTGTAAGTTATATTTCCTTATTAATTGATGACACCTTAAAAAAATGGTGTTGTCTGTAATATCCGGAATTAGGGCTTGTGCATTTTTGCCTAATTGCATGTGCTTGTATGGCAGAGTAAATTATGAATGTGTTTTATGAATTTCGTGAACTTTAAAATGTAGAAAAATGCCTTAGAAATTATTCGATTTTAAGTTTAAGAGAGGGAGCTAAGCCTAAGAGGCCTTAAGAAAATTTGTAGGTGAAATATAACACAGAAATGGGCTTGATTAAGTGGCATGAAGGCGCCACTTAGGGCCTTAGAGTGTGACGCCACAAGCAAGGGGAGAGGGCCTAGGTTCGAGTCACAAGGGAAGCAAATGAAAGTTTTATTTTTGCTACAAGGATGAGCAACAGTGGACGGCATATGGACTCTGGAGGAGAGAAGGTGGACGGCACAGGGACACTTCAAGATGAAGTGTAGATCAAGTTAGAAACTTGAAGATTCGGCTAAGGTAGAGAGTAATAGGGGATTTGATAGTGAGAGGAGGAATTGGCCGAATAGGGGACTCTAGGTGTAGTAATTTCGGCAAAAAGGAGAGAAGTGAGGCCATTCTCATTCTTTTCTCTTTTCTTTTTGTTCATTCAATCATCATCTTCCCAAGACTAATTTTTTCTCATTATTGACAAAAGTCAAACTTGGAGTTAGTTCTACTCTTGGCGAATTCTTTAATCATTAAACTCTCCCCACCCTTGTGTTTCTCTCTTCACCATTAAAGTGTCAAACACCATCTCCACCTTGGTTCTCAAAAGCCGTTTAGCTAAGGGTATAGTCTTGTTGACTACTTTCTCTAGGCCTTTCAAAACGTGTGATAGTGGTAAGTATTCATCTTTCTTAAGCAATCGATTTTGGGCTCGAGTTTTAGGAGGGTGCCCAATCAAGTGAGTAGGCCATGATTCTAAGATGGCCGAATGTCATAGTGCCATAATATTGTGTTCTTTTGTATGTAGCCAACGTTAAAGAGCATCAAAGGAGTTCTTGGATTCGATTACTCAAGGTAAGCAACGTAGTTTCGGCCAAGGGTTTTATTCATAAGTATTTATGTGTTGAAGCCGAACCTGACATATGGCATGCAGGGATTTCGTCAACTTCATAGACAAATGGTGATTCGGGATTTAGTTTTTGAAAGGTAAGGAAGTGTTAACTTTCGGCCATAGGCCATTTTATTGAGATTAAATGTTAGATTGGATCTAACATATATCTGTAGGGATTTCGGCAAATACCATAATCAAGAAGCTAATTCGGGATTTAGATCCACAAGGTAAGTGAATCTGACATTCGGCTAAGACAATACTTAGTGGCTTAGATCTATTTCTTACTTCGTTTAAACGCTGAAACTAACTAGTTCAGTGGTTTAGTGTCTAGCCGATTGCTAGAAGAGTCATCACAAAGTTTTCGGGATTTGATTAGTAATTAAATCGGTAACAAGGAACTAAGGACCTAAAGCATTAGATCGGGTTTTCGGGATTTCTGTGAATTCGCTAAGTAAATCAGGTGTGTACCCCACCCTAGCTCTTAATAGATTTAAGGCATCAATTTAATAATGAGTTTATAATAATGTGACCTATGGCTAACCATGCAAAGGTACAAGGTAACCAGGTACGTTTACCCACTCCTACTATGAGTATGATATGATCTATTATGGCATATATGTGAAATTATAAGAATGTGAATAAGAAACATGACATGGTTAAAGCATAATTGTATGACATGGGGCATACGCGTGATATGTAAAGGGGAAGTGATCTGGTGGTTTTATACCACAATATCTGAATGTGGTGACTTATGTCACGTAATCTGAATATGGTGACTTATGTCACAAAATATTATCTGGTGGCTATGCCACAAAATTTATAAGGGCGATGAGCATGTCGTCTGCAGCGACTGCGTTCAATGATGTGTAGCGGATGGAGGGTCGACTTAGTAGTCCCCACGGTGTGATGGTTGGTACGGGTGATGTGTAGTGGATGGTTATCTAGGTTTGGGTTCGGGTTTGCATCATTGATTATATATGCTTATTATGTATGATT
Organism: Gossypium rotundifolium; assembly: GCA_025506655.1. Classification (NCBI taxonomy): domain Eukaryota; kingdom Viridiplantae; phylum Streptophyta; class Magnoliopsida; order Malvales; family Malvaceae; genus Gossypium; species Gossypium rotundifolium. Next base: position 116,905,682 of record CP106731.1, on the reverse strand, counting down.
TGACATGCCTAAATTGGTTGAGACTTGTGTTGGTTGTACACACTGAGTCTGTTGACTCACCCCGTTGTGGGATTATTTTTCAGGTGACACACAGTGATGGACCGGGTCGGCAGGAGCTCAATGGTGGCCATGCTCAGCTCGAAATTTGTTTAATTTTTATAATTTTCCATACTTAAGTATTTTGAATTATTTCGGGTTTTTGTTTTGATGTAATAAGGCCATAAGTATTGAACTGTTTATGCATGCATTTCAATTAATTTAGTATGATACGATTATTATCAAATTAAAGTTTAAAGTTAATTTTTCTTAAATATAAATATTAAATGTTTTGACACCTAATCAACACCGTTATTAATTTTGAACCCAACCCAAATCAATAGTTCTTCAAAAACACACAAGATTTTGGCATAGTCCAAATCAGTTTTGAATGGTTTTTCCTAGAAGCATGCCAGATCCGGTCAGGGCTTGTGGGCCGGGTTTGGGGTGTTTCATTGTCACTTTGAGTCTTTATAAAGGTTTATTCTTGTAAATTTTTAAAATATTCGCGAATTTTTTTTTGGTGGCAAAAGCGCGTCCCGCTTTTGCCACTCGGCGTGCTTTTTTCCCTTTATCCCCAAAAACACGCTGACGTGGACGCGTTTTTGGGGGAAATGGCCCTTTCCCGTAAATTTTCTACAAACTGGCCCATTTTCGTAATTTTTCAAATATTTGGGCATATTTTGGATATTTGCCCAATAAAAATACTATTATTTAACTTAAGGGTAATTTTGTTATTTGACATTTATTACTTTTCTATTCCTTACCATCAATCTAGCCAACCCAACACCTAATACTATTACTTGTCTATTTCATTTAATCAACCAAACAACCTAATCTATTATTTTTATATTCCATTTCTATCATACAGCTATTAAATTCCTTATTTATTGCATTTCATTAAACCAAATATACTATAAGTAATTAGATTTAGGGTGAGCTTAGATGAGCGATTGGGTGCGGTGTATTTAACTTACTTTTTGTCTCACTCTATAATATCTAATTTTACCGTCATCACTATTTTTACACTAATCGCATGTAAACACATCACCCATCCAAACTTACCATTAGGTTTCTTTTACATGAGTAGTAGTTTACAATTTTTAGTATAAATATAACATATATTGTGAACGAGGAATAAAATTTTGAGATTTTAAGCATTTAGATATAATTCTCATGTATAAAAATTATATGTGAATTAATTAATTAGTTAAGTTGAATTAATTAACCAATTTGATTTTAGTTGATTTAGTGCCTATAATAATTTATTTTGATTTAATTTGTTAATGTAATTAATTAGTTTTAATTTAACAAATATAATATACATTAAACATTAATTACACTAATTTTTTCATATGATGTTTAAAGTTGAAAATATATAAATGATATTTTTTATAATAGTAATTCAAACTTAAGCTTTGAAGAAAATGAAGGCTACAACTTAAGTTCTTATAAACGATATCAATGCCTTATAAAATTAGCATATATTATAAATGATCATATTTGATAACATATATTACAAAATTGACATTTGATCACATTTGACAATTAATTTTGAAAAAAAATTGTTTCTAAGACATTTATACTTTATACTTTAAAATTATTTAAGAATGGTTAAATTTTAATTTTAATCCTTTATTTCGTTCATATTTTAGATTTAATATTTATATTTTAATTTTGACTTAATTTGGTGTCTCAACTTTTATAATGTCATTAGTTAGTCTAAATATTTTATTCGATTAAAATGTTGACGTGAATTTTTAAGAATAGCTACCACCGTTAAAATTCTCTATTAAATTTAAATCTATTATAATGTCATTTTTAATTACATGGATACCAAGGAGTATTTCTTTTGAATGTCAAAATGCCACACCGATAAATTTAACATAAGGATTTTAACAATGTTAACAAATGGACCTAAATTTTAATATTCAAAAGCATAGGAATTAAATTCTTGAAAATAAAAGTATGGATATTAAATTCCAAATATATGAAGACTATAAGAACTTTGAGCATATTGCAACCTTTGAATTTTTACTCTATGATTTAGTCAAAACGTCAATTTTTCTTAAGAATAATATTCCAACAAAAATTATTTTATCATGACAATTTCTAATGAGTATTTTAAAAAAAATCATTTAAGTATTTTTATTGTTATATGACTATCAAGTGATTTTTTTTAATTTCAAAATGTCCCACGGAGAATTTAATAGAAGAATTTTAACGATGTTAGCAATTAGACCTAAATTTTAAATTCAAAAAGTAAATGACTATATTCCTAAAAATAAAAGTAGGGGACTAAATTCTAATGTATGATGTATATAGCGACTTAGAACATATTTTAATCTTCAAATTTTAACTTTATAATATGACACAAATAAATAATTAATTCAACACGAAGCATGGACCGAGTACCATACTAGTTTAAGTAAATGAGAAGTGTTTTAATTAAGACTTAACTTAGATAGCATCATTGTTATTATAGTAATTAGAAGGATTTAAATTTGAACGTGTTTAAGTATATTTTCCTCTAATTTAAGGGTTAGGTAGAAATTATTAATAGAATTAAGCATAAATATTTTTGATAATGAAATACTTCTTAAAGTTGGCATTATATATATAAATCTTATATTTTATTGTTTATAGGAAGTAGTTAGATTTTTTACTATTTTATAAGCTTACAAGCATATCAAAATGTGCAAGATTAATGAGAACGAGCTTTTGGTTTTATTAATTAAGGTAGGGTTTTAGATTTTTGAGTATTTATGTTTGAATCTTATCGTATGTAATTGTGGTTATGAGTTTTCAGTCTTATTATGTGTTTTGTTTTAATTTGATTTTATATAATAGATATACAAATATATAAGATTATTTTCGTTGTAACAATATTAAAATTGATAAAAGTATCAACAATGAATGAGATAAGGAGGAGGATGTGGTGGTGTTGAGAAAGGCTAGTTCATCCTACAAGATAGAGAGTTTGAAGAGAAAAGTGAGCAAAGAAGTTGAGAATGCAAAGAAGAATGTTGAGGACAATAGGGTGGCTAGAATGCTTAAGAGTTTATCCATTCTTCATCGATTTGGGGATATGTAATAGAGGTTTCGTGGGGGGATGTATGTGATGGGACTCATTCTGTTATTCATTGTAAATGACAATACAAGGTTGTTATGTTCAGGTAGGGTTTGTCAGCCTAAAAGTCACATTCTCAATAGAAGAGCGTGTGCTTTGAAGAATGAATGAGTTGTTCATAAAGGTGAGTGCACAAGACCATTCCAAAGGAAGTGGATAGTTCGTTCGTTCAAAGAAATCGAGAGGTTGGGTAGAAACAAACATTTCGAGACAATAGTAATCTGATGACTTCCTAAACAATAGAGAGAAGAGGGTGCCAACGGGTATCTCTCCAATCATTTTTCATGTTGAGGGGTATAACAATAGTGATAAAAAATAATTTTGTTTTGTTATTTACTTTTGTAATTCTTTAAAAAAATATATATTAGAGTGTTTATTGGTCATACGTGAAAAGTAATTTCAACTGGAAGCATTTTTTTTAAGTTTTCCCTAAAAAATGTTTCTAGCTGGAACCATTTTACCAAAATTGGCCTATTTCTGTAAATTTTTAAAAATTTAGCCTATTTTTATAATTTTTTTAAAAAGAGTCTTTATTTTGTATTTTACCATCAAATTTTATAGAGAAGCTGAAAAAAAGAAGAACTTTGTGACAAAAACAAGAAAACATGAAATGTAAAAGGGTTTTAGAAAAAATATGGTGTAAGGAATTAGTTATAAAATAAAAATTGCGGAGCAAGACAAAAACACTCCACTCCCCGATGTCTACATATTGCTATTATATTTCTCCCGTTTCCCTTTTCACACTGTCGTTTACGTACTCCTATTATTTCGAATTCAATGAAATGATGAGAGTAAATTGACTGAATTGCCCTTTTCTTTCCTACATGCAAAATTGGCGCTTTCTTTAATCAAATCTTGTCCTGCCGTTTGGTTTGGATTTTTCGCATCACCCAAATCTCATTATAGTTTCATTTCATTTACAAGAAAAAGGAAAAGTCGCATTATGGGATATGGACGATGAAGAGTGGTTGTACTGATAGGACCAAAATATAAATATTCTTTTTAAAGAAAGACATAAATAGTTAAACTATGTTTTTGTTATGTTGATTTTAAAGGAAAAATAAAATTCATTCAATTCAAAAATTAAAAATTTTAAAATTTAAGTTCTAGTTAATTGAGTTATTCAAGTTATCGGATTAATTTGATTAAACAATTTGAGTTAATCAAGTTTGAATTTTAAAATTAAATATTTGAAAATTCAATTAACCTCAATGACATCAGGTTTGACGTTTAGTTATTTTCTATTTTAGTGCAGTATTCATAGTCAATTTCTAAAATGAGTAAATTAGTTCTTCAACTTTTGTAAATATTAAAATTCAATCAATCTTAGTTTTAAAAATAATACAATATTAAAATAATCTTATAAAATTTTTGTTATAATAGATGCCAATAATGACAATAGAATAATTGTAAAATAAGAAAAATAAGAATATACAAATTTAACGTAGAAACCCTTTCAGGAAAAAATCATGAGTAGAGGAGAATAAATTTACTAATGTTGAAAAACGAATTATACAAGAAGAGTTTCGACTATATCTATTTAAGGGTTGAAAAACTTTATTCTAATCAATGTCAAATAGAAGAAGTGTAGTTCTATATGGATTCTCGGTCTCTCGCCCCCATAGATCCCTTTATTTTGCCACTGTATTTATTTCTTCAACAGGTGACGGGATTCGGGTCACACAAATTCTAACAATCTCCACCTTGACATGAGTTCTCAACGAACAAGTTTTCCACCTCTTCCACAAAACCCCTAAAGGGGTATTCTTTAACAATGAACACCAATCAAGTCCAAGCAATGCTCAAACTTGGTTATAGGAAGTGACTTAGTCATCATTTCTGCAGGACTATCATGAGTACTAACTTTGCTCACAACAATATCACCACGAGCAATAATATCATGTACAAAATGATACTGAACATCAATACACTTTGTTCTCTCATGAAACATTTGATCCTTCGTAAGAAAGATGACACTTTGACTATCACAAAACATTGTATTGATCTAAAGGTCTTTACTGAGTTCACCTAAGAGTACCTTTAACCAAACAGCTTCTTTACAAGCCTCTATAAACACCATGTACTCAGTTTCAGTAGTAGATAAAGCAACTGTAGTCTGCAAAGTGGCTTTCCAATAGATTGCAACCCCCCCAAAAAAATACATACCCTGTGAGGGATCTTTTTTATCATTGTCTCTAGTAAAATTAGAACCAATATACCCAATGACTCCATCTCTAGTTCTTTCAAACTGTAAGCAAACATCATTAATACATCATAAGTATATGAAAATACACTGAACTACTTTTCAGTGTTCTTTGCCAGGATTCGCCATGTATCTACTAACTGCACTAATTGCATATGATAAATCTGGATATGAGCAAACCATAGCATATATGAGAGATACCACTAGACTAGAATATGGAACATGTGACATGTAACACCCCAAACCCGGCCTAGACGTTATGACCGGATCTAGCATGTCACATAGAAGGGTTGTTTAAAACTTGCGCTTTCGTTAAAAGTTTGTATTCCTTCTGAAACTTCGAGTTTTGTTGTTTGTGAAAATTCCAATTTGTTTTTATGGTTCTCTTGCAAAAACGTTATTGCTATTGTTTCCGAAGACTTTGTTTATAATTGAAATCAGATTCAGTGAATTGCGGAAAAGCTATATTTTGAAAAGAGTTATCGACGTTTAAGAAAATCTAGAGTTTTATCATTTATAGTTTGAAAGCCATTCGTTAACATTTTGAAAAACATCAGCATTCAAACGTCTAATAGTTTAATAATAACCGAATTGAAAGTTAAAAACAAAATAAAATCCCAAAGGCCTGGTTACAAAACATTAAACTCAAATTAAAATAAATCTCAAATTTAAAGTGAAATGGAAATTTACTAAGGTTCCGATGTATGGCCACCACGAAGTACTCCACAGCTCCAAATCTTCAACGCTGGGGGTCACCTGCAAGATTAAGCAGAGGGGTGAGTTACGAGAACTCAGTGTGTAATCTCCTAATCGACATTAACTGGGCCCGATCCCATATAGATACAAACTGGGCCTTAGCCCATACAGAAGCAAATTGGGCTGAAGCCCATACAGAAACAGACTGGGCCTTAGCCCTATTAGCATGGTAAAGCAGATGATGCATGCAACCTAGCCTAATGATCCATCCGCTACACAGCATCCGTACCAGCTCAACACACTTGTGAGGATTTCTAAATCAACCCGTCCATCCGCTACACACCTCGATGGCAGTCAAGCTGCTCATCACAGATTTTTTTGCGAAGCCACTAGAATAACAGAATACACGTGGCATAACCACTATTTAGATTATGGCAGAGCCACCAGATTACACTTCCTCCGATCATCAATAACCCAATCCCATGTAGAATGTCGTGACATAATAATTTAGTGTATGCAAAAATGTACTAACATAGCAGATAAACAGAATGCACACAATCATGCTAAACCTACCCTTAAGGGTATAATAATAATTTACCTACCAAGGGTATTTTAGTAATTTTTTACCCTCCAGGGGTATTTCTGTAATTTACCATATAACGGCATTTTCGAAGGCCTATTTTTGCCTTGAGCGACACGAGACTCTTTTTGGGTCTCTACGGAGCTATTGAGCTTAAAACCCAATTTAGGCCCAAACAGGCCAACACTTGTGTGGCCCATGTTGCAATGTTTCGGTCTTATATTTCTAGATTTCGCAATCGCACTTACCCTTTTACAATTTCCATCAATTTTGCCCATGTGGGCCAAATAACCCATTGGGCCCGTTAAGCCCATTTCAACTCGTTAAGCTCACATATTGGGCCATGAGAGTGCTCGTGACACTCTCCGCGACTTACTGTCATTACTCAAATTTTGATCTACCACTATGAGCACTCGCACACTCGTGTGGGTACAGATATCGATTTCTGGTTTTTCGACTTTTGGCCAATTCGCAAAACATCATATGCAATCACTCAAGGGGTGTGAGATTACACACCTGTTTGCGATTAGCAGTACTCGACACTCTTTCCAAACACCTGAACGGTTAGTCTTAATACAATATCTTCCAACATTATGATTGCTAAAACACTCATCACTTACTTAAAAATCTGAAAATTCCACTGCAAGGGAAGATTGTTTAACGATCCTTTTTTTGTTTACACCTGTCGAGTCCCTTGCAATGTTGAAACTGAGAAGAAGTGTTAACCCTTAAAACTCACATCCAACATAAAAAAACAAATGGGAGCCTTTCGGGTTGAATAAGAATCAACCAAAGAGTAAAATCTTACCACCAATATTTGGCCTAACACCCACTTACCAATCAACTTCCGAAAACCAAGGCTAAGTGAATGATAAGTGGTAGCAAAGGATGACTTGATTCGGCCCTTACCAAAAGAGAATAAAAGGAGTTTAAAATAAAAACGAGTGGTTAAGTTCGGCTTAGCCAAGAGGTGAGAGTTTCAGCTTAGCCAAGTCAATGGAAGAAAGAATGAAAAACATGAAAGAAAGAGAAAGAGCCCTTACCTTTAATCAGAGAGAAGTTGACTAGAAGAAAAAGATTCGGCACCCCAAAAGTAAAACACCAAGCAATCGGCTACAAGGATCAAAGTAGAGGTAGGGTGGCTATTGATCTAAGAAAAGAGAAAAGTGGATGAAAAGAGAGAGTGGATGAGTAGTTAGAGAATTCGACTATTAGCTAATTAAAAAGGTAACCCGATTCAAATGAGCAATTCGATTTATGTTCACAGAGAAGCAAAATGACTAGAAAAGAATTAGAGAAGAAAAGAGTGAGAAAAGGATTTTGACAAGAGGAAAATGCAACTAGGTGACTTGAGATGCACAAAGAAGAAAATACTCGAAATACATAATTGGAAAGTAAAAACACTCAACAATTTTGACACTCTCTCTATGCTTAAGGCCGAATGTGCACTCTTCCAATGACCCTCCCCCCTTGATCGAAACTCTCAACCCCATAATCCCCAAATTCGGCCAACCACCCTCACATTTTGAATCCCAACATTCTCTCCCCCAAACACTCCACCATTCACTCTCCAACACCCATTCAAATAATTTGACCAAGTCTTCCCTCTCTCCTGCAGAGTTTGGTCTCCATTCAGCTACCTCCCTTTCCTAAGCACAAAATAAAAGTCTCCAATATGCTACATGTGGGATTTGAACACTCTCCCTTTATACTTCCCTTGTGACGCCACTCTATTAGGCCATATGCTCATCTTGTGATAGAAAACGCACTTAATTAACCTTAAGTCCTGATTTCACTAGCTCACCCCACTAAAGTGCCCAAAATTCAAAATTTCACTAGGACTTGGGCTCGAACCCGAGCCTCTTCAGGACCCCTAATCACACCCAAATAACAAGTTTATCAAGCACAACCCATGCATTAACGCAAAAATGCCAGACCTATAACACCTCAAACCCGGCCCATACGTCATGATCGAATCTGGTATGCTACTGGTTGAATGTTGAAAACTTTACTTTAAAGGGGTTTTGAAAATCTCAGTTTATTTTAACCAACTAATCATTAATTGTGACATTTTTGAAAGGAACCTTAACATTCGCGTTGAATGTGCTTGAAAAGCCCATTTTCATTTCACTTATAATTAAGACTTTGAAAACATAAGTTTATAAATTGTAACATAAAAAAAATATAGATCGATAACCTAAGTTATGGAGGCCTTATTACAAAAGTAATCCCAAAATTAAAACTCAATGAAAACCCAAAATAGTCTATGAAAATGAAAGACTTGATGGCCCCTCGAGTCCACCTCGGCTCCCATGTCCACGATCTACTGCTCATCTGAAAAGTTAGGAAAAATAAAAGGGTGAGTCACCAAGACTCAGTGTGTAAATCCCGAAAACACATAAAAGCCTTGAGGCCCACAAACACATTATGGTCCTTGGCCCATACACAATGGCAACAGATTATTTTCATGCAACATGGCCCATCCCAAACCTAAAAGTCCATCCTCTACACACCCCCGTACCAACCATCACACCGTGGGGATTTCTACAATCAACCCTCCATCTGGTACACACCATATCGACAGCTGTGCTGCCTGTCATAAAGACCGATCACTATGTGACCTGTGTGGCAAAGTCACCGATCGCTATGCGACCTTAATAATACATTGTAGCATTTCGATAGCTGTGCTGTCTGTCATAAAGACCGATCACTATGTGACCTATGTGGCAAAGCCACCGATCACTATGCTACCTTCTTCCCCTTCATCATAACAATCCCATTCCATGCATGCATACATACAAGAATCAAATCATTATACTATCTAAAAAGATCATATACTTTCATATACATTGATACACATAGAGAAGTTTCTATGATCACGTACCTGGCATCCCTTGCCTACCCTTTTTGGGTAATACGACTGTTCATATAGCTTATTTTTGGCTTTTAGCCTATAACATATACATAGTACAGTTTAACTAGTGTGATAGAGATCTACACACCTGATTACCGATAGGACAGTACTTGCTATGTCGACACTATCAAGATGGCCACGATCGCTAATGATCTAAGGTTTTGTTCTCGTCGGTCCATAACTCGGTGGCCAATCTCGACCTGCGACACTTCTCGCTTAAACTTAGGGATTGGTTTAATAGATCCAATCCCCTCATTCACCTGATCGATACTTGATTCCATCAAAAGACCTTATCAGTGGCTACCATCATAACATATGGTTAAGATCACAATTACGATAGCGAATCTAACGGAAATCTAAAGAGAACCCCTTACCCTGAAATCTCGAAAAGAGAGATATGAGGTTCAGAGACTAACGATTCTGGCTTTTAGATCTACGCGATCTACTTCACTTCTCGAATGTCGCCCAACACGTAGACACAAGAAACCAACAATCCATTAGCCTTTCGACTTTGTCTTCTAAAAACCGAAAGAGAGAAAAAAATAGATCAGAAGAAATCAACACCTACCTTTACAGAGAATTCGGCAACCCCTTAAAGATTTCGACTTAATGGAGAAATCGGCACAAGAGGAAAAAGAATAAAGAAGAGAGTGAAATAAGAGGTTTCGGCTTCTGAAAAAATCAAAAGAAAAGATTGCAGAGATTGGCTGGGTTTCGACATGAGAGAGAATAGAGAATGAGAGAAAAGATTAAGAGAATGGGGTTCAAATGCCGAAATTGAAGAGATATACCCCCTAATTAAAGAGAATTTTGGCACCTACCTCTCAAAAGTCAAAAATGCCCCTTCCTCGAACTAAAAACTAATCAATTAATGAGGGAAATTTCGGCACCCCTCTGGCATATTGAAACCGATTTCTTCCCTCCTCCAAGAGATGGAAATTCGGCCACCAGTGGCTATTCAGCAGATAACTCCTATTATTTCTCCCTTATCTTTATCCATTCACACCTCCAAAAGAGGCCTAAATAACACCACCTCTTCCTTCCTTTATCAGCACATTATCCACATTATCTAAGTCATTTAATCCCTCCTAATTTTAAGCTTTATTGCCGTCCCACTTGCTCCTCCTTTAAGTGCCAAAAATGGCCCAAATACATGGGCTCCAAGCGGCCATAACTTGGGCCTCTTCACCTGCTAATGATGCCACCTTATAGTTCCTTTACAGCGCCCTTTGCTATTGGGCCACAAGCCCATTTTGTAATTTAAACCACAGATACCATCTTTTAAACCCTATAGTGTCCAAACAGAAAATTTAACTAAGGCCTCGGCCCTATCCTGAGCCCAAACTGGACCCCTAACACTCTAATTAACACATTACACATGACCACACATTAAACGCACAGGCCTATTAATTCAAGATGTTACAATTCTACCCCCTTAAAGAAATTTCAACCTCGAAATTACCTGATCAAAATAGATGTAGGTACTACTGCCGCATCGTCTCCTCTGGTTCCCATGTAGCCTTTTCAGAACTGTGATTCCGCCATAGAACCTTAACCAACGAAACTGTCTTCCTTCACAAGACTTTGACATCACGATCCAAGATTTCCACTTGTTCCTCTTCAAAAGATAGGTCAGGTCTTACCTCGATTTCCTCCACAGGCACCACATGAGACGGATCTGAACGATATCGTCTCAACATAGAAACATGGAATACATTGTGAATCTGGCTTAGCTCAAAAGGTATCTCTAGCTGATAGGCTATCGGCCCCACTCGTTTCAACACCCGATAAGGTCCGATAAATTTGGGACTTAATTTACCCTTCCGTCCAAACCTCAGCACTTTCTTCCATGGCGACACCTTCAAGAACACTTTGTCACCCACTGCAAACTCTCCCTTGAAAACATAACAGTCCTTCCTCATTCATACTGAAGTCCGTCGATCCATCATTTGACCCTATATGAAACTTCTCCTTTAGCAACTCATCGGTCTGCTGCTTCTCCTTAACCTGAGGTGAGCAAACATTGCTCTCAAGCCAGAGATCACTCTATGACTTAAAGCATCCGCTACCACATTAGCTTTACCCGGATGGTACTCGATCGAGCAATCATAATCCTTTAACAACTCGATCCACCTCTTCTGCCTTAAATTCAACTCCTTCTAGGTCAAAAGTTATTTTAGGCTCTTATGATATGTGTAAATAACAGATTTCTCCCCGTACAGATAATGTCTCCAAATCTTTAAAGCAAAAACCACCGCCGCCAACTCCAAATCATGGGTGGGATAATTTACTTCGTGCGGTCTTAACTGCCGAGATGCATACGTAACAACCTTTCCATCTTGCATCAACATGCATTCTAGTCCCGTGTGTGACGTATAACAGTAAATCACAAATTCCTTCTCAGCCTCCGTTGAATCAATACCGGAGCCTCTGTCAAAATCTTTTTCAACTTCTTGAAACTCTCCTGCTGCTTACTAGACTAAGTAAACGGAACTCCTTTCCGTAATAACTTAGTCAATGGTGCCGCAATTGAAGAAAATCCTTTAACAAACCTTCGATAGTACCCGGTCAGACCAATAAAACTCTGAATTTCCACCACAAACCTAGGTGGCTTCCAATCCAACACCGCTTTAATTTTTTGAGGGTCAACCCTAATCCCCTTTGCCGACACAACGTGGCCTAGACAAGTAACTTCACTTAGCCAAAATTCGCACTTACTGAATTTGGCATACAACTGCTTCTCCCTCAGAATCTGTAGAACCACTCGCAGATATGAATCATGCTCCTCTTCCGATCTTGAGTAAACCAAGATATCATCTATAAATACCACGAAAAATTGATCAAGTAGGGTTGGAACACTCGGTTCATCAAATCCATAAACGCCGCTGGTGCATTAGTCAACCCAAATGGCATTACCAAAAATTCGTAATGGCCATAACGAGTCTTGAAAGTTGTCTTATGAATATCCGATTCTTTGACCTTAAGCTGATGGTATCCTGATCTCAAATCTATCTTTGAGAACACTAACGCCCCTTTCAGTTGATCGAACAAGTCATCAATCCTTGGCAACGGATACTTATTCTTGATAGTCAACTTGTTCAGCTGACGGTAGTCAATGCACATACGCATTGATCCATCTTTCTTCTTGACAAATAGCACCGACGCTCCCCAAGGTGACACACTTGGTCAAATAAACCCTCTATCCAGCAACTCCTGAATCTGCGCTTTCAATTCCACCAACTTCTTTGGCGCCATCCTATATGGAGCAATAGATACTAGCGCTGTTCCCGAAAAAAGATCAATACCAAACTCCACTTCACGATCTGGGGGTAATCCCAAAAGCTCTTCTGAGAAAACATCAGAAAATTTCTTCATCGTCCTAATGTCCCCAACTATTAGGTCCTTGGCTTCCGAGCCGAACAATCATTAAAACTGCCTCGCATCCTTTTCTCACCATTCTTTCCGCTCTTAGGGTAGTCACTACATTCGATAGACAGTTCCCCCTTTCTCCTATCACCAACACTTCACCACCCTCGGGGGTTTTCAACACCATACGCTTGGCTGCACAATCTAAATTAGCTTGATACTTCACCAGCCAGTCCATGCCTAATATTAAGTCGAACTTCCTGAACGGTAATTCCATCAAATCCGTCCGAAAAACTATTCCCTGAACTTCTAAGGGTACCTCCCGATAGAGTTTATCTACTACCACAGATGATCCTAATGGGCTAATTACAGTCATCGCCCAAGGGATAATCTCGAAATCTAAACTTAAAGTTCCAGACACACTACTAGCAACATATGAATATGTCGACCCAATATCAGTCAATGCAGTGTAAGGGAAACCAAATATTAAAACGCATCGGTTATAACATCCGTCGTCGACCTCCTCACGACGCCTAGCGGCATAGACTAACCCCATTGTCTCGCCTCGGTGTTTCTTGCCCTCGGCACGGTGCTCCACTACCGACCAAAATCGTTACCACCTTTAGTCGACCACGACCCCTCTGCGGTGCTAACCCCTCTACTGGTGAGCATTTCCACCTCGCGGGTCTTACATCACTTTGTGGTCGTGGATAGTCTCTAACTGATGGTCCAAAGATCCACACCTAAAGCACTTTCCACCGCCTCGCCCAACACTCACCTACATGGAATTTACCACAGTGAACACACCTCTGTATTCAGTTAGCAAGCAGTCTCTCCACCCGGTTCGGCCCATCTGACTTAGGTCTTTTTTGTGTATGCCCAGCTGTTCCTGACAATCCAAAATTCCTCCTACTTCCACTTCTATCTTTATCCCGATTCAGCTTTTTCGTTCGCCTTACCTCCTCAGCTATCTTAGCCTTCTCCACAAGCACAACAAATTCCTTCTTCCGCTGTGGAGCTATCAAAACACATAAATCATCCTTCAGGCCTTCTTCAAATCGAACACACCGTTTATGTTCTGTGGCCACTATCTCTCGAGCATAACGGCTCAAACGTAAGAATTCCGCTTTATACGCCGCCACTGACCTACTTCCCGAACCGATTCGTAAATGCTCTATATCAGCATTTACATAACTCGCTCCAATGTACTTACTTTGAACGCCGTTCAAGTAATCCTGGTGATATGGCCACCATCGCACTTCTTAACCGTAAGCCACCATTGATAAGCTTCATCCCAAGAAGGACACTACTCCTTTCACTTCTCTTCTTCCGTGAAATCTAGATCATCCATTATCGCTCGACCACCTCCAACCAATACTCGGCTGTACTCGGGGCAATACCAAAAATTCCCCTAAACACTTTTACCCCATTAGCTCTAAGTCACTCGAACAGATTTTGGGCTCTTGGCCCATGCCCCCCAAAGAATCCCTGTCTAAAACCCTCAACATTGCCTGAGATACCGTATCATCTCCAGCCGTCTGATCCTGAAATTCTACCTCCACAGCTGGTGGCACTGGTACCTCATTCTCCGACTCGTGACCAGACCCTACCGGTTCCGACACAGTAATCTTGCCTCTACCTCGGCTATGCACACCACGTCTTCTAGTGCTCATTCTATCGATTTGCGTTTATCTGATTGGGAATTTTATGAATTATTAATTTCTTCCACTGATTAATAACGAACAATCTTATGGAAAGTAGTTTTAACAGTAGTTCTTTCGAATTCGAACTCTATCTACAAGGTTCAATTCTCAGGTCTGTATTTCCTAGCTCTAGAATCCACATACATTCAACCATCACACATCAACATACAAGTACCATCCATGAACTCACATTCATCACATAAGGGTATTTTTGTCATTTCACTACCTAAGGGTACTTTCGTAATTTTATCCTACAGGGGTATTTTGTAATTTTCCAAAATACGGTATCTTGGTAATTTTACAAAATGGGGTATTTTTGGTAATTTTACAATCCGAGGGTATTTCAGTAATTTTGTAAATTTTTGGTAATTTTACAAATCCGGGGTATTTTGGGAAGTTTTCACAAATCAAGGGTAGTTTAGAAATTTTACTAAACTAGGGATATAAATAATTTCACAAAAATAGGGTGGCTGGTCCCTTTCGGGTTTTAGTTATAAATTTTGGCCCGTCAACAAGCCCTCTCGGTTAGAGTGAACAAACACTACGCACCAGGTAGGATTCCAATGAAGAGGAGGTGAGCCGCTAGGGCCGCTTAAATACCAAGCTCTCCCTAGATCCAATCCTAGACATGCGTATGCTGTTACCACACCCTAACCTTGTGACTTGTTCACGCATGTGTTTAATTAGAAATTAAGTCTTATGAGATTTGAAGAATTGTTTATACTAAACCTAAAGTCCATAAACTCTAGCATACTAGCCTCACGTCCCTAGAGAGCCCATCAAGCCCAACATGCATATCACATAATGAGTTTAGAATACTTACTGCGTGGATCGAGTGTCAGAGACTCAAGGCCATATCTCAACCTAATTTTTCTCAAACTTACATCACTTTTACAAATCACTACCGGACCCATTTCACAGCCTGAGTTTTGAACTAGGCTCTAATACCAAAAATGTAACACCCCAAACTCGGCCCATACGTCATGATCGGATCTGGTATGCTACTGGTTGAATGTTGAAAACTTTGCTTTAAAGGGGTTTTGAAAATCTCAGTTTATTTTAACCGACTAATCATTAATTGTGACATTTTTGAAAGGAACCTTAACATTCGAGTTGAATGTGCTTGAAAAGCCCATTTTCATTTCACTTATAATTAAGACTTTGAAAACATAAGCTTATAAATTGTAACATTAAAAAAAATAGATCGATAACCTAAGTTATGGAGGCCTTATTACAAAAGTAATCCCAAAATTAAAACTCAATGAAAACCCGAAAATAGTCTATGAAAATGAAAGACTTGGTGGCCCCTCAAGTCCACCTCGGCTCCCATATCCACGATCTACTGCTCATCTAAAAAGTTAGAAAAAATAAAAGGGTGAGTCACCAAGACTCAGCAGTAAAATCCAAAACACATAAAAGCCTTGAGGCCCACAAACACATTATGGTCCTTGGCCCATACACAATGGCAACAGATTATTTTCATGCAACATGGCCCATCCCAAACCTAAAAGTCCATCCTCTACATACCCCCGTACCAACTATCACACCATGGGGATTTCTACAATCAACCCTCCATCCGCTACACACCATATCGACAGCTGTGTTGCCTGTCATAAAGACCGATCACTATGTGACCTATGTGGCAAAGCCACCGATCGCCATGTGGCCTTAATAATATATTGTAGTATTTCGACAGTAGTGCTGCTTGTCATAAAGACCGATCACTATGTGACCTATATGGCAAAGCCACCGATCGCTATGTGACCTTCTTCCCCTTCATCATAATAATCCCATCCCATGCATGCATGCATACAAGAATCAAATCATTATACTATCTAAAAAGATCACATATTTTCATATACTTCGATACACATAGAGAAGTTTTTATGATCACTTACCTGGCATCCCTTGCCTACCCTTTTCGGGTAACACGAGTGTTCATACAGCCTATTTTCGGCTTTTAGCCCATAACATATACATAGTACAGTTTAACTAGTGTGATAAAGATCTACACACCTGATTACCGATAGGACAGTACTTTCTATGTCGACACTATCAGTAGCCGCTACGACTGCTAATAGTCTACGGTTTTGTTCTGAAGTCGGTCTATAACTCGATGGCCAATCCCGAACTGCTGACACTTCTTGCTTCTTAAACTTAGGGATTGGTTTAACAGATCCAATCTCGTCCTTCACCTGATCGATATTTGATTCCATCAAAAGACTTTATCAGTGGCTACCATCATAACATATGGTTAAGATCACAATTATGATAGTGAATCTAACGAAAATCTAAAGAGAACCCCTTACCCTAAAATCTCGAAAAGAGAGATATGAGGTTCAGAGACTAACGGTTTTAGCTTTTAAATCTACGCAATCTACTTCACTTCTCGAATGTCACCCAACACGTAGACACAAAAAACCAACAATCCATTAGCCTTTTGGCTTTTGTCTTTTAAAAACTGAAAGAGAAAGAAAAAAGAAAAAAATAGATCAGAAGAAATCGGCACCTACCTTTACAGAGAATTTGGCAACCCCTTGAAGATTTTGGCTTAATGGAGAAATCGGCATAAGAGGAAAAAGAATGAAGAAGAGAGTGAAATAAGAGGTTTCAGCTTTTGAAGAAATCAAAAGAAAAGATTGAAGAGATTGACTGAGGTTTTGGCTTGTAGAAGAGAATAGAGAATGAGAGAAAAGATTAATAGAATGGGGTTCAAATACCAAAATTGAAGAGATATCCCCCCTAATTAAAGAGAATTTCGGTACCTACCTCTCAAAAGTCAAAAATGCCCCTTCCTCGAACTAAAAACTAATCAATTAATGAGGGAAATTTTGGCACCCCTCTGGCATATTGAAATCGATTTCTTCCCCCTCCAAGAGATGGAAATTTGGCCACCACTGGCTGTTCAGCAGATAACTCCTATTCTTTCTCCCTTATCTTTATCCATTCACACTCCAAAAGAGGCCTAAATAACACCACCTCTTCCTTCATTTATCAGCACATTATCTACATTATCTAATTCATTTAATCCCTCCTAATTTTAAGCCTTATTTTCATCCCACTTGCTCCTCCTTTAAGTGCCGAAAATGGCCCAAATACATGGGCTCCAAGCGGCCATAACTTGGGCCTCTTCACCGCTAATGATGCCACCTTATAGTTCCTTTGCGTAAATACCTTGCATCGGGCCACAAGCCCATTTTGTAATTTAAACCATAGATACCATCTTTTAAACCCTATAGTGTCCAAACAGAAAATTTAACCAAGGCCTCGGCCCTATCCTGAGCCCAATTTGGACCCCTAACACTCTAATTAACACATTACACATAACCACACATTAAATGCATAGGCCCATTAATTCAGGATGTTACAAGACCCCTATTTTTAGGATGTTACATGACGTGTAGTCAATCTCATCATCTGATTGGGGAGACAAAACTGATGAAAGTCTAAAGTGGGCTACTAATGAAGTACAATCAAGCTTGGCACTCAGCATATTGAACTTACAAAGAACTTTCTCAATGTACCCTTTTTGACTTAGGTACAATTTACATGCTTTTCTATCTCTAAGAATCTCTATCCCGAGTATCTTCTTTGCTACTCCCAAATCTTTCATCTCAAATTCTTTACTAAGCTCGATTTTGACCTTTTTATATCTCCTTTATCTTTGGCTGCTATCAACATGTCATCAACATAAAGAGAAGATATATAGATGAACCATCACAGTTTTTCTTAAAATAAACAAAACTATCAAAATTGCTTCTTTTGAAATCATGAATAGTCATAAATGAATCAAACCTCTTGTACCATTGCACAGGTGACTGTTTCAGGCCATAAAGGGATTATTTCAGCAAGCAAACATACTCCTCCTTTTCTGAGACTATAAAGCCTTCTAATTGTTACATGTAAATATCTTCCTCAAGTTCTCTATGCAAGAATGTTATTTTCACATCTAACTATTCAAGCTCCAAATCATACATGGCCACAATACCAAGTAAGGATTGAATTGAACTACGTTTAATAACGGGAGAAAACACATCTGTGAAGTCTACACTTGGAATCTAACTGTAACCTTTTGCAACCAGCCTTGCTTTATACCTATGTTCTTAAATTCCTAGAGTCCCTTCTTTTTCTTGAACACCCATTTACAATGAACAACTTTTTACCCTTAGGAACCTCCATTATGTCCCATGTTCAATTTTTATGGAGTGATTCCATCTTTTCTTGTATGAAAATCATTCTCTTTCCTGAATTTTCACAGCTAGTTACTTCAGAATAAGTAGATGACTCTTGATTTGCATCTATATCTTTAGTCACATTTAAAGCATAAGCAACTACATCAGCCTTGGTGAACCTCTTTGGAGGTTTAGTGTCTCTTCTAGGTTTGTTCTTGGCAATAGAATATTGTGATTTTGATTGTAGTGAAGAAGAAACTCAACTCTAAGTTTCTGTACTAACTTGAGTAGTAGACTCTGTTCTAGATCCTGGATCAATTTGAAGCTCCACCTGCTTCACATTTGTGTTTGATTTCTATTAATCTTTATCGAAAGAGTCTTTAAGGGGTAAGTTAGGCAACATAGTAGTTTCATAAAAAAATAACATCTTTGTTAATTACAATTTTTCTATTTTCAGGACACCATAACTTATACCTTTTAACACCAACCTTATATCCAAGAAAAACACACTTAATAGATCTAGGTTCCAATTTACCATTATCAATATGAGCATACACAAGACACCCAAAAATCTTCAAATTAGAATAATTGATAGGAGTACCAGAACATACCTCTTGTGGAGCCTTTTTCTTAATGGCTACGGACGGAGATCGATTAATCATAAAACATGTAGTAGAGGCCACTTCAGCCCAAAACGACTTTGGTAAACAAGCATTTGACCCAAAATGACTTCGATAAACAAGCATTCGACAACATACATCAAACCTTTTCCATGATTGTTTTGTTCATTTGTTCTGCAACTCCGTTTTACTATGGAGTATGGCGAACTATCAAGTGTCTCATGATCCCTTCTAATTTGCACAAATCATTAAACTCATCAGAACAAAATTCCAAGTCATTATCTGTACAAAGGTGTTTTATCTATTTTCCTATCTATTTCTCGATCATAATCTTTCAAGTCTTAAACGTGGAAAACACATTACTTTTTTACTTTGGGAAGAATGCCCAAACCTTTCTAGAAAAATATCAATGATCGTCAGCATATAATTAACGCCACCCCTCGAGGGCATTCTAAATGGTCTCCAAAGATGAGAATGAATATAATACAATGTTCCCTTAATATTATGGGTTCCTTTGGTGAATCAAACTATCTTTTGCTTCTTAAAATTGCAGTGCTCACAAAACTCCAATTTGCTAATGCCTTATCCATCAAAAAGTCCTCTTTTGCTTAATTATGTCATGCCACTCTCTCTCATATGCCTTAGACGCATATGCCAAAGTCTAGTAACATCATCACTTGACAAGGAAGAGGAAGCGATAACTGTATCACCAGTAATAGTTGAACCCTACAAAACATATAACTTGGCAGTCTTACTCTACCTTGTAACACCCCAAATAGGGCCTAGGAGTTTTAAGGGTATTTTAAGAAATTTAGCCTTAGAGTGTTCGAAATTTTATGACATGCATACCAACAATGTTTTCAATTATGATCTTTAGAAAATTAAATTAATTTCTAAAAATGAGTTTTAAATACCTTTAATTTTGAAAATAGGACTAATTTGTAAAAGAGTTAAAATTAAGAGTTTTTATGAAGCAATTTGACCAAATGTCCAAAATCAACCTAAAAACCCATTTTCCAAATATTTGTCACGTCAACTTCTTCTTCCCCATATTGGTGTCATCCATTTGTTTTCCCTTTATTCTCCCAATTAATTTTACTTCTAATTCCTAATCCTCTTTGATTTCTATCACCCTTGAACCTTAAACCTCTATAAAAACCAAGAAAATCACCCAAAAGCTTCATCATCTACATTATCTTCTCCAAACGTGGGTTTTTCAAATTAGTGTCAAAGCTCATTTTTCTTCCATCGAAGGTAACCATTCAACTTCATATGAGTTTTAAATGATAACTAGTCCCTTAAGCTGAATTTTTAGCCATTGAAATGCATGTTTTAAATAAAAGCCAAAAATTGGGTCTTTAATGGTGAATTTTAGGATTTTGCATAAACTCACATGGTTTCAAAGTATTTTTCAATTAGTTTTAACATGATTAGAAGGTTTCTAGACTTACTTTAAAGTTCCGTTAAAGATTTCTTGAGTTTTAATGAATTTTCAAAAAATAGCCATAAAACATGTCGAAAAAGCCAATATATTGAATGGAATAGTTTTGTGTAGTTTAAAGGTTGAGAATTAGTCTTAGGTGAATTATAAGATGAATAAAATTGGTTTTAGGTGAAAAGATTAAGTATAAATCAATATATTTGAATTTAAAGTTTGTTATGTTATAAGTTACAATTACATGAGAACTAAGTTTAGGCTTATGTTTTGTATGCTTGTAATAAGTCCTTGGTTGATTTTTGGACGTATTGTTGTGTGAATTTGTTGTGTTGAACTTATGGATTCAATAGAACCTTCTACAAGTAGAGATCAAGGTAAGGATAAGCTAGTTTGAGCTTTCGGCTTTTCGGCGAAAGTGTAATTGGTGAGTGTTTGAGATAATTGCTTGTGGACATGATTCAATGAATTATTTGGGAATTTAGTAGTAGCCTAAACCCATACTCTAAATTCTGAGTGTAGGCTTTCTTATACCTATGCTTATCTTTTGAATTATGTACTTATGTGATTGTGATTATGTGATATGTGGATATGATAACTATTGTGAAAGTGCAAATGTGTACATATTATGTATATGTTAGTGATAGTGTTTTGCTAAAGATGCAAATATGCAGTGATTGTGCATGGATAGCCGGTCATTATATGTGTTTGATTTTAGATATTTTGGCCTTGTGATTATTGAAAGTGTTGGATATAGTTGGCATGTCATAGGATTGTGAGTACTCACCTATATGTACAATAATTTTGGGCATTGAGGCCCTGGGACATGTTGGAAGGATAAGGGAATGTGAACTAAGATTTATTCAATGAGACATGTGAGGGGAATAAGGAGAGTGTTAGCTTTATACTTCACTTTTGAGACATGTTTGACTCTATGAGTCTATGTTTGGTGTGTTACAGATCCGTGTATCTAATGAGTGATGATAGACTCACTTTTATGTTTCATAGCTCAAGTGCCAAATCATCTTAAAATCTATATATGATATATGCCTAAATGAGTATGTGGTTGCTATGCAAATTATCTTAAACTATCAACATGTGTGTGTTGTGATATGTGTTTATGTGACATGTGACCTTTATGCAATTTATCTATAAACCTATTTTTGAGTATTGCAATATATGCTTGAATGTTATGCGATTATATAGGTTTTGCGATATGTGCTTGAACATTATGTAATTATACGCGTAATGTGATATATGATTAAAAGTGAATATGTTTACCATGTAAAAGAACTAGTAATAATGCATGAGTAAGTATAATATGACATTAGAAATGGAACTATTGAGGTTATGTTATATGGTTTTTCATTGATGCTTGATGAATTGTTTGCATTGTGGTTATTTGGAGCATTCATTAAGCTTGTTAAGCTCACCCACTCCCTTCTTAAACTTTGCAGATTAGTTGTGTGCCTGTGTGAGCGGTGTGGCTTTCTGAGGGGTGATCCAAGCAAGTCCATTTTCATTATTCATAGGTTTTTATTATTTGGTTATGTTTTTGGAATAAGGCAATGTGGTAGTCTTTGTACTAATATTGGACATGATATTTTGAGTTGTCTCTATAGTTTAATTACTCTTAGGATTTTGGGATTTGTTTCGCAATATGTTAACTATTGCTCAGATTTTCTTTTGATGTTATTATTATGACCTTTCGGTGTTTATTTGATGATGATATGATAGCATGTTGAACTGGTACAAATTGGAATGGCTTATATGCTTAAAAATATTGTATTTTTGAGGTCTGGAGTAGAGGTATCGATAATTAGGTTTTAAAATTGATACCTCTGTGTTTTGAAATGTGCAGGAAGTCGAGATAGAGATTTGGTATCGATGCCTTTTCTCGAGTATCGATACTTGGGGTAAATTTGTCAATACTTCACGAAAGGTATCACTATATTTCGAGACTTTAGGTTTTTAATCGAGAAACATAAATGCAATTTTGGTACCAATTTTTCAAGCAGTATTGATACCTTTTGAGCAAAATATCGATACCATGTCTTTAGTATCGATACCTACGTTGATGTTTTGAGATTTTGCTAAAACGGACCATATGCATGCTTAATTATTATTTTAAGGCTATTTGATATATGTTAGCATGTAACGACGATAACTAAAGCTTAAGATAAACTCTAAACCTGTACGAATGTTAAAATGGAAGACATTTTGTTAAGAATGAGCTTTTACTTATAGTATTTGACATGAGGTAGTGGTGTGGCACCTTGATATTTAGGCTTGACGACCAGGCTAGGTATGGGGTGTTACATGCCCTTTCATCACAACGAGGAACCCTTGCTAATCTTTAGAACCTCATTTTTAGTTGTGTAGTTGTACCCTTTTGAATCAATAGTACTCAACGAAATCAAATTTCTCTTCAATTCTGGTTATGAAGTACGTTAGTAAGTGTTCTGAAGATTCCATCGAACATCTTAATTTTGATTGTACCAATACCTGTGATTCTACATGAAGCATTATTTCCCATCAAAAAACACCTTTAAACATTGTTTCATATGTTGTAAAACCAATCCCGATTGGGAATCATGTGGAAGGTGCAACCAGAATCGAGCATCCACCCCTCGCTCACTTGAGAGTTGTTAACAAAAACAACTAAGAGTTCACCATTGTTGTAGTCTTCTACTACATCAACTTCATCATATTGTTCTGGTTTGTTTTCCCTTTTGATTCATAACCTTCCTTTTGATCCTATTTTGCAACTTATAGCACTCAGACTTAATGTGCCCTTACCTCTTGCAGAAGTTACAGGTTTTACCTCTATTTGAAGATCTCGATCTACCCTTAGATTTACTATGAGGATTTTGTTCCTATGTCCTCCCATGATTATCATCAATATTTCATTCTTATCTCCCATGAATAATGAGACCCTATCCCTGAGAGTTAGATCCAGCCACAAGATACTCCATCTTATCATACGAGGCTAAAGAAACATAGACTTCATTAATTGTGAGAGATTCGCGACTATACAAAATTGTATCTCTAAAAGTTGAATAAGACAGGGGTAATGAGCAAAGTAGAATTAACCTTAAATCTTCTTTATCGTATTGAACCTCCTTGGCCTCTAAGTCCGAGAGTATTTCTTTAAACAAAATTAAGTGTTCAAGCACATGCACACCTTTTTCCAAACGATGAGAATAAAGACGCTACTTCAGATGTAACTTGCTAGTTAGGGTTTTCAACATGCACAGCTACTCCAGCTTTGACCATAATGCAGCGGTAGTCTTTTCTTTCAACACGTCCTGTAGAATTTCATTTGACAGATGCAAATGTAATTACGTTAAAACCTTTTGAAATTTACGCTTCTTCTTTTCAAGTGTCAATGGCGAAGGCATTTTATTTAACCTAGCAGGATATCTTCCAAATCCATCTATGTAATAACTGCCTGTATCTTTACCCGCCATAACACGAACTTGGTGTTGCGATCCAATAGCGAAATATCATACTTCATTGTTGCCATTTCCGTGATCGAGACAAGCAACTTGAAACGTTTTGATACCAGTTTGTTATAATAGACATCAATAATGACAATAGAATGATCACAAAATAAGAAAAATAAGAACACACAAATTTAGCATGGACATCTTTTCGGGAAAAAATCACAGGTAGAGGAGAAGAAATTCACTAATGTTGAAAAACGAATGATACAAGAGGAGTTTTGACTGCATCTATTTAAGGGTTGAAAAACCTTGTTCTAATTAATGTCAAATAGAAGAAGTGTAGTTCTCTATGAATT
This sequence comes from Gossypium rotundifolium, assembly GCA_025506655.1. NCBI lineage: Eukaryota > Viridiplantae > Streptophyta > Magnoliopsida > Malvales > Malvaceae > Gossypium > Gossypium rotundifolium. Next base: position 116,881,025 of record CP106731.1, on the reverse strand, counting down.
CTAGCTCCCTATTTTACCACTGTATTTATTTCTTCAACAAGTGACGGGATTCGGGTCACACAAACCCTAACAATTCAAAAAATGAGAAATTCAAATAAATTTTTAGAATTGTAAATTCATATAAAGTGTTTGGCCTTATTGGGAATATAATGGGCTTAGAGGTAGACAAGGTGAATCAAGGAAGGTCGAGGCTTGCAAACACAAGAAGAACTATGGGGGAGTCAGAGTTTGTATTCTAAGAGGCTCTCTAACAATTTGTCTTTCATTTCATTAGCTTATTGGTGAGTTTCCGCTTTGTATAAGAGCACATGGTCCTTTTCAGGTTGGCTGATGTGTCCTTAACTATGCTTAAGGTCACTATATATGTTACCATGCTTTCAATTTCATTGCTTGTCAAGTTATGGTGTTTACTTGTAGCACTATGATCAGTGTTGCTTAAGAGAATTGGAGTATGGGTTTTTTGAGTTGCTTATTCCTCGAGCTTTAGATTTATTATGTTAGGTTAGTATAACAAAAATCTCAAAAGAATTTTTAAAATATTATTTAAAAATTAAAAAATTAAAATCAATAAAATTTTCCTAAGTTTAAAAGTATCACAAAATAAAAAATAAAAAACTTCAAAAATTTTAAAAATTAAATAAAAATTCCAAAATTTATATAATATTTTCTAAAAAATTATAAAGCATTTTTATTAATATTTTTCTTTGAAAGAAACTTTCAAATGTATATGCTCTCAAATTTACAAGCCCTAACTTGAAATTTAGTCAAATTATTAACAAAGTTTTACTTTATGTTTAAAATTATTTTAATTTAACTCAAACAAATTTATCGAATATCTTTTCCTTCAACTTGATTCAAAAATTCTAAATTGAGTTTGGTTGATAAAATAAGAATCCTCAAGTTGGTTAACTTGAATTTTTTACTCGATTCAATCGAGCATTATCCCAATTCAATTTATAAAAAAATTAATATATATACAAAAGGAGGAAATTTTGAACCAAATAAAACTCATAATGCACAATTGTTATTTGTTTTAAATAAATTAAATCAATTAAGAGATAAATCAAAATTAAATCATTTTACAACTTTTTAATATGGATATCATATTCTTTAAGAATTATTTTATCTTTAACCATGAGATAAAAAATAAAGATATAATCCTTATCGGTCAGTCATCTGAAGAAACCATAATCTATAAGAAATTTGTTATTGACACTATAACAATGGATCACCTCAAAATCATTCAGCACAAGTTCATAAAGTTCAAAAGGGCATAATTAAGAAACTCTTCAATAGTTTTGAAGGAATTTAGAATCCTAGGATAGTTTTCAAGGAATTCTCAAAAGCTACCACCTAATCTTAATTCTTAAAAGAAATGAGATCAAATATCTTCTTGAAAATCAAGTCTAGAAGGGCCTTGAAGCGGAATCATCCAAGATCAAGTTTTGAAGATCCTTGGATCAAAGCTCTATTAAATTTAATCATGTCAACACAAATGAGATCAAACTTGTTTTCAAGATTAAGTTTAGACAATCCTTAAAGTAGATTGTATTAATACAAGGTCAATTCTAAACAACCCCTTGGACTAAAGCTCCTCTGAAAAGAAGACTCAAAGGATTTATCCAACAATTGTAACCTTAAAATTTTAATAATAAAATTCTTTCTTTTGTCTCCAATTTATGTAAAAATTTGTAGCATGCTTGGTGAGACAATATTTGACCTTCATCTATTTTATTTAAGGATCAAGTTCATTAGAGTTGCAATGGATCCCAAGGTTTTGAAGTGAATCTTGGGTCTCTATTAGAGATGATAAAGATAGGCACACCATGAAGTCTCACTATCTCGTTGATATATAACTCTGCATAGTTGTCTAACATATAGTTAGCCTTGATAGGTAGAAAATGGGTCGATTTCATCAATCGATTAACTGTTATCCAAATTGCATCCTTTTTTGGTGAGTGGTAAAACAACCATGACATCCATGGTAACATGATCTCATTTCCATTTAGGTATCACCATTGGTTTCAATAATCACGATGGAACTTGATGTCTGACCTTCACTTGTTGGAAAGTTAAGAATTTGTCACAAATTCAACTATGTCACGTTCCATACCAGGCCACCACTAGTAAGCCTTTAGGTCTTGATACATTTTAGTACTACCAAAGTGCATAGCGTAAGAACTACAATAAGCTTTTCTAAGGATATCTAGCTTCAACTCATTGACATCGGGGACACATGACCTCCTTGTAAAGTACAAGTTGCCCTCTTCATTTAGTTCAAACTCAATCAACTTCCCTTTCTTCATATGTTCACATTTAGTCACCAATTTCTTATATTTACCTAAGCATGCTTTACTTGTTGAAGCAAGGTCGGCTTAACCTTCAATTTGGTAAGAATTACCCCATTTTCTACCATTTCCAAATGCGTATCCAGAGAAAATGCTACATATAACAAAGATCATTTAATTATGACCACATTTCACTAATTCACATAATATATTTAATATCTTAACTTCAAATTTATTACCTCATAAGGGTTTCCTATTTAGTGCATAAACTATTAGGTATGTTTTATTGGGATGGTAATTAGTGATGCAATCGCAGTCTTAGCAATTCAATTCACCTTTTTTTTGCCTCATATTGAGTTTTTTTTATATGAAATATTTCAACCTCTTTTGATTGGTGTAAATGTAACACTTTTCACCATACAAATAATGCCTTTAAATTTTCAACAAAAAATAATTCTAAATCTTGGGTTGGATAGTTCTTTTCATATGGTTGTAGATACCTTGAAGCATAAACAATTACCTTGCCTTCATTCATTATTATATATCTTAGTTCATTATTACCTGTTCCCTAATTGGTCCTCGTAGTTCCTCAGGGTTTGGAACCAGTACGATTGAGCAAGCCTTAAGTTGATAAAATACGTAAATATGGTGCTAAAAGTTTAGAGCTATATCTGAATATGACCCGGAGAGAGCCGAGTTCTGGTTAGAGAATACGATTAGGGTTTTCGATTAGTTTTCTTGGACACTGGAAAAGTGTGTGAAATGTGCCGTTTCTTTATTGAAAGACTCAACCTATCAGTGGTGTGACACCTTGATTTCAGTTGTGTCGATAGAACTAGTAAATTTGGAATTCTTTCAAACTGAATTTTGAAAGAAGTATGTGAGTCAGAGGTTTATTGAAAAGAAACGCAAAGAGTTTTTCGAGCTTAAACAGGGTCGAATGACAGTAACTGAGTATGAGAGGGAATTTATTCGATTGAGTAAGTATGCCCAGAATGTGTATCAACCTAGATTGCCATGTGTAAACGGTTTGAAGATGGGGTGAATGAAAACATGAAGTTGTTAGTCAGAATTCTAGAATTAAAAGAATTTTTTGTTCTAGTTGACCAAGCGCATAAAGCTGAAGAATTGATTAAAGCTAAAAGAAAAGCTAATTATGAGGCTCGTGATTCAGGTAAGAGATCAGCAAGAAAATCATAACAACTACCATCAAAGAAGTCAAAAGAATATCATAACCGTTCATCAGCTTCAGTGGGTTACTCTGGTAGAGATCGAGGAAAACAATATACAACTTTAAAACGTCAAGCTACGTCTATAGTGAGCGTAGGTAGTGTGAAGAGTAACAAACTTGAATGCCAACAATATGGAGGTTGACACTTTGGTGAGTGCAAGATGAAAGATGGGGTATGTTTTAAATGTGGTTCGTATGAACATTTTATCAGAGATTGCCTGGAGAGGTCCAAAAAGAAAAGGTTTAGATTGTTCGACCGAGCAATACAACTGCGAGAGGTAGACTGCCGTAAAATACTAGAAATGAGGGAAATAGCCATAGTGGGACAAAAGACTCTACTGTGAGATCAGAGGCATGAAAGTCGGCTAGAGCTTATACGATCCTTCCTAGAGAGAAAGCGTCAGCACCAGATGCTATCACTGGTACATTTTCTATCTTTGATACTAATGTACTACTTTAATTTACCTGGGGTCAACACATTCATATGTATGCAAGATTTTAGTGTCATGTAAGAAATTGCCTTTCGAGTCTACTGAGTTTGTCGTTAAAGTAATGAACTCCCTAGGTCAGTATGTGTTAGTTGATAAAGTTTGTAAATACTGTCCTTTGATGATTCGAGGTTGCAACTTTCCAGCTGATTTAATGTTACTACCCTTTGATAAGTTTGACGTGATTTTAGGTATGGATTGGTTGGCTCTGCATGATGCCGTTGTGAATTGTAGATGAAAGCTTATTGTGTTAAATTGTTAGAATAGTGAAAAGGTTTAAATTGAATTAGACAGATTGGATTGTATGTCTTATGTTATTTCGACTATATCAGCACAAAAATATGTTAGAAAAGGATGTGAAGTGTATCTCGCTTACATATTTGATTCTAGAGTTTTTGAGTTGAAACTAGAATTAGTTCCAGTGGTATGTGAATATTCAGATGTGTTTCTAGAGGAATTACCCGATTACCGCCGATCAGAGAGGTTGAGTTTGCTATTGAGTTAGTGTCGAAAACATCTCTGATATCGATAGCTCCTTATAGGATGGCACCTACAGAATTGAAAGAGTTGAAAGCAAAATTGCAAGTGTTGACAGATAAGGGTTTTGCTCGACCCACTTTTTCTCCTTGGGGTGCACTTGTTCTATCTATTAAGAAAAAGGATGGGTCTATGCGATTATGTATTGATTATTGACAACTCAACAAAGTCACGATTAAGAATAAGTATCCATTAGCGAGTATTGATGACCTGTTTTAGCTAATGCTATTTGTGGGCCAAGTCACACACTGGCTTATAGCTCACTCGTTGATTTTAATCATTTCAGGTGATCTTCAAGCTTAGGAGTTGGACGACGACCTTGGAGCTTGGTTATCACACTTTCGGTTTAGTTAGTTATGAACTTTTACTTTTATGGAATTTTTAGACTTTTGGGACATTTTAAATTTGTTTGGAAATTTAAAATTTATTTTAGTATTTGTTTTACAAAAGTTTTTGTTTTTAATCAATGTTTAAATCAAGACGACTAACATTAAATTAAGGATAAATAAGACCAAATTGCTATAATGTTTTTCGCTGCCAAGTTTTATCAAAATTCACTAAAATATTTTATCTCGCAAATAGTTTAAGTAGTTAGATCTATTGTAGTAAATCTAAGAAAACATGGTTATCTTCAAAGCACTCTCAAGTTTTTGGAATTGATACGGTTTCAATGGGTTAATCAAATATGTTCTCTTTAGAGTTAAAAATAAGTTTTTCACCAAAATGATGCAATATTTTTTTCACGTATGATGTAACCTTCAAAATTCGATTGTAAAGTCCAAGCTGAGTTTGGGGTGTTATAGTTACGAAGTCATTCCACTATAGTATCGTGACTGAGCTCTCCCCAATGGCATACCATTACAAAAGCAAATCAATTATTGCTCGTCAAATGACCTTGTCATCAGTATGTTACCCTCATAGGATATCCATAATCTCTTTGGGATAAAATTCGTTCTCCCATTATGATCCTATTTTATCTCATGGTAACCAATACATCTTCCTTCATAAAAAGTCAATTACTATCAAATAGTAATCAAGTCATTCATCAAAAAGACGAACTACGACCTGTGGCATCATTACTTTTCATGAACCATGTAATGCCAATGAGAGGATATCATTACTTGTGTCTTAGGCTATGAATTCCACCTCTGTGAATAACACTACATAATGTAGAAGTCGTACACCCAACACATCAGCTTTCGATTCCTTACCTATTCAAACTCAGACTTTTACTTACATCAAAGTGTACGAGTCAACGTACATAGTCTGTTATCCACTTAGGATTTAGGTATGTCGCACTATGAACGTATAAAACAAATAAATCCATAAACGAATTCAGGATTTTTTCTTTTGGGTCCTGTCCGATGTAATGTTAGTCTAATTAGTCACATCTATATATCTATCTCCTGGAAGTCATCCGCCGATGCCCAAGACAAAGCATTTCCATAATTGGACTTGATAGAGTATTTACAAAACAAATCCCCTGGGTTTGTCCTCATATGCAATCTTTGACTACATCCATTATTCCGTCAAACACTACTGTCAAACAGTGCCATAGCTTTTCCATTCCTCATATTTGGCCCTCTATAGTAAAGTTAGTACAACCCTGGTTGTTAGTTTTTCACCCTATGGACCTACCATCTAGGACAAAAACATAGCTCAATGTTAATCTACATAAATCCCAACACGTTTGGAAATCAAAATCAGTATATCCAATAGGAGTAATATCTTTTTCAGAATAAACAAGCATATAACCCCTTATTCTCTGTAAATACTTGAGTATATGCTTAATTTCTTGCCAGTGTTTTGGTATTGGATTCGCCTAATATCTACTTACCAACCCCATTGCAAAACAAATATCTAGGCATGTGCATAACATAACATACATGAGACTTCCTATTGTCGAATCATAAGGAACCTTTATCATGTTCTCTCTTTCTTTTGTTGTCTTAGGACAGTCCTCTAAAAAGAGATGAAATCCAATATAGATGGTTGATTTTCATTCTTTGAATTAGTCACCGCATAACGCTCCAATACCTTGTCTATTTATGAAGCCTGAGACAGTGCTATCACTTTGTTCTTTTGATCCCTTAGGATTCGAATGCCTAGAACAAAATTAGCTTCTCCCTTGTCCTTCATGCTAAAAATTTGGGATTTAACCGATGATAATGTCCCTATATCATTCCCAATGAGTAGAATGTCATCGATATACAGAAGGAGAAAGACCACTTTCCATCCCATAAGCGTTTATAAACACAATGTTCATCTACGTTTTTCTCAAATCTAAAAGTCTTAATCACTTGATCAAATCTTTGATTCCATGAGCGGGATGCTTGCTTATATGGATCTAAGCAATTTGTAAACTTTACACTCATTTCTTTTAGCTATATATCTAGTGGGTTGCATCATATAGATGTTCTCTTCAAGATAGCTGGTTATAAACATTGTCTTAACATCTGTTTGTTAGATCTCATAATTAAGAGCCACCGTAGTGGATAACAATATGTGGATTGACTTGAGCATGGCAACTAGAAAGAAGGTTTCTTTATAATCAATATCTTTTTTCTAAGTATATCCTTTTGCTATAAGTCTGGCATTATAAATTTCCACTTTTCCACTCATATTTCTTTTCCTCTTGTAGATCCACTTACATCCTATAGGTTTTATCCATTCCGATAAGTCTACAAGTTCCTACTCTAATTTGGAGTCCATAGAATCCATCTCAGCTTTCATAATTTTTTCCTACACTTTGTATCACTTCATCATACGTGACTGGGTTATCAACTTCTTGTTTGGAAGATTCAGCGTTAAAAACACTTCTTCCAGATTGAAAAAACTCAGCCCTACGAGAGACCCTCCCTTTGCGACAAGCACCCTATGCTGCTGACTATTTGTAGGTCTACTATTAGGAGTTGGTTTTGAAATTATTTCTGGAGGGTTTTTTATATTTCCCAAAAGTTCCTTGAGTACATCTTTACTTTTAGGTTTGAATTCATTCATGTAACTTTCTTTAAGGAAAGTAGCATGAGTTGACACTATTATAATTTTCTCTTTCGGGTTAAAAAATAAATCACCTTTTATTCCTTTTGGATATCTTTCAAACATGCACAATTTTGTCCGTGAGTTCAACTTCCTTGCATCTTTGTCCAATACATGGGTCTGGCACCCCAAAATTTTTAAGTGATTAAGGTTAAGCTTCCTGCCATGCCACAATTAATATGGAGTTTTCGATGTTGCCTTAGTTGGCGCATCATTTAGAATATAACAAGCCATTTGTACCGCATATCCTCAAAAAGAGATTGGTATATTCATATAACTTAACATCGAATGTACCATATCTAAAAATGTTTCATTCCTTCTCTCTACCATGCCATTTTGTTGTGGAGTGCCTGTCGCGGTCAATTGGGATATAATCCCATTCTCTATGAGGTTGTAACAACCCGTTTTTAGTCAAATCAGAATAGTAGTTTTGGGACCACAAATTTGAGGTCAAAATATTTATTTTATTATTACTTTAATGTCTACAGCATGTTAGTAGTGACGGATAAAAATTTGTTAAGAAATTTCGACGTTTGAATGCTTAATTTAGTGAAAAGGACTAAATTGAAAAAGGTGTAAAACTTGAGTTCTATATGTTAAAGGTACTATATGGCTATAATATTAAATATTTGGAGGGTTTATATTGTAATTAGACCATTAATAGCATGAGTGGACAGTTATGGACATTAAACATATGATTTTAAATGTTAATTTATAAGGTTAATTAAGTAAATCGATAAATAAGTGAAGTAAAAATAATAAAAACAAAACATCATCTTCCTAAAAGGTTATCATCCACTGAAATTAAGCTAAGGAAACCTCCATGGAAGCTTGCTAGGTTCGGCCAAGTCTTCCTTGTGCATGTGAGTGAAATTTTGTCCCGTTTTTAATGATTTCTATGTTTTTGGAATCGTTGTAGCTTAATCTAGCTAGCCCAGGGACTAATTTGTAAAATTGTTAAAAGTCCTGGGTTTTACCATTCATGAATGTATATGTATTTTGATTTTTGATGATAGAAAAGGATGGTTGTTGTTAGATAAACTTAAGTGATTTTGGTTGAAATTGGAAATTAGGGATTTATTTGAAAACTGTGTAAAATTCATGGTGAAATGTGTGAAATAATGAAAATTTTGGGCTGCTATAAGTATATATAGAATTTGGCTAGTATGGGTTGAAATGGAATTGCATGAATTTTTCATTTTATGAGCTAGGGACTAAATTGTAAGGAATTTAAAATTTAAGGGCAAAAGTGTAATTTTGCCATAGTATGATTTTTTGGGTTCAATTGAATAGAATGATATTTAATTAAGTTAAATTTTTTATATATAGATCAAGAAAGGCAACAGTTCGAAATTAGATCGGGGAAAAATAAAATAGTGGACTGATAGCTCGATTCTCTCCGTGTAAATTCAAGGTAAGTTCTTATGTTTAATAAACATTAAATTATATATGTTAAATGCTAAATTTTTATAATTGAAATGATACGAAACCACAAAAATTCTTCATGAGTTATCAAAATGTAGAACTCCCGGTTGAACCTTAGGAATAGATAGGATACTAATGACATGTCATTAGGGGTTATTGTGTTTTGGGTGCTGGTTTGTACGTTCTACCAGTGGTTGAGTTTTTTGGCATGTGTTGTGGTTACTCGTTAGCTTGTGTGAGCAGCACTGTGTAGCTACGTCTTGACCGTCAACTTGTGTGAGCAGACCCGGTGATAGCTCGAGATGAGCATTTACATATGAGATATGAGATTGAGATGATTTCGACCATGTAGTGGCACTTAGGGTGTGGATTCCTAAGTATCCGATATTATTCCAAATGGTTTAATGGGTAGATTGATGGTATGAAAGAATAGGTGATTGCTATGTATTATAATAGGTATGGAAATGAATCATATAAGCTTTGAGTCTATGAAACTTGTGAATTTCATATCTAACCTTGTGAATGAATATGTGATACGTTTGTAGATCAATATGAGTTATATTATGATAAGTTTGATTAATTAGATTGTGTTCATATGATAAGTTGAGTTTATTGCTATACGAACTTACTAAGCTTAATAGCTTACTCTATTTACTTTTCCGTGTTTGATAGTGATTTCGAAGCTTGCTCGGGTTGGGAGTTGTCGGAGATATCATCACACTATCCAGTCATTGTTTTGGTACTTTTGAACTTGTGTACTTGGTTATATGGCATGTATAGGTTTTGTGGTTAATATGGTCTATATATTTGTAATGTTGATAGCCAATTGATTTGGCTTGTAAATGATATATGTTTTTGGTTATGTGTTTAGCTATGTGGCTTGGCTTATTTTGATAAACTTGGTTATGTATATATGTGTAAATGCCCTTTAATATGTGGTTCATAATTGCTATGTGAATGTTTTGTTGAGTTTTGCTATTGAAGCTAGCAAATGGTTGAATTTGAGAATGTGGTATGCATATTGATTTAGGCACAAAGTCTAATAGGTGAGTTCGATCATTTTGGTGATTTTTTGAATGTGAAATTGGTATGAATTTGAATGGCTATTTGGGATGCTTATGAGAATTTTGGTTGTTGGTATTGGTAGTATATGATTTTGGCTTGAAATTTGTAACACCCTTTACCCGTGTTCAACGTGCGAACCGGATATGAGTTATTACTAAACTTAACTTGCTTAAACATACAACATCGGGCTAAAAATTTCATTTTAACTTAGAACTTCTCATTCATATTCATAACATCCTTATTATGGGCCTACTGGGCCCTAAACATACAAACGGAAGGGTTCGAGAATAAATCGAAAAATCTTACACACTTAGAAATTTTTACCTAAACAGGGGCCACATGCTCATGTGAAATGGAACACGCCCGTGTGGGCAGGCCGTGTGGTCACACACGCCCATGTTCCTAGCCCGTGTGGAATTTATTTTTCATTTCAAACCTATAGGGGTTTTCACACTCGACACACGCCCGTGTCTATAGCCCATGTCCCTCACACGGCCCAGACACGCCCATGTCCTCACCCGTGTGTGAAAACCTTAGCATTCTGTTTATGACGCCAGTAAGCTCTTAAGGGTATACGACCTAGGCACACACTCATGTGCTGGTCCGTGTGATGAATCAAACTCTCGCAAATTGAAATAGGGGACACATGGCCTATCAACACACCTATGGGACTAACCGTGTGTCACACACGGCCTAGACACATGCCCGTGTGTCTACTCATGTGGACAATTAGAAGTCTATTTTCCAAGCCAATTGCCACCCTGAAACATAAACACACATATACCAACACAAGCAACACATAATAGGGCCATAAAACCCTATGAAGAACCACTAATCATCATTCATACACTTCACATTTTACTTCATCATTTGCATGAACTTTCACTTCATAAAATTCATCATCATTAAAATTTGAAACTTGACAAATATTGGTAATTCCTAATTGCCATATACAAAATGAGTGTATAACATTAATAGCCAACACTTTGGCTTTCAATTATGACCTAACATAAGATAACCAAGTTCCTATACATGCCATACCCAAAGTAAATCAACTTCACTATACCAAAAGAATGATTGATAGTGTGATCCGAGCTTTGACGTTCTATGATCCCCGAGCTAGCTTGGCGATACTACAAGGAAATGGAAAGAAAAGAGTGGTAAGCATATAGCTTAGTTAATTTGCATGAATTTAAAATAGCAACATAAGGGCTCATAATAAAATCCATTCATCTTATTGAACAATAACAACTTAATTTTTCAAGTACTTTGACATACTTACTCATACTTATTCTTACCCATCACATATCACATTTGGTTTCATAACTCGTATTTTACTCATGGGTACCTATATCACTTCATCACATAGTTTAGCACTTAAGCTATCTTGAACATAACTTAGCCCATTATCATCCTTGACTTAAATGTCGCGCTTTGTTTGTTGAACTATTCGGAATATCGAAAGATACTCAATCTCATCATACATGGATTACGATGCCAATTCCATATCCCAAATATGGTCTTACATACGATCACCTCATGATACTGATGCCATATGCCTGATATGGTCTTACACGAGATCTCTTAGCTCGACATCGATGCCATGTCCCAGACATGGTCTTATACGAGTCGTGTATAGATGTCGATGCCATATCCCAGAGATGGTCTTACACGAGATCTTCCTTTGGTGCCGAGGCCATATCCTAGATATGGTGTTTTACGGATCTTCCTTATTTGGTGTCGATGCCATGTCCCAGACATGGTCTTATACGAGATGTAACACCCCAAACCCGGCCTATGCTTCATGACCGGATCTGGCATGCTACGAGTTGAATGTTAAAAACTTTGCTTGTAGGGTTTTGAAGAATCTCAATTTAATTTAACCGATTAATCATTAATTGTGAAATTTTGAAAATAACTTTAATATTTGCGTTGATTGAGTTTGAAAAGCCCATTTTCCATTACATTTTATATTTGAGACTTTGAAGAAAAATATAAGTTTGTAAAATCCAACATAACAAAAAAGAAATAAAACGAAACCTAAGTTATGGAGGCCTTATTACAAAAATATTCCCCAAAAAAATTAAAACTTAAATGAAAACAAAACCGAAAATAATCTATGTAGATAATAGTCTTAATGGCCTCGAGTCCACCTCGGCTCCCATGTCCATGAACTATCGCTCATTTGAAAAGTGGGAAAATAAAAGGGTGAGTCACAAAGACTCAGCAGCAAATCTCAAATCACATAAAAGCCTTGGGCTCATTAAACACATTATGGGCCTTGGCCCATACACAATGGTAACAAAATATTTCATGCAACATGCCCAACCCAAATCTAAGAGTCCATCCTCTACACACCCCGCACCAACCATCACACCGTGATTTCTACAATCAACCCTCCATCCCGTAACACCCCAAACTCGCCTATGCGCTTTAAGATGAGATTTGGTTTGTTACATAGATCGAACTATCTCAATAATTTAGGTGAAACGTATATCAAAACCCTTTTGAAAATAGAGTTTAATAAAACCAAGAGAAATTATTTTAAGTTTAATGTATTTGAGAAACATATGTTGAAAATCTCATCATTTAATATTTAATTATCAAAACCTTAAAGTAATTTTTATAAGAGTTCAAAATATTTAAAATTAAAAATAGATAAAGGAATTTCATATGTTTAAAAAAAACACAAAGTATTTTAAGAAAATATTATAAGATAAATATAAGCCCATATTAAATATCTAAAACATAATTTAAATCCATCCACACATGTAAATCCATAAAATATTAATAGAGGCCTTATTACATTATACCCAAAATAGCAAAATTAAAGAAAGTACTTATTAAAAGTTCAAAGTTTATGAAACTCATGTTTGCAGATGGCTCCACGAAGTCATCCTCGCCCAAGTCCACGCCAATTTCCATTACCCGAGATGAAAATTTGAGGGAGTGAGTTACTCGTAACTCAAAGTATAACTCACTTACTTTATCCATTAGGCCGATCATCAAGTCATTATTTTGGGCTTGAGCCCATAGATAGATTTAACACTATAAATAATGAGATGCATGCAAAATGATATTTCCCACCCAAACCTAATTTCCATCCGCTACACACCACCTGCATTCAACCATCACACCTGTGGGATCAAGCCAACCCACCCCGCCAACACACCAATCATAGGCATTTAGCTATTTTATATTTGTGGCGAGCCACGTAACTAGATTGTGATAAAGTCACCGAACTAGAGGCATTGAGCCATTAAAATATTTGTGGCGAGCCACCAACTAGAGGCAATCACCGTTTAATTATTTTGTGGCAGAGCCACCGAACTAGATTTTGGCAACAGGCCTTTCTTCTCTTCATCGTTAATCCCAACCCATGCAACATGTATGCAAAATAATCTATATACATATGATGATTTTAGCAAAAAGGCCCAATTTACATATGAGTCAATATTTCAGGTTTTTATTAAGGCCCATAATACAAAATATCATTTATTCCATATAACAATTTAGCATCTTTGGCCCATTTAACGATCTAGCAAAATTTCTGGCCCATTTAACGATCTAGCATAGATTTCGGCCTATTTATCAATCTAACAGAGATTTCGGCCCATTTAACGATCTAACAGAGATTTCGGCCCATTTAACGATCTATCAAGGATTTCGGCCCATTTAACGATCTATCAGGGATTTCGGCCCATTTAACGATCTAGCATACTTTTGGCCCATTTTACGATCTAGCACATTTTCGCCCATTTTATTTATCTAGCACATTTTCGCCCATTTTCACGAGACATAAAATTTACATTTTACCAACTAACTCATCGAGGCGCTTTCGTAATTTTCACCATTTTAACTGCTTTCATGTAATTTCACCAAAATACCAATTATTTCAGATTGTACTTGATTTTGTCATTTTTACGATTTTGCTCAATATTACTAGATGATATCTAACCCAAGATAAGTGTGAAGTTACACACCTTGATATCGTGAGTACTAAACCTTCCCGCCACAACACCTAAACGTAATACTTAACCATTAGAACACTTTCATTTACCAAAAATACACTATTGATAAACGATCTAAATCTTTACCCTTTTGATTTTGAACCACTTCTATTTTTGGTTTCTCCTCGATTGTCGATTCGTTGTCTGATGAGAATCCACGAACTAACAAAGGCTCGGAGTACGAATAACCTCGAACAACCGATTCTCCTCGGTTGAAGGTCCGAACCCGGTGGAAAATCTTGATTCTCAAAATAGCCCTTCGCTTCTAATTAGGGGATTAACGAACCGCCTCTTTCAAGACTATGGACTACCTTTTCGCTTCTATCTTGAATGTCTCTAAAGACATAAGATCATTAGTCCGACTTATAAGTATTGAAATATGACTAACGTTTTATAAGATTTAAGATTTGGCTTACCACGATTATCTTCGTTCCTCGAGAAACGATCGAGTGATTATGACCCTAAAAACGAAATCGATTAATAACTAACTATACTAATATAATGAATAAGAATCCTTAAAGAAAATCACCTTACCTTGCTTCTTCAAATCGATTCCAAAGTTCCAAAAAAATACTCAAGATCACCTTGAGTTTCTACCCTCCAAAATCTCACTAATGTCCACGATTGGAAAGATAATTGAGTAAGAAGAATTGGTTATGATTAAAGGAAATCGGTTGTGATCAAAGAAAATGGAAGAAATTTTGGCACAAGTATAAGTTAACATTCGGCCATGGATGAAAGAATTTGAGAAAATTTTAATGAAGAAGAAAATGAAGAATAGGGAAATAGAAGTAATATAATTCGGTTTCAAGAGAGAAAGAGGGAACGAAAAGAGAAGAAAAGGGTACTTAGTTTAGAAGAAAATGCATTCTAAGATAGGAGAAGAAAATGAGAAATGAAAAGAAGAAAGATACTTGTTTGCCTTAGTACTTTCGATCACAATGAGAAGGAAAGATTTGAGAGAGAAAATTTCAAAACCAAAATGGTCACAATAGAATGGCTCAAAAAAGAATTGTTTACCCAAGTATGTTGGCAATATTTCGCTAGAGAGAATATAGGTGAAGGAAAAGATGTTTTGCTAAGAAATGACCAAATGAAAGTGTTCTCCTAACATCCAAACTTACCATCCCTCAACCAAAACCGCCATCCCCTAGCCTCAATGTCGTTTAATACAATGGTCAAAAGGCCATTAGGAAGTTTCCAAACATCTTCCTACTCTTAAGCCTTTTCCCTCCTTTTCCTTAAGTTGTAGAGACAAAATCCCCATTTCAAGCCTTATCCTTAGCTTTCCAAATCTTTAGTCTTCTTACCAAAATAAAAACATTCCAACTCATCCCAACCTTATCTCCTTGCCGACACATGCATAAGCTAAAGTAAAATAAAATTCCTAATTGCATGCTAGGTGATTCAACTCCTTCCTCATGTCTAACTCATGGCGCCATCACCACTATGCCCTTAACCCATCTTATGCCATCTTCTAGTAATTAATTAATTTAAGTCTTAAGATCACCTAATTTCTTTACTCTAAAGTACACTTAACTAATATTTTTATTCTAACTCCAAGTAAACCCGAACCAACATTTAGCAACATAATGATACTCAATTATTTAGGATGTTACAATTCTACCCCTTAAAAAATTTCATCCTCGAAATTTACTCGATTAAAAGAGGTGAGGATATTGTCATTGAATTGCATCCTCAGTTCCCATGTAGCTCCCTCCGCTTCGTGATTGCCATAAAACTTTGACCAACAAGATGCTTCTTTCTTAGCACTTTAACATCCCGGTCTATAATTTCCACCGGTTCTTCTTCAAAAGACAAGTCCTAATTTAATTCCACTTCCTCTACCAAGATTATATGAGATGGATCCGATTTATAGTGTCTCAAAGATGGAAACATGGAAAACATTATGAATTTGACCCAACTCCGAGGTAATTCAATATGATAAGCCATCGACCAACACGCTTCATCACACGATATGGCCCGATGAACCTAGGGCTCAACTTGCCCTTCTTTCCGAATCAAAATTTTCTTCCAAAGTGAGACCTTCAAAAACCAAGTCTCCCACAAAGAAACTCGATATCCTTACGCTTCAGTGTCTCAGATACGACTTCGCTTCATCCAAGCTTCCTTTAACTATGCTCGAATAACTTTTACTTTTTTTCGGTTTCAGATATCAATTCAGGACCCAACATCTGTCGTTCGCCCAATTCAGTCTAACAAGTAGGAGTACGACACCTACGACCATACAATGCCTCATAGGGTGCCATCTGAATGCTAGACTGATAGCTATTGTTATATGCAAATTCGCCAATGGTAGAAAATCCTCCCAACTACCTCTCAAGTCAATCACACATCCCCTTAACATGTCTTCCAATATCTCAATTACTCTTTCCGATCGACCATCGATCGAGGATGAAAAGCCGATCGAAATTCAACTTTGTCCCCAAAGCTTCATGCAGAGCTTTCCAAAATCGTGATGTAAATCTAGAATCCCCGTCGATATAATAGACACCGTACTCCATGCAACCTCATGATTTCGATACATACAATTTTAGCCAATTTCAGAATGAATAATCCGATTTATCGGAAGAAAATGAGCGGTCTTCAAACGATCAATTACTACCCATACGAAATTTTTTCTTAGTAGGGTTAAAGGTAACCCACTAACAAAATCCATAGCTATTCGCTCCCATTTCCAAAGAGGAATCTTTACCGTTGTAACAAACCCGACGACAATTGATGCTCCGCTTTCACTCGTTGACAAGTCAAACATTTCCCTACAAACTCGTAAATCTCACGCTCAACCTCGCCACCAATACTGTTCACGGAGATCTCGATACATCTTATTTCCTCCGGTGCATAGCATAAGGCTACTATACGCCTCCCAGAGAATCATTTGCCTCAATTCCAGTCTTTAGGCATACAAACTCTTCCACGAAAGCACAAAGACTCCATTCATGTTTATACCCAAATCCTCTATTTCACCCTTTTTAACTCGTTGGAATAAAAGTCCCAACTTTTATCCGATGTCTACTTTTCCCTAATTTGTTCCAACCACGTAGGCTTCACCAAGTTCTCGCTAATGTACTACCATCCTCATACAAACTCAAATGAGCAAACATTGCTCTTAAATCGATATCGCCATTTACTTAACGCGTCAACTACCACGTTAGCCTTTCCAGGATGATATTCGATTGAGAAATCATAGTCCTTTAATAATTCCACCCATCTTCTTTGTCTCAAATTCAACTCCTTTTGGGTAAGGAGGTACTTACGACTCTTGTGATCTCGTAGATGATAGACTTCACCGTAGAAATAGTGCCTCCAAATCTTTAAAGCAAAACCACTCGCAGCCTAGTTCCAAATCATGAGTAGGGTAGTTTACTTGTGCGGTCTCAATTGACAAGAAGCATAGGCCACCACCTTTCCATTTTGCATCAGACACAACCTGCACTCGTGTGAGACGATCACAATAAACAAGAATTCTTTTCTAGCCTCCTGTTGAATCAAAATCGGTGCTTCCGCTGTAATCTTCTTCAATTTCTCAAACTCTTGTTGTTTTTAGTCCAAATATACTAACTCCCTTCTACAATAGTTTAGTTAGGTGCAACAATCAACGAAAACCCCTTAACAAAGCGTCTATAATAACCAACCAATCCTAAGAAACTCTGAATTTTAGCTACCGACTTTAGTGGTTTCCAATCCAGAATAGCCTCAATCTTCCGAGGATCCACCCTTATTCCTTCAGCTGATACTACATGACCCAAGAAAGTCACTTCCTTTAGCCAAAATTCACATTTACTGAATTTGGCATAAAGTTGCTTATCACGAAGTAGCTGCAATACAATACGCAAATGCGTGTCATGCTCCTCATCATTTCTTGAATAAACCAAAATGTCATCTATGAACACTACCACAAACCGGTCTAAATATGGTTGAAAGACTGGTTTATCATGTCCATAAATACGGGTGCATTGGTTAATCCAAACGGCATCACCAAAAATTCATAATGTCCATAACGAGTTCAATGCCGCCTTATAAATATCCGCTTCTTTCACCTTAAGTCGGTGATAACCCGATCTCAAATCAATTTTGAGAAAATCAAGCTCCTTCAATTGATCAAACAGTCATCAATTCTCGAAAAGGATACCTATTCTTGATCGTCAATTTATTTAATTGTCTCAGAATCAATGTACATACGCATCGATCCATCCTTCTTCTTCACGAACAAAATTGGTGCTCCCCATGGAGACATACTCGGTCAGATAAATCCTCGATCCAGCAATTCTTGAATTTGAGCTTTAAGCTCGCTTAACTCCTTCGTGCCATTCTATAAGGAGCAATGGACACCGGAGCTGCATCGCAAAAGCTCAATGCCAAATTCTACTTCGATCCGGGGTATACCAGAAGTTTATCGGAAATACTTCGAAATTCCTTTACCGCTCTCACATCATTCACGGATAACTCTTTGGCATCCAAAGCACAAATGAAAGCTAGGAATGCTCCATATCCTTTCGCACCAACTTTTCGCGCTTCAATGCCGATACCACATTTGCCAAATAATTCCTTCGTCACTTATCATTATTACTTCCTTATCATCCAAGTTCTTAATGACATCCGCTTTCAAAGACAATCCAAATGCGCCTGATGTTTAACCAACCAATCCATGCCCAAAATGAGATCGAACTCACCGAAAGGCAATTCCATCAAATTCGCCAAAATACCTCCTCTTGAATTTCTAAGGCACGCCTCTAAACAATTTATTTATATCACCGATCGTCCTAAAGGACTAATTCGCTATCTCGCTATCGATAATTTCAGATTCTAGATTCGTGTTTCCAGATATGGCGCTAGCAACATACGAATGGGTAGAACCAATATCTATTAAAGCAAAGAATGTACATCAAGATGAAGAACGATTAGTTATTACATCGGGGCATTGCCATCCTCGTCAGATCTAACCATGATAGACCGATCCCGGTGTCTTGCATCCGTGTTACCTCTAGGACCATTACCTCGACCGGTGCACCTTGACCACGCCCACCCCATTACCACCACAACCTAGTCCACAACCTCTCTATGGGTCAGCCGAAAGTACCTTTGGTCGGTCAGGCATCAAGATACGAACTTTCGAGTCGATCCATACATCGAGGCAATTTCTATATTGGTGATCCATTGAACCGTATTTGTAACAAGCGCCCATTTTCCTCCAAAGACTCTCCAAAATGCCTTTTTCCACATTCAAAGACAATCTCGACTTTGATTATTAGCTACCAAGGTTTCACCTTGAGTGGTTCATCATTCCGATGCCTCTTCAGAAACCTTTTTCAAGAACCCGACTGCTTTATATCTCTTTTGTTCCTAAATCTTTCTCGATTTTGATGTTCTGAGTTCTTAGCCTCTTCGGCTATCTTGGCCTTCTCCACAAGCGTGGCAAAAGTTCCAACTTATTGTGGGGCAATCAAACCTCAACTCATCATTCACCCATCCTCGAATCGCACACAACGCTCATGATCTGCTGACACTATTGTCCGAGCATAGCGACTCAAGCGTAAAACTCACCTCATATGCCGCCATCGCCTAACAAGATTCGTAAACTCCTTCCTTCAAGGCCCACATAACTTGTTCCAACATATTTCCTTTGAAGGTAGCTTTAAAGAATTCCCAAGTAATCGGTCAAACCTCGAGGCCTTCTCGAACAAGAAGTCACCACCGACACGCCTCGCCTCTTAGCAAGGACACAGCTCCTTTTAGTTTCGCTAGACAATTGCATTCCATATCATCCATAATTCGCTCCACGACTTGAGCCAATATTCACCACATTCGGAGCTACACCGAAACTCCTCTAAAACTTCTACATTATTTGACTTGAGTTGTTCAAATTGACCCACGAGTTGTTGGCCCAATTCTAGTTCCAAATGACCCTTTCTAGGACTCACAAAGATTGCTTGTGTCAAAGCATTATCTTCTTCCATATGATCCTCGTGATCCCGTCTCACTTACAAGTGACGCAGTGCATCCATTTCCCATATGATTTGGTGCTTCGACACAAAGACTCGCCCTCTACCACTACCACGCTCATCGCTGCTCACGACCACGCCCTCTATTGCTCATGATGACTAATTTGATTTGATCTCGATTATAAGTTTTATGAATCGTAAAATTGTTTCAAAGGTTTATTAACGGTGTTTTATGAGATTTGAGAGATAAAGTTGTTTTCGCAACACATCCTATAGTCTCAATCTCACGATTTTTAAAATCTAAAACTAGAAGTTCTAGAGTGTTCCTATGATCATATCATCATCATCATCATAATAATCATTTAGCAATGAATACTTACGTGACTTGTTGCCTGGATGCTTGTGGTGCCATAACGATCTTTAAAACATAATTGAAATGATTTCGTAAATTATTTGTTGAACCCAACCACGTAGAGTTTTTGAAACTAGCTCGATATTATTAAATGTAACACCTCAAACCCGCCTATGCGCTTAAGACGAGATTTGGTTTGTTACATAGATCGAACTATCTCAATAATTTAGGTGAAACAGATATCAAAACCTTTTTGAAAATAGAGTTTAATAAAACCAAGAGAAATAATTTTAAGTTTAATGTATTTGAGAAACATAAGTTGAAAATCTCATCATTTAATATTTAATTATCAAAACCTTAAAGTAATTTTATAAGAGTTCAAAATATTTAAAATTAAAAATAGATAAAGGAATTTCATATGTTTTAAAAAAAAAGCCCAAAGTATTTTAAGAAAATATTATAAGATAAATATAAGCCCATATTAAATATCTAAAACATAATTTAAATCCATCCACACATGTAAATCCATAAAATATTAATAGAGGCCTTATTACATTATACCCAAAATAGCAAAATTAAAGAAAGTACTTATTAAAAGTTCAAAGTTTATTAAACTCATGTTTGCAGATAGCCTCTACGTAATATCTAATATCTAATATAGAAGCAAACAGATATTTAACACTCATACATAAAGGTTTTCCATTCAAACCCAACATACATACCACATCAAATGTTAGAATACTTACCTGGGTGGATAAGGTGCCGTTAGACTTGAAGGCCATATCTCAACCCAAAACATTTTTCTTAAACTTAAATCAAACTATAAAACACCACTGGACCCATTTCACAGTCCGAGTTTTGAAATGGGCTCGATACCAAAATGTAACACCCCAAACCTCGCCCATGCTTCATGACCTAATCTGTATACTACGGGTTGAATGTTAAAAACTTTGCTTGTAGGGTTTTGAAGAATCTCAGCTTAATTTAACCGATTAATCATTAATTGTGAAATTTTGAAAATAACTTTAATATTTATGCTTGATTGAGTTTGAAAGGCCCATTTTCCATTACATTTTATATTTGAGACTTTGAAGAAAAAATATAAGTTTGTAAAATCCAACATAACAAAAAAGAAATAAAACGAAACCCAAGTTATGGAGGCCTTATTACAAAAATATTCCCAAAAAATTAAAACTTAAATGAAAACAAAACCAAAAATAATCTATGTAGATAATAGTCTTAATGGCCCTCGAGTCCGCCTCGGCTCCCATGTCCACGAACCATCGCTCATCCGAAAAGTGGAAAAATAAAAGGTGAGTCATAAAGATTCAGGTAAATCTCGAAATCACATAAAAGCCTTGGGCCCATTAAACACATTATGGGCCTTGGCCCATACACAATGGTAACAAAATATTTCATGCAACATGCCCAACCCAAATCTAAGAGTCCATCCTCTACACACCCCCACACCAACCATCACACCGCTGGGATTTCTACAATCAACCCTCCATCCACTACACACCATATCGATCACTATAGGACCTATGTGGCAAAGCCACCGATCACTTATGCGACCTTAGAAAATACATTATAGTATTTCGACTATGTCGTCATCATAAAGACCGATCACCATGTGACCTATGTGGCAAAGCCACCGATCGCCTCGACCTACTCCCTTCCATAAATCAATCAATCAATCCCATCCCATGCATACACACATGCAAGAATCAAAACATCAAGCCATTTAAATGATTATGACTTTCACATACATCGATACTCATAGAAAGTTTCCATGATTACGCACTGATCCCTGCCTACCCTTTTGGGTATTATGACTGCTCACACATCCTCTCTTTTGGCTTTTAGCCCATATTATACACATATATTACAACAATACTTATGTGTTAATGATCTACACACAATCACGCTTAATCAACCCCGAGGTATTTCGATAATTTTACAAATTGAGGTATTTTGGTAATTTTACAAACTAGGGTATTTCGATAATTTTACAAACCAAGTATTTGGTAATTCACTACCTGTGGGTAGTTCAAGAATTTTACAAACCAATGGTATTTCAAGAATTTTGCAAACCAGGTAATAAGGGTATCCTAGTAATTTTGTAAAATAGGGGTATTTTGGTACTTTCGCAAAATAGGGGTATTTTGGTACTTTCGCAAAATAGAGGTATTTTAGTAATTTTGTAATCCATGATATTTTGGTAATTTTATAAATCGTGGGTATTTCATTCTTTCGGTTTTAGCTATGAACTTTGGCCCATCATCAAATCCTCATGAAAAGTGAATGAGACACTACGCACTGTAGGATTCCGTAAAAGAGGAGGTGGGCCACTAGGGCCGCTTAAGTACCAAGCTCTCCCTAGATCCAATCCTAGACATGCGATGCCGCTGCCACACCCTAACCCAAAGGCCTTGCTCACAGACATGTTTAATTAGAGAAATTAAGTCTTATGGAATTTAAGAGTTGCTAAAACTAAGCCTAAGGTCCATAAACCCTAACATACATGTTCACGCCCCATAAGCCCATCAAGCCCAAATCACTCCCTTACGCCCATTAGGCCCAAAACAAATCCAATTCATGTATCATGCATGGCTAATTCAATTCAGATAACCAACCAAACCATTTCATCAATCTTAGCCTCGTGGCCCACCGCCCATTTAGCCACTTTTGGCTTTTCAACTTTTGGCATTGCCGATATCGTGTGTAGTGTTTATACACACCG
The DNA here is from genome assembly GCA_025506655.1 of Gossypium rotundifolium. Lineage (NCBI taxonomy): Eukaryota > Viridiplantae > Streptophyta > Magnoliopsida > Malvales > Malvaceae > Gossypium > Gossypium rotundifolium. The sequence continues at coordinate 116,857,884 of CP106731.1, read as the reverse complement.
TAACCACGCCGCACCGTAAACCCCTTAGTCACGTAACCTACAATCGACATCACCTAACGATTAATCATAACTTAATATACACTTATCAAAATCGAAACCTCACCGTAATCTTCATCACAGACTTCACGCTCTAGTAGCCCTTCCTTCGCTACTATTGGCGATTATCCTCTGGATCTGCACCCAAACGCCCACCAAGGTATATTAACTCTCCTCATAGAATGCTCTATATGTAGCTAGCTTCTCACCTTCCTTCTTTGTATCTTACGATGTGGGATCCCTCCATTAGCAGTAGTTTAAATCAAACTCAAACTCTTCCGTCAATCCAAAAATAAATACTCCCTTACTTGTCATGAGATTCGAACCTAGGCTCCTTTGCACCCTTAATGATGCCTTGCCACTAGACCACTCACTTCCTTGTGTCTAAAATCATGCGTAACTAAATATAAACCTATGGCCAAATTCTAAAGTCCATATAAAAAGAAAACCAAAATGTAAGAGCCAAGACTTGAACCTTGGACCTCCTTCCTTCCTTTTGGCGCCACCCCCTTGCCTCTTATGTGGCGTCACTTTGCCACTACACCACAAGCTCTTCTTGTGTCTTTTTCCCCCACATTTTGTTCCTAAAGCCTACTACTAACTCTCAGGGTTTTATTCCCCTAAAACCAAAATTTTCCTAAAGCCAAAGCTTGAACCCGGGACTTCATAGAATCCTCTTAACCTCCCAAAATCACTCACCTACTAGATCCAACTTGCACTAATGTCGTCCTTTATTCCTAAAAATTTTAAACGCCCCACGCCTAACGCCCAAAGGGCCTAATCCTACTAGGTCCAACTTTGGGATGTTACAAATCTACCTTCCTTAAAGAAATTTCGTCCCGAAATTTCCAACTATAGAAATAGTCGCACATCCTAACCTACAACACTACACTCACGTCAAGACTCGATTCTAAAACAAGAATACACTTTCTAACTTAAGCTTGGAACCTCTTCACATAATCAATTATCTAATATGTATAAATAGATATTTAACACTCATACATAAAACTTTTCCATTCAAACCCAACATACATACCACATCAAGTGTTAGAATACTTACAGGTGGATCAAAATGCGCTGCACTCAAGGCCATATCTCAACCCAAAACATTTTTCTTAAACTTAAAGCAAACTATAAAACACCACTGGACCCATTTCACAAATCCGAGTTTTGAACTGGCTCGATACCAAAATGTAACACCCCAAACCCGACCCATGCTTCATGACCGGATCCGTATACTACGGTTGAATGTTAAAAACTTTGCTTGTAGGGTTTTGAAGAATCTCATTAATTTAACCGATTAATCATTAATTGTGAAATTTTGAAAATAACTTTAATATTTATGTTGATTGAGTTTGAAAAGCCCATTTTCAATTCCATTTTATATTTGAGACTTTGAAGAAAAAATATAAGTTTGTAAAATCCAACATAACAAAAAAAGAAATAAAACGAAACCTAAGTTATGGAGGCCTTATTACAAAAATATTCCCCAAAAAATTAAAACATAAATGAAAACAAAACCGAAAATATTCTATGTAGATAATAGTCTTAATGGCCCCTCTAGTCCGCCTCGCTCCCATGTCCACGAACCATCGCTCATCCAAAAGTGGGAAAAAAAAGGGTGAGTCACAAAGACTCAGGTGTGCAAATCTCAAATCACATAAAAGCCTTGGGCCCATTAAACACATTATGGGCCTTGGCCCATACACAATGGTATCAAAATATTTCATGCAACATGCCCAACCCAAATCTAAGAGTCCATCCTCTACACACCCCCGTACCAACCATCACACCGTGGGGATTTCTACAATCAACCCTCCATCCGCTACATACCATGTCGATCACTATGTGACCTATGTGGCAAAGCCACCGATCGCTTATGCAGACCTCAGAAAATACATTATAGTATTTCGACAGCTATACTGCCTGTCATAAAGATCGATCACCATGTGACCTATGTGGCAAAGCCACCGATCGCCTCGCGACCTGCTCCCCTTCTACAAATCAATCAATCAATCCCATCCCATGCATACACACATGCAAGAATCAAAACATCAAGCCATTTAAACAGATCTCAGACTTTCACACACTCCACTATCATAGAAGTTTCTATGATTACGCACTCGCATCCTTTGCCTACCCTTTTGGGTATTACGACTGCTCACACAGACTTCTCGCTCGCTTTTAGCCCATATCATACACATATATTACAACAACACTTATGTGTTAAGGATCTACACACAATCACGCTTAATCAACCCCCGAGGGTATTTTAGTAATTTTACAAATCGAGGTATTTCGGTAATGTTACAAACTGTGGGTATTTCATAATTTTACAAATTGAGGGTATTTTGGTAATTTTACAAACCAGGGGTATTTTAGTAATTTTACAAACCAATGGTATTTCAATATTTTTGCAAACCAGGGGTATTTCGGTAACTTTACAAACCAGGGGTAATATGGGTATCCTGGTAATTTTGTAAAATAGGGGTATTTTGGTACTTTCGCAAAATAGGGGTATTTGGTACTTTCGCAAAATAGGGGTATTTTAGTAATTTTACAATCTGATGGTATTTTGGTAATATTTTAAATTAAGGGTATTTTGGTCCCTTTCTAAGTTTTAGCTATGAACTTTGGCCCATCAACAAATCCGCAGAAAAGTGAACAAGACTACGCACTAGGTAGGATTCGAAAAGAGGAGGTGGGCCACTAGGGCGCTTAAGTACCAAGCTCTCCTAGATCCAATCCTAGACATGCATGATGCCCGCTTGCCACACCCTAACCCAAATGACTTTGTTCACGACATGTTTAATTAGAGAAATTAAGTCTTATGGAATTTAAGAGTTGTTCAAACTAGGTCTAAGGTCCATAAACCCTAACATACATGTTCACGTCCCCATAAGCCCATCAAGCCCAAATCACTCCCTTACGCCCATTAGGCCCAAAACAAATCTAATTCATGTATCATGCATGGCTAATTCAATTCAGATAACCAACCAAACCATTTCATCAATCTTAGCCTCGGGGCCCATCGCCCATTTAGCCACTTTGGCTTTTTAGCTTTTCTAAGATTGCCGATATCGTGTGTAGTGTTTATACACACTGTAACCACGCTACCGCAAAACCCCTTAGTCACGAACTTACAATCGACATCACCTAACGATTAATCATAACTTAATATACACTTATCGAAATCGAAACCTCACCGTAACTTCATCGTGTACCTCACGCTCTAGTAGCCCTTCCTTCGCTACTATTGGCGATTATCCTCTAGATCTACTCAAAAGCCCACCAAGGTATATTAACTCTCCTCATAGAATGCTCTATATATAGCTAGCTTCTCACATTCCTTCTTTGTATCTTATCGATGTGGATCCTCCATTAGCGTAGTTTAAATCAAACTCAAACTCTTCCCGTCCAATCACAAAATAAATACTCCTTGCTTGTCATGAGATTTGAACCTAGGCTCCTTTTCACCCTTAATGACGCCTTGCCAATAGACCATTCACTTCCTTGTGTCTAAAATCATGCGCAACTAAATATAAACCTATGGCCAAATTCTAAAGTCCATATAAAAAGAAAACCAAAATGTAAGAGCCAAGACTTGAACCTTGGACCTCCTTCCTTCATTTTGGCTTCACCCCCTTACCTCTTATGTGGCGTCACTTTGCCACTACACCACAAGCTCTTCTTGTGTCAATTTCCCCTACATTTTGTTCTTAAAGCCTACTACTAACTCTCAAGGTTTTATTCCCCTAAAACCAAAATTTTCCTAAAGCCAAAGTTTGAACCCGGGACTTCATAGAAGCCTCTTAACCTTCCAAAATCACTCACTTACTAGATCCAACTTGCACTAATGCCGTTCTTTTATTCCCAAAAATTTTAAACGCTCCTACGCCTAAGGCCCAGTGGGCCTAATCCTACTAGGTCCAACTTTGAGATGTTACAAATCTACCTCCTTAAAGCAATTTTGTCCCCAAACTTCCAACTATAGAAAGAGTCGCACATCCTAACCTACAACACTACACTCACGTCACAAGACTCGATTCTAAAACAAGAATACACTTTCTAACTTAAGCTTGGAACCTCTTCACATAATCAAATATCTAATATGAAGAAACAGATATTTAACAATCATACATAAAACTTTTCCATTCAAACCCAACTTACATATCACATCAAGTGTTAGAATACTTACAGGTGGATCAAAGCCGCTTGACTCAAGGCCATATCTCAACCCAAAACATTTTTCTTAAACTTAAAGCAAACTATAAAACACCATCGGACCCATTTCACGGTCCGAAGTTTTGAACGGGCTCGATACTAAATGTAACACCCCAAACCCGACCCATGCTTCATGACCGGATCGGTATACTACGGGTTGAATGTTAAAAACTTTGCTTGTGGTTTTGAAGAATCTTAGTCTAATTTAACTGATTAATCATTAATTGTGAAATTTTGAAAATAACTTTAATATTTATGTTGATTGAGTTTGAAAAGCCCATTTTCCATTACATTTTATATTTGAGACTTTGAAGAAAAATATAAGTTTGTAAAATCCAACATAACAAAAAAAAAATAAAGCGAAACCTAAGTTATGGGGCCTTATTACAAAAATATTCCCCAAAAAATTAAAACTGAAATGAAAACAAAACCAAAAATAATCTATGTAGATAATAGTGTTAATGGCCCTCGAGTTCCGCTTTCTCATCCGATGTCCACGAACTCTCGCTCATCTGAAAAGTGGGAAAAATAAAAGGGTGAGTCACAAAGACTCAATGTGCAAATCTCAAATCACATAAAAGCCTTGGGCCCATTAAACACATTATGGGCCTTGGCCCATACACAATGGTAACAAAATATTTCATGCAACATGCCCAACCTAAATCTAAGAGTCCATCCTCTACACACCCGTACCAACCATCACACCGGGGATTTCTACAATCAACCCTCCATCTCACATAGTGCCATATCGATCACTATGTGACCTATGTGGCAAAGCCACCGATCGCTTATGCGGACCTCGGAAAATACATTATAGTATTTCGACAATATCTTTTCATCATATAAAGACCGATCATCATGTGACCTATGTGGCAAAGCCACCGATCGCCACACCGCCTCCCTTCCATAAATCAATCAATCAATCCCATCCCATGCACACACACATGCAAGAAACAAAACATCAAGCCATTTAAACAGATTTCAGACTTTCACATACATCGATACTCATAGAGAAGTTTTTATGATTTCGCACTCGCATCCCTTGCCTACCCTTTTTGGGTATTACATTTGCTCACTGACTTCTCTTTCTCGGCTTTTAGCCCATATCATACACATATATTACAACAACACTTATGTGTTAAGGATCTACACACAATCACGCTTAATCAACCCCCGAGGGTATTTTGGTAATTTTACAAACCGAGGGTATTTCTGTAATGTTACAAACCGTGGGTATTTCGATAATTTTACAAACCAGAGTATTTCTAATTCACTACCTGTGGGTATTTTAGTAATTTTACAAACCAATGGTATTTCAATTATTTTGCAAACGTGGTTATTTCAAAGAATTTCACAAACCGTGGGTAATAAGGGTATCTTGGTAATTTTGTAAAATAGGGTATTTTGGTATTTTCAAAATAGGGGTATTTGGTACTTTCACAAACAGGGGTATTTTAGTAATTTTGCAATCCGATGGTATTTTGGTAATTTTTAAATCACGGTATTTCATTCCCTTTCTCGGTTTTAGCTATGAACTTTGGCGCATCAACAAATCCTCGCATGAAAGTGAATGACACTACGCACTGTAGGATTCCAAAAAAGTGGAGGTGGGCCACTAGGGCGCAAGTACCAAGCTCTCCTTAGATCCAATCCTAGACATGCGATGCCTGTTGCCACACCCCAACCCAAATGACTTGTTCACGCACATGTTTAATTAGAGAAATTAAGTCTTATGGAATTTAAGAGTTGTTCAAACTAGGCCTAAGGTCCATAAACCCCAACATACATGTTCACGTCCCCATAAGCCCATCAAGCCCAAATCACTCCCTTACGACCCATTAGGCCCAAAACAAATCTAATTCATGTATCATGCATGGCTAATTCAATTCAGATAACCAACCAAACCATTTCATCAATCTTAGCCTCAGGGCCCATCGCCCATTTAGCCACTTTTGGCTTTTTAGCTTTTCGGCATTGCCGATATCGTGTGTGTAGTGTTTATACACACTTGGTAACCACGCGCTACAAACCCCTTAGTCACGAACTTACAATCGACATCACTTAACGATTAATCATAACTTAATATACACTTATCGTAAACCGAAACCTCACTATAACCTTCTCTGTACCTCACGCTCTAGTAGCCCTTCCTTCGCTACTATTGGCGATTATCCTCTAGATCCGCACTCAAACACCCACCAAGGTATATTAACTCTCCTCATAGAATGCTCTATATAGCTAGCTTCTCACCTTCCTTCTTTGTATCTTATCGATGTGGGATCCTCCATTAGCGAGTTTAAATCGAACTCAAGCTCATCCCGTCAATTCGCAAAATAAATACTCCTTGCTTGTCATGAGATTCAACCTAGGCTCCTTTGCACCCTTAATGACGCCTTACCACTAGACCACTCACTTCCTTGTGTCTAAAATCATGCGAACTAAATATAAACCTATGGCCAAATTCTAAAGTCCATATAAAAGAAAACCAAAATGTAAGAGCCAAGACTTGAACCTTGGACCTCCTTCCTTCCTTTTACGCCACCCTTGCCTCTTATGTGGCGCCACTTTGTCACTACACCACAAGCTCTTCTTGTGTCTTTTTCCCCACATTTTGTTCTTAAAGCCTACTACTAACTCTCGTGGTTTTATTCCTTAAAACTAAAATTTTCCCAAAGCCAAAGATTGAACCCGGACTTCATGAAGCCTCTTAACCTTCCAAAATCACTCACCCATCGGATCCAACTTGCACTAATGTCGTTCTTTTATTCCCAAAAATTTTAAACGCTCCTACGCAGTAGGCCCAAAGGGCCTAATCCTACTAGGTCCATCTTTGAGATGTTACAAATCTCCCTCCTTAAAGAAATTTTGTCCCTAAACTTCCAACTATAGAAATAGTCGCACATCCTAACCTACAACACTACACTCACGTCACAGACTCGATTCTAAAACAAGAATACACTTTCTAACTTAAGCTTGAACCTCTTCACATAATCAAATATCTACTACTGTAAGGAAATGATATTTAACACTCATACATAAAATTTTTCCATTCAAACCCAACATACATACCACATCAAGTGTTAGAATACTTACAGGTGGATCAGTATCGTCGACTCAAGGCCATATCTCAACCCAAAACATTTTCTTAAACTTAAATCAAACAATAAAACACCATGGACCCATTTCACAAATCGAGTTTTGAACTGGCTCGATACTAAATGTAACACCCCAAACCCACCCATGCTTCATGATCGGATTTGGTATACTACGTTGAATGTTAAAACTTTGCTTGTAGGGTTTTGAAGAATCTCAGTTTAATTTAACCGATTAATCATTAATTGTGAAAATTTGAAAATAACTTTAATATTTATGCTGATTGAGTTTGAAAAGCCCATTTTCAATTACATTTTATATTTGAGACCTTGAAGAAAAATATAAGTTTGTAAAATCCAACATAACAAAAAAGAAAAAAATGAAACCTAAGTTATGGAGGCCTTATTACAAAAATATTCCCCAAAAAATTAAAACTTAAATGAAAACAAAACCAAAATAATCTATGTAGATAATAGTCTTAATGGCCCTCGAGTCTACCTCTACTTTATGTCCACGAACCATCGCTCATCCGAAAAGTACGAAAATAAAGGGTGAGTCACAAAGACTGCGTGTGCAAATCTCGAAATCACATAAAAGCCGGTAGAAAAACACATTATGGGCCTTGGCCCATACACAATGGTAACAAAATATTTCATGCAACATGCCCAACCCAAATCTAAGAGTCCATCTTCTACACACCCCGCATCAACCATCACACCGTGGATTTCTACAATCAACCCTCCATCCGCTACACACCATATCGATCACTATGTGACCTATGTGGCAAAGCCACCGATCGCTTATGCGCACTTCGGAAAATACATTATAGTATTTCGACAATTTATGTCGTTTTCATAAAGACCGATCACTATGTGACCTATGTGGCAAAGCCACCGATCGCCTCGCGACCTGCTCCCCTTCCATAAATCAATCAATCAATCCCATCCCATGCATACACACATGCAAGAATCAAAACATCAAGCCATTTAAACATATCACAGACTTTCACATACATCGATATTCATAGAGAAGTTTCTACGATTACGTACCTCGCATCCCTTGCCTACCCTTTTTGGGTATTACACTGCTCACACTGACCACTCTTTTCCTGCTTTTAGCCCATATCATACATATATTACAACAATACTTATGTGTTAAGGATTTACACACAATCGCTTAATCAACCCCGAGGGTATTTCGATAATTTTACAAACCGTGGGTATTTCAAAGAATTTTACAAACCAAAGGATATTTCGATAATTTTACAAACCAGAGTATTTCGATAATTCACTACCTGGGTATTTTAAATTTTACAAACTAATGGTATTTCAAGAATTTTACAAACTGAGGTATTTCAAGAATTTTACAAACCAGGGGTAATAAGGGTATCCCGTAATTTTGTAAAATAGGGTATTTTGGTACTTTCAAAATAGGGGTATTTTGGTACTTTCGTAAAATAGAGGTATTTTAGTAATTTTGCAACTGATGGTATTTTGGTAATTTTGTAAATCAGAGGTATTTCGGTCCCTTTCGGGTTTCATCTATGAACTTTGGCCCATCAACAAATCCTCATGAAAGTGAATAAACACTACGCACTGTAGTATTCCAAAAGAGAGAGGTGGGCCACTAGGGCCGCTTAAGTACCAAGCTCTCCTAGATCCAATCCTAGACATGCGTATGCCTGCCACAATCAGAACCAGTTGACTTGTTCATAGACATGTTTAATTAGAGAAATTAAGTCTTATGGAATTTAAGAGTTGTTCAAACTAGGCCTAAGGTCCATAAACCCTAACATACATGTCTACGTCCCCATAAGACCATCAAGCCGAAATCACTCCCTTACGGCCTATTAGGCCCAAAACAAATCCAATTCATGTATCATGCATGGCTAATTCAATTCGTATAACCAACCAAACCATTTCATCAATCTTAGCCTCAGGGCCCACCGGGCCCATTTAGCCACTTTTGGCTTTTCAGGTTTTCAGCATTGTCGATATTGTGTGTGTAGTGTTTATACACACCTGGTAACCACGTGCGCTGTAAACCCCTTAGACACGAACCTACAATCGACATAACCTAACGGTTAATCATAACTTAATATACACTTATCGAAAACTGAAACCTCACCGTAACCTTACTGTGTACCTCACGTTCTAGTAGCCCTTCCTTCGCTACTATTGGTGATTATCCTCTAGATCTACACCCAAACGCCTACCAAGGTATACTAACTCTCCTCATAGAATACTCTATATATGGCTAGCTTCTCACCTTCCTTCTTTGTATCTTACCGATGTGGATCCTCCGTTAGCGTAGTTTAAATCAACTCAAACTCTTCCCGCCCAATCCACAAAATAAATACTCCCTTGCTTGTCATGAGATTCAACCTCGGCTCCTTTGCACCCTTAATGACGCCTTGCCACTATACCACTCACTTCCTTGTGTATAAAATCATGCAAACTAAATATAAACCTACGGCCAAATTCTAAACTCTATATAAAAGAAAACCAAAATGTAAGAGCCAAGACTTGAACCTTGGATCTCCTTCCTTCCTTTTAGCGCCACCCCTTGCTCTTATGTGGCGTCACTTTGCCACTACACCACAAGCTCTTCTTTTGACTTTTTCCCCACATTTTGTTTTTAAATCCTACTACTAACTCTCGTGGTTTTATTCCCTAAAACCAAAATTTTCCTAAAGCCAAAGTTTGAACCCGTGACTTCATAGAAGCCTCTTAACCTTCCAAAATCACTCACCTACTAGATCCAACTTGCACTAATGCCGTTCTTTTATTCCCAAAAATTTTAAACGCCTTACGCCTAAGGCCCAAAGGGCCTAATCCTACTATGTCCAACTTTGAGATGTTACAAATCTACCCTCCTTAAAGAAATTTCGTCCCAAAACTTCCAACTATAGAAAGAGTCACACATCCTAGCCTACAACACTACACTCACGTCACAGACTCGATTCTAAAACAAGAATACACTTTCTAACTTAAGCTTGAACCTTTTCACATAATCAAATATCTAATATGTATAAACAGATATTTAACACTCATACATAAAACTTTTCCATTCAAACCCAACATGCATACCACATCAAGTGTTAGAATACTTACAGGTGGATCAAAGCCGCACTCAAGGCCATATCTCAACCGAAACATTTTTCTTAAACTTAAATCAAACTATAAAACACCGGGGACCCATTTCACAAACCGAGTTTTGAATCTGGCTCTAATACCAAAATGCAACACCCCAAACTCGACCCATGCTTCATGATTGATCCGGTATACTACGGGTTAAATGTTAAAAACTTTGCGTGTAGGGTTTTGAAGAATCTCGGTTTAATTTAACCGATTAATCATTAATTGTGAAATTTTGAAAATAACTTTAATATTTATGTTGATTGAGTTTGAAAAGCCCATTTTCCATTACATTTTATATTTGAGACTTTGAAGAAAAAATATAAGTTTGTAAAATCCAACATAACAAAAAAAGAAATAAAGCGAAACCTAAGTTATGGGGGCCTTATTACAAAAATATTCCCCCCCCAAAAATTAAAACTTAAATGAAAACAAAACCAAAAATAATCTATGTAGATAATAGTCTTAATGGTCCTCGAGTCCGCCTCGGCTCCCATGTCCACGAACCATCGCTCATCGAAAAGTGGGAAAATAAAAGGGTGAGTCACAAAGACTCAGTGTGTAAATCTCGATATCACATAAAAGCCTTGGGCCCACAAACACATTATGGGCCTTGGCCCATACACAATGGTAACAAAATATTTCATGCAACATGCCCAACCCAAATCTAAGAGTCCATCCTCTACACACCCCCGCACCAACCATCACACTTTGTGGAGATTTCTACAATCAACCCTTCATTTAACGATCTATCAAGGATTTCGACCCATTTAACGATCTATCGTGATTTCGCCCATTTAACGATCTAGCATACTTTTGGCCCATTTTACGATCTAGCACATTTTCGCCCATTTTACGATCTAGCACATTTTCGCCCATTTTCACGAGACATAAAATTTACATTTTACCAACTAACTCATCGAGGCGTTGTAATTTTCACCATTTTAACTGCTTTCATGTAATTTCACCAAAATACCAATTATTTCAGATTGTACTGATTTTGTCATTTTTACGATTTTGCTCAATATTACGTAGATGATATCTAACCCAAGATAAGTGTGAAGTTACACACCTTGATATCGTGAGTACTAAACCTTCCCCGTCAACACCTAAACGTAATACTGAACCATTAGAACACTTTCATTTACCAAAATACACTATTGATAAACGATCTAAATCTTTACCCTTTTGATTTTGAACCACTTCTATTTTTGGTTTCTCCTCGATTTCGATTCGTGTCGATGAGAATCCACGAACGAACAAAGGCTCGGAGTACGAATAACCTCGAACAACCGATTCTCCTCGTTGAAGGTCCGTAACCGTGGAAAATCTTGATTCTCAAAATAGCCCTTCGTTTCTAATTAGGGGATTAACGAACCGCCTCTTTCAAGACTATGGACTACCTTTTCGCTTCTATCTTGAATGTCTCTAAAGACATAAGATCATTAGTCCGACTTATAAGTATTGAAATATGACTAACGCTTTATAAGATTTAAGATTTGGCTTACCACGATTATCTTCGTCCTCGAGAAACGATCGAGTGATTATGACCCTAAAACGAAATCGATTAATAACTAACTATACTAATATAATGAATAAGAATCCTTAAAGAAAATCACCTTACCTTGCTTCTTCAAATCGATTCCAAAGTTCCAAAAAATACTCAAGATCACCTTGAGTTTCTACCTCCAAAATCTCACTAATGTCCACGATTGGAAAGATAATTGAGTAAGAAGAATTGTTATGATTAAAGGAAATCGGTTGTGATCAAAGAAAATGGAAGAAATTTTGGCACAAGTATAAGTTAACATTCGCCATGGATGAAAGAATTTGAGAAAATTTTAATGAAGAAGAAAATGAAGAATAGGAAATAGAAGTAATATAATTCGGTTTCAAGAGAGAAAGAGGAACGAAAAGAGAAGAAAAGGGTACTTAGTTTAGAAGAAAATGCATTAAGATAGGAGAAGAAAATGAGAAAATGAAAAGAAGAAAGATACTTGTTTGCCTTAGTACTTTCGATCACAATGAGAAGGAAAGATTTGAGAGAGAAAATTTCAAAACCAAAATGGTCACAATAGAATGGCTCAAAAAAGAATTGTTTACCCAAGTATGTTGGCAATATTTCGCTAGAGAGAATATAGGTGAAGGAAAAGATGTTTTGCTAAGAAATGACCAAATGAAAGTGTTCTCCTAACATCCAAACTTACCATCCCTCAACCAAAACCGCCATCCCCTAGCCTCAATGCCGTTAATACAATGGTCAAAAGGCCATTAGGAAGTTTCCAAACATCTTCCTACTCTTAAGCCTTTTCCTCCTTTTCCTTAAGTTGTAGAGACAAAATCCCCATTTCAAGCCTTATCCTTAGCTTTCCAAATCTTTAGTCTTCTTACCAAAATAAAAACATTCCAACTCATCCCAACCTTATCTCCTTGCCGACACATGCATAAGCTAAAGTAAAATAAAATTCCTAATTGCATGCTAGGTGATTCAACTCCTTCCTCATGTCTAACTCATGGCGCCATCACCACTATGCCCTTAACCCATCTTATGCCATCTTCTAGTAATTAATTAATTTAAGTCTTAAGATCACCTAATTTCTTTACTCTAAAGTACACTTAACTAATATTTTTATTCTAACTCCAAGTAAACCCGAACCAACATTTAGCAACATAATGATACTCAATTATTTAGGATGTTACAATTCTACCCCTTAAAAAATTTCATCCTCGAAATTTACCGATTAAAAGAGGTGAGGATATTGTCTTGAATTGCATCCTCAGGCTCCCAGTAGCTCCTCCGCTTCGTGATTGCCATAAAACTTTGACCAACAGATGCTTCTTTCTTAGCACTTTAACATCCCGGTCTATAATTTCCACGGTTCTTCTTCAAAAGACAAGTCTGAATTTAATTCCACTTCCTCTACCAAGATTATATGAGATGGATCCGATTTATAGTGTCTCAAAGATGGAAACATGGAAAACATTATGAATTTGACCCAACTCCGAGGTAATTCAATATGATAAGCCATCGGACCAACACGCTTGTCACACGATATGGCCGATGAACCTAGGGCTCAACTTGCCCTTCTTTCCGAATCGAAAATTTTCTTCCAAAGTGAGACCTTCGAAAACCAAGTCTCCCACAGCAAACTCGATATCCTTACGCTTCAGGTCTGCATACGACTTCTGTCTATCCGAAGCTTCCTTTAACTATGCTCGAATAACTTTTACTTTTTTTTCGGTTTCAGATATCAATTCAGGACCCAACATCCTCGTTCGCCCAATTCAGTCTAACAAGTAGAGTACGACACCTACGACCATACAATGCCTCATAGGTGCCATCCGAATGCTAGACCGATAGCTATTGTTATATGCAAATTCGCCAATGGTAGAAAATCCTCCCAACTACCTCTCAAGTCAATCACACATCCCCTTAACATGTCTTCCAATATCGAATTACTCTTTCCGATCGACCATCGATCGAGGATGAAAAGCCGATCGAAATTCAACTTTGTCCCCAAAGCTTCATGCGAGCTTTCCAAAATCGTGATGTAAATCTAGAATCCCTGTCGATATAATAGACACCGGTACTCCATGCAACCTCATGATTTGATACATACTATTAGCCAATTTCGAATGAATAATCCGACTGTAACGGAAGAAAATGAGCGTCTTTCAAACGATCAATTACTACCCATACGAAATTTTTTCTTAGTAGGGGTTAAAGGTAACCCACTAACAAAATCCATAGCTATTCGCTCCCATTTCCAAAGAGGAATCTTTACTGGTTGTAACAAACCTGACGACAATTGATGCTCCGCTTTCACTCGTTGACAAGTCAAACATTTCCCTACAAACTCAGAAATCTCACGCTTCAACCCTGGCCACCAATACTGTTCACGGAGATCTCGATACATCTTATTTCCTCCGGGGTGCATAGCATAAGGGCTACTATACGCCTCCCGTAGAATCATTTGCCTCAATTCTGAGTCTTTAGGCATACAAACTCTTCCACGAAAGCACAGCACTCCATTCATGTTTATACCCAAATCCTCTATTTCACCCTTTTTAACCTGTTGGAATAAAAGTCCCAACTTTTTATCTGATGTCTACTTTTCCCTAATTTGTTCCAACCACAGAGGCTTCACCTGAAGTTCTGCTAACAGACTACCATCCTCATACAAACTCAAATGAGCAAACATTGCTCTTAAATCAGATACCGCCTTACGACTTAACGCGTCAACTACCACGTTAGCCTTTCCAGGATGATATTCGATTGAGAAATCATAGTCCTTTAATAATTCCACCCATCTTCTTTGTCTCAAATTCAACTCCTTTTGGGTAAGGAGGTACTTACGACTCTTGTGATCTGTGTAGATGATAGACTTCTCACCGTAGAAATAGTGCCTCCAAATCTTTAAAGCAAAAACCACTTTGACTAGTTCCAAATCATGAGTAGGGTAGTTTACTTGATGCGGTCTCAATTGACAAGAAGCATAGGCCACCACCTTTCCATTTTGCATCAGCACACAACCCAGACGTGTGAGGCGCATCACAATAAACAGTAAATTCTTTTCTAGCCTCGGTTGAATCAAAGCGGTGCTTCCGTCGAATCTTCTTCAATTTCGAAACTCTCTTGTTGTTTTTAGTCCAAATATATGGAACTCCCTTCTACAATAGTTTAGTTAGGTGCAACAATCAGCGAAAACCCCTTAACAAAGCGTCTATAATAACCAACCAATCCTAGAAACTCGAATTTTAGCTACCGACTTTAGTGGTTTCCAATCGAGAATAGCCTCAATCTTAGGATCCACCCTTATTCCTTGGTGATACTACATGACCCGAAAGTCACTTCCTTTAGCCAAAATTCACATTTCTTGAATTTGGCATAAAGTTGCTTATCGAATAGTGCTAATACAATCATAAATCGTGTCATGCTCCTCATCATTTCTTGAATAAACCAAATGTCATCTATGAACACTACCACAAACCGGTCTAAATATGGTTGAAAGACTCGTTTATCATGTCCATAAATACGTGGTGCATTGGTTAATCCAAACGGCATCACCAAAAATTCATAATGTCCATAACGAGTTCAATGCCGCCTTATAAATATCCGCTTCTTTCACCTTAAGTCGGTGATAACCCGATCTCAAATCAATTTTGAGAAAACGAAGCTCCTTCAATTGATCAAACAGTCATCAATTCTCGAAAAGGATACCTATTCTTGATCGTCAATTTATTTAATTGTCTGTAATCAATGTACATACGCATCGATCCATCCTTCTTCTTCACGAACAAAATTGGTGCTCCCCATGGAGACATACTCGGTCGTATAAATCCCCGATCCAGCAATTCTTGAATTTGAGCTTTAAGCTCGCAACTCCTTCTGCCATTCTATAAGGAGCAATGGACACTGGAGCGCATCGCAAAAGCTCAATGCCAAATTCTACTTCCGATCGGGGTATACCGAAGTTTATCGGGAAATACTTCTGGAAATTCCTTTACCGTTCTCACATCATTCACGGATAACTCTTTGGCATCCAAAGCACAAATGAAAGCTAGGAATGCTCCATATCCTTTCGCACCAACTTTTCGCCTTCAATGCGATACCACATTTGCCAAATAATTCCTTCGTTCAGCTATCATTATTACTTCCTTATCATCAAGTTCTTAATGACATCCGCTTTTCAAAGACAATCCAAATGCGCTCGATGTTTAACCAACCAATCCATGCCCAAAATGAGATCGAACTCACGAAAGGCAATTCCATCAAATTCGCCAAAATACCTCCTCTTGAATTTCTAAGGCACGCTCTAAACAATTTATTTATAATCACCGATCGTCCTAAAGGACTAATTCATCGCATCTCGCTATCGATAATTTGATTCTAGATTCAGGTTTCCAGATATGGCGCTAGCAACATACGAATGGGTAGAACCAATATCTATTAAAGCGAATGTGTACATCAAGATGAAGAACGATTAGTTATTACATCGGGGCATTGCCATCCTCGTCGCATCTAACTGCATAGACCAGTCCTGGCTGTCTTGCATCCGTGTTACCTCTAGGACCATTACCTCGACCCGGTGCACCTTGACCACGTCCAGCCCCATTACCACCACAACCTAGTCCACAACCTCTCGGTGGCTGCTGAGTACCTTTGGTCGGCTGTGCATCAGTATTACGAACTTTCTGAGTCGTATCCATACATCGAGGGCAATTTCTATATTGGTGATCCATTGAACCGTATTTGTAACAAGCGCCCATTTTCCTCCAGCACTCTCCAAAATGCCTTTTTCCACATTCAGCACAATCTCGACTTTGATTATTAGCTACCAGTGCTCTACCTTGAGCTGGTTCATCATTCTGATGCCTCTTCAGAAACCTTTTTCAAGAACCCGACTGCTTTATATCTCTTTTGTTCCTAAATCTTTCTCGATTTTGATGTTCTGAGTTCTTAGCCTCTTCGGCTATCTTGGCCTTCTCCAAGCGTGGCAAAAGTTCCAACTTATTGTGGGGCAATCAAAACCCTCAACTCATCATTCACCATCCTCGAATCGCACACAACGCTCATGATCTCTGACACTATTGTCCGAGCATAGCGACTCAAGCGTAAAACTCACCTCATATGCTGCCATGCTAACAAGATTCGAAACTCCTTCCTTAAGGCCCACATAACTTGTTCCAACATATTTCCCTTGAAGGTAGCTTTAAAGAATTCCCAAGTAATCGTCAGACTCGATTGCCTTCTCGAACAATAAGTCACCACGACACGCCTCGCTCTTAGCAAGGACACAGCTCCTTTTAGTTTCGCTAGACAAGTGCATTCCATATCATCCATAATTCGCTCCACGACTTGAGCCAATATTCACCACATTCGAGCTACACCAAAACTCCTCTAAAACTTCTACATTATTTGACTTGAGTTGTTCAAATTGACCCACGAGTTGTTGGCCCAATTCTAGTTCCAATGACCCTTTCTAGGACTCACAAGATTGCTTGTGTCAAAGCATTATCTTCTTCCATATGATCCTCGTGATCCTGTCTCACTTACAAGTGACGCAGTGCATCCATTTCCAGATATGATTTGGTGCTTCAGACAAAGACTCGCCCTCTACCACTACCACGCTCATCGCTCACGACCACGCCCTCTATTGCTCATGATGACTAATTTGATTTGATCCGATTATAAGTTTTATGAATCGTAAAATTGTTTCAGTTTATTAACTGTGTTTTATGAGATTTGAGAGATAAAGTTGTTTTTCGCAACACATCCTATAGTCTCAATCTCTACGATTTTTAAAATCTAAAACTAGAAGTTCTAGAGTGTTCCTATGATCATATCATCATCATCATCATAATAATCATTTAGCAATGAATACTTACGTGACTTGTTGCTGGATGCTTGTGGTGCCATACACGATCTTTAAAACATAATTGAAATGATTTCGTAAATTATTTGTTGAACCCAACCACGTAGTTTTTGAAACTAGCTCGATATTATTAAATGTAACACCCAAACCCGCCTATCGCTTAAGACGAGATTTGGTTTGTTACATAGATCGAACTATCTCAATAATTTAGGTGAAACAGATATCAAAACCTTTTTGAAAATAGAGTTTAATAAAAACCAAGAGAAATAATTTTAAGTTTAATGTATTTGAGAAACATAAGTTGAAAATCTCATCATTTAATATTTAATTATCAAAACCTTAAAGTAATTTTATAAGAGTTCAAAATATTTAAAATTAAAAATAGATAAAGGAATTTCATATGTTTTAAAAAAAAAGCCCAAAGTATTTTAAGAAAATATTATAAGATAAATATAAGCCCATATTAAATATCTAAAACATAATTTAAATCCATCCACACATGTAAATCCATAAAATATTAATAGAGGCCTTATTACATTATACCCAAAATAGCAAAATTAAAGAAAGTACTTATTAAAAGTTCAAAGTTTATTAAACTCATGTTTGCAGATAGCCTCTACGTAATATCTAATATCTAATACGTAAAAATGATATTTAACACTCATACATAAAGGTTTTCCATTCAAACCCAACATACATACCACATCAAATGTTAGAATACTTCACTGGTGGATAAGGTGCCGTTAGACTTGAAGGCCATATCTCAACCCAAAACATTTTTCTTAAACTTAAATCAAACTATAAAACACCATCGACCCATTTCACATTCGAAGTTTTGAAATGGGCTCGATACCAAAATGTAACACCCCAAACCTCGCCCATGCTTCATGACCTAATCTGTATACTACGGGTTGAATGTTAAAAACTTTGCTTGTAGGGTTTTGAAGAATCTCAGCTTAATTTAACCGATTAATCATTAATTGTGAAAATTTGAAAATAACTTTAATATTTATGCTGATTGAGTTTGAAAAGCCCATTTTCAATTACATTTTATATTTGAGACCTTGAAGAAAAATATAAGTTTGTAAAATCCAACATAACAAAAAAAGAAAAAAATGAAACCTAAGTTATGAGGCCTTATTACAAAAATATTCCCCAAAAAATTAAAACTTAAATGAAAACAAAACCAAAATAATCTATGTAGATAATAGTCTTAATGGCCTCGAGTCTACCTCTACCCATGTCCACTAACCATCGCTCATCCAAAAGTACGAAAATAAAAGGTGAGTCACAAAGACTCAGTGCAAATCAAATCACATAAAAGCCTGTACGAAAACACATTATGGGCCTTGGCCCATACACAATGGTAACAAAATATTTCATGCAACATGCCCAACCCAAATCTAAGAGTCCATCTTCTACACACCCCGCACTCAACCATCACACCGTGGGATTTCTACAATCAACCCTCCATCCACTACACACCATATCGATCACTATGTGACCTATGTGGCAAAGCCACCGATCGCTTATGCGACTTAAAATACATTATAGTATTTCGACATTATGTCGTCATTATAAAGACCGATCACTATGTGACCTATGTGGCAAAGCCACCGATCGCCACGACCGCTCCCCTTCCATAAATCAATCAATCAATCCCATCCCATGCATACACACATGCAAGAATCAAAACATCAAGCCATTTAAACATATCACGACTTTCACATACATCGATATTCATAGAGAAGTTTCTACGATTACGCACTCGCATCCCTTGCCTACCCTTTTTGGGTATTACGACTGCTCACACGTACCACTCTTTTCCGGCTTTTAGCCCATATCATACACATATATTACAACAATACTTATGTGTTAAGGATTTACACACAATCGCGCTTAATCAACCCCAGGTATTTCGATAATTTTACAAACCGTGGGTATTTCAAAGAATTTTACAAACCAAAGGATATTTCGATAATTTTACAAACCAGAGTATTTCGATAATTCACTACCTGGGTATTTTAAATTTTACAAACTAATGGTATTTCAAGAATTTTACAAACTGGGTATTTCAAGAATTTTACAAACCGTAATAAGGGTATCCGTAATTTTGTAAAATAGGGTATTTTGGTACTTTCAAAATAGGGTATTTTGGTACTTTCGAAAATAGAGGTATTTTAGTAATTTTGCAACTGATGGTATTTTGGTAATTTTGTAAATCGAGGTATTTCGGCCCTTTCGTTTCAATTATGAACTTTGGCCCATCAACAAATCCTCGCATGAAAGTGAATAAACACTACGCACTGTAGTATTCCAAAAAGAGAGGGGCCACTAGGGCCGCTTAAGTACCAAGCTCTCCTAGATCCAATCCTAGACATGCGTATGCTCTGCCACACCGTAACCAAGTGACTTGTTCATAGACATGTTTAATTAGAGAAATTAAGTCTTATGGAATTTAAGAGTTGTTCAAACTAGCCTAAGGTCCATAAACCCTAACATACATGTTCACGCCCCATAAGACCATCAAGTCAAATCACTCCTTACGCCTATTAGGCCCAAAACAAATCCAATTCATGTATCATGCATGGCTAATTCAATTCAGATAACCAACCAAACCATTTCATCAATCTTAGCCTCGTGGCCCACCGCCCATTTAGCCACTTTTGGCTTTTCAGTTTTCAAGATTGTCGATATTGTGTGTAGTGTTTATACACACCGTAACCACGCAACCGTAAACCCCTTAGACACTAACCTACAATCGACATAACCTAACGGTTAATCATAACTTAATATACACTTATCGAAAATCAAACCTCACCGAATCTTACGTGGTACTCACGCTCTAGTAGCCCTTCCTTCGCTACTATTGGTGATTATCCTCTAGATCTACACCCAAACGCCTACCAAGGTATACTAACTCTCTCATAGAATACTCTATATATGGCTAGCTTTCACCTTCCTTCTTTGTATTCACGATGTGGATCCTCCGTTAGCGTAGTTTAAATCAACTCAAACTCTTCCCGTCCAATCCACAAAATAAATACTCCTTGCTTGTCATGAGATTCAACCTCGCTCCTTTGCACCCTTAATGACGCCTTGCCACTATACCACTCACTTCCTTGTGTATAAAATCATGCTAACTAAATATAAACCTACGGCCAAATTCTAAACTCTATATAAAAGAAAACCAAAATGTAAGAGCCAAGACTTGAACCTTGGATCTCCTTCCTTCCTTTACGCCACCCTTGCTCTTATGTAGTGCGCACTTTGCCACTACACCACAAGCTCTTCTTTTGACTTTTTCCCCACATTTTGTTTTTAAATCCTACTACTAACTCTCGTGGTTTTATTCCCTAAAACCAAAATTTTCCTAAAGCCAAAGTTTGAACCCGTGACTTCATGAAGCCTCTTAACCTTCCAAAATCACTCACCTACTAGATCCAACTTGCACTAATGCCGTTCTTTATTCCCAAAAATTTTAAACGCCTTACGCCTAAGGCCCAAAGTGGCCTAATCCTACTATGTCCAACTTTGAGATGTTACAAATCTACCCTCCTTAAAGAAATTTCGTCCCCTAAACTTCCAACTATAGAAAGAGTCACACATCCTAGCCTACAACACTACACTCACGTCACAAGACTCGATTCTAAAACAAGAATACACTTTCTAACTTAAGCTTGAACCTTTTCACATAATCAAATATCTAATACTGTACAAACAGATATTTAACACTCATACATAAAACTTTTCCATTCAAACCCAACATGCATACCACATCAAGTGTTAGAATACTTACACTGGTGGATCAAAGCCTGCACTCAAGGCCATATCTCAACCGAAAACATTTTTCTTAAACTTAAATCAAACTATAAAACACCAGACCCATTTCACAAATCCGAAGTTTTGAATCTGGCTCTAATACCAAAATGCAACACCCCAAACTCGACCCATGCTTCATGATTGATCCGTATACTACGGTTAAATGTTAAAAACTTTCATGTAGGTTTTGAAGAATCTCATTTAATTTAACCGATTAATCATTAATTGTGAAATTTTGAAAATAACTTTAATATTTATGCTTGATTGAGTTTGAAAAGCCCATTTTCCATTACATTTTATATTTGAGACTTTGAAGAAAAAATATAAGTTTGTAAAATCCAACATAACAAAAAAGAAATAAAGCAAATCCTAAGTTATGGGCCTTATTACAAAAATATTCCCCCAAAAATTAAAACTTAAATGAAAACAAAACCAAAAATAATCTATGTAGATAATAGTCTTAATGGTCCTCGTAGTCCACTTGGCTCCCATGTCCACGTAACCATCGCTCATCCAAAAGTGGAAAATAAAAGGGTGAGTCACAAAGACTCAAGTGAAATCTCGATATCACATAAAAGCCTTGGGCCCATTAAACACATTATGGGCCTTGGCCCATACACAATGGTAACAAAATATTTCATGCAACATGCCCAACCCAAATCTAAGAGTCCATCCTCTACACACCCCGCATCAACCATCACATGTGAGATTTCTACAATCAACCCTTCATTCGCTACAACCATATCGATCACTATGTGACCTATGTGGCAAAGCCATCGATTGCTTATGCAATCGAAAATACATTATAGTATTTGACAAAAAAAAAAAAAAAAAAAAAAAAAAAAAAAAAAAAAAAAAAAAAAAAAAAAAAAAAAAAAAAAAAAAAAAAAAAAAAAAAAAAAAAAAAAAAAAAAAAAAAAAAAAAAAAAAAAAAAAAAAAAAAAAAAAAAAAAAAAAAAAAAAAAAAAAAAAAAAAAAAAAAAAAAAAAAAAAAAAAAAAAAAAAAAAAAAAAAAAAAAAAAAAAAAAAAAAAAAAAAAAAAAAAAAAAAAAAAAAAAAAAAAAAAAAAAAAAAAAAAAAAAAAAAAAAAAAGGCCATATCTCAACCCAAAACATTTTTCTTAAACTTAAATCAAACTATAAAACACCACGGACCCATTTCACATCAGAAGTTTTGAAATGGGCTCTGATACCAAAATGTAACACCCCAAACCTGGCCCATGCTTCATGACCGAATCTGGTATACTACGGGTTGAATGTTAAAAACTTTGCTTGTAGGGTTTTGAAGAATCTCAGTTTAATTTAACCGATTAATCATTAATTGTGAAATTTTGAAAATAACTTTAATATTTGCGTTGATTGAGTTTGAAAGGCCCATTTTCCATTACATTTTATATTTGAGACTTTGAAGAAAAATATAAGTTTGTAAAATCCAACATAACAAAAAAAGAAATAAAACGAAACCCAAGTTATGGAGGCCTTATTACAAAAATATTCCCCAAAAAAATTAAAACTTAAATGAAAACAAAACCAAAAATAATCTATGTAGATAATAGTCTTAATGGCCCCTCGAGTCCGCCTCGGCTCCCATGTCCACGAACTACTGCTCATCTGAAAAGTGGAAAAAATAAAAGGGTGAGTCATAAAGATTCAGTGTGCAAATCTCGAAATCACATAAAAGCCTTGGGCCCACAAACACATTATGGGCCTTGGCCCATACACAATGGTAACAAAATATTTCATGCAACATGCCCAACCCAAATCTAAGAGTCCATCCTCTACACACCCCCGCACCAACCATCACACCGTTGGGATTTCTACAATCAACCCTCCATCCACTACACACCATATCGATCACTATGTGACCTATGTGGCAAAGCCACCGATCACTTATGCGGACCTTAGAAAATACATTATAGTATTTCGACAGCTATGCTGCCTGTCATAAAGACCGATCACCATGTGACCTATGTGGCAAAGCCACCGATCGCCTCATGACCTACTCCCCTTCCATAAATCAATCAATCAATCCCATCCCATGCATACACACATGCAAGAATCAAAACATCAAGCCATTTAAATGATTCTGTACTTTCACATACATCGATACTCATAGAGAAGTTTCCATGATTACGTACCTCGCATCCCTTGCCTACCCTTTTTGGGTATTATGACTGTTCACACATCCTCTCTTTTTGGCTTTTAGCCCATATTATACACATATATTACAACAATACTTATGTGTTAATGATCTACACACAATCACGCTAATCAACCCCGAGGGTATTTGATAATTTTACAAATTGAGGTATTTTGGTAATTTTACAAACTAGGGTATTTCGATAATTTTACAAACCGAAGTATTTGGTAATTCACTACCTGAGGGTAGTTCAAGATAATTTACAAACCAATGGTATTTCAGTAATTTTGCAAACCGGGTAATAAGGGTATCCTAGTAATTTTGTAAAATAGGGTATTTTGGTACTTTCAAAATAGGGTATTTTGGTACTTCATCAAAATAGAGGTATTTTAGTAATTTTGTAATCCGATGATATTTTGGTAATTTTATAAATCGAGGTATTTCGGTCCCTTTCGGGTTTTAGCTATGAACTTTGGCCCATCATCAAATCCTCATGGTAAAGTGAGCAGACACTACGCACTGGTAGGATTCGAGAAAAGAGGAGGTGGGCCACTAGGGCCGCTTAAGTACCAAGCTCTCCTAGATCCAATCCTGAACATGCGTATGCCCGCCACACCCTAACCCGGCGTCTTGCTCACAGACATGTTTAATTAGAGAAATTAAGTCTTATGGAATTTAAGAGTTGCTAAAACTAAGCCTAAGGTCCATAAACCCTAACATACATGTTCACGTCCCCATAAGCCCATCAAGCCCAAATCACTCCCTTACGCCCATTAGGCCCAAAACAAATCAATTCATGTATCATGCATGGCTAATTCAATTCAGTATAACCAACCAAACCATTTCATCAATCTTAGCCTCGGGCCCACAGCCCATTTAGCCACTTTGGCTTTTCAACTTTTGGCATTGCCGATATCGTGTGTAGTGTTTATACACACGGTAACCACCAGCATGCCGTAAACCCCTTAGTCACGAACCTACAATCGACATCACCTAACGATTAATCATAACTTAATATACACTTATCGAAAATCGAAACCTCACTGTAACTCATCTGCGTACTTCACGCTCTAGTAGCCCTTCCTTCGCTACTATTGGCGATTATCCTCTGGATCTCGCACTCAAACGCCCACCAAGGTATATTAACTCTCCTCATAGAATGCTCTATATGTAGCTAGCTTCTCACCTTCCTTCTTTGTATCTTACAGATGTGGGATCCCTCCATTAGCAGAGTTTAAATCAAACTCAAACTCTTCCCGTCCAATCCGCAAAATAAATACTCCCTTACTTGTCATGAGATTTGAACCTAGGCTCCTTTGCACCCTTAATGATGCCTTGCCACTAGACCACTCACTTCCTTGTGTCTAAAATCATGCGTAACTAAATATAAACCTATGGCCAAATTCTAAAGTCCATATAAAAAGAAACCAAAATGTAAGAGCCAAGACTTGAACCTTGGACCTCCTTCCTTCCTTTTAGCGTCACCCTTGCCTCTTATGTGGCGTCACTTTGCCACTACACCACAAGCTCTTCTTGTGTCTTTTCCCCACATTTTGTTCCTAAAGCCTACTACTAACTCTCGTGGTTTTATTCCCTAAACCAAAATTTTCCTAAAGCCAAAGCTTGAACCCGGACTTCATAGAATCCTCTTAACCTCCCAAAATCACTCACCTACTAGATCCAACTTGCACTAATGCTGTTCCTTTATTCCTAAAAATTTTAAACGCTCCTACGCCTAACGCCCAGTGGGCCTAATCCTACTAGGTCCAACTTTGGGATGTTACAAATCTACCCTCCTTAAAGAAATTTCGTCCCCGAAATTTCCAACTATAGAAATAGTCGCACATCCTAACCTACAACACTACACTCACGCTGCGCACTCTGATTCTAAAACAGTAATACACTTTCTAACTTAAGCTTGGAACCTCTTCACATAATCAATTATCTAATACAGAAGCAAATAGATATTTAACACTCATACATAAAACTTTTCCATTCAAACCCAACATACATACCACATCAAGTGTTAGAATACTTACCTGGGTGGATCAGGTGCCGCCAGACTCGAAGGCCATATCTCAACCCAAAACATTTTTCTTAAACTTAAAGCAAACTATAAAACACCACTGGACCCATTTCACAGTCCGAGTTTTGAACTGGGCTCTGATACCAAAATGTAACACCCCAAACCCGACCCATGCTTCATGACCGGATCTGGTATACTACGGGTTGAATGTTAAAAACTTTGCTTGTAGGGTTTTGAAGAATCTCAGTTTAATTTAACCGATTAATCATTAATTGTGAAATTTTGAAAATAACTTTAATATTTGCGTTGATTGAGTTTGAAAAGCCCATTTTCAATTCCATTTTATATTTGAGACTTTGAAGAAAAAATATAAGTTTGTAAAATCCAACATAACAAAAAAAAATAAAACGAAACCTAAGTTATGGAGGCCTTATTACAAAAATATTCCCCAAAAAATTAAAACATAAATGAAAACAAAAGCTGAAAATATTCTATGTAGATAATAGTCTTAATGGCCCTCGAGTCCGCCTCGGCCCCATGTCCACGAACTCATCGCTCATCCGAAAAGTGGGAAAAATAAAAGGTGAGTCACAAAGACTCGGTGTGCAAATCTCGAAATCACATAAAAGCCTTGGGCCCACAAACACATTATGGGCCTTGGCCCATACACAATGGTATCAAAATATTTCATGCAACATGCCCAACCCAAATCTAAGAGTCCATCCTCTACACACCCCCGTACCAACCATCACACCGTGAGATTTCTACAATCAACCCTCCATCCGCTACATACCATGTCGATCACTATGTGACCTATGTGGCAAAGCCACCGATCGCTTATGCACCTCGGAAAATACATTATAGTATTTAACAAATATCTTTTGTTATAAAGATCGATCACCATGTGACCTATGTGGCAAAGCCACCGATCGCCTCGACACCGCTCCCTTCTACAAATCAATCAATCAATCCCATCCCATGCATACACACATGCAAGAATCAAAACATCAAGCCATTTAAACAGATCTCAGACTTTCACACACATCGGTACTCATAGAGAAGTTTCTATGATTACGTACCTCGCATCCTTTGCCTACCCTTTTTGGGTATTACGACTGTTCACACAGCTTCTCGTTCTGGCTTTTAGCCCATATCATACACATATATTACAACAACACTTATGTGTTAAGGATCTACACACAATCACGCTAATCAACCCCGAGGGTATTTTAGTAATTTTACAAATCGAGGTATTTGGTAATGTTACAAACCGAGGTATTTGATAATTTTACAAATTGAGGGTATTTTGGTAATTTTACAAACCGGGGTATTTTAGTAATTTTACAAACCAATGGTATTTCAATATTTTTGCAAACCGAGGGTATTTGGTAACTTTACAAACCGGGGTAATATGGGTATCTGGTAATTTTGTAAAATAGGGTATTTTGGTACTTTCTTAAAATAGGGTATTTGGTACTTTCAAAATAGGGGTATTTTAGTAATTTTACAATCGATGGTATTTTGGTAATATTTTAAATTAAAGGTATTTCATTCCTTTCGGGTTTTAGCTATGAACTTTGGCCCATCAACAAATCCTCATATGAAAGTGAACAAGACTACGCACTAGGTAGGATTCGAGAAAGAGGAGGTGGGCCACTAGGGCGCTTAAGTACCAAGCTCTCCCTAGATCCAATCCTAGACATGCGTATGCCGTTGCCACACCCTAACCCAACTGACTTGTTCACAGACATGTTTAATTAGAGAAATTAAGTCTTATGGAATTTAAGAGTTGTTCAAACTAGGCCTAAGGTCCATAAACCCTAACATACATGTCTACGTCCCCATAAGCCCATCAAGCCCAAATCACTCCCTTACGGCCCATTAGGCCCAAAACAAATCTAATTCATGTATCATGCATGGCTAATTCAATTCGTATAACCAACCAAACCATTTCATCAATCTTAGCCTCAGGGCCCACCGGGCCCATTTAGCCACTTTTGGCTTTTTAGCTTTTCGGCATTGCCGATATCGTGTGTGTAGTGTTTATACACACCTGGTAACCACGCGCGCTGCAAACCCCTTAGTCACGAACTTACAATCGACATCACCTAACGATTAATCATAACTTAATATACACTTATCGAAACTGAAACCTCACCGTAACCTTATTGTGTACCTCACGCTCTAGTAGCCCTTCCTTCGCTACTATTGGCGATTATCCTCTAGATCTGCACCCAAAAGCCCACCAAGGTATATTAACTCTCCTCATAGAATGCTCTATATATAGCTAGCTTCTCACATTCCTTCTTTGTATCTTATCGATGTGGGATCCCTCCATTAGCGAGTTTAAATCAAACTCAAACTCTTCCGTCAATCTGCAAAATAAATACTCCTTGCTTGTCATGAGATTTGAACCTAGGCTCCTTTTCACCCTTAATGACGCCTGCCAATAGACCATTCACTTCCTTGTGTCTAAAATCATGCAAGAACTAAATATAAACCTATGGCCAAATTCTAAAGTCCATATAAAAGAAAACCAAAATGTAAGAGCCAAGACTTGAACCTTGGACCTCCTTCCTTCATTTTGGCTTCACCCCCTTACCTCTTATGTGGCGTCACTTTGCCACTACACCACAAGCTCTTCTTGTGTCAATTTCCCCTACATTTTGTTCTTAAAGCCTACTACTAACTCTCAAGGTTTTATTCCCTAAAACCAAAATTTTCCTAAAGCCAAAGTTTGAACCCGGACTTCATAGAAGCCTCTTAACCTTCCAAAATCACTCACTTACTAGATCCAACTTGCACTAATGCCGTTCTTTTATTCCCAAAATTTTAAACGCCTTACGCCCTAAGGCCCAAAGGGCTAATCCTACTAGGTCCAACTTTGAGATGTTACAAATCTACCCTCCTTAAAGCAATTTTGTCCCCGAAACTTCCAACTATAGAAAGAGTCGCACATCCTAACCTACAACACTACACTCACGGCAAGCACTCGATTCTAAAACAAGAATACACTTTCTAACTTAAGCTTGGAACCTCTTCACATAATCAAATATCTAATCTGTAAGGAAGCAGATATTTAACAATCATACATAAAACTTTTCCATTCAAACCCAACTTACATATCACATCAAGTGTTAGAATACTTACAGGTGGATCAAAGCCGCTGCACTCAAGGCCATATCTCAACCCAAAACATTTTCTTAAACTTAAAGCAAACTATAAAACACCACTGGACCCATTTCACAAAGAGTTTTGAACTGGCTCGATACCAAATGTAACACCCCAAACCCGACCCATGCTTCATGACCGGATCACGGTATACTACGGGTTGAATGTTAAAAACTTTGCTTGTAGGTTTTGAAGAATCTTAGTCTAATTTAACCGATTAATCATTAATTGTGAAATTTTGAAAATAACTTTAATATTTATGTTGATTGAGTTTGAAAAGCCCATTTTCCATTACATTTTATATTTGAGACTTTGAAGAAAAATATAAGTTTGTAAAATCCAACATAACAAAAAAAGAAATAAAGCGAAACCTAAGTTATGGGGCCTTATTACAAAAATATTCCCCAAAAAATTAAAAGCTGAAATGAAAACAAAACCAAAAATAATCTATGTAGATAATAGTGTTAATGGCCCTCGAGTGCGCACTTCATTCCGAGTGTCCACGAACTCATCGCTCATCCGAAAAGTGGGAAAAATAAAAGGGTGAGTCACAAAGACTCAGTGTGCAAATCTCGAAATCACATAAAAGCCTTGGGCCCACAAACACATTATGGGCCTTGGCCCATACACAATGGTAACAAAATATTTCATGCAACATGCCCAACCTAAATCTAAGAGTCCATCCTCTACACACCCCCGTACCAACCATCACACCGTGGGGATTTCTACAATCAACCCTCCATCTGCTACAGGCCATATCGATCACTATGTGACCTATGTGGCAAAGCCACCGATCGCTTATGCGGACCTCAGAAAATACATTATAGTATTTCGACAGCTATGCTGCCTGTCATAAAGACCGATCATCATGTGACCTATGTGGCAAAGCCACCGATCGCCTCGCGACCTGCTCCCCTTCCATAAATCAATCAATCAATCCCATCCCATGCACACACACATGCAAGAAACAAAACATCAAGCCATTTAAACAGATTTCAGACTTTCACATACATCGATACTCATAGAGAAGTTTTATGATTTCGTACTGCATCCCTTGCTACCCTTTTTGGGTATTACGATTATCACACAGCTTCTCTTTCTGGCTTTTAGCCCATATCATACACATATATTACAACAACACTTATGTGTTAAGGATCTACACACAATCACGCTAATCAACCCCTGAGGGTATTTTGGTAATTTTACAAACCGAGGGTATTTCGGTAATGTTACAAACCAGGGGTATTTCGATAATTTTACAAACCAGGAGTATTTCGGTAATTCACTACCCAGGGGTATTTTAGTAATTTTACAAACCAATGGTATTTCAATTATTTTGCAAACCAGGGTTATTTCAGTAATTTCACAAACCAGGGGTAATAAGGGTATCTTGGTAATTTTGTAAAATAGGGGTATTTTGGTATTTTCGCAAAATAGGGGTATTTGGTACTTTCACAAAACAGGGGTATTTTAGTAATTTTGCAATCCGATGGTATTTTGGTAATTTTTTAAATCACGGGTATTTCGGTCCCTTTCTGGTTTTAGCTATGAACTTTGGCGCATCAACAAATCCTCATGGCAGTGAGCATGTACACTACGCACTGTAGGATTCCAAAAAGTGGAGGTGGGCCACTAGGCCGCTTAAGTACCAAGCTCTCCTTAGATCCAATCCTAGACATGCGTATGCCCGTTGCCACACCCTAACCCAAATGACTTGTTCACAGACATGTTTAATTAGAGAAATTAAGTCTTATGGAATTTAAGAGTTGTTCAAACTAGGCCTAAGGTCCATAAACCCTAACATACATGTTCACGTCCCATAAGCCCATCAAGCCCAAATCACTCCCACGACCCATTAGGCCCAAAACAAATCTAATTCATGTATCATGCATGGCTAATTCAATTCAGATAACCAACCAAACCATTTCATCAATCTTAGCCTCGGGGCCCATCGCCCATTTAGCCACTTTTGGCTTTTTAGCTTTTCTAAGCATTGCCGATATCGTGTGTAGTGTTTATACACACCGGTAACCACGCCGCTACAAACCCTTAGTCACGAACTTACAATCGACATCACTTAACGATTAATCATAACTTAATATACACTTATCAGAAACCGAAACCTCACTATAACCTTACTGTGTACCTCACGTTCTAGTAGCCCTTCCTTCGCTACTATTGGCGATTATCCTCTAGATCTGCACCCAAACACCCACCAAGGTATATTAACTCTCCTCATAGAATGCTCTATATATAGCTAGCTTCTCACCTTCCTTCTTTGTATCTTATCGATGTGGGATCCCTCCATTAGCAGAGTTTAAATCGAACTCAAGCTCATCCCGTCCAATTCGCAAAATAAATACTCCCTTGCTTGTCATGAGATTCGAACCTAGGCTCCTTTGCACCCTTAATGACGCCTTACCACTAGACCACTCACTTCCTTGTGTCTAAAATCATGCGCAACTAAATATAAACCTATGGCCAAATTCTAAAGTCCATATAAAAAGAAAACCAAAATGTAAGAGCCAAGACTTGAACCTTGGACCTCCTTCCTTCCTTTTGGCGTCACCCCCTTGCCTCTTATGTGGCGCCACTTTGTCACTACACCACAAGCTCTTCTTGTGTCTTTTTCCCCCACATTTTGTTCTTAAAGCCTACTACTAACTCTCAGGGTTTTATTCCCTTAAAACTAAAATTTTCCCAAAGCCAAAGATTGAACCCGGGACTTCATAGAAGCCTCTTAACCTTCCAAAATCACTCACCTACTGGATCCAACTTGCACTAATGTCGTTCTTTTATTCCCAAAAATTTTAAACGCTCCTACGCGTAAGGCCCAGTGGGCCTAATCCTACTAGGTCCATCTTTGAGATGTTACAAATCTCCCCTCCTTAAAGAAATTTTGTCCCCGAAACTTCCAACTATAGAAATAGTCGCACATCCTAACCTACAACACTACACTCACGCTGCGCACTCTGATTCTAAAACAGTAATACACTTTCTAACTTAAGCTTGGAACCTCTTCACATAATCAAATATCTACTACAGAAGGAAACAGATATTTAACACTCATACATAAAATTTTTCCATTCAAACCCAACATACATACCACATCAAGTGTTAGAATACTTACAGGTGGATCAAAATGCGTCGACTCAAGGCCATATCTCAACCCAAAACATTTTTCTTAAACTTAAATCAAACAATAAAACACCACTGGACCCATTTCACAGTCCGAGTTTTGAACTGGCTCGATACTAAATAACACCCCAAACCCGACCCATGCTTCATGATCGGATTTGGTATACTACGTTGAATGTTAAAAACTTTGCTTGTAGGTTTTGAAGAATCTCGGTTTAATTTAACCGATTAATCATTAATTGTGAAAATTTGAAAATAACTTTAATATTTGCGTTGATTGAGTTTGAAAAGCCCATTTTCAATTACATTTTATATTTGAGACCTTGAAGAAAAATATAAGTTTGTAAAATCCAACATAACAAAAAAGAAAAAAATGAAACCTAAGTTATGGAGGCCTTATTACAAAAATATTCCCCAAAAAATTAAAACTTAAATGAAAACAAAACCGAAAATAATCTATGTAGATAATAGTCTTAATGGCCCTCGAGTCTACCTCGGCCCCATGTCCACGAACCATCGCTCATCCAAAAGTACGAAAAAAAAGGGTGAGTCACAAGACTACGTGTGCAAATCTCGAAATCACATAAAAGCCGGTAGAAAAACACATTATGGGCCTTGGCCCATACACAATGGTAACAAAATATTTCATGCAACATGCCCAACCCAAATCTAAGAGTCCATCTTCTACACACCCCGCACCAACCATCACACCGTGGGAGATTTCTACAATCAACCCTCCATCCGCTACACACCATATCGATCACTATGTGACCTATGTGGCAAAGCCACCGATCGCTTATGCGACCTCGTAAAATACATTATAGTATTTCGACAACTTATGTCATCATCATAAAGACCGATCACTATGTGACCTATGTGGCAAAGCCACCGATCGCCTCATGACACGCTCCCTTCCATAAATCAATCAATCAATCCCATCCCATGCATACACATGCAAGAATCAAAACATCAAGCCATTTAAACATATCACAGACTTTCACATACATCGATATTCATAGAGAAGTTTCTACGATTACGCACTGCATCCCTTGCCTACCCTTTTTGGGTATTACGACTGTTCACACAGCCACTCTTTCTGGCTTTTAGCCCATATCATACACATATATTACAACAATACTTATGTGTTAAGGATTTACACACAATCGCGCTAATCAACCCCTGAGGGTATTTCGATAATTTTACAAACCGTGGGTATTTCAGTAATTTTACAAACCAGTGATATTTCGATAATTTTACAAACCAGGAGTATTTCGATAATTCACTACCCAGGGGTATTTCAGAAATTTTACAAACTAATGGTATTTCAGTAATTTTACAAACCAGGGGTATTTCAGTAATTTTACAAACCAGGGGTAATAAGGGTATCCTGGTAATTTTGTAAAATAGGGGTATTTTGGTACTTTCGCAAAATAGGGGTATTTTGGTACTTTCGTAAAATAGAGGTATTTTAGTAATTTTGCAATCTGATGGTATTTTGGTAATTTTGTAAATCAGAGGTATTTGGTCCCTTTCTTGTTTCAAATATGAACTTTGGCCCATCAACAAATCCTCACATGAAAGTGAATAAACACTACGCACTGGTAGTATTCCAAAAAGAGGTGGGCCACTAGGGCCGCTTAAGTACCAAGCTCTCCTAGATCCAATCCTAGACATGCGTATGCCTTTGCCACACCGTAACCCAAATGACTTGTTCATAGACATGTTTAATTAGAGAAATTAAGTCTTATGGAATTTAAGAGTTGTTCAAACTAGGCCTAAGGTCCATAAACCCTAACATACATGTTCACGTCCCCATAAGACCATCAAGCCAAATCACTCCTTACGGCCTATTAGGCCCAAAACAAATCCAATTCATGTATCATGCATGGCTAATTCAATTCAGATAACCAACCAAACCATTTCATCAATCTTAGCCTCGGGGCCCACCGCCCATTTAGCCACTTTGGCTTTTCAGTTTTCAAAGATTGTCGATATTGTGTGTGTAGTGTTTATACACACCGTAACCACGCATTTGTAAACCCTTAGACACTGAACCTACAATCGACATAACCTAACGGTTAATCATAACTTAATATACACTTATCGAAAACCTCCTCACCGTAACTCTTCGTGTACCTCACGCTCTAGTAGCCCTTCCTTCGCTACTATTGGTGATTATCCTCTAGATCTACACCCAAACGCCTACCAAGGTATACTAACTCTCCTCATAGAATACTCTATATATGGCTAGCTTCTCACCTTCCTTCTTTGTATCTTACCGATGTGGGATCCCTCCGTTAGCAGAGTTTAAATCGAACTCAAACTCTTCCCGTCCAATCCACAAAATAAATACTCCCTTGCTTGTCATGAGATTCGAACCTCGGCTCCTTTGCACCCTTAATGACGCCTTGCCACTATACCACTCACTTCCTTGTGTATAAAATCATGCGCAACTAAATATAAACCTACGGCCAAATTCTAAACTCTATATAAAAAGAAAACCAAAATGTAAGAGCCAAGACTTGAACCTTGGATCTCCTTCCTTCCTTTTGGCGTCACCCCCTTGCCTCTTATGTGGCGTCACTTTGCCACTACACCACAAGCTCTTCTTTTGACTTTTTCCCCCACATTTTGTTTTTAAATCCTACTACTAACTCTCAGGGTTTTATTCCCCTAAAACCAAAATTTTCCTAAAGCCAAAGTTTGAACCCGTGACTTCATAGAAGCCTCTTAACCTTCCAAAATCACTCACCTACTAGATCCAACTTGCACTAATGCCGTTCTTTTATTCCCAAAAATTTTAAACGCTCCTACGCCTAAGGCCCAGTGGGCCTAATCCTACTATGTCCAACTTTGAGATGTTACAAATCTACCCTCCTTAAAGAAATTTCGTCCCCGAAACTTCCAACTATAGAAAGAGTCACACATCCTAGCCTACAACACTACACTCACGTCACAAGACTCGATTCTAAAACAGTAATACACTTTCTAACTTAAGCTTGGAACCTTTTCACATAATCAAATATCTAATACAGAAGCAAACAGATATTTAACACTCATACATAAAACTTTTCCATTCAAACCCAACATGCATACCACATCAAGTGTTAGAATACTTACAGGTGGATCAAAGCCGCTGACTCGAAGGCCATATCTCAACCGAAAACATTTTTCTTAAACTTAAATCAAACTATAAAACACCGCTGGACCCATTTCACAGTCCGAGTTTTGAACTGGGCTCTAATACCAAAATGCAACACCCCAAACTCGACCCATGCTTCATGATTGGATCTGGTATACTACGGGTTAAATGTTAAAAACTTTGCGTGTAGGGTTTTGAAGAATCTCAGTTTAATTTAACCGATTAATCATTAATTGTGAAATTTTGAAAATAACTTTAATATTTGCGTTGATTGAGTTTGAAAAGCCCATTTTCCATTACATTTTATATTTGAGACTTTGAAGAAAAAATATAAGTTTGTAAAATCCAACATAACAAAAAAGAAATAAAGCGAAACCCTAAGTTATGGGGCCTTATTACAAAAATATTCCCCCAAAAATTAAAACTTAAATGAAAACAAAACCAAAAATAATCTATGTAGATAATAGTCTTAATGGCCCTCGAGTCCGCCTCGGCTCCCATGTCCACGAACTCTCGCTCATCCGAAAAGTGGGAAAATAAAAGGGTGAGTCACAAAGACTCGGTGTGTAAATCTCGATATCACATAAAAGCCTTGGGCCCATTAAACACATTATGGGCCTTGGCCCATACACAATGGTAACAAAATATTTCATGCAACATGCCCAACCCAAATCTAAGAGTCCATCCTCTACACACCCCCGTACCAACCATCACACTGTGGAGATTTCTACAATCAACCCTTCATTCGCTACACACCATATCGATCACTATGTGACCTATGTGGCAAAGCCATCGATTGCTTATGCAGACATCAGAAAATACATTATAGTATTTCGACAGCTATGCTGCCTGTCATAAAGACCGATCACCATATGACCTATGTGGCAAAGCCACCGATCGCCTCGCGACCTGCTCCCCTTCCATAAATCAATCAATCAATCCCATCCCCTGGATACACACATGCAAGAATCAAAACATCAAGCCATTTAAACAGATCTCAGACTTTCATATACATCGATACTCATAGAGAAGTTTCTATGATTACGTACCTGGCATCCCTTGCCGACCCTTTTTGGGTATTACGATTGCTCACATGACCTCTTTTACGCTTTTAGCCCATATCATACACATATCTTACAACAATACTTATGTGTTAAGGATCTACACACAATCACGCTAATCAACCCCTGAGGGTATTTCGATAATTTTACAAATTGAGGGTATTTCGGTAATTTTACAAACTAGGGGTATTTCGATAATTTTACAAACCAGGATTATTTCAGTAATTCACTACCCAGGGGTATTTCAGTAATTTTACAAACCAATGGTATTTCAGTAATTTTGCAAACTAGGGGTATTTCGGTAATTTTACAAACCAGGGGTAATAAGTGTATCTTGGTAATTTTGTAAAATAGGGGTGTTTTGGTATTTTTGCAAAACAGAGGTATTTTGGTACTTTTGTAAAATAAGGGTATTTTAGTAATTTTACAATCCGATGGTATTTTGGTAATTTTGTAAATCAGCGGTATTTCAGTCCGTTTTGGGTTTTAGCTATGAACTTTGGCCCATCAACAAATCCTCGCGGCAAAAGTGAACAGACACTACGCATCAGGTAGGATTCCAGAAAAGAGGAGGTGGGCCACTAGGGCCGCTTAAGTACCAAGCTCCCTAGATCCAATCCTAGACATGCGTATGCGGTTGCCACACCCTAACCCAAATGACTTGTTCACGACATGTTTAATTAGAGAAATTAAGTCTTATGGAATTTAAGAGTTGTTCAAACTAGGCCTAAGGTCCACAAACCCTAACATACATGTCACGTCCCCATAAGCCCATCAAGCCCAAATCACTCCCTTACGGCCATTAGGCCCAAAACAAATCCACTTCATGTATCATGCATGGCTAATTCAATTCAGATAACCAACCAAACCATTTCATCAATCTTAGCCTCGGGGCCCACCGCCCATTTAGCCACTTTGGCTTTTTAGCTTTTCAAGATTGCCGATATCGTGTGTAGTGTTTATACACACCGGCAACCAGCGTTGCAAACCCCTTAGTCACGAACCTACAATCGACATCACCTAACGATTAATCATAACTTAATATACACTTATCGAAAATCAAACCTCACCGTAACCTTCTTGTGTACCTCACGCTCTAGTAGCCCTTCCTTCGCTACTATTGGCGATTATCCTCTAGATCTGCACCCAAACGCCCACCAAGGTATATTAACTCTCCTCATAGAATGCTCTATATAGAGCTAGCTTCTCACCTTCCTTCTTTGTATCTTACCGATGTGGGATCCCTACATTAGCAGAGTTTAAATTAAACTCAAACTCTTCCCGTCCAATCTGCAAAATAAATACTCCCTTGCTTGTCATGAGATTCGAACCTAGGCTCCTTTGCACCCTTAATGACGCCTTGCCACTAGACCACTCACTTCCTTGTGTCTAAAATCATGCGCAACTAAATATAAACCTATGGCCAAATTCTAAAGTCCATATAAAAAGAAAACCAAAATGTAAGAGCCAAGACTTGAACCTTGGACCTCCTTCCTTCCTTTTGGCGTCACCCCCTTGCCTCTTATGTGGCGCCACTTTGTCACTACACCACAAGCTCTTCTTGTGTCTTTTTCCCCCACATTTTGTTCTTAAAGCCTACTACCAACTCTCAGGGTTTTATTCCCCCAAAAACCAAAATTTTCCTAAAGCTAAAGTTTGAACCCGGGACTTCATAGAAGCCTCTTAACCTTCCAAAATCACTCACCTACTAGATCCAACTTGCACTAATGCCGTTATTTTATTCCCAAAAATTTTAAACGCTCCTACGCCTAAGGCCCAATGGGCCTAATCCTACTAGGTCCAACTTTGGGATGTTACACGAGACCTTCATTATCTCATGTTGTGACATAGGTATCCTCGTTATTCCGAACCTCCAATTGGGACTTCAACTTAACATATTCTCATCATTTTCTCATCGAAGCATCATTAATCAACTTCATGGAAATAATATGCATTTATCATAATAATAAGTAATTTAAACATAATAACATATGTAGCCTTAATTTCATACAAACTTACCTCGGTACTCAAAATATGTATAGATATTCGATTTAGTCCACAACTTTGTTCTTGCCTCGGTTTTGGTCCGGGCTTCATGTTTCTTTATCTATAATAGCAATTTCACTTGTTTAATACTCACATTGACTAAAATGACCTATGAATCATATTTTGCCAAAATTATGATTTTGTCCCTAAACTTTCACATAATTACAACTTTCCCCTAGGCTCATAAAATGATTTTTATTCAACTTTCTTGTATTTTAAGCCTAGCCGAATCATACTCTTAACTACAACAGCCCCCAATTTGCACTATTTCATTCATGTATGACCATTTTTATAACTTTTACAATTTGGTCCTTTTATGCATTTTTTTCATGAAAATCACTTAGAAAAAGATGTTTACCATACATCAAACTTTCGTATTCTTTCATAAAACATCAAAATACATGCATGTCATACATGGGTAAATTTTTGAACATGAACTCTAGCTCAAAATATAGCTAGAAATAGCTAAATCGAGTTACGAGGTTCTCAAAAACACGAAGAGCAATAAAAATGGGGCTAGGATGCACTTCTATCAAGCTTGGAAGTTGAAGAAACCCTAGCTATGTCTCCTTGCAAATTTCAGCACTTATAGGAAGAAGATGGACAAGATTTTGACTTATTTTCCCTTTTTAATTCATTAATTAACCAAATGACTAAAATGCCCTTAAGGCTCTTTCTTGAGATTTTTCCTTCCCATGACCATTTTTGTCCATATCAATATATAATGGTCTAATTGTTAAATAAGGACCTCTAGTAATTTTTATAATTCTATTTCATGCTTAAATATCCTAGAATATCATATTTTCTAATCTTTGCAATTTAGTCCTAATGGAAAAATTGATCACTACTAAATAAAA
Source organism: Gossypium rotundifolium (assembly GCA_025506655.1). Classification (NCBI taxonomy): domain Eukaryota; kingdom Viridiplantae; phylum Streptophyta; class Magnoliopsida; order Malvales; family Malvaceae; genus Gossypium; species Gossypium rotundifolium. The sequence goes on along the minus strand of CP106731.1, from coordinate 116,818,616 downwards.
TTTTCTTATGAAATTTTCACACAATCATGAAAACACATAAATAGCCTCATAGAATCTAAAACACATATTTTTACTTCGAATTTGTGGTCTCGCAACCACCATTCTAACTAGGCCCTAAATCAGGATGTTGTAAAATTGGTTGATTATAAGTGCCTATTTATGCATTGGTTGTTTGTGCATTGTTGAACCTAGATTGACAACATTTGAATGAGAAATGTGGCTTGAAAAATAGCCTATTTTTGTCCACATGGGCGTGTGTCTTATTCGTGTGTGACACACGGCAAGGTGACATGGTCATATGACCCCTGATACTTATTTAGAAACCAAGTCAGTAGCTCCACACGGCCCATCATATGGGCGTGTGGCTTGGTAGTGTAGCATAAGTCAGTATACCCTTCATTTTTCACATGGACTAGCACACGGCCTAGGATAGGGGCGTGTGAGGCCATTTCGAAGGGTACACAGGCTAGTCACGCGGGCCTGTGGTTGGCCGTGTGACCCAAGTCAGTGAGTTAGACTGGTGTAACACCCCAAACCCGGCCCATGTGTTGTGACCGGATCTGAATGTCACATGAGAAAAATATGTTAAATCCTTTTTGTTCGGAATAAAATAGGCATTATTACATTATAATCAAGAAAACAAGTTTGATTTGAAATATTTGATAAAATCCTACTAACCTCAAAAGTTGATTGATAAATCGAAAATTGAACTAATGATCTTATAAAACCAATAACCTTTGAAAATATTGTCGATAATTTGAGACAAAATTTTCGAGTTAAAAATATTTATATAAGTTTATCATGAAATCCATTTGTGTATCTATTTTAGAAAATCTTTATTTAAGTTTTTAGAAAAAAGAAAATCCCATTTAAAGTAACTTGAGAAAAATATAAGTACGTCAAACATAAAGCAAAATAAAATAATCCGAGGCCTTATTACATCATATAACTCAAAATAGTAAAGTAATAAAGTGAACGAAATAGAAATCTAAAGTCCAAATAAAACTATTTCAAGTATGGCCCCACCAAGTCATCCATGGCCCAAGTCCATGTCATTTGAGCATTACACAAGGGTTAAGGAAGCGGGTGAGTTCTTCGAACTTAGTGTATAATCCCTTACAGTCAATCCACCGGGCCGTAACCCATTTAGCAAAATTTTGGGCCTAAGTCCCTTTTTCATAATAATGTATCAATTAAATTGAATGAATGTAACGCAACCCAACCCAACCTAATAATCCATCTACTATACACCACCCGTACCATCCCATCACACCCGTGGGGATCAAGTCAACCCACCCCGCCAAACACACCAATCGCAGGCATTTTGCCATTTATAACATATTTTGATTGTGGCCAAGCCACCAGAATCATAGTGAATCATATTAACAAACATTTTTGTAGCAGTGGTACCGGAATCACTTCTCTTCATCATTTTCCCATCCCATGCAAAATTATGTAAATGCAACATACATAGTAAATCATGATATTTACAAATATAAACAACAATCATTAATTTAAAGGTTCATTACAAAAATTCGGCCCATTATAACACTTTGCAAATCTGCCCATTAGGGCAATCTACCAAATCGGCCCATTAGGGGCATTTTCGTAATTCAGTCCATTAGGGGCATTTTCGTAATTCTTATAGTGTTAATACTGATTTTGACAAATTTATCAAAATAGTGTATTTTAGGCCAATTTCTCGATTTACGCCATATTACAATTTTAATCATAACGATTTATTTCCAATATGATATCGAATCTTAAAACCCACGAAAAAATGGTGTGAGATTACACACCTGATTATGGTAAGTACTAGGCCTTCTTGATCGTCAACCCTATGATATCATAACACTTAATTAATCTAACGGATGAGATTTTTATTAATCCAAAACAAAACCAAGTGATCTATAATACTTACTCTCAAAATCGTGAATGACCACGATTTGTCGATTCTCACTGGATGATGGTCCACAACCCGGTGGAAAATCCCAAATCGCCGATACCGCCCTTCGTTTGAATTTTGGAGTAGAAATCGTAAATCCACTCCTTTTGATTTCTCCACTCGCCTTTCCTTTCGAATCGGCACCACAAGCCTCCATTGGTTTAAATCTTAGTCAGAATGATATTACGATATGGATATAGATTGTCCAATGACAAAGGGTTCGGCTTACCACTAAATAAGAAGAGAATATCGAATGATTTCGTCCCTACCAACATAATCAATTAGCCAACCTTCAATCCAATTATCACAATAACCAAATAGAGATATCAAATGGACTATGAAAGAACTCCTTACCTTAATCGATAATAATCCCAATTCCCACAATTGTCTTATGACTAGAGATGATTAGACGATGATGTGGTATTCGGCCACCCTCTATAACACTTTGAAAAATATATTGATCACAACATGAGAGTGATGGGGAGAGAGATGTTTTGATGGGGAAACATGATAGAATAATCGAATAATGATGAACACATATATTCGACTAGGAAGAAAAATAAAAATAAAATGAAATGAAAAGAGGGATATAAGGTCACTTATCGATTCGGTCAGGAAGAGATTGTCCAAGATGAAAAGAAAAGAAAAAAAATGAAGAGATGGGATGATAATAGAATCGGTTTTAGAGGAAAATCAAATAAGAAAAAGTGATCTCAAAGTGATGTCAATTTTAGAGAAGAGAAAAGATTGATGAAATGGTCAAAAGAAAAGAATGGATGGATGGAGTGCTAGATTTTTTGGCTATCAAAGGGGAGGTGGGCAAAAGATGAGTGTTCGGCCAATCAAAAGAAAAAGAATGCACAAGTGTGCTAGGAGGTTTCAGCCAAAGCAAAGAAAAGAAAATGTTCACTTTGGCTTTGGAATTTTCCACAAAGAGGAAAGAGATTTTAAAAATTAAAAGATTACCTAAAATGCTAAGAAGAAAAATAATCACTCAAGTACCAAAATTCACCCAAAATGCTAAAGAATTTCGGCACTCCCCGATTACCTCTCAAAACCGTGTGCACCAAACCAAAAGGGTCAAAAATTGACCATAAAAACATTCCAAAACATTTCCCATGAAAAAGGCCAACATGCTTCCTTATCTTGCCTTTTTCTTTTGATTCTTTCCTTTAATATCCCTTATCTTCCTCCTTACCATAAACCTTAGCCACCTTTCCATAATTTAAAAAGTCCACCTTGCCTAAAATACCATCATGGCCGACACTCTCAATGAATAGCACAAAAAAAAATCAAAATTTGCACCAAGTGGGATTCGAACCTCTTGCCCTAAAGCCCTTCATGTGACGCCACATCCTCTTTACCATATGCTCCTTTATTGTAGCAATTTACTCACTTATTTCCATAAGCATTGATGCCACTTACCTTCTCTCCCTTAAGGGCTTAAACACAAAAATTTTCCTATAGCCTAACTTGAACCCGAAACTTCTTAGAAACCCCATAACTTTCCAAAATCACCTTCCTCATATGTTCAACTTGAAATAAAGCCATTCTCTTGTTCTCCAAAAATTTTAAATGCTTCTGTGCTCAAGGCCCAATGGGCCTAATCCTACTAGGCCCAATTTTGGGATGTTACAACGGGGTAGGACACGAGCTGGGACATGACTATGTGAACCCATTTTGAATGTCAACACGGCCTATGATACGGGTGTGTGTCCCCTGTTCTTTGAAAATTTTTTATGTTTTCCCAAAATTTCCCTGAGTTCTCAGTTTAGTCCCAAACCACTTGTGATGCTTGTTTTTGGCATCGGAGGCTCGTATTAGGGACTATATGATTGTATTTGAATGATATTTATTTGGATATGAAAATCATATAATTATTTAATTGACAAGTCTAGTAATGCTCTGAAACCTTATTCTGGTGATGAATACGGGTTAGAGATGTTAGATTTATTGGTATCAGAGTTATGGTTTAGTCGATTTTTGGACTAACGTAGCGAGTGTGACTCTAGTTATACATGCCTTATATAACCTGTGATAGTGTGATATCTCCTGACAGTTTTAAATCATGTTTTCATATAGTAATGGATCCCAATCGGGTAGTTACTGATGATGTAAAAGTAATGCTCCAGCCTCTGCTCATGGAGCAGCGCCTCTGAATCAAGACTTGTATCTTAAAGTCAGGGTGGAGAGGCCAAGGGAGCCTTTTTCCAAATGATGAATAAATGGTTCACTAAGTTTGGTCAAACGAATCCGGCTGCTCAGTAACCTCCATCCCTACCTATTCCCCAACCGGTTCCCATAGCTCCTCAAGGTTTGGAACCCTTGCATATGAACAAGCCACTTGTGGATAAAGTTTGAAAGTACGGGGCTGAAGTGTTTAGAGCTATAGTTGATGATGATCTTTAGAGAGCTGAGTTTTGGCTTGAGAATACGATCCTGGTATTTGATGAACTGTCTTGTACGCTAGTGGAATGTGTCAAATGTGCTGTGTCACTTCTGAGAGATACTGCATATTAGTGGATCAGTGGTGGAACACTTTGATATCTCTGGTGCCAAGAGAACGAGTCAAGTGGGAAGTCTGTCAGACTGAGTTCAGAAAGAAATACATAAGCCAGCAGTTTATTAAACAAAAGCGCAAAGAATTTTTGGAGTTGGAATAGGGTCGTATGACAGTAACCATGTACGAAAGATAATTTGTAAGATAAAGTAAGTATGCTCAAGAGTGTGTTTCTACTGAAGAACTTATGTGTAAACGGTTCGAAGACAGGTTGAATGAAGACATTAAACTCTTAGTCAGAATTTTGGAATTGAAAGAATTTTTTGTTTTAGTCGACACAGCTTGCAAAGCTGAGGAACTTAACAAAGAAAAGAGAAAAGCTGATTTTGAGGCCAGAGATTTGAGAAAGAGGTCAATGAGTAAACCCTATCATTCTTCTTCAAAGAAATCAATGGATTCGTATAACCATTTGACTGATTCAATGGGGTATTCCAATAGAGATCGTAGGAAGTAACATACGAGTCCAAAAGCTCAAGCTACCTCAGTATTTAGTGTTGGTAGTGTCAAAACCAATAAACCTGAGTGTCAACAGTGTGGAGTCTATTTTAGATATGGCTAGCAGGATCATTTTATTCAGGATTGTCTTGAGTTACCCGAGAAAGAAAAATTTCTAAATACAAGGCCGAGTAATACAGCTGCCAGAGGGAGACCACCTCGAACTACTAGAAATGTGACTAGAAGCAAAGGTGCAACAAAAGACTCTACTTTGAGATCTGAGGCTCGAGCGCCAGCCAGAGATGCTATTCATGCTCGCGAGGATACGTCATCACCAGATGTTATCACCGGTACATTTTCTCTTTATGACACTGATGTAACTACTTTGATTGATCCTGGATTGACTCACTCATATGCCTATATGAATTTAGTGTCTAGTAAGAGTTTACCTATTGGGTTAACTAAATTTATGATTAAAGTATTGAACCCTTTAGGCCAGTATGTCCTAGTTGATAAAGTTTGCAAGAATTATCCTTTGATGACTCGGGGTTACTATTTTTTGGCTGATTTGATGCTTTTACCGTTTTATAAATTTGATGTAATTTGGGGTATGGATTGGTTGACTCTGCATGATGCTGTTGTAAACTGTAGATGAAAGAATATTGATTTAAAATATCATAATATTGAAATTTTTCATATTGAAATTGATGATTCGAGTGGGTTGCTTGTTATGATATCGGCGATGCTAGCACAGAAGTATGTAAAGAAAGGTTGGATGCTTATCTTACGTATATACTGGATACAAAAGTTTCTAAATTGAAGATTGAGTCAGTACCAATAGTTTGTGAATATCCAAATGTATTTCCAGAAGAGTTACTTGGGTTGCTACCAATCAGAGAGGTTGAGTTTGCTATTGAATTAGTACCGAGAACATCATCGATATCGATAGCTCCGTATAGAATGGTTCCAACAGAATAGACAGAATTGAAAGCTCAATTTCAAGAGTTAACAGATAGAGGTTTTGCACAACCTATTTTTTTGCCCTGGGGTGCAGCAGTTCTGTTCTTAAAGAAGAAAGATGGATCGATGAGACTGTGTATCGACTATCGTCAGATTAAGAATAAGTATCCTTTGTAGGGAATTGATGATTTGTTCGATTAGTTGACGGGAGCAACAACATTTTCAAAGATTGATCTGAGATCTGGTTATTATCAGTTGCGGGTTAAAGATTCGGATGTGCTAAAAATTGCGTTCAGAACCAGGTACGGACATTATGAATTTCTTGTTATGCCATTCGGATTGACTAACTCTTCTACAGTATTCATAGATTTGATGAATCAAATTTTTAGACTGTATTTGGATAGATTCGTAGTTGTATTGATTGATGACATTTTGACTGATTCTCGAGACGAATCTGAGCATGTTGAGCATTTGAATATTGTGTTACAAACATTGAGAGATAAGTAACTATTTGTTAAATCCAGCAAATGCGAGTTTTGGCTCTGAGAAGTTGGATTTTTGGGACATATTGTTTCGACAGAAGGCATCAGAGCTGATCCAAGTAAGATTTTAGTAGTTATTGACTGGAAACCACCAAGAAATGTATTCGAAGTTAGAAGTTTTCTAAGATTAGCTAGCTACTATCGGCATTTTGTAAAAGGGTTCTCGTTGATTGCTACACCAATGACATGATTGTTATAGAAAGATGTCAAGTTTGAGTGGCCTGAGAAATGCCAACAGAGCTTTGAACAATTGAAAGCACTATTAACTGAAGCACCAGTTTTAGTTCAGCCTGAGTTGGGTAAAGAGTTTGTTATTTTTAGTGATGCGTCATTGAACGGTTTGGGATGTGTTTTAATGCAAGAAGGGAAAGTGATAGCTTATGCTTAGACAACTAAAACCGCATGAAAAGAATTATCTGACATATGACTTAAAGTTAGCCGCTATTGTTTTCGCATTAAAAATTTAGCGACATCTTATTTAGTGAGAAGTGCCTCATATTTATCGACCATAATAGCTTGAAGTATCTAATGTCTCTGAAAGATTTGAATTTGTGACAACGAGGATGGCTCGAGTTGTTGAAAGACTATGAGTTAGTAATTGATTATCATCTGGGGAAAGTGAATGTAGTCGCGGATGCTTTGTGTAGAAAACCTTTGTTTGCTTTGAGAGCGATGAACACAAGATTGACATTATTCGATGATGGTTCGATTTTAGCTGAGTTAAAAGCTAAACTAGTGTTTCTTGTAACAGCCTGATTTAGGGGCTAGTCGGAACATTTGTCTCGGGACCACTAATTTGGGGTCAGAGAAAATTATTTTAATTTTATTTTATGGGTTATAGCATGATTATAAAGGAGGATAGAAATTTTGGTGTTTCAATTTTAGCAATTTCATGCTTAATCGCGAAAAAGGACTAAATTGCATAAAGTACGTGATAAACCGTAATTTACACATATTTTAAACTCGCATTTAACATACTTTTGGATGATTTATCCCTTTAATTGTGGAATTTGATGCTCCTGATCCTTTGTTTTCACATTTTATACTCAGGAGAGCATAGGAGGATGAAAAGAATGAGAAACGGGCAAAAAATAGAGAAAATGGGCCAAAGTAAGAAATCCACACGGCCTAGAGCTCAACACACGGCTGTGCCTCTTTAGCAGGCTCAAACACGGGCTTGGTCTCGAATCACATGGACGTGTCACACAAGCGTGTCCCCGCCGCAGCAAACAAGAGTTCTATTTGGAATAAGCCACTTGAGGGCCAATAGAGGTGTTCCAAAGCCTATATAAACACCCTAGGAGGCAACTTAAATGGGGAGTTCGATAGAAGGCTTCTGTCGGGAGCCTGAGGCCGCTAGAGAAGGCTGAATATAGGGAATTACTCAAAGAAAGTTAGTTGATCCATCTTAGAAGCCAGAATCACACTCAAGACTGAGGATCTCTCCTTCAATTCCTTCAGGGGGTTTTAAGGTTTTCTTTATGTTTTGTTATTTTTCTTCTGAGATGTATTCTTTTATAAACATGGACTAAACCCCTTAAATACTTGAGGGGGATGAAACCTAAGACGAATCTTGTTATTGTTTTCTGACCTATATGATAAATATTTGATTTGTTCTTGATTATGTGTTCTTTATTCTTTGATATTCCAGGATATTGATTCAAGTATTAATGTGCTTAGGCAGTGGAGCAAAAGTCCCTGTTTAAGAGTAGATCTAGTATAGTTAAGCGGAGTTGATCGCATTCCTAGAAATAGGACGACGAAAATCTGCCATGTCAAACCTAATATGGGAGTCCATAGATCGAGTTAATGTAATCTTAGGGGTTTTAGTTAGAAAGAGATTTCAATTAATCAACCTAGGGTTAGACGTTAGTAGCCTCGAAAGAGGTATTAATATAAATTAGGGAATCCTACGGATCAAGTCAAGTGAATAAATCGTCTAGTTCAGAGTTAAATAACAAGTGAAGTCTAGGTGGATTCTTCCTCGGGTTTTGTCTTGATCAATTGATTTTTCCCAAAAAGTATTTTCCTTATTGATTCTCTATGTCTTGGTATCCTTAGTTTAGTAATTAGTTAAATAAACATTAATCCTCTTTATTTTAGGCTAGATAGTAAAAAAAGAGTCAGTACTAGTACTTTTGGTTCATTTGGGTTTGATATTTCGGTCTTGCCACTGAGCTATACTACTGTTCAATAGGTGCGCTTGCCTCAATCGTGGTGATAGTTAGTTTCTAGGCTCGATCATTCATATATATATATATATATATCAAGACTTATCACAGATATGATCAAGTTTTTTGCGCCGTTGCCGGGGAACTAAAATATTAGGAACACTAAATTTTTATTACTTGACCATATTTTTTTTATTTTTTTTTGCAATTTACATTTATTTTTTACTTTTAGTTTAAATTTGCTAATTTTTCTTTTATTTGTTCTTGGCAGGTACCTCTAGTTTATGACTAGAAGGAACCCAACAGGACCCTTAATATACGATGGTGATATTGAAGGTACTGTTCGCAGAAATCGTAGAGAAATAAGGCGGAGCTTAAATTACATAGAAGAAGAGCAAGAAGTCGAAACCAACGCTACCAAGAGATGGCTGATAACAATCCGCTACCTCCTGTAGATGCCGCAAACCTGGTGAATCAAAATCCTGCTCCTCGTACTATGTATGATTATGCTAAACCTAGTTTAACAGGAGCTGAATTGAGTATTGTTAGGCTTGCTATTTCTACTAATAATTTTGAACTGAAACCTAACACTATTCAAATGATTCAATAATTTGTTCAATTTGATGGTTTGCAGGACGAAGACCCAAATACTCATTTAGCAAATTTTATAGAATTCTGTGATACCTTCAAAATAAATGGCGTTTCTGATGATGCCATCTGTCTTCGGTTATTCCCCTTTTCTTTGAGGAATAAAGCCAAACAGTGGTTGAATTCTCTTCCACGAGGGTCAATCACTACTTGGGACCAAATAACCAAAAAATTTTTATTGAAATATTTTTTGCCGGCCAAAACGGCCAAGTTGAGGAATGATATCTCTTCTTTTGTGTAGATGGATCTAGAAACACTATATGATGCATGGGAAAGATACAAGGATTTGTTGAGAAGGTGCCTCACCATGGGTTACCTTTGTCGCTTCAAGATCAAACCTTCTACAACGGTGTGACCCCCTCGACTAGGCAATTAATCGATTTAGCCGTCGGTGGAACCCTAAATAACAAAAATCCTGAGGCGGCTTATGAGTTTATAGAGGAGATGTCACTGAACAACTATTAATGGTAAGTTACAAGGACAAGGCTGACAAAAGCAGCCAGAGTTTTCAACCTTGATGCAATAACCATGCTATCAAATCAGGTAGAAATGTTAAATAAAAAATTGATGGTTTGTGTTCTTCGCAGGTACATCCGGTAATGCAGTGCGAAACAAGTGGAGGTGTGGCAAATCCTGATTACCCACCCTACGGACATGGCATGGAAAATGAGCAGATAAATTATATGGGTAATAATTCTAGACCCCAAAATAACCTTTATAATAACACTTATAATGCAGGGTGGAGGAACCATCCAAATTTTTCGTGGGGTGGCCAAGGAAATCAGAGACAACAACCCCTCTCAGGCTTTCAAAAGCAACTCTACCCACAAGAAAAGAAGCTGAACCTTGAGGAGATGCTAACAAAATTCATCGCGGTGTCAGAAACTCATTTCCAAAACACTAAAACAACACTTAAAAATCAGTAAGCATCAATCCAAGGAATCGAGAACCAATTGGGACAACTTGCTAAACTCATATCTGAACAACCACAAGGTAGCTTGCCAAGCAACACTGAAACAAACCCAAAGGAACAACTTCATATCGTTACCGCTCAAAATAATGAAGGGTTAGTAGAATCTGAACCAAACCCGAGGCAAGAACCTATGGTAATGAAGGTAGGGTTGAGGTAAGCCAAGAAAAATTAAAATCGGTAATTAAAGAGTTCCAACCTCGAATACCATACCCTGATGCTATGAAGAAAGACAACACAGATGAACAATTCGTTAAATTTCTTAAACTTCTAAAAATATTACATATTAACTTACCGTTCCTTAAAGGTCTTTCGCAGATGCCAGATTCAAGGAAATTTTTAAAAGAGCTTTTGACAAACAAAATGAGGTTAGATAAGGTGTCGCATATGGAATTAAACACAGTATGATCAGCAATTCTACAAAATAAACTACCACGAAAGTTAAACGATCCAGGGAGTTTTACAATTCCATGTTTAACTGGTAGTTTATTTGTTGATAATGCTTTAGTTGATTTAAGGGCAAGCATAAATGTTATGCCTTATAAAATGTTTAAATAGCTGGGTCTCGGGAAACCCAAACAAACTAGGATGAGCATTCAATTAGCTCATAAAACTATTAGAATTCCTAGGGGTATAATCGAAGATGTTCTAGTAAAAATTGATAAATTCATATTCCCAGTAGACTTCGTTTCTTTAGACATGGATGGGGACAACAATGTTCCATTAATTTTAGGAAGACCCTTTTTAGCAACTGCCAGAACTAAAATTGATGTTGGTACAGGCGAACTCATACTTCGTGTAGGTGACAAAACGATTACTCTTCAGGCTCTTGACTCGACTAGGACATCGAGTAATCAAGGTGAAAACATCTACTCTACTAATGACCATTCAGTTCAACTTTCTTTTTAAGAAGCACCACAAAATTACACAACTGAGCTAGATCCTAGACCTTGTGCCAACAAAGAAATAACTCACGAGGAGCAAAGGCTTCAGATAGATGAACTAGACGAGTGGAAGACGCATTTCAAAGAGAAACCTAGAAAACACGATGAACCGAAGCAAATTCATGAGACAAACCAATTTCAGATCGTATAAGACAAACCCTCGAGTCGCCACCTCGGACCTAAATACAAACGAAGCAATCCCTTTTAAGGTACTCAATGTCTTCTCATATGGAACAATCGAGGTAGCTAATCTTAAGTTTGGCACTTTTAAGGTAAACACCACTAAACTTAAACTATATATCGATAACCAAATTGATAGCATGAGAAAAGATTTTCACCTCCTCAAACCACCATAATTATGCGAATAAGAGGTAAGTCTAGCTTAAGACTTTAAACGAGCGCTTCTCGGGAGGCAACCTGAGCACTAACTTCACTAATGTCATATTTTCGATTTTTAGCACCTAACTACAAACTAACCAATTTAATAAAGTGCAGGTTTCTCTCTCCACACGGCCTTGCACACGGGCATGGCCATGGCCGTGTGGACACTACGAATAGGTACAAGGGCGTGGCGGAGATCGTGTAGAAACAAGACAAAAATTTTCCCCAAGACACGGGCTCCGATTAAACACCATGGCCGTGGTCGAAACTGCCTAAAGAACACGCGCTGAGATAAATCCACGGTTGCAGGAGGCGGTCGTGGTCGATATTGTCAGTTTTTTCACATATCGCCGCCACCACCACCTCGAGATCACTCCAATGATGAGGACCTTTGAGTCCTTTTATTTTCTTTATTTTTATTTCTATTCTTATTTTATTCTTACTTTTATTTTATTTTAGTTCATTTTCCTTTATTATTAAACTCTTTAAAATTTTAAGTATAATTTGATTTCTTTTATCTTTGGCTGTTTAACTCTCGAGAAACTATAACAAACGTCTATTAAATAAAGAACTCCCTAAAAACTTTACTGATGACTTCCTAGTTTAAAAAGGTTCAAGGTGCCACTCAAGGAACGAACACACCACCGGAGTATTCTCCACCACCTTCACCTATACCTAGTCATCATTGATCATCCTCCAAGGATTTCATCCATAATTCAGGAAATTTCACCTCTTTCCCTCTCTTATGACTTTCTTACTAATAATTATCTATCTTTGTACATTGGAGACAATGTACGTCTTAAGTGTGGGGGGTCAACTATAGTATTATTTGAAAATCCCTGAATTATGCCTTGTTCTTAAGTAATTTTTCATATCACTAATTAGAATGAAACTTTTGTTGATTTATGATTTTTATTGATATGTTTTGGATTAAGTTATAGGTAATTGTGCATTGATGATTTATACTTTAAGATACTAGAGAATCAAGCATGATAAGTCTATTTTCAAAATTAAAAAAATTGCTAGGTTGTTGACCTAAATTTGAATATTACCTCAAAGTTTGAAATTTGCAAGGTTGCCATAAAAAACCATAATTTTTGTGAGATTTAGAGCCTTAAGAGCATACATTTTTCGTGCTCACTTTATTGATTATGAGTGTGTCAATATTGATTTGTTATTCTAGAACTTGCTTTGATTATAGATGTTGAGACCACACCTTTGATTTGGTATACAAAGATGATAAAGACACTTAGGATTTAACCCACTCATTCCACTAAAAAGCCTACCTTCATAATTAACCCCTAGTGAACCATGTTGAGCCTAACAAACCGTTTCTTGAATCACCTCTTAATATTAACCTAAAACCCATCTTGTATTTGTTATCACCATTCCTCTTAACTACCCTTATATCGAGAGTTGATTTGATCAGTTGCCTAACTACATTCTTTATTTCAATTGTTAAATTCTAAATATTTGTTCTTAATAAAAAAAAGGGTCATAATGAGTTCTATGTTCTATGAGCTTAAACAATTAAATTCAAATCTTGAGAAGAAGTTCAAGATTTTAGTGACAAGTTTTCAATTTTTGTAATTATTCGTTATCAGTTTATTGTTTCTAGTTAGGTAATTTGTCAATTCAATCTTGATTCTAACCTTCTAATTCAACCTTTATCCACACCTTTAACCCAAGACCCATTACAACCCTTTAAAGACCTTTTGATTTGTGTATCATCTCATTTTATAGTGGTGGAGATTTGATTTTCATGCAAGCTTACGAGATTAACTTTTCATGTTTGACTGATGAGTGCTGTATTTTGAACCTTAAACACTTTGAGTAATTTGACTGAATCTTTAGTGAGGATATCAATCCTTGTCGCTTTTGAATCAAAGGTAATTATTCGATAAGGGAAACACCTATATTTTTCGTACTTAATATTTATAACTTATATTGTTTGAATCCTTAGGACTCTTTGAGTTAAATTATCCATGTACAAATTACCTATGAATTATGATGAGGCATTGTCGATGAGTATTATGAATCGAGGGAAGTTAATACTAATTGTGAGTTGAGATTTTTGCTTGAGGACAAGCAAAAGGTTAAGTGTGGGGATATTTGATAAACCGAAATGTAACATCCCAATTTAGTGCCTAGTCAAAATAGTGGTACGAGACCACAAATACGAGTTATATGTATGAGTTTTTGAGGTTTATGCCATGTTTGCATGTTAGTGTGAAAGTTTCATGAAGCAATTTTGTGAAATTGAGGTTGAATTATCCAAAAGGACTAAATTGCAAAAGTTGCAAAATGTGAGATTCTAGAAGTTATTTGTATGAAATAGCTTTAGAATATCAATTAGAGGTCCTTAAAGAGCAATTTTCCCAATTTTTAATTTTTGGACAAAGTTGGGCATGGATGAGTTAAAATAAAAAGATTATCAAAAAGGGCATTTTGGTCATTTGCCAATTAAATGATTAAAATGGGAAAAGATGATAGAATTTCATTCATCTTATTCTCCAAGGCTGCCGAAATTTTCAAGAAGCCATTGTTAGGGCTCTTATCTTTTCAAGCTTGCTAGTAAGTGCATCCTAGCCCCGTTTTTGATATTTTTCGTATTTTTGAAGTCATAGTAACATGAGTAAGCTATTTTTAGCTATAAGTTGAGCTAGGATGGGTGTTCAAAAATGTACCCATGTATGGCATGCATGTATTTTGGTGTTTTATGGAAGAATATGAAAGCTTGATGTAGTAGAAACATCTTTTGCTAAGTGATTTCCATGAAAAATGCATGTAGCGACTTGTTTGTGAAAGTCTCGAGTTTGGTCATACATGTGTGATTTAGTGAGAATTTATGATTGTTTTAGTTGAGTAAATGGTTCGGCTAAGCATGAAAGGCTAGAAAGTTGAATGAAAATCACTTTACGAGCCTTGGGGAAAAATATAAATATGAGAAAGATTAGGGGCAAAATAGTAATTTGCTAAAGTATGAGATAAGGGTCAATTTAGTCAATGTGTGTATTGAATGAGTTGATTTATCATTATAGATCAAGAAAGATAAAGCCTGGATCGAAATCGAGGCAAGAGCACGGTGGTGGACTAAATTGCACGTGTCTATACATTTGAGTGCCGAGGTAAGTTTATGCATAATAAATGCGATTATACTTATACATTCTTAATGCTAGCTAGTGTGTAGCATGAATGAGAATGAATGAGAATGATTGAGAATGATTGAGAACCTATGTGGTTCAAGTGGAATGAATGTTGTAGATATCATGAATGAATGAAAGAGTAAGTAGATATGTGGATGTGTAGTGATAATATTTGATGGTGGGCTAAGTGCGATGCCACCTTAATACTTAACAACAATGGGCTATGTGCGACACCATAGTTAAGTATATTATTATGTGGGCTATGTGCGAAACCACTATGATTTCCTCTTGGTAGGCTATGTGCAATACTTCCTTATTATCTGATTGTGGTGGGCTGAATGCAAAACCACTGAGTAATTTAGCTGTATGGATGTATTAGTGTGATAAAATGATGTGTTGTACTTTTGAGTAAATATGGTATTGAAAGGGGGTGCATGTCGATGATTATGAGTATGTGACTCATGATGTGTTGGAAATGTGGTAAGGAATAGAAAGAGTAAGCATAGTTGTGGATGTCAATTTATTTGGTATTATAATGCTAATTGTTGTTTAGCTTATACTAGAATGCTTAAATTGTTTATGTGTAAACTTACTAAGCTCAAAGCTTACTCATTTTTCCCTTATCTTATAGAGCAAAAGAGTTGAATTGAGATACGTGAATCAATTGGAGGATCGCCCACACTATCATCACACTCTGGTACATGTCAATGTTTTGTATATGGCATGTATAGAGGCTAGACAAGTTAGTGAATTTTGTTGTAAATGACTAAGATGTGTTGGCCTTTAGATGGATAATCTATTTTGTATAATGCCATAGTTGTTGGCTATTTTGTTATATGAAAAGATGTAGCTATCCATGTGAGATTGTACTTTAATATAAGTTGATTATAGATGGATTGGATGAGTGCATGTTGTATATGAATGAGGCGTGAAAAGAACTTGAAAAATAGCTTAGTTCTTATTCATGTGGATAGACATACGGGCATGTGTCTAGGCCATGTGTGACATACGACTAGTCCACGGGTGTGTGCCTTGGCTGTGTCACTTTGGCAGAATTGAGTAGTGTAGGCCATGGGCTAGCCACACAGGTGTGTGCCTAGACTCAAGGCCGTGTGAAGTAGTCAGTGTTCACCAGGATGGTGGGCACGGGCGTGTGCTGTAGCCGTAAGGTATTGACACAATACTTGAGATTTCATGCACGGTTGGTGGTTATGGGCGTGTGTGTCTACACACGGGCATGTGCCATCTAACACGGACGTGTAGTCCCTGTTTAGTTGGAGAAATTTTTAAGATTCAAAAAAGTTTCGATATAGTCTCGAGAGCCTCGTGTGTATGAGTGAGGCCTCGTAAGTCGAGAATAAGGTTGATGAGGTGACTTAAGAGAGAGTAGTCACGATGAGCCTAAGTGGCGATCATGTGGTTTTTATCCAGTAATGCCTCAGGCCCAATTCCGACGAGAATTAAGGGTAAGGGGTGTTACATTTTGTGGTATCAGAGCTATGGTTTTTTCGGTTCTTGGACTACCATAGCGGGTGTAAGAGTCTAGCTATACATGCCATAAGTTTACAATGATAGTGTGGTGGTTTCTGATGATTTTAAATTCGTTTGATATATTATATGGATTCCAATCCATCGACTGCTGATGAAGTAGTTAGTAATGCATCGGCTCCTGCGTAAGGGACCGCGTCTGTGCAGAGTGGACCTGAGACTAGGGGTCAAAAAGAAGAGGCTCGGTAAGCCTTTCTCTAGATGATGAGTAATTGGTACTCGGACTATGTTCGAGCAAACCCTAATGCTCAACCTCCTCCACCTCCTCATATACCTCAGCCAGTTCTAGTGGCTTCTCAAGGTATAGAAGTAGTGAGAGTAACGAAGCCCTTGGTGGATACGATTAGGAAACACGGGGCTGAGGAGTTTAGAGCTAAGGTAGATGATGACCCTGAGAGAGCAGAGTTCTGGTTGGAGAACTCAATGAGAGTATTCGATGAACTCTCATGTACACCTGAAGAGAACCTGAAGTGTACTGTATCTTTGCTAAGGTATTCGACATACCATTGGTGTAAGGCGTTGACGTCAACGGTCCTGAAAGAGCGGGTGACGTGGGACTTCTTTCTTGAAGAGTTCCGGAAGAAGTATATAAGCCAGCGATTTACTGATCGAAAAAGGAAGGAATTCTTTTAGTTGAAGCAACGAAGAATGTCAGTAGCAGAATATGAACGCAAGTTTGTTAGGCTTAACAAATATGGTTGTGGAGGCCCTGAGTAAGAAATCCTTGTGTGCTCTAAGAGTTATGAGCACGAGTTTAGCATTGTCTGATGATGGTGCTATTTTGGCAGAGTTGAGAGTTAAGCCACTATTTGTTCAACATTGATGTGAGGCTGAGGAAAATGATAGTGA
This sequence comes from Gossypium rotundifolium, assembly GCA_025506655.1. Lineage (NCBI taxonomy): Eukaryota > Viridiplantae > Streptophyta > Magnoliopsida > Malvales > Malvaceae > Gossypium > Gossypium rotundifolium. The sequence continues at coordinate 116,801,517 of CP106731.1, read as the reverse complement.
GATGCAAGCTAAAAGAGTTAAGTGCGGATCAGGAACTGATTCTGATTTTTGAGTGGGCTCGAATGATTGTTTGTTGTACCATGACAAAATTTGTGTACCAAGAGATGAAGAGTTAATCGGAAAGGTTTTGTTGAGGCAGATAGTGGTTATTTGTTTGTACACCCGGGCAGTACGAAATGTACAATGACTTGAGAAAGTTTTATTGGTGGCCAGATATGAAAAGAGACATTTCAGAGTCTGTGGCAAAATATCTGATTTGTCATCAGGTGAAAGCTAAGCATCAAGGACCTTCGGGATTACTCCAGCCAGTGATGGTACCCGAATGGAAATGGATCGAGTTACCATGGATTTTGTGATGGGGTTACATTTGAATCCGAAAAAGAAAGATGCTGTGTGGGCTGTTATGGACAGATTGATGAAATCGACTTATTTTTTCAGTACGTGTTGATTACTCACTGGATAAGATAGCCGGATTGATTGTGGAAGAGATAGTGAGATTACATGGTATGCATGTGTCTATAATATCGGATAGAGATTTGAGGTTTATTTCGAGGTTTTGAAAAAAGTTACAAGAAGCCATGGGTACAAGATTAGATTTCAGTACTGTGTTCCATCTGCAAACTGATGGTCAGTCTGAAAGAGTGATTCAAGTTCTTGAAGATATGCTTCGATACTGTGTGTTCGAATTTGAAGGTAGTTTGGAGAGATATCTACCTTTGGTTGAGTTTGCCTACAGCAACAATTATCAGTCGAGTATACGGATGGCTCCGTATGAGGCCTTGTATGGTCATAAATGTCAGACTCCTTTGTATTGGACCGAGTTTGGTGAGAAGCGAATCCATGGGGTCGATCTAGTGAAAGAAACTGAAGAGAAAGTGAAAGTGATCCGTGATGGTCTAAAAGTTTCTTTGGATCGACAGAAGTCGTATGCGGACTTGAAAAGAAAAGAAATTGAGTTTAAGGTGGGTGACAAAGTGTTTTTGAAAGTGTCCCCGTGGAAGAAGATCATGAGATGTGGACGAAAAGGGGAAATTGAGTCCAAGATTCATAAGACCGTATGAGATTACAGACAGAGTTGCACTAGTAGCTTAGCAGTTGGCTTTACCGGTAGAGTTGGAAAAGTGATAAATCGTAAAAGTAACATATTTTAATCCCACATTTAGTATGCTTTTGGATGATTTAGCCCTCAATTTATGTAAAAAGGTGCTCTTAATCCTTTCTTTTCATGTCTTATACTCAGGAAAGTACCCGAAAACGAAAAGAATGAGAAACGGGCTTAAAACAGACCAAATTGGGCCAACCCAAGAAATTGGCACGGCCTGGACTTCAAGTCACACGGCCGTGCCTCACCAATCATTCAAAGACACGCCCCAAGCATGATTTGCATGGCCGTGCCCCAATCGACAGAATCGAGACACGGCCGAAAGACGACTTACACAGTCGTGTGCCATGGCCGTGCCCCTGCTACGAGAATGAGCAATTTCACTCGGATTTGGATGCTTGAAGCCAAAGAAACATAGTCCTAAGTCCACTTAAACACCTTAATAGTAATTCTACTTGAAGGAGGTACTTAGGAGCCAAGTAAAGCATCTACGGAGCCTATATAAACAACCCAAGGCAGCCGTTCTAAGGGAGACTTTCGGCGAGTTTTACGCGAGCTTTTATTTAGGGAATTACTCGAAGATAGCCGTTGATCCATCTCAAGAAGCTGGAGTTCTACTCAAGACAGAGGATCTCCACTTCAATTCCTTTAGGGGGTTTTAGGGATTTCTTATGTTTTGTTTTATCTTTTCTCTTGAGATGTTTTCTCATTTTGTTATGAACTAAACCCTTCAGATACCTGAAGGGGATGAAACCTATGATAGATTTTGTTATTTGATTTCTAAATGATAAGTACTTAGTTTGTTCTTAATTATGTTGCTTAATTTAATCTGATGTGCTTAGGTGGAGGAGGAATAGACCCTACCTAAGAGTAGATCTAACATAATTAAGCAGAGTTGATCGAGCGCCTAGAGATAGGGTTACGAGATTTTACCGGATTAGGGTGAAACCTAATATGGGAGTCTATTGATTGATTTACTGCTTCCTTAGGGGGTTATTGTAAGAGAACGGAGTTCCACTAATTAACCTAAGGTTAGACGTTATCGCCTCGAGAGGGTTTAATATAGGTTAGGGAGTCTCACGGATCAAGCTAAGTAAAGAATTCATATGAATTAAAAGTTAGATAACAAGAGAAGTCATAGGTGGATTCTTCCTGAGGGTATCGTTGTAATCAACTGAGTTTTTCCACAGTCTTTTCCCAAAGTTTTGTTCTTTTGTCTTTGCATTTAGTTTAAGTATTTCATTAGTTTTTAGATTAATAAACCAATCACTCCATATTTCAGGCTAAATAATAGAAAGAAAGTGAGTAGTAGTACTTTTAGGTTCCCTTGGGTTCGATAAGATACTCATGCCTAAACTATACTACTGTTCGATAGGTGCACTTGCCTCTATCGTTGTCATAGTTAGTCTACAGGTTCGATCATTCTTTTTATAAATATTAAAACTCGACTGTTTGACACGATCAAAAAGATACATAATGTGTTCCATGTGTCGATGTTGCAACGGTATCGCTCCGATTCTTCACATGTGATTCCTTAGATAGAAATTGAGATAAGACCGGATATGTCTTATGAAGAGGAGCCGATTAAGACTTTGGCTTGAGAAGTGAAACAGTTGAGGAATAAAAACATAGCCCTAGTGAAAGTGTTGTGGCAAAAACACGGTATGGAAGAGGTTACGTGGGAACCGGAAGAAGCTATGAGAGAGCAACATCCAAACCTTTTTACTGGTAAGATTTTTGAGGGCGAAAATCTCTAAAGAGGGGAGAGTTGTAACATCCCGATTTAGGGCCTAGTAGGAATAGTGGTGAGAGACCACAAATTCATGTTATATGTATGATTTTTTGAGGTTTATGCCATGTTTGCATGTTAGTGTGAAAGTTTCATGAAGCAATTTTGTGAAATTGCAGTTGAATTGTCCAAAAGGACTAAATTGTAAATGTTACAAAATGTGAGATTCTAGAAGTTATTTGTATGAAATAGCTTTAGAATATCAATTAGAGGACCTTAAAGAGCAATTTTCCCAATTTCTAATTTTTGGACAAAATTGGGCATGGATGGGTTAAAATAGAAAGATTGTCAAAAAGGGCTTGCATTTTGGTCATTTGGCAATTAAATGATTAAAATGGGAAAAGATGATAGAATTTCATTCATCATTTTCTCCAAGGCTGCCAAAATTTTCAAGAAGCCATTGTTAGGGCTCTTCAACTTTTCTAGCTTGCTAGTAAGTGCATCCAAGCCCCGTTTTTGATATTTTTCGTATTTTTGAAGTCATAGTAACATGAGTAAGCTATTTTTAGCTATATGTTGAGCTAGGATGGGTGTTAAAAAATGTACCCATGTATGACATGCATGTATTTTGATGTTTTATGGAAGAATATGAAAGCTTGATGTAGTAGAAACATCTTTTGCTAAGTGATTTCCATGAAAAATGCATGTAGGGACTTGTTTGTGAAAGTCTCAAGTTTGGTTATACATGTGTGATTTAGTGAGAATTGATGATTGCTTTAGTTGAGTAAATGGTTCTGGCTAAGCATGAAGGCTAGAAATTTGAATGAAAATCACTTTATGAGCCTTGGGGAAAAGTGTAAATATGAGAAAGATTAGGGGCAAAATAGTAATTTTGCTAAAGTATGAGATAAGGGTCAATTTAGGCAATGTGTGTATTGAATGAGTTGATTTATCATTTATAGATCAAGAAAGATTAAGCCTGGATCGAAACCGAGGCAAGAGCAAGGTGGTGGACTAAATTGCACGTCTCTATACTTTTGAGTGCCGAGGTAAGTTTATGTGTAATCAATGTGATTATATTTATACATTCTTAATGCTAGCTAGTGTGTAGAATGAATGAGAATGAATAAGAATGATTGAGAATGATTGAGAACCTATGTGGTCTAAGTGGAATGAATGTGGTAGATATTGTAACACCCCAAACCCGGCCCATAAGTTCCAACCGGATCTGGTATGCTATGGGTTTAATGTTAAAAACTTTACTTAGAATGGTTTTGACAAACTTAGTCATTCTTGTAGATATTCGTTAAATAGGTGGCACTTGTAGAAAATCTTTGTAATTTATTTTTTCAAAATGGAAGTTATTGAAATCATATTTGAAAATCCCATCTTTTTACTTCCTTTAAAACATAAGTCTTGTTCATAAAATTTGAGAAGAAATAAACACTAACAAATATCAACTTAAACCTAAGCTACGTGGCCTTATTACATCAAATAATTCCAACTTTTAAAACTTGAAATAAAGCAGAAAGTATAAAACGAATAACTTGATGGCCCTCGATTCCGTCTCGGCTCCCATGTCCACGATCTACCGCTCATCCGAAAGAGTAGAGAAAGGAAAGCGTGAGTCACCAAGACTCGATGTATAAATCCTGAACACCACGACCTAAGGCCCATAAACACATTATGGGCCTTGGCCCATACATAAAGGCAACAATCACAATACATGATAGACAATACATAATGAATGGCCCAACCCATTCTAGAATTCCATCCTCTACGCACCAACCTGCACCAACCATCACACCTTGGGGATTTCTACAATCAACCCTCCGTCTCTACACACCACGTGGCGACATGACCACCGATCACTGTGTGATCTAACATTTAAATTTGGTGGGATTTCTACCACCGGTCACCATGTGACCCATATTTATATTCGTGGGATTTCTACCACCAGTCACCATGTGACCCATATTGCACTTCCCCTTTCATATTATATTCCCACCCCATGCATACATACACAAAGAGAACATCATACAGGCTTTCATAAGTCTTAATACACATAGAGATTTCCATGGTTGCATACTTGGGATCCTTGCCTAACCCTTTTAGGGTTTTAATTGACTGTCTACACAACCACTTTCTGGCTTTTTATCCCATTACACATAAAATACAATTAGAGAGTGTGTGTTAGAGATCTATACACCTGGTTACCGATAAAATGATACTTTTTTTGTCGACGCTATCCGTAGTCGACACAACTGCTATCTGCCTAAGGTGTTGTTCAGAAGCCGGTCCACAACCAAGTGGCCAATCTCGAACAGTAGATACCGCTTATTTCTTAAACATAGGGATTCTCTCCTTTGCCTTAAAATCCCGAAATTAGAGACTAACTATTTTCGATTTTTAGATCTAGACGACCAAGTTTCCTTATTAGAGGGAAATCGGTAACTCCTTGGGGATTTCGGCTTTTGAGAAAAATCAAAAAGAGAAGATGATAAGAAGGAATCTTGAATAGTTTCAGATTTTAGTGGAAGAAATCGGCAAAGAGTAGGGATTGTTCAACTTTCGAAGAAACAAAAAGAAAAGAAATTAGAGAGGAAGAGTTAAGAATTTCGGCACAGGTTATGAAGAAGAAAGTAGGGTTCAAATGCTGGAATTGGTGAGCTACTCCCCTCTATTTATAGAGATTTTGGCACCTACCTTAAAAACCCGAGAGTACCCTTCCTGATTACTAAAAGTCAAGCTAATAAAAAGGGAAAATTTGGCACCCCTTCTTCATGAAGTAGCTGAATTCTTCACTCCTCTAGGTGGTGGATTTTCGGCCATCACCTTTCCTTGATAGCTCATATCTTTTCTCCGTTTTATCTTCTATATTATCAATTATAAATTCCATGTAAATCCTCCTATTTTAGAGCCTTGTTGCCGTCCACCTCTCCTAACCCTAATGCCAAATTTTAGCTCACTTAAATTAAGAGAATTGGGCTCCCTAAAACTTAAATTTTGGGCCCTTACACCCTTGTTGTATGTCTCCCTTGCTCCCTTTTAAGTCGAAAATGGCCCGAAACATGGGCTCCTTGCGCCAAAACTTGGGCCTCTTTAATTTTTGTAACGCCACCTTCTAGCGCCACCTATTGTTGGGCCACAAGCCCACGTTGTTATTTTAAACACAATTACCACCTTTTAACTCTATAATGCCCAATCGATAATTTAACCAAGGCCTTTTCCTAGTCCCGAGCCCGTTTGGACCCCTATCACTTAAATTAACATATTAAACATATCCTTACACTAAACGACAGACCCATTAATTCGGGATGTTACAGATATCATGAATGAATGAATGAGTAAGTAGATATGTGGATGTGTAGTGATAATATTTGATGGTGGGTTAAGTGTGATACCACCTTAATACTTAACAACGATGGGTTGTGTGTGACACCATAGTTAAGTATATTATTTAGTGGGCTATGTGCGAAACCACTATGATTTCCTCTTGGTAGGCTATGTGCAATACTACCTTATTATCTGATTGTGGTGGGCTGAATGTGAAACCACCCAGTTATTTAGCTGTGTGGATGTATTAGTGTGATAAAATGATGTATTGTACTTTTGAGTAAATGTGGTATTGAGTGCAGGGGTGCATGTCGATGATTATGGGTATGTGAATCATGATGTGTTGGAAATGTGGTAAGGAATAGAAAGAGTAAGCATAGTTGTGGATGTCAATTTATTTGGTAGTATAATGCTAATTGTTGCTTAGCTTATAGTGGAATGCTTAAATTGTTTATGTGTAAACTTACTAAGCTCAAAGCTTACTCATTTTTTTCCCTTGTCTTATAGAGCAAAAGAGTTGAATTGAGATACGTGAATCAATTGGAGGATCGCCCACACTATCAGCACACTCTGGTACATGAGACTCAATGTTTTGTATATGGCATGTATAGAGGCTAGACAAGTTAGTGAATTTTGTTCTAAATGGCTAAGACGTGTTGGCCTTTAGATGGATAATCTTTTTTGTATAATGCCATAGTTGTTGGCTATTTTATTATATGAAAAGATGTAGTTATCCATGTGAGATTGTACTTCAATATGAGTTGATTATTGATGGATTGGATGAGTGCATGTTGTGTATAAATGATGAGGGAAAAGAACTTGGCAAATAGCTTAGTTCTTGTTCATGTGGATAGACACACGGGCATGTGACTAGGCCATGTGTGACATACGGCTAGTCCACGGGTGTGTACCTTGGCCGTGTCACTTTGGCAGAATTAAGTAGTGTAGGCCACGGGCTAGCCACACGGGTGTGTGCCTAGAGTTAATGTAACGACCCGAATTTGGGCCTAGTAGAATTGGGCCCATTGGGCCTTGGGCTTGGGAGAGTTTAAAATTTTTGAGAACAAGAGAATGACATTATTTCAAGTTAGACTTATTGGGAAGGTGATTTTGGAAAGTTACGGAGTTTCTAGGAAGTTCTGGGTTCAAGTTAGGCCATAGGAAAATTTTAGTTTTGAAGCATTTAAAGGAGAGAAGGCAACTGGCATCTAGCATAAGGGAATAATTGGGCAACTTGCTAGCACAAGAGGAGCTTGTGGCTTAGTGGCAAGTGGCGTGAATGGCAGAGGGGAGAGCTTGGGTTTGAATCCCACCTAGTGCACTTATTTTGGATTATATTTTTTTATGGTGCTTTAAGGTAAGTGTCGGCCATGGCATCAAAATTGAAAGGGATACTTTTTTATTGATGGAAAGATGGCTAAGGATTATGGCAAGAAGGAAAACAAGGGAAAATGAAGGAAAGAATCAAAAGAAAAAGGTAAGAGAAGGGAACATGTTGGCCTATTATGTGGAGGATGTTTTGGAAAGAATATTTTGGGGTCAACACTCATCTTTTTGGTAAAGATGATACAAGGTTTTGGTACGAAGAAAGAGGGGAGCCGAATTTCTCTTCAGCCTTCTTAGGCAATTTTAGCTTTTAGACATTCTTCTTTCCTAAATACTTTTGTTCTTTTGATGGCATTTCCTCTTTGCCGAAACTTCAATTTTCCTATTGACTTCTACTCTTTTCTTTTCAAACATTCTCTATATTACACCATAACTGAAACATCAACTTCATCTCATAGCCGAAACTTGGTTCTTGTGGCTGCCGAAGCTTCTTTGCCTTCTCGGGTTTTCGGTGGTTGTAAGGTAGTGTTCTTCCTCTTCTTTTATTTTTTTCTTGTTTCTCTTTTACTCCCTCTTCTAAAACCGATTATTTACCCTATTCTTTTGACCAAGGCTGAATCTATTCCTTGCTACTTCCATCTTTTTGGTTCTCTTGGTGTGGGCCGAATCGGTAGAGTGTTAGCTTACACTCTTGTCATCTTTTTAGCCTTTGGCTTTCGGAAGAGGGTTGGTAAGTAAGTAAAGCCGAATATAGGTGAAGGGGGTGTATTATTTGGGTGATTCTTACTCAAGCTGAATAAGGTGTGACTAACATCTGTTCTTGTGTTAATCACTTCTAGGGACTCGAAGTACTTTAACAGAGGGCTAATCGAACACTTATCCCTCGTAATAAGAGACTCGGATTGTTGGTGCTGCGGAGTGTATCGTGTTACAGATTCTGAACAAGGTGTGTAATCTCACACCTCTCTGAATATTTGCGTGAAATGTTTTGTGATTCGGTGGAAAGATCGAAAAATCGGAAACCGGCATCCGTGACCACACGGGCGTGCGTATGTTCGTAGTGGAAACCATATTTTGTAATGAAATGGTTTTTGGTTAGCAGCAGTGGCGTGATTTTGAAAAATCATGAAAAATAGGAGAAATGGAATTAAAAAGTGAATAAGTTATAAAATTAAAGCTTATTGTGTCTATTTTATATGAAAGAAACAGGGTAGGAAGGGGTATTTTATATTCTATGATATTTTAATTTTAGCAAGACCGGTTCTGAATGACTTCGTGGTTCCCTATTCTTTCTTGGAAAAATCACTAAAAATTGTACAAAGTGAATTATGAGTTATAATTTATATGTATAAATTTCTTAGTGAGTCTATTTTCAATAGAAACAAGTGGGAGAAATATATGAAAACTGTACAAGGAGATATTTGAATTTAGGGTAAGAGAGGTTAGAACCGTTGGTCAGTGAAATAAGGGAAACTTTAATGAATAAACTGTACTAAATGGCTGAGCCAAAAATTTTGGAAAATTTGTAGTAAGAGGATATATGAGTCTAGTTTCAAGGAAAATTTACGGATCTAAATTTTGAGTTTCCCAACTCAAGTTATAGTCAATTTAGTCAAATATGACGTGGATGGACAATTTCAATTTTTATGCCCCAAATTACTAGTTAAGTTCGGGGTTGCGAAATTACCAAAATAACTTCGATGGGTAAAATTACAAAAATACCTTTGGGTTGTGAAAATTACCGAAATGCCCCTATGGGCTGATTTACTGAAATGCCCCTATTGGCCAATTCATTAAAAGTATTCAATAGATTAATGGTTGTTATTTATATGTGGATATTTTATGTTATTATATATGTTGCATCTCTACATATTGCATGGGATGTGAAAAATTGAATGAAGAGAAGTGTAGCCTGGTGGCATTGCCACAAATTCTGATAATAAATTCTGATAATAAAAGTAACGAAATTAAACGGTAAATCCATATTTATTATGAAATCTATTTGTTAATCAATTTTGGAAAACCTAGGGGTTTTAATTAGAAAGACATTTCAATTAATCAACCTAGGGTTAGACGTTAGTAGCCTCGAAAGAGGTATTAATATAAATTAGGAATCCTACGGATCAAGTCAAGTGAATAAATCGTGCAGTTCGAGTTAAATAACAAGTGAAGTCTAGGTGGATTCTTCCTGGGTATTGTCTTGATCAATTGATTTTTCCCAAAAGCATTTTTCTTATTCATTCTCGTGCCTTGGCATCCTTAGTTTAGTAATTAGTTAAATAAACATTGTCGAAACCATTTTTAAAATCGTGTTTAAAAAAAAATGGAGATCGACTTTTAAAATATGGAGTCGCCACCGATCTTTTATTCGTGGTGTGATCGGATCACCTTAAGATAGATTATTTTAATAAAACATTTTGATTTATTAAAACAATAATTTTGGTCTCTGAAATCCGAAATGGTTAAAGTTGATTCATACGAGGAAGGGTTAGCACCCTCGTAGCGCCCAAAATTGGTACCAAATTGATTAATTGATGTCTTAATGCCGAAAATTTGAAAAGATTTTAGATTACGATCCATTTATTTAATATATATATTTGGACAAAAATCGTATTGGATGCCAAAGCTCCCTATTTCGGAGAAATAAAATGCCATACTCAGTAAATTAGGCCATAACATCTTATATTCTTGAAGTTGGATTTATCCTTCGACATTCAACACTTGTATATTTAAAAATAAGAAGGATATTCCATTATTTGGGTCAAATGAAAAATCGCAACCCAGTAAGTTAGGGCACTATTTCTCAAAATTTCCGAACACGGAATATTGCCTTTGTTCTTTTGAAATTCTTATCTCGAGATGATAAGATATCACACTCAATAAGTTAGGGCGCAATATCTCAACTCCCCGAGAATAAGTTTTTATATTTGAAAACGTGTATTTTAATTTAAGAGAGAAAGGATACTCGCTTAATAGGTTTTAAACGAAGAGAATCGAAACTCAGTAAGTTAGAGCACGGTTCTCCTGAAACCCCTAAACACGAGCATTGCCTTATGATCTTAAAACTGAAATGATATTAAAACACTACATTTTTCGTAAGATACGATGGAATACTAATATACAAAGCCAACACTAAATATTACAACGATAAGTATTAAGAGATATAATACAAACAAATGAACATCTAATACATGAGGATAATATGTATCAACTTAAATAAAACATGTGTAATAAACTTGATGTAGTATAATTGTATATTAAAATAATAATGCCATATGAAGGTGTTTGGAATAAATAAATATATAATTTAAAATATGGGTTTTAAAGAAACCAATTATATACATAAATAAATTTAAAATAATACATATATATAGGTATATGTATACATACGTAAATAAATTCAAAAGAATATAAATACATAAAATAATCTGAAATCAATAACATGTATACATAAAAATAATATAAATTATGTATATATATATATATATATAAGTTTAATGAAAATAATATAGAGAAATAAATAATACATTTAAAATATATATAACATTTGATATTAATATCAAAAGAATAATTGAAAAGGAAAACAATAAACAAATAATTAAATAAATTAATTCAGGACTATATAAAATCGAATAAAATTACGAGCTAAAAACAAAATAAAGTGAAATTGAAAAAAGGACTAAAATACAATGCGCGTAAATTAAAGGGATTAAAATCGCAAATATTTCAGTTGGCCAAAATGCTGCGTTGAAACGGGATTAAATTGCAAAAGAATCAGAAACCAGAGGGATTAATTGCATAAATAACCCACTATTAGAGAAAACACGCGGATCCCATGGATATCGGGTCGGATCGGGTCGGAGTGCTTCACACGACGCAGTTTTGAGGCCACTTAATCAGGCTTCAAAACGACGCCGTTTCGCATTTTCTTTAAAAGGACAACAATTCCTGAGAAGAAACAGGAAAATCGGCCCCCACCATTTTCCAAAATAAAAACCAAACCCTAGTTCTCCCTGTCTTTACTCACAGCTGCAACGGAGAAAATGGAATCGCCATTTCAACGCCAAAATCAATCGATCAATGGCCAATTCGGTCACGATGATCGCCTCTCTCGTGCCCAACTCGAATACTAACCTCGACAACCACCCTCGTTCCGATTTCGACAAAGAAGGCAGACCTCCGATTCGATTCTTCGAAGGTAAGCCCCTTTTTTATTTTGTTTACAAATATTCAAAAAATAAAGAAATAATAGAACGACAGTAGATAACAATGGAAAATAAAAGGGAAATCAACCTTTAGATTTTTGCTTTCGATTTTTTTTTTGATTTCGTCTATTCTCTGTATTTCGTGTGTAAAAAAATATGTCCCCTCTTTACAATTGTTTGTTTCGGTTTTTTATATCCGAAAAGAAAAAAAATAATAAATCAAAATACAATATTTTTTCTTCTTTCTTTGTTGCTTGCTAGTTTTTGTCATTTGCGGTATGAGTACATGCGTGGCGTTTGTACGGAGGTCGCTCGAGCGGTGTACGGAGGCTGGGGTGACGTGGAGGTGTGGGTTCTTTGAAGCGGCGCAAGGTAGCCCAACGTTTAGCCAGTCAGCGCGCCAAGAAAATTTTGGAAGCTCCTAGGTTTCATCTGCTTTGAGATTATTTGGGCCGTCGGTAGGATTGATTAGGCTTAGCGGGCGATGCTTGTTGGGTTTTGATTGGGTTTTAATTGTAAAAGGACATTTAATTATTGGACTGTTTTGGATTTTTTGGTTTTGTATTTTTTGGTTAAAAATGGGCCCGCAAATTTAGGCCCTTACAATTGCCCTCTTTGCTCATTGTCGTAACGAGAATAGAGCAAAGACTTTAAAGAGGGCCAAATTTGTCCGGTCTCGCTGAATCTTGACTTCTTGGCGCTTCTTTCCTTCTTTGAATTGCTTTATTCCATCCCACTGCATATTCAAGGGCATGAAAACTAGTGCTTCGATCCACTTCAATGTAACTTCCTTGAGAAGAGATTTGTAGCTTCAATCTGCTCCGTCGGAACTTCATGGTGATAAGGATCAGGGAGAAGAGATTCATAACTTCAATCTTCTCTGCTGCAACTTCAAAGAAATACTGACTGATCCTCATCGTAAACTCAGGGAGGAAGGATTTATAACCTCCACCTACTCCACTAGAGCTTCGAGGAACTGGAAATTCAGGGGGAAGAGATTTGTAACCTCCATCTTCTCTGCTGACTTCGAAGGAATACTGGCTGATCCTCATCGTAAACTCAGGGAGGAGGGATTTGTAACCTCCACCTACTCCACCGGAGCTTCGAGGAGCTTGAAATTTAGGGAGTAGAGATTTGTAACCTCCATCTTCTCTGCTGAAACTTTGAAGGAATACTGACTGATCCTCATCGTAAGCTCATGGAGGAGGGATTTGTAACTTCGACTTGCTCCACTGGAACTTCGAGGAGCTAGAAATTCAGGGAGAAGAGATTTGTAACCTCCATCTTCTCTGCTGAAACTTCGAAGGAATACTGACTGATCCTCATCGTAAACTCAGGGAGGAGGGATTTGTAACTTTGACCTGCTCCACTGGAACATTGAGGTGATAAAAATTGTTTGGCTTTGATCTGTTCCTGTAACTTCAAGATTGCCATATCTGCTGTCTTCGATCCACTTCGCTGAGGAAGGCAAGATCTTTGAATTTACTGATGCTGTGACAACGTCTTTTAGCGGACATGTGCTGTAAAATCAGTTTTGTGTTTATGCTTATGCAAAATGATTAGGATGCAATGATCAGAATAAATCTAATGCCCCTAAATAGATGTGTCTCATGGATGACATTTGTATGAATGCAGAATGTCATGAGAATGGTCTTTTTGAAATTATTAGGATGTAATGATCGGAATGAATCAAATGCCCCTAAATAGATGTGTTTTGCATGAATGCAGAATTTCATGAGGATGGCCCCTTTTTAAAAGTTTAAGGTGCCATCGTTTATCATTTATCAGGGCTCTATTGCTAATGTACTATGCTGCCATATTGTTCGGCTGGTATTTTCGACAGAAAACCCAAGAAAACAATTATACCTTACACAATGATTTGCCCTCATCAGTAACTCGGGACTCATCTCCTTGTGACTTAGGGGCATAGGATCTGAATCAGTTTCCATCTATCCTATTATAACTCGGGGGTATATGGTTTTGTAGCTTGTTCATTTAACTGATCACTCTTCGGTTGGCCCAACTGGATACGTATACATGATGCTTGCATGGATGCAGAATATCATTTTTCTTGCGAATGATTCCCCTTTTTATGCTTGGGTTAATATTGCCTGTTTCCTTCAAGACTGTATCACCAACCATTTTTGACAGAAAATCCAAAAAGATGTCCTTAATTTAGACTCTTCCTTAAACTTGACGAGTTTTTAAATAATACTCCTGTTTCAGATTCTTGTATTATTCAGAAATTTCCAGAGTAATATGCGAAACTCATTTTATGAAAATATTATTAGTCCACTAATCATTATTTCAATGCAAAATGCCTGAAAAAGATCATAACCATGGACAAGAAGGAAATTAATTAGGAGCATAGCTCGAAACAAATAAGCTAAGCAAAGATAGCAATCGCAATTAAGAAAGAAATTTATTGTGAACATATTTTGAAAGGAATAATGTAATCACAAATAAAAAATTTAAAATGGATAAAGTGAAAACTAGGTGCCCCAGATATCGCAGCCTGAGCTTCTCTATTCCAACTTCTTGAGGGCCATTTTAAGCTCAATATGTGTTTAGGGATCTGAATTACTTTGCCGATGCCTCAAGACATAGCATACTTCTTCATTGTTAATTCAAGCATAGTAGGACTGCTGTTTGTCCCACTTTCAATTAAAATTTGAGCCGCCCTTTTTGGGTTTTCAACTCAAATCCCCTTTGGTCTCAAAGCGCCCTTTGCGGGTTTTCACCTTGGCCTCTCCTTTTCTTTCTTCTTTTTTGCTAAAATTTCTTTTTCTCCTTTTTTCTCTCTTTTTTTTCACTTTTTTTGAATTCTTTTTATTGAATCTGAATTCTCCGGATTGGGTAGGTCCTTGTCATCTATCTCAGACAATATCCATGCTTCCCTAGAACAGGCCTTCTTTGTTGCCTAAGGTCCTTCTCGGTTTGACATCCTCTTTCTTCTGAAGTCACTTTTGCATGGGAAAGAATCTTCTTTAAAGCCCTATCATGAAATTTTCTAGGACGAATCATTTTTATTGTGAGCTCGCATCATCTGACCGTGATAGATAGCTTTTAAAATTTTCTCTTCAAATTCAATTGATCACATTGAGATTAAACGCTTTCTGACTCAGAAAAAAAGAGATTTGACTTCAATGGGCAAAACCAATGAAAAATGTGCTGCCCCGATGACCGTCCTGACTAATGCTTGATAAGCATAGAGGGTAAAATAGTAACTTCTGTATGCCAATTTTTACAAGTCTAGGTCTTTTTTTTTTGATCTTTTGTTTTTCTTCTTGGCTGCTTTTACTGCACTGATATGTGGCACCTGATCTTTGAACAGACCGCAAACTTTTGACATTGTGCGGTTAAATATGATCTTTTCGACCCCCCTTTTTTGTCAACATTCTTTCTTTCTTTCTTTTTTTTTAATTTGATGACTATCGACTTTGTAATATTGGCATATGAAGTGACTTTTACCATCTTAGTGAAGAAATCGACGTCCACGAAAATGAATAATGTTGACCAGAAGCTTTTGAGGAGATTGGCTTGATAACGTCCATGCCCCACATGTAGGAAATCTTATTTCTGCAATGCGAATACCATCCAGTATTAACAAATCAGAAGATAGGTGACAATTTTTGTCATCTTCAAAGTCCTGAGATCCCTTAGACGCATATCTCATTCAAAAAGGGAGTCAGTAACAACGTCGCTCCTGTCATTGATATCTGGGCACCTAGTTACAAAGGCAATCCCAAAGAATAAATGATTCTAAGGATGATTATTTTTATGGTATGATCATGAATAAAGAATGAAAGAATATTCCAAGACATGAAAGAATGTACTGTATGAAATGTAAATAATGAAAAAAAAATTTACTTAAAAAGATGCATTTCATAAAGATTCTGGATACAAGCCTATTTCACAAAAAGATTCTTGTTGCTTCTAGGCTTAAAGGAACAAGCATGTTTTGAATATTGCTCTAGATTAGCTCTAAAAATACAAGGATTTTTCCCACAGTTCCATTGTTCAAAACATCCCAAGTAAAGGTAGAAGCTTGGAAAAAGTCTACTCCCTGGCTCACTCTTTAGATACGTCATTAATGTTCAAGTTCGCCAGTGTCAGGTTTTGCACTAAAGCCCTGCACTTGATGTACTCCTGATCTCATGCCCCCATTTATCATGGGGCTCACGATGTTTGGCCCTTTAACAAAAATTTTGGGATAAGAATTTTTTGTACCAGAAAGATCGTCGAATTTTACGATGCCCAATCTAATGAGTCTTTCGACTAATTTTTTGAAAGCGGTACAATTTCCGTCGAGTGCCCCATAATTCCTGCATGGTATTCGCATTGGGCATTCTCATCAAACCATTTAGGGTATGGAGGCCGTATTGGTTCTATATGAAAAGGGGATACAACATGTGCGTCGAACAAAATTCGGTACAACTCTCTATACGAGATTGGAATGGGCGCACACAGGAGTTTTTCTGAATTTGACTTTAGATTGGTCTCTTGCCTTGGGGAAACCTGATAGCTGGTAGCAGTTGTCTTTGGCTGAGCTATCGTAATCAGCTTCGAATTACCCCTGTTACACTTACTCATATTATTCACTTCCTTTTCCTTCTCCCTCGGGGCTTTTGAAATTCCCATCCCCCTTTTCTTTTTTCTATGTTGAGCCAAGAACAATAAGATTAACTTGATTATCCCCTGAGTTAAAATCTAAACCCCTTGGGAAATTTCTCAATGCCGAGGTATAATTTTGACATTGGGGTCTAATAATGAAGGGTACCCTATGCGAATACAGGTCTGGCTGAGTCGGTGTAACACCCCAAACCCGGTCGACACACCAAGATCGAATTCAGTATGCTACAGAGTGAAAATATTTTGAAGACGCAAGTTGTTGGTTTAAATTTTGTAAAAAAAAACGTTGTATGGAGCACTTCATCATTTTAAGCTTTGAGAGAAAACTCCCTTGAAAAAATCATTTGGTTTTATAAAACCCGAGTGAGTATAAAAAATAATTAAGTTAAAAACCATTTTGTAGCTGATCATAAAGAAAAACTTAGTTTGGAGAAAGTCTGAGCTAGTTTGTGGATTTCATTTGTTTAATATTACCTGATGGTAAAGTTGAAAAATCCGATAAGTTGTACAATTTTGAAAACGTTGATTTTACAGGTTATTAGAACATGCTAAATTAATTAACTTAAGCACAGTACGATAAAAATTAAAGCAAATAATTAAAAACCCAGAATAATAAAAATTAGCGGCCTTATTACAAATCCAAAACCAAATTTAAGCGTAAATTAACCTAGAGCGATGGTTGAAATAAAACCCCAAGACATAGTGCATGGCCACCTCGAGTCCATCCGGCTCCACATCTGCGATCTCGCCTCATCCGCAAATGTAAGGGAAAGGGTGAGTCACCGAGACTCGATGTATAAATCCCCATCTCAATAATAACAAGGCACTTACACTTTCATAAGTCAATATGCAAATCATGCAACCCAACCTAACCAACCGAACTCCTATGTCACCCCGGTGTGGTCAAAACCATTTGGTGACCTAGTCACAAATCATATAAGTGTGGTCAAAACCACTTGGTGACCGTAGTCACAAATCATAAGGTGGGGCCAACCCACCGTGGTCAAAACCACGATGACAATCCGTAATCAACATGTGGGGCCAACCCACTATGGTACCAAACCACTGGGACGAGTCACAATAATCCATGTGTGGTCAAAACCACTGGTGACCGTAGTCACAAATCATATCCGTGTGATCAAAACCATTGGTGGTCAAAACCACTAAGACTAGTCAAAAATAATAAGAAAAGTGGGGCCAACCCACTGTGTGGTCAAAACCACTGGTGACAGTCTAAATCATCCTTCCCCCTCCACTCAGCATACCCATCATCATGAACACATTTACCGTGGCATAATAACATGTCATGCAGTATCTCATAGCATAGCACAATTAAATAATATAACATCATATATCGATAGTCAATCCAGGGGACTTACCTGAGTCCATGCTCATACCATAATGGTAGCATACGATTTCAATAGCGATTTGACTTTTAACAATAAACATAATTAGCAATTTAACTAATAGAGTGTGTAAGAGTTACACACCTGATAACGCGCAAAACTACACTTTCTACATCGGTACTATCGTTAATCGACACAATCGCGATTTGTCTACTCTTCTGCTCAGATGCTGGTCCACACCCCGATGGCCAATCACGAACCGCCGACACTGCCCTCTTCTTGAACTTAGGGGCTGGGGTTCCAGATCCAATCCCACCAAGCGATTGATTAGCTTTCGAGTCCATAACACACCTTAGTCACTAACCGAATCAAAGCAGTGAAACAATTGTAAGGAATCAAGACCCGAATTTAAATCCCTTACCTAGATTGATCAATTTTTGAAGACCAATGACTTAGATCAAAGCACCACTTGAATACTCAGTCGCCTAATGCCAAGCCTCCTTAGCACCCTCCATTTGGCCAAGATCTACAGGATTAGTTACTGCCTTTGGCACTTAAACACAATAGGAAATATTGAATAGCAGAGACGCTTACCACTGCCCTAACAAATTCGCTTGGAAAAAATGGTAATCCCACACTAACGATCCACTGCAAACCACAGTCCAATCAAGAAAGTTTGAGTGCCAGAGATTTGGCATTTCCCTACCCCAGTAATCGAAATTGAGGAAAGAAATAGGGATGTAAGAATACTAAGAAGATTCGGCTATAAGAGAAAAGAAAAGAAAAAGAAAGCAACAGAATCTTACCGGACTATGGGTTGTAGTTTGTTCTTAAGAACCAAAGAAGAGGTAAATTTCGGCACCAGAGAAAGTTAAGGGAAAAATGCCTAAAGAGAAAGGAGAATGTAGACAGAAGATATTCGGCTCTTTGCAAAAGTTGAAGATGATAAGGGGTTAGTGGATTTTCGATTTTGAGATGAAGAAAAGAAGAAGAAGAGATGAGAGGTGCTCATGGGTTGGGTTCAAAACAAAAGAGAAAAGAACACCAGAAAGTTGAGTAATCTTGCCTACGGTTTGCTGAGAGAAGAAGCAAAGAAGAAGAATAAACAATCAATAGGGTTTCAGCAATTGAACAAAAAGTGAGAAAAAGTGAAGAGAAGTTGCCTAGGGGAGATTTCAGTTTTGTATATGAGAGAAAAGAGGAACAATGCCAAAAGTGGTATGAGTGATTTGCCAAAGAGAAAAAAAACACAAAAAGAAATGCTCCTAAGTCTATTAAGCAAATTCGGCACATGCACCTCACCTAGCCACTTTCCACAACCGAGAGCACACACCCACACACTAAGCACATTCGGCCACCCCACTCAAGCACCCTCAACTGATTGCTCCAAGCTCTCCTAGCCACTACCAAAATTGGCCACACTCCCACTCCCTTCAATCTCTCAGCCGTTCCCCTTCTTCCTCCTTGAATCCCTCTCTTCCACCCATTCAAATAATTTGAATGAGTCAACCTCCACCATTTCCTCCCTTCCACCCATTTTGAATCTGTTGACTTGTTCAACAACTACCCACCAGAGTTCCCCCTGAGCACAACTCCTCTTAGCTCTGACGTCAAAAAGAAATACCCAAAGAGGGATTCCTGCAGCTCGAACCTAGGCTCCTTCCCTCTGCTTGTAGTGTCACCTCCCTGAGCTCTAAGTGGCGCCTTCTTGCAACTTCACCAAGGCACTTCTTGTGCCAAAACTTGCTACACAATACTCTTAACCCCTAACTCTCTTGGCTCCCCCTTTCAAGTACCCTAAAATAAAAAAAATTACCGTGGTTTAAGCCTATCCCGAGCTTATGCTTGGACCCCAAAACACCCTAAACTAGCACCACGTACATATTATCACATGCAATACACAAAATTCGAGACCTCGATTTGAGGATGTTATAGTTCTACCCCCTTAAGAATAATTTCGGCCTCGAAATTACCTGATCAGAAGAGTTGAGGGTATTGCTGCCGTATCACATCCTCTGGTTCCACATGGCCTCCTCCGTACCATGGTTCCGCCATAATACTTTTACGAAAGGAACTGACTTATTGCGCAGTACTTTGACATTCCGGTCCAAAATTCGCACTGGTTCCTCTTCGAAAGACAAATCCGGACTCACCTCAATCTCCTCTACTGGCACAACATGCGACGGATCTGATCGATAGTGCCGAAGCATTGAGACATGAAATACATCATGAATCTAACTCAACTCCAATGGCAACTCGAGCTGGTAAGCTATCGGTCCCACTCGTTTCAACACCGTCTACGACCCAATAAACCTAGGGCTTAGCTTTCCCTTTCGACCAAATCTCAGCACTTTCTTCCACGGCGATACCTTCAGGAAGACCTTGTCACCCACTGCATACTCTATATCCCTACGTTTGAGATCGGCATAAGACTTCTGCCTATCCGAAGCCTCCTTCAGACGAGCCCAAATCAGCCTAACCTTATCCTCTATTTCAGCCACTAGTTCCGGACCCAACAACTGCCGTTCACCCAATTATGTCCAACATGTAGGGGTACAAAATTTTCGTCCATACAGTGCTTCATACGGTGCCATCTGGATACTTGCCTGGTAACTGTTGTTGTACGTGAACTCTGCCAATGGTAGATATTCCTCCCAACTACCGCAGAAATCCAGAACACAACTCTTTAACATATCCTCTAAGATTTGAATTACCCTCTCATTGATCGTCATTGATCGGATGAAAAGCCATGCTGAAATCCAACCTCGTACCCAATGCCTGATGCAAAGCTTTCCAGAACCTTGACGTGAATCTGGGATCCCTATCTGAAATAATCGACACCGGCATCCCATGCAACCGCACTATCTCCGCTACATATAACCTAGCCAACCTTTGGAATGAATAATCGATCCGAACTGGTATGAAATGGGCTGACTTTGTCAGATGATCCATGATCACCTAGGCCAAATCCTTCTTGCTGGGCATAAGGGGTAGCCCAGTGATGAAATCCATTGTAATCCTTTCCCACTTCCACTGCGAAATCCTTACCGACTGCAACAGACCTGACGGTAACTGATGCTCCGCTTTGACCTGTTGGCATGTCAGACACTTACTTACAAATTCAGTTACTTCTCGCTTAAGACCCGGCCACCAGAACTGCTCCCGCAAATCCCGATACATCTTGCTACCTCCAGGATGCATAGCGTATGGACTGCTATGAGCATCCTGAAGAATTTGTTATCTCAACTCAATGTCCCTCGGCATACACACTTTCCTTTGAAAACACAGCACTCCATCACTGCCCAAGCTGTAACCCTTCAAACCACTATTCTGCTTTTGCAACCTCCAAGCACTCAAAACCTCCTCCACCAGCTGCCTCTCCTTAACCTGATCCATCCACGTCGGCTTTACTTGCAATTCTGCCAATAGACTCCCATCGTCATACAAACTAAGACGAGCAAACATTGCTCTCAGGTCCGTTACCACCTTACGACTCAATGCGTCAGCCACTACGTTAGCCTTACCCGATGGTATTCAATCGAGCAGTCATAGTCTTTTAACAATTCGATCCACCTTCGCTGCCTCAAATTCAGCTCCTTCTGTGACAACAGATACTTCAAACTCTTGTAATCTGTGTAGACTATAGACTTCTCTCCATACAAATAATGCCTCTAAATCTTCAGGGCGAAGACCATTGTAGCCAATTCCAAATCATGCGTCGGGTAATCACCTTCATGAGGTCTCAACTGCTGAGATGCATACGCCACCACTTTCCCCTCTTGCATCAGCATACGCCCCAAACCAGTATGCGATGCATCACAATAAACCGTGAATTCCTTCCCAACTTCAGGCTGAATCAAAATCGAAGCTTCTGTCAGAATCTTCTTTAACTTGTTGAAACTTTCCTGATGCTTATTGGACCACACAAATGGAACCCCTTTCCGCAACAACTTAGTTAATAGTGTCGCAATCAAAGAGAATCCTTCCACGAATCTTCTGTAGTGCCCTGCCAAACCCAGAAAACCCCGAATCTCTGCTACCGTCTTAGGTGGCTTCCAATCCAACACCACCTTAATCTTCTGAGGATCCACTCTAATTCCTTCAACTGACACCACATGACCCAAGAAAGTTACCTCCCTCAACCAGAATTTGCATTTGCTAAACTTCTCGAATAATTGCTTATCCCTCAGAATCTGTAAAACCACACGTAGAAGTTTATCATATTCTTCCTCCGATCTCGAGTACACCAATATGTCGTCTATAATCACCACGATAAACCGATCTAAGTACGGCTGAAACACCCGATTCATCATATCCATGAATGCTGCCGGCGCATTAGTCAACCCAAACGGCATTACCAAGAACTCGTAGTGCCTATAACGAGTACGAAATACTGTTTTATGGATATCAGCCTCCTTTACTTTGAGTTGATAATACCCCGACCTAAGGTCTATCTTAGAGAAAATCGCTGCACCCTTAAGCTGATCAAACAAATCGTTTATCCTGGGCAATGGATACTTGTTCTCGATCGTCAACTTATTCAGCAGGCGGTAGTCTATACACATTCGCATTGTACCAACTTTCTTCTTAACAAAGAGCACAGGCACTCCCCAAGGTGATACACTCAGCCAGATAAAACCACGGTCCAACAATTCCTGAATCTATGCCTTCTGTCTCACCAATTCCTTTGGTGTCATCCTATAGGGGGCAATGGACACTAACGCGGTTCCGGGCAATAAATCTATACCAAACTCAACTTCACGGTCCGGAGGCAGACCTGGAAGTTCCTCTGGGAATACATTGGAAAATTCTTTCACCGTTTGAACTTTCCCCACAACTGATTCCTTGCCCTCCAAGGCACAGACATGCACCAAAAATGCCTCACAACCCTTCCTCACCATCCTCTCGGCCTTTAGAGCAGACACAACATTAGATAGATAATCTCTTCTATTGCCTATCATTACCATCTCCTCACCTTCTAATGTCCTCAAAATCATGCGCTTAGCTACGTAATCCAAACTAGCCTGAAACTTCACCAGCCAATCTATCCCGAGTATCAGATCGAACTCCTCGAATCAGCGGTTCCATCGGATCGACCAAAAACACTACCCCTTGAAGTTTTAGGGGTACATCTCTATCTGATTTATTTACTTCTACAGAGTGACCTAGAGGGCTTATTCTTGTCATCTCCTAGAAGTAATCTCAAAATCTAAGTTCATAGTTTCCCCTATACTCCTGGCCACATACGAGTGCGTCGAACCGATATCTATCAAAGCAGTATAAGGCGGTCAAAAATTAAAACGTCTGGAATTATGACGTCCGGCACGTCGCCCTCCTCTGAACGCCTCACTATGTAGACCAGCCCAGGCTGTCTTGCATCTGTGCTCCCAGCACCTCTACCCGACGCTCCGCGGCCTCGTCCAGAACCGCTACCTCCTCTGGCCGAGCCGCGACCCCTCTGTGGTTGCTGAGCATCCCTCCTGATCTGTACTCGACCCTAATTCCCTGACTGAAGCCTAGCTGAACTCTACGGACAATCCCTCACTCGATGTCCCAATGACCTACACTCAAAACACCTTCTGTTTTCGGTCCAACATTCCCCCGTGTGAGACTTTTCACCAAGTGGTGGCCTTGAGTAGTAGCAAGTGATGAGGCCTCATGACTTGATTGACCCACCATATCTAGCTATTTTCTGCTGATTCCCAGCAGACCTAGAAGACCAAATTCCTCTTATTCCAACCCTTGTCTGGTTCCGCCTCACTGACAGTTTCCCTTCCTTGGTAACCTTGGCCTTCTCTACTAGGACTGCAAATTCTCTTTCCTATTGTGGAGCAATCAACATCCACAGCTCATCTCTCAGCCCATCCTCAAATCTGACACAATGCTCATGTTTCGTGCCCACAATACCCCGTGCATACCGACTTAACCGAAGAAATTCTGCCTCATACTATGATACTGACTTATTTCCCTAAACCAAACTCAGGAACGCCTTACGCTGTGCATCGACGTAACTAGCCCCAACGTATTCCTCTGATAGGCTGCCCTAAAGAGATCCCAAGTGACGTCGTCGGCCATTGCTCCATCCCTAACCGTGAGCCACCACTGATATGACTCATCCCAGAGAAGAGATACTATACCCTTCAGCTTCTCCTCAGCCATAAAATCCAGGTCTTCCATGATATGTTCTATCGCCTCCAGCCAATATTTCACCGTACTAGGAGCCACACCAGATACATATCTAAATACCTCTGCCCCATTAGCCCGGAGTCGTTCAGACACAGGTTTTTGAGCTTTCGTTCTGATTCATAAACCCGCGACTCTTTCTAAAACCCGTAGCATCGCCTGTGACACTGCGTCGTCACCAGCCATTTGATCCTGAAATTCCTCGCCCACAGCTGGCGGCGGTGGTACCTTGTTCTCTGACCCATGACCAGACCCTACCGGTTCAGACACTGTCGTCCTACCCCTACCTCGTCCACGTACATTATGCCCACGTCCTCGGGCACTCATGGCTGCCTATATGAATTGATCTGATTTAACAGTTTTATGCGTTAGACTTATTCCACTGTTTATTAAGCACAGTCTTATGAATAATTTAATACGGGTATTGTTTTGTAAGTTCACACAATCCTAGGGTTGAAGGCTCTAAAGTACTTCCCTATTACTACTATGCATAACATCAACATTACAAACATATTAGCAACAAATAGGGGTACTTACCTAGGCGAATCGGTGCTGGAGACTCGGTGCCATACTTTTCCAACCGTACTTTTCCCACAAAAACCTTTTCATAACCTATTTAAAATATTTTTGGGCCTCGGGCCCACAGTCGAGCTTTTGAACTTGGCTCTGATACCAAAATTGTAACACCCCAAACCTGGTCGACACACCAAGACCGAATTCAGTATGCTACAGAGTGAAAGTATTTCGAAGACGCAAGTTGTTGGTTTAAATTTTGAAAAAAAAAACATTGTATGGAGCACTTCATCATTTTAAGCTTTGAGAGAAAACTCCCTTGAAAAGATCGTTTGGTTTTATAAAACCCGAGTGAGTATAAAAAATAATTAAGTTAAAAACCATTTTGTAGCTGATCATAAAGAAAAACTTAGTTTGGAGAAAGTCTGAGCTAGTTTGTGGATTTCATTTGTTTAATATTACCCCATGGTAAAGTTTGAAAAATCTGATAAGTTGTACAATTTTGAAAACGTTGATTTTACAGGTTATTAGAACATGCTAAATTTATTAACTTAAGCACAGTACGATAAAACTTAAAGCAAATAATTAAAAACCCAGAATAATAAAAATTAGCGGCCTTATTACAAATCCAAAACCAAATTAAAACGTAAATTAACCTAGAACAGTAGTTGAAATAAAACCCCAAGACATAGTGCATGGCCACCTCGAGTCCATCCCGGCTCCACATCCACGATCTATGCCTCATCTGCAAATGTAAAGGAAAGGGGTGAGTCACCGAGACTCAGTGTATAAATCCCCATCCTGATAATAACAAGGCACTTATACATCTAATAAGTCAATATGCAAATCATGCAACCCAACCTAACCAACCGAACTCCTGTGTCTACCCTGTGTGGTCAAAACCACTGGTGGTCAAAACCACTAGTGACCATAGTCACAAATCATATAAGTGTGGTCAAAACCACTGGTGACCGTAGTCACAAATCATATGGTGGGGCCAACCCACCGTGTGGTCAAAACCACTGATGACAATCCCGTAATCACCATGTGGGGCCAACCCATTGTGGTACCAAACCACTGGGACCAGTCACAATAATCCATGTGTGGTCAAAACCACTGGTAACCGTAGTCACAAATCATATCCGTGTGGTCAAAACCCTTGGTGGTCAAAACCACTGAGACTAGTCACAAATAATAAGAAAAGTGGGGCCAACCTACTGTGTGGTCAAAACCACTGGTGACAGTCTAATTCATCCTTCCCCTCTACTCGAAGATACCCATCATCATTAACACATTTACCGTGGCATAATAACATGTCATGCAGTATCTCATAGCATAGCATAATCAAATAATATAACATCATATACTGATAGTCAATCCACAGGGGACTTACCCAGAGTCCATGCTCATACCCGCAAGGGTAACACACTGATTTCAATAGCGATTTTGGCTTTTAACAATAAACATAATTAGTAATTTAACTAATGGAGTGTGTAAGGGTTACACACCTAATAACACGCAAAACTACACTTTCTACGTCGGTACTATCGTTAATCGACACAACCGCGATTTGTCTACTCTCCTGCTCATATGCTGGTCCACACCCCGGTGGCCAATCACGAACAGTCGACACTGCCCTCTTCTTGAACATAGGGGCTGGGGTTCCAGATCCAACCCCACCAAGCGATTGATTAGCCTTCGAGTCCATAACACACCTTAGTCACTAACCGAATCAAAGCAGTGAAATAATTGTAAGGAATCAAGACCCAAATTTAAATCTCTTACCTAGATTGATCAATTCCTGAAGACCAATAATTTAGATCAAAGCACCACTTGAATACTCAATCGCCTAACGCCAAGCCTCCTTAGCACCCTCCATTAGGCCAAGATATAAAGGATTAGTTACTGCCTTCGACACTTAAACACAATAGGAAATATTGAATAGCAGAGACGCTTACCACTGCCCTAACAAATCCGCTTGGAAAAAATGGTAATCCCACACTAACGATCCACTGCAACCACAGTCCAATCAAGAAAGTTTGAGTGCCAGAGATTCGGCATTTCCTACCCCAACAATCAAAATTGAGGAAAGAAATAGGGATGTAAGAGTTCTAAGAAGATTCGGCCATAAGAGCAAAGAAAAGAAAAAGAAAGCAACAGAATCTTTCCAGACTATGGGTTGTAGTTCGTTCTTAAGAACCAAAGAAGAGGTGAATTTCGGCACCAGAGAAGGTTAAGGGAAAAATGCCTAAAGAGAAAGGAGAATGCAGATAGAAGGTATTCTGCTCTTTGTAAAAGTTGAAGATGATAAGGGATTAGGGGATTTTTGGTTTTGAGATGAAGAAAAGAAGAATAATAGATGAGAGGTGCTCACGGATTGGGTTCAAAACGAAAGAGAAAAGAACACCAAAAAGTTGAGTAATCTTACCTACGGTTTGCTGAGAGAAGAAGAAAAGAAAAAGAACAAACAATCAATAGGGTTTCAGTAATTGAACAAAAAGTGAGAAAAAGAGAAGAGAAGTTGCCTAGGGGAGATTTCAATTTTGTATATGAGAGAAAAGAGGAACAATGCCAAAAGTGGTATGAGTGATTTGCCAAAGAGAAAAAAAGCACAAAAGAAATGCTTCTAAGTCTATTAAGCAAATTCGACACATACACCTCACCTAGCCACTTTCCACAACCGAGAGCACACACCCACACACTAAGCACATTCGGCCACCCCACTCAAGCACCCTCAACCAATTTCTCTAAGCTCTCCTAGCCACTACCAAAATCAGCCACACTCCCACTCCCTTCAATCTCTCAGCCGTCCCCCTTCTTCCTCCTTGAATCCCTCTCTTCCACCCATTCAAAGAATTTAAATGAGTCAACCTCCACCATTTCCTCCCTTCCACTCGTTTTGAATCTGTTGACTTGTTCAACAGCTACCCACCAGAGTTCCACTTGAGCACAATTCCTCTTAGCTCTGCCGTAAAAAAGAAATACCCAAATAGGGATTTCTGCAGCTCGAACCTAGGCTCCTTCCCCCTGCTTGTAGCGTCACCTCCTTGAGCTCTAAGTGGCACCTGCTTGCCATTTCACCAAGGCACTTCTTGTGCCAAAACTTACTACACAATACTCTTAACCCCTAACTCTCTTGGCTCCCCCCTTCCTAGTACCCCAAAATAAAAAATTTTAACATGACTCAAGCCTATCCCAAGCTCATGCCTAGACCCCAAAACACCCTAAACTAGCACCACAGGCATATTATCACATGCAACACACAAAATATAGAGACCCCGATTTAAGGATGTTACAGTTGGGGTACTTATCGAGGAATAAACGATGCCTTCATCATCATCCACACTACTGGCCACTGAGCCACTCCCTTTTTTAAGCCCTCCGACTAGTAATCGGGTTAACTGGTGCATCATATTCATTTAATCTTCCATATCTCATTGAATTTTGGCCAACTGCTCTTGCATCAGAATTTGCCTTTGCTCTAATCTCTCCAACCTTTGTTCCATGTCTTCTAGGTTAACTGAAAATATTTCACCTATAACACCCCAAACCCGACCTAGAAGTTGGGCCCAAATTTGGCGTGTCACATTGAAGGAAGTTGAAAAGCTAAGCAATTGTTTAGAAAAAGTTTTACCGAATTTTTGAACTCCGAGTTTGTTGTTTGTTTGAGAAAAACACGATTTGCTAAATGACCGTTTAAAAGTTGTTATTATTTTGAAAAACTGTTTTGTTATGAAAGTTGAACTTGCATCGTTGCGTAGACATGATATTTTAGAAAATGATTGCTCATGTTTTAAGAAAACCCCGTATTTATAAGTTTAACAGTTATAAATGAAAACTTAGAAAACATAAACCAATGGCCTTATTACAAAATATTAACCCAAAATAAGTAATCTTAAAATAAAGTAAAAATCAAAATTACTAAAGTTCACGAGTAGTATCTTTGATGTATAGCCACCCCTGAGTCTTCCACGGCTCCCAATCCTTAATCGCTGGGAATCACCTGAAACATTTAATAAACGAGGGGGTGAGTTTACAAAAACTCAGTGTGCATAACCCTCATCAATAATACATGAATCATAACAATTTGGTAAAGCCCATTTCAAGAATCGGTGGCAATTGGGCCTTAGCCCATAAAAGCCTCGATTGGGCCTTAACCCATAAATGTCACAAATCATATTTATCTAAACTTGAGCCCATCTCAAATAAAACCACATATGCAATGCATTAATACCCATACCAACCCTGCACTCCGTCTCCTGTCCAACCCTGCACTCTTGTGGGGATTTAATTGACCCACCCATCCCTACACTCCTTATGTAGCACCGGTTGCGACACTAACTTATCGGTCTGACATAGATAGCTCTCGGTGGCTAAAAGCCTTCATGGATCCATATTCATCAGCGACCATGCGGTCTATCTGCACTTCCCCTTTCGAATAATCCCATCTCCATGCAACACAATAACACATGAATGCAATATACAATAATAATCACACGATAACAATCATAAATCACATACAAGAATAATCATATAACATGTAGGGGCATTTTCATCTTTTTTTTACCCAGCAAGGGCATATCGGTCATTTTACTCATCGAAGGTACTTCTGTAATTTACCAACCAAGGGTATTTTTGTAATTTACCTACCAAGGGTATTTTCGTAATTTACCTACCAAGGGTATTTTTGTAATTTACCCACCAAGGGTATTTTTGTAATTTACCTACCAAGGGTATTTTCGTAATTTACCCACCAAGGGTATTTTCGTAATTTACCCACCAAGGGTATTTTCATAATTTACCCACCAAGGGTATTTTCTTAATTTTATAAATTAGGGGTATTTCAATAATTTTGCAAACCAGGGGTATTTCGGTAATTTTTTAAATTAGGGGTATTTCGATAATTTCACAAATTAGGGTATTTCGATAATTTTGTAAACTAGGGGTATTTTGATAATTTTGTAAATCAGGGGTATTTCAGTAATTTCATAAATTAGGGTATTTCGGTAATTTTATAAACTAGGGGTATTTTGGTAATTTCGCAAACTAGGGGTATTTCAGTATTTTTATAAATCAAGGTGTTAATGACCCAACAGAAGGTCCACTGTCGCTTCGAACGACTCAAGTATTCTAAACAGAGATAATGATGCGAATGGGCCTAAGGCCCATTCTCAACCCAAGTGGGCCCACACACTCGTGTGGCCCATTTAGCCCAAACCTAGCCACATATATGAGATTCATATAGTCTAGTTCACTATCTACTACTCAACCATACAATTTACTCATATGGGCCCCTAGCCCACTTGGCCCCTTTCGGGCCATCGTGGCCCAACAGCCCACACCCACAAGAACACTACTGATGGCCTCAACTATCGCGTTGAAGCCTCACACATGCGCTCGCATGATTGTGTAGCTACTATCACTGTGTGACCGGCTTATCGACATTTTTCGCTCCACAACTATAGTAGAGAGAGTACACACGTGATAGGAATTCTGAAGCTGCTAAATCGCGCTCCCAAAGCTCCTATGCCCAACACCCACCAAGGTATCTTTTCTCTCCTCCTAGAATGCTCTTTATATAGCTAGCTTCTCACCTTCCTTCTTTATATCTTTTCGATGTGGGATCCTTCCGCTAGCGGGGTTTAAATCCAACTCAAGCTCTTGCCGCCCCATCTTAGCAAAATAAATACTCCCTTGCTTCTCATGAGATTAGAACTTAGGCTCCCTTGTAACATAACCCACGTTGCTAGCTACTTTACCAACTAGCTCCTTGTTTCTAAAATCATGCGCAACTAAATATAAGTCCCATGGCCAAATTCAAAAATCTATTTAAAAAAAAAACCAAAATGCAAGCACCAAGACTTGAACCTTGGACCTCCTTCCTTCCTCTATGGCGTCACCCCCTTGCCTCTTATGTGGCGTCACTTTGCCACTACACCACACACTCCACTTGTCATTTTCCCCTCATTTTATTCTTAAATCCTATCTACTAACTCTCAGGGTTTTATTCACCTAAAACCAAAATTTCCCTAAAGCCAAAGTTTGAACCCGGGACTTCATAGAAGCCCCCTAACCTTCCAAAATCACTCACCTAATAGATCCAACTTGCACTAATGCCGTTCTCTTATTCTCAAAAATTTTAAACGCTCCTACGCCTAAGGCCCAATGGGCCCAATCCTAATAGGCCCAACTTTGGGATGTTACATCACCTAATCAGGGTCATCTCATGAAATCTAATGCACGTAATGCTATGTGAATGCATGAAATGAATGTAAAGAGATGTCAATTGTAACTCAATTTCTTTTAGGAAACTTTACTAGAGGACCAAGCTCTTTACATGAAACAGACTACAAATATACGAACATCCGTATTGTCTTCCGTTTTATTAAGAAATTTGTTCTCCATGCTGAGCTCCCTAATTTAGCAACCGAACCCAAATCGACATCTCTCTCTAATATAAAAATACATGGAATGAATGCAATGTAATGCAATCAAAAGAAAACACATTAGTGCCAGAAGAATGAACAACATAGAACACCTGACCGGGTGACCACTAGGGTTTGGCGTGGATCTATCTAGGGTAGGCTCCTATGGTCTTTTACATGTGGTTTGGTTCTAAAGAGAGGTACCCGAACCAGTAGATTCCTTGATCCTCACCCATCATAGGCTCATATGGAACGAGTTCGGTTCGGGGGAATACATTTCCCTATGGTTGCACGGAGATGAAAATCTCACGAAGACATAGGTACGGATGTATCCCAAGAGCGATTCACTATCCTGCACGGAGGTGAAAACCTCACGAAGGAGTAGTTTCTCACTCCCACTTAAAGGTGTAACCCGGCTGTCATGCAATATGATGCAAAAATATTTTAAAAGACTCGAACCATAACAATCAAATGAGATAACGCAAGCGAATGCAAATAAAAAGATCGTAATTCTTCAAATCAAATTCTTAATTTTCAACAAAAGGACAGAAATTAATCAATTTTTTATGGCTTGACTCTCTTTACGTTCCTAGAGGAGTCGCCAAGCTGTCGAAACTATTTTTTAAATCGTGTTTAAAAAATGAAGATCGACTTTTAAAATATGGAGCCGCTACCGATCTTTTATTCGAGGTGTGATCGGATCACCTTAAGATAGATTATTTTAATAAAGCATTTTGATTTATTAAACCAATAATTTTGGTCTACGAAATCCGAAAAATAGGTTCGGGAGTTGGTTACGCACGAGGAAGGGTTAGCACCCTCGTAGCGCCCAAAATTGGTACCAAATTGATTAATTAATGTCTTAATGCCGAAAATTTGAAAACATTTTAGATTACGATCCATTTATTTAATATATATATTTGGACAAAAACCGTATTGGATGCCAAAGTTCCTTATTTCGGAGAAATAAAATGCCATACTCAGTAAATTAGGGCATAACATCTTATACTCTCGAAGTTGGATTTATGCTTCGACATTCAACACTTGTATATTTAAAAATAAGAAGAATATTCCATTATTTGGGTCGAATGAAAAATCGCAACCCAGTAAGTTAGTGCACTATTTCTCAAAATTCCCGAACACGGAATATTGCCTTTGTTCTTTTGAAATTCTTATCTCGAGATGATAAGATATCACACTCAGTAAGTTAGGGCGCAATATCTCAACTCCCCGAGTGTAACAAACCAAATTTGACCCTAATCGAACAGTGGTTTTGGGACCATGAATCCAATTCTGAGAGATATTTAAATATTATATTTTGTGTTCATTATATGTGAATTAAGGCGTGTGAAAGTTTCGTAGAAAAATTTAATCATTTGTGTGCTTAATTAAATAAAAGGACTTAATCGCGTAAAGTGTTAATGTTTCAAACCATAGTAAAATGTGCCAAATTGATAGTGGCTTCTTAATTTGAGGCATTAAAAGGGAAATTAGCCCATTTTTTATGATAGTGGACGGTCATGGTCTTAAATGACCTTATAATTTATGTTATGTATTTTATTATTAAAGGTTAGTATAGTAATTTGTTTAATAATAATATATATGTTATACTATACTAAAACAAGCCACTATCATCTTTATTTTCTCTCATGGTTGAAATTTAACAATAGAAAAGGGGTTGAAGAAGCTTTGATTTTTGGCAACTATTTGGTTTACATTAGGTAAGAAATTTAGCTTTGTTTTATTAATTTTTACGTTTTAAGATCGTTGCTTAGAATCAGTAGTTGACCCATGTTAGAATTTCTAAATCTAAGCATGTTTGATGTTCGTCCATTGATATACTCATGTAATTTTTGATGTTTGATGATTTAAAGTTAAAGATATGTTAAAGATTAATATGTTTTGTATTGGAAATTTTAGTGAATTTGAGTATTTTGGGCTAAATTGCAAAACTAAAATTTTAGAGGGGCTTATTTGAAAAATAAGTGAAATAAATGGACTTGCAAGGTCCCTATGAATATTCGGCCCTTGAGTGGATTAGTGAAATTTTGTGTATTTTGTGTTTTATGCAATTAGGACTAAATGGTAAAATGTGAAACATTAGGGGCAAAATGGTAATTTGCCTATTTATGTGTTTAGGGACTAAATTGAGATGAAATGTACTTGAATGAGCTGAATTTTAATGTGTTTAGAACAAGAACAAAGAAAAACGGATTTGGATCGGGGAAAGACAAAGGTTATCGAATAGCCAGGTTTACATTCCGCTCATAGTCGAGGTAAGTCCTGTTGAAATATATCAAAGAATTATTTATGAACATGTTAAATGATGATGTTAGATAAATTTGAGTACATGTTTATGTCATAGCCGAATGTATATAAGTAAATTAGATTGAATGCATAATTCAATAATGTGATATGAATGAGTATCTCGATATGAATTGTGGGTTGTACAATGGCGTAATGATTCTATTTGTGTAATGTGAATAAGCTTAGTTGAATTGGATATGTGATAAAATTATTAACTACATTGATACTCGGGCTTAAAGCCTAGCAGGTCTCGTGCCGGTGATATGTTTCAGGCTTTATGCCTAGCAGGCCTCGTGCCGGTGATATGTTTCGGGCTTTATGCCTAGCAGGCCTCATGCCGGTGATATATTTTGGGCTTATTGCCTAGCAGGCTTAATGCCGATGTTATGATTTCAGACCCCAAGTTCAGTTGGCTTAGTGCCGGTGTGTGAGATTCAGGTAATGTTTAGTAGGTTCTAGCTAATGAATTAAGTATGCCTAAGCATTTGGGAGTGAATTTGTAATTTGGTTGTAAGGTATGTGTTATTCCTACTTAAGTGATCTATGAATATGCATATATGTGTATATAGATGTATGTATGTGATGTTATTGAGAAAAAGGAAGATCAAAGTGATAAGAAAATTGGCTAAATGAAAGCATAAGTAGTTAAAGGTAACCGTAAAGGTATAAAGAAATGTACAAGTTGGTGTTGTATATATATGCATATTCTACCATAATGTATATATATGTATAAGATAAGAAATGTTTATTTAAGGTCATGAGTTGGATGTTCAAATGTTTTACCATTGTATATGATAATGTTTTTGCTTAAGACCTACTAAGCTAGCAAGCTTACTGTGTGTTCTTGTCTACTTCTATTTTATAGATTTTTGGTTCAAGCTACGGACTCGAAGGATCTTTGAAGAAGTCAACCACACTATCGACTCACTTTTGGTATTGACTAACTTAATTTTTGATTCAAAAAGGCATGTATAGGCTAGACTAAGCTGTATAACTAATGATGTTTAATCGTGTATATATACTTAGCCATGCGAAAATGGCTATCTATTTTGGTTAAACTTTGTTCATGTGTTTTGATGAAATGGCTTGCTCATGCTATGAATTATCATTTGTGTTCGGATGTGGTTTAGGCATTATTTGAAATGTGAATGGGTGATACGAATGTTTTGTATTTAGTTGGAGAAAAACTTGAATTGGGTTGTTGTTGCTTAATATAGTTGATTCGGTTAGGTACTAATAGTGATTTTATAATCAAAGTTTGTGCATGTAAGCTAACTTGTTGGATTCATTGTTAATGATAAGAATAAGTAGTTACAAATTATAGAAATGTTATCATGTATATGGCATGTTCGGTAAAATGTGAAAGCATAGGTTTGGATATATGAAATGGTATAATAGGTATATGTCATGATGTATATATATTTCGATAATTGATGGTCAACTTGATAGTTTAAGGTTGGATCTTATTTATGTGTATAAGTGATAGACTAATAAATAGAAATGTGGCTACTTTAATTTGGTTAATTATTAGTGAAGATTTGCTATGCTTAGGTATACATTCGGTTATAAATGGTACGATTGGGTTGATCACATGAAAATGTTATAAGCTTATTTATATATGGATAATATTAGTATTTGAGTATCTATGTTAGGTATTCGAATATTAATAAGTTGATATGCATATGATTTGAATTATGTGCTTTGTAAAGTATAAAATTGTATAACTTGTGGCATGTTTATTTGCTTGATAATATGACTAGATACGATATGGTTACGGGCAAAATTTATAGGTATGATCTATATTTATATATATATGATTTTGACTCGGTGAATGTTTGAATCTGCACTTATCTTTGGTAATACCGAGTGACCCTAATCCGGCAACGGACTCGGGTTAAGGGTGTTACACCGAGAATAAGTTTTTATATTTGAAAACGCGTATTTTAATTTAAGAGAGAAAGGATACTCGCTTAATAGGTTTTAAACGAAGAGAATCGAAACTCAGTAAGTTAGAGCACGATTCTCTCGAAACCCCTAAACACGAGCATTGCCTTATGATCTTAAAACCGAAATAACATTAAAACACTACATTTTTCGTAAGATAAGATGGAATACTAATATACAAAGCCAACACCAAATATTACAACGATAAGTATTAAGAGATATAATACAAACAAATGAACATCTAATACATGAGGGATAATATGTGTCAACTTAAATAAAACATGTGTAATAAACTTAATGTAGTATAATTGTATATTAAAATAATAATGCCATATGAAGGTGTTTGGAATAAATAAATATATAATTTAAAATATGGGTTTTAAAGAAACCAATTATATACATAAATAAATTTAAAAAATATATATAGGTATATGTATACATACGTAAATAAATTCAAAAGAATATAAATACATAAAATAATACGAAATCAATAATATGTATACATAAAAATAATATAAATTATGTGTATATATATATATATATATATAAGTTTAATGAAAATAATATAGAGAAATAAATAATACGTTTAAAATATATATAACATTTGCTATTAATTTCAAAAGAATAATTGAAAAGGAAAACAATAAACAAATAATTAAATAAATTAATTAGGGACTATATTAAAATCGAACAAAATTATAGAGCTAAAAACAAATTAAAGTGAAATTCGAAAAAAGGACTAAAATATAATACGCGTAAATTAAAGGGATTAAAATCACAAATATTTCAGTTGGCCAAAACGCTGTGTTAAAACGGGATTAAATTGCAAAAGAATCAGAAACTAGAGGGATTAATTGCATAAATAACCCACTATTAGAGAAAACACGCGGATCCCATGGATATCGGGTCGGATCGGGTTAGAGTGCTTCACACGGCGCCGTTTTGAGGCCACTTAATCAGGCTTCAAAACGATGCTGTTTCGCATTTGCTTTAAAAGGTGAACAATGCCCGAAAAACAAACAGGAAAATTGGCCCCCTCCATTTTCCAAAAAAAAAAAACAAACCCTAGTTCTCCCTGTCTTTGCTGTCAGCCGCAACGGAGAAAATGGAATCTGACCACTTCAACGCTGTTGTAATCGGCGATCAGTGGCCAATTCGGTCATGATGATTGCCCCCTCTCAGGCTCGACTCGAATACTAACCTTGACGACCACCTTCGTTCCGATTTTGACGAAGAAGGCAGACCATCGATTCGATTCTTCGAAGGTAAGCCCCTTTTTTATTTTGTTTACAAAGATTCAAAAAAATAAAGAAATAATAGAACGATAGTAGATAACAATGGAAAATAAAAGGGAAATCAACCTTTAGATTTTGCTTTCGTTCTCTTTTTGATTTCGTCTATTCTCTCAGATTTCGTGTGTAAAAAAAATGTGTCCCCCTTTTTACAATTGTTTGTTTCGATTTTTTATATCTGAAAAGAAAAGAAAAAATAATAAATCAAAATACAATATTTTTTTTCTTCTTTGCTGTTGCTTGTTGGTTTTTGTCTGTTTGCAGGTACGAGTACATGTGTGGCATTTGTACGGAGGTTGTTCGAGTGATGTACGGAGGTGTGGGGTGGCGTGGAGGTGTGGGTTCTTTGCGGCGCAAGGTAGCCCAATTGTTTAGAGAGGGCTGCAGCAGCCAAGAAAATTCTAGAAGCTCCTAGGGTTTCATCTGCTTGAGATTATTTGGGCCGTTTGGTAGGATTCGAGATTAGGCTTAGCGGGCGGTGTTTGTTGGGTTTTGATTGGGTTTTAATTGTAAAAGGACATTTAACTATTGGACTGCTTCGGATTTTTTTGGTTTTTATATTTTATTGGTTAAAAAAATGGGCCCAGGCAAATTTAGGGCCTACAAACATTAATCCTCTTTATTTTAGGCTAGATAATAAAAAGAGAGTCAGGACTAGTATTTTTGGTTCCTTTGGGTTCGATATTAGGTCTTGCCACTAAGCTATACTCATCGTTCGATAGGTGCGCTTGCCTCAATCGTGGTGATAGTTAGTTTCTAGGCTCGATAATTCATATATAAATATTAAGACTTATCATAGACACGATCAGTGCGAAAGTTCCATTTTAATTGCTAGAGGTGCCAAATAACTAAGGAATATTAATGGGAGGTACCTAATGTGCAATTAGACCTTATTTTAAGAGGTGGCTGGCCATAGGGGACAAAGAATTGACTTTGTCATATTGTTAGGTGAAATTGGTGATAAAATTTTATTTTTTTAATAAAATAAAGAAAAGATGATATCCATATTTTTACTCATCTTCCTCCACCAAAAATAGCAAGAAAAATAGGGGTTTTCAAAGCTTTGAAATTTCAGCAACTTATCCTCACACAAGTAAGTGATTTTGATGGTTTTAGTTGATAATTTTTGTACTTTTGGAACCCCCAAAGCTTAAGCTAGCTAATGAGCGGACTAATTTGCAATATAGTTGAAAGTCTAGGGACTTCCCATGAGAGAGTTTATGTTGTTTAATGAGTTTTTATAGAAGAAAATGGATGTTAGTGAGTCAACGAACAACTTTTGTGAAAGGTGTTACACTTAAATGGAACTAAGTTGTAAAAGTTGAAATTGTGTAATAATTGCATAAAGTAGTTTGAATTATGAGTAGTTGTAAGAGAAATAAATGTTCAGCTAGGCTTGTTTAATGAGAAAATGTGATGAAAAAATGGTTTACGAGCCTAGGGGCAAAATTGTAATTTTGCCATAGCACATGGGCAAAATGGTCATTTTTGCCTAAGTAGAGATTATGATGTATTATGATTATAAAATGATTAAATGGGTAAATTTTATTGTTCTAGATCAAAGAAAACGAGATTCAGACCTAGATTGGGAGAAAAGAAAAATATGGACAAATAGGTCCCTTTCTACCCTTTTCGGCACCGAGGTAAGTTTGTGTGCTAATAATGCAACTATAAGTGAAGTATTTAATATCTTGATGTTGTATGAATTGTATATTAACTCTATGACTATATTAAATATGTTTTGATGAGATGTCAAGAAATAAAAGTCTTCAATTGAATCTAAGAATAGAGGGAATGCAAATATCATGATACTATGATAATTAAGGTCCCGTGTAAGACCTTATTTAGAATATGACCTCGATGTGAGATTTCATATAAGACCATGTCAGGGACATGGCACCGATATGATATTTCGTGTAAGACCCTATCGGGGGTGTAATGTTGATATGATACTATGTGTACGAGACCTAAGAGTATTCTTTAGCAATTTGAATGATTCAATATGTATGTTAAAAATGAGAAAGTATGTGGTTATACCATGAAAGGTACAGGTATGTGCCCAGAACTCATTTAAGGTGAACTCGGATATGAGGAAACCATGGTGAGTTATGTAAACGATATACCCCGATTGCATATGTTATATTATTAATGCATTACGTGAATGCGAATGATTATTGTAGAAATTTATTTAAGAATGATAGTGTGAGGATATTCCAGATGAACATTCGAAATAGGAAAATGTATGTGAATAAATATCCGTGAATGTGTAATAATGGTGGGCTATGTACGATACCACCTTATTATTTGCTAGTGATGGGCTGTGTGCAATACCATCGCCAATAGTATTAATGGTGGGCTGTGTGCATTACCACCTTATTATTTATTATCGATGGGTTGTGTGCGATACCATCATGCTTACTATTAATGGTGGGCTATGTGCGAAACCACCAAGTAGTTATTATTATTCCGGGGTGATATCGAGAAACTTGACTAAGTGAAATTTGCATGTGCCTTTATGGTGATAAATGCAGGGTATAAATGCAAGTAAAGACGAACAATGTTTTATGATATGAGTTTGAGACAGGTGAAAGTTTAGAATGAGTAAGCACTATGAATGATTGAATGGGTATTCATAAGCTTAAGTGAGAATCTCATTATATTATCTTATGGTTGAGTATAATAAATAAATGTCAATAGTTGCTTATCATCTGCATATGAACTTACTAAGTGTTATTGCTTACTCCTCTTATTTTCCTATCTCTTATAGGTTAACTTAACTAGCTTGGGTTGGAAACCGCCGGAGATGCTTTCACACTATCGAGCAATTAGTCGGGTATAAGGTTTCAAGTCTTCTTGAGATAAGGTATGTATAGGGATCTTATTTTGGTTGAATTAAGTCATAGTTAAAGTAGCCAAATGTGTTGGCCTAAAAGAGTTTATGGTTGGGTTGTGTATAGCCATGGATGATGGCTTATGCCGATTGCAGTGGTGCTAGTAATAGTTCTCCCTCGTATATGGGAAGATAGTTTGATTTTCATGATTCAAATGTGTTAATTCAAGAGTTATAATTGATGATTTGAGAATTTTATGTGATGATGTGTGAAAGTGTACAAGTGAGGGTGGCTAAATGGCTTGGAAAATAGCCTTGAATTGGTCCACACGGGTAGACACACGGGCGTGTGACACATGGTCAGTCCCATGGGTGTGTGCCGGTGCCTAGTCCCTTGCATGTTAGTCTTGGAAAATAGCCTTGAATTGGTCCACAAGGGTAGCCACACGGGCGTGTGCCTAGACCGTGTGCCCTATATGAGGTTGTTGACGTCATAAATAGAATACCCAGGTTTTTACACACGGGTGAGGACACGGGCATGTCTAGGCCGTGTGGAGCACACAGGCTAAGAACACGGGTGTGTGTCCGGCCGTGTGAAAACCCCTGTAGGTTCGAAAAGAAAATAATTCTACACGGGCTTGGAACATGGGTGTGTGATATATCACACGAGCGTGTCCCACTCTTCACACGGGCGTGTCCCACTCTTCACACGGGTGTGTGGCCCAGTTTTGTGTCAAAAATTTTCTAAGTGTTTAAAAGTTTCGGTTTGGTCTCGAAGCATTGATAAACCATAATATACACATATTTTAATCCCACATTTAGCATACTTTTGGATGATTTATCCCTTTAATTATGGAAATAGGTGCTCCTAATCCTTTGTTATCATGTTTTATACTCAAGAGAGCACCTTAAGATGAAAAGAACAAGAAACAAGCCCAAAATGAAGAAAATGGGCCAAAGTACGAAATCCACTCAGCCTGGACCCCGAGTTACATGGTCGTGCCTCTTTAGCAGGACCAACCACAGCCTATAACTTGAATCACACGGGCGTGCCACACGGGCATGTCCCTGCCGTAGCATAGAAGAGTTTCATTCAGATTAGGGTACTTAGAGGCAAAGAAAGACATTCCAAAAGCCTATATAAACACCTTAGAGGCCAACTTTTGAGGGGGTGTTCAGCTAGGCCAAAGAGCCAAGCCAGAAGGGCCAAATTGTGGGATTCACTGGAAGAATGCCAGTTGATTCATCTCAAGAAGTCGGAATCATACTCAAGACTGAGGATCTCTCCTTCAATTCCTTCAGGGGATTTTAGGGTTTTCTTTATGTTTTGTTTTATATTTTCTTCTGAGATGTATTCTTTTATGATTATGAACTAACCCCTTAAATACCTGAGGGGGATGAAACCTAAGACGGATCTTGTTATTGTTTTCTGAGCTGTATGTTAAATACTTGATTTGTTCTTAACTATGTGTTCTTAATTCTTGTTTTGATATTTTAGGATATTGATTCAAGCATTTATGCTCTTAGGCAGAGGAGTAATAGACCCTGTCTAAGAGTAGATCTAGCATAGTTAAGCGGAGTTGATCGCAACCTTAAAGATAGGATGACAAAAATCTACCGGATTAGGGTCCAACCTAATATGGGAGTCCATAGATCAAGTTAATGCAATTCTAGGGGTTTTAATTAGAAAGAGATTTCAATTAATCAACCTAGGGTTAGACGTTAGTAGCCTCAAGAGAGGTAATAATATAAGTTAGGGAATCATACGGATCAAGTCAAGTGAATAAATTGTCTGGTTCAGAGTTAAATAACAAGTGAAGTCTAGGTGGATTCTTCCTCGGGTATTGTCTTGATTAATTGGTTTTTCCCTCAAGTATTTTCCCCAATTCCTTCTCTGTGTCTTAGCATCTTTAGCTTAGTAGTTAGCTAATTTTAGGTTAAACAACAATTCCTTTAATTCTTAGGTTAAATAAAAAAAAAGTTAGTATTAATACTTTTGGTTCCTTTGGGTTCGACAATCCGGCCTTGCCACTAAACTATACTACTATTCGATAGGTGCGCTTGCCTCAAGTCATTGTCACAATTAGTTTTTAGGCTAGATCATTCATTATATAAATTTTTAAGACTCTGACACACGATCAAAGTTTTGGCGCCGTTGCCGTGGAACTGAAATATTAAGAAAGCTCAATTTTTATTACTTTAGCCATATTTTATATTTTTTTTTGCAATTAAATTTTACTTTTACTTTTCTAATTTTCTTTTTCTTTTATCATTTCCTGGCAGGTACCTCTAGTTTATACTAGAAGGAACCCGATAGGACCCTTGATTTATGACAATGATATCGAAGGTACAGTTCATAGAAATTGTAGAGAAATAAGGCGAAGCTTAAATTACACAAAAGAAGAGCAAGAAGATTAAATTAATACTAACGAATAGATGGCTGAGAATAATCCGCTACCTCAAAAGGTGGCCAAAAATCATGCTCTTCGAACTATGTATGATTATGCTAAACCTAATTTAACAAGAACTGAGTCAAGTATTGTTAGACCTGCTATAGCTGCTAATAATTTTGAACTGAAACCTAACACTATACAAATGATACAACAATTTGTTCAGTTTGATGGTTTGCAGGATGAAGATCCAAATAATCACTCGGCAAATTTCCTAGAGTTTTACAATACTTTCAAAACTAATGGCATTTTTGATGATGCCTTCCATCTTCGGTTATTTCCCTTCTCTTTGAGGAACAAAGCTAAACAGTGGCTGAATTCTCTTCCACGAGGATCAATCACTACATGGGAACAAATAACCAAAAAATTTTTATTAAAATATTTTTCACCGGCCAAAACGGTCAAATTAAGGAATGATATCTCTTCTTTTGTGCAGATGGATTTAGAAACACCATACGATGCATGGGAGAGATACAAAGATCTATTGAGAAGGTGCCCACACCATGTATTACCCTTGTGGCTATAGGTCCAAACCTTTTACAATGGTGTGAACCCTTCTATGAGACAACTGATTGATTCAACAGCCGGCGGAACCTCGAATAACAAAACTCCTGAGACGACCTATGAGTTTATAGAGGAGATGTCACTTAACAACTATCAGTGGCAAGTTACAAGACAAGACCAACAAAAAACTGCCGGAGTTTTCAACCTCGACCTAGTTACCATGCTTTCAAATCAGGTAGAGATGTTAAATAAAAAGATTGATGGTTTGTCTGGTTCCTCGCAGGTACACCCAGTAATGCAATGTGATTCAAATCTAGGAGGTGTGGAGAATCCTGAGTATCCACCCTACAATCCTGGCATGGAAAGCGAACAGATAAACTATACGGGTAATAATTTCATATCTCAAAATAACCCTTATAGTACTACTTATAATCCAGGTTAGAGGAACCACCCCAATTTCTCATGGGGTGGTCAAGGAAATTAGAGACAACAACTTCCTCCAAACTTCCAACAACAGCCTTACCCACGTGAAAAGAAGCTGAACCTTAAGGAGATGCTGAGAAAATTCATAGCGGTGTCAGAAACTCGTTTCTAAAACACCAAAACAAAGCTTAAAAATAAAAAAAGCATCGATTAAAGGAATCGAGAACCAGTTAGGGCAACTCGTTAAGCTGATCTCCGAACAATCACAAGGTAGCTTGCCAAGTAACACTGAGACTAACCCAAAAGAGCAACTTCAAGCCATAACCGCTCAGAATAGTGAAGGGTTAGTAGATTCTGAACCTAAGCCAAGGCAAGAACCTGTGGTAAGTAAAGGTAAGGGTGTGGTAAGCCAAGAAAATCCAAAATCGGTAATTAAAGAATACCGACCTCGTATACCATATCCCGATGCGATAAAGAAAGACAATACAGATGAACAGTTTGGTAAGTTTCTTAAACTTTTAAAGAAATTGCATATTAACTTACCATTTCTTGAAGCTCTTTCGCAGATGCCAGATTCAAGGAAATTTTTAAAAGAGCTTTTGACAAATAAGCGGAAGTTAGACAAGGAGTCATATGTGGAATTAAGTGCAGTGTGCTCAGGAATGTTGCAAAACAAACTACCACGAAAATTAAAAGATCCAGGGAGTTTTACAATTCCATGTTTAATTGGTAGTTTAACTATTAATAACGCGTTAGCTGATTTAGGGGCAAGCATAAATGTTATGCCTTATAAAATGTTTAAACTGTAACACCCCATACCCAAGCCCAAGGCTGGGACTAGATAAGAGATATTACCAAGCTTGAACTCTTTAAAACATACACTTATGGGCTGTAAAATTTCGTTCCGACTTAAAACTTCTCTATATTAATCTAATCATACATTTCATGGGCCTACGAGGCCTTAAGCACATATCTAAAAACTTTCGGAACTTAATCAAAACCTTTCTTTAAAGTAGGGTCACACACCCATGTGGCTTGGGACACGCCTGTACCCTTGACACGCCCATGTTTTCAACCGTGGGAGCTCTTGACTATTTTCACACTACCAAACACGCCTGAGTCTTTTAAAAATTTCCATAAAACTATCTCATGACCAATTTT
Organism: Gossypium rotundifolium; assembly: GCA_025506655.1. NCBI lineage: Eukaryota > Viridiplantae > Streptophyta > Magnoliopsida > Malvales > Malvaceae > Gossypium > Gossypium rotundifolium. Next base: position 116,757,809 of record CP106731.1, on the reverse strand, counting down.
GTCCAAAATTTAAATTTTAGGCAAATTGCTATCTAGGGTTCATAATTATTATTCTAAAGCTATTTCATACAAAAAGCTTTTAGAAATTCATATTTTTCAAGTTTTTCAATTTAGTCCTTTTGGACCATTCAACCACAATTTAGCGAAATTACTTCATGAAACTTTCATACTAGCATGCAAACATGACATAAACCTTAAAACTCATAATTTAATCTCAGTTTCGTGGTATCGCACCACTATTTCGACTAGGCCCTAAATCGGGCTGTTACAATTCTCCCCCTTAGGGATTTTCATCCTCGAAAATCTTACCAGCAAAAAGATTTGGATACTGGTTTCTCATATTCTCTTCTGTTTCCCACGTAGCTTCTTCTATTCCATGTCTTTGCCACAATACTTTCACTAGGGCAATACTTTTATTTCTCAGTTGTTTGACTTCCCGAGCTAAAATCTTGATTGGTTCTTCACCATAAGTCATGTCGGGACAAATCTCTATCTCTGATGGGATAATTACATGTGAAGGATCTAATCGATAGTGTCTCAACATTGACACGTAAAACACGTCATGTATCTTCTCCAATTCTAATGGCAAATCCAAATGGTAAGCTACCGGCCCAACTCTCTCAGTAACCTCGTAAGGTCCAATGAAACATGGACTCAATTTGCCTTTCCAGCTAAATCTGAGAACATTTTTCCATGGTGACACTTTCAAGAACACTTTATCCCCGACTTGGTACTCTACCTCTTTTCTCTTTAAATTTAAATAGGATTTCTGTCTCTCTGAGGCAACTTTTAAACATTCTCGTATCACTTTCACTTTCTCTTCAGCTTTTTTAACCAGATAGACCTCGTGAATTTGGTTTTCCTTGAGTTCAGTCCAAAATAAAGGTGTTCTGCTTTTACTCCCATATAGAGCCTCATAAGGCGCCATCTTTAAGCTCGACTGAAAACTATTATTGTAGGTAAATTCTATCAATGGGAGAAAATTTTCCCAACTACCTTGAAATTATAAAATACAACATCTGAGCATATCTTCGAGCACTTGAATTAACCTCTCTGACTGACCGTCAGTTTGAGGATGAAAAGCTGTGCTAAAATTCAATCTTGTACCTAAGGCTTATTGCAGCCTCTTCCAAAATCTGGATGTGAATCTCAAATCTCTATATGATATTATTGATAAGGGAACTCCGTGAAGCCTCACTATTTCTGAAACATACAAGTTTGCCAATTTGTTGAGGGAGTAATCCCCTCGTACGGGTATGAAATGGGCTGACTTCGTGAGTCTATCAACTACAACCCATGTAGCATCCTTCTTTCTTGGTGAAAAGCGGTAACCTGTTACAAAATCCATAGTGATACGATCTCATTTCCACTCGGGAATCAAAATGGGTGAAGTAAACCCAAGGTACTTGGTGTTCAAATTTTACTTCGACAAATCATGCACTTGAAACAAATTCAAATATCTTTCTTCATTTTGGCAACCAATCTCGTTGCTTTAAATCATTATACATCTTAGTACTTCCTGGATGTACAGACAAACATCCGTTATGTGCTTCATACAAAATTCTCTGAATTAAATCCTCTTTTTTTAGTACATAAACTCTATCTCTAAACACCAAGTATCCATCAGAATTAATCTCAAAATTGGATTCAACATCTGCCTCGCACTGAGCTCTCTTGCCTTGCAATTCACTATCTTCTTTTTGAGCTTCCAGGATCTCGTGAAAAAATATTGGCTTAGCTCTCAATTCAGCTAAAATAGAACCATCGTCGAATAAAGATATCCTGGAATTCAATGCCCTTAATGCAAAAAGGGACTTCCTACTCAAAGCATCAACGACTACATTCGCCTTTCCTAGGTGGTAGTTAATGACCAACTCATAGTCTTTTATCAACTCTAACCATTTCCGTTGCCTTAAGTTTAACTCTTTCTGCGTCATCAAGTGTTTTGGACTTCTATGATCAGTAAAAATCTAACATCTCTCACCATATAAATGATGTCTCCAAATCTTCAAAGCGAAGACTATGGTAACTAATTCTAAATCATGTGTCGGATAATTCTTCTCATGAGGTTTCAACTGTCTTGAGGCATAAGCAATCACCTTGCCTTCTTGCATGAGTACACAGCCTAATCCGTTTAAGGATGCATCGCTGTAAATCACAAATTCTTTCATTGACTCAGGTTGTACTAAAATTGGAGCTTCTGTCAACATTGCTTTCAACTTTTCAAAATTTTGTTGGTATCGTTCTGACCATTCAAACTTCACATTCTTCTGTAATAGTTTTGTCATCGGGGTTCCAACATGGAAAACCCCTTGACAAATCGTCTATAATAACTGCTAGGCCTAGAAAACTTCTAATTTCAGAGATGTTCTTCGGTGGCTTCCAATCCATTATGGCCGAGATCTTATTTGGATCTACTCAGACTCCATCTTTCGAGACAATATGTCCAAGAAATCCTACTTCCTCGAGCCAAAATTCGCTTTTATTAAATTTGGCATATAACTAATTTTCTCGAAGAATCTGTAGAACTGTCCATAGGTGTTCAGTATGATCATTCTCATCTAGGGAATAAATCAGTATGTCGTCAATAAAATGACTACAAACTTGTTGAGGTATGGTCTAAATATGCGGTTCATTAAATCCATGAATATCGCGGGAGCATTGGTCAACCCAAAGGGTATGACTAAAAATTCATAATGCCCATACCTCATTCGAAAGGCAGTCTTGGACACATCAGAATCTTTTACTCTTAATTGGTAGTACCCTGATCTCAAGTCTATTTTGGAAAACATAGTCGCTCCTTTCAATTGATCGAACAAATCATTGATCCTAGGCAATGGGTACTTGTTCTTTACTGTTACTTTATTAAGCTGATGGTAATCGATGCATAATCTCATGGTGCCATCTTTCTTTTCACAAATAAAACCGAGCACCCCATGGTGAATGCGACTTGACCTTGCAAAACCCTTGTCGGTCGGTTCTTGCAATCTGTAACTTCAATTCTTTCAACTCTGTTGGAGCCATTCTGTAAGGAGTAATAGATATCAGTACAGTACCGAGAGTTAGCTCAATATTGAACTCAACCTCTTTAACTGGTGGTAGTCCTGGTAATTCCTTCGGAAAAACATCCACGTACTCACGTACTATCGATACTGACTCAATCTTCAATTCTGTTCCTCTATCATTCATCACATAGGCCAGATATGCTTCATACCCTTTTCTTATATATTTTTGTGCCGTCATAAGAGAAATCATTGCCAGTGATCTGCCTTGTTCATCTGATTCTACATGAAGAATAACCCCATCCTCACATCTCATTTCAATATATTTCTTCCCATAATTAACTATTACATCATGGTTAGTCAACCAATCCATGCCAAGAATGAGGTTGAACTCATCAAATGGTAGCAACATAAGATTTGTTTTAAAGCAATGACCTCTAATCAATAATGGACAATCTTTACAAACTTTATCAACTAACACACTCTTGCCTAAAGGATTAGACACTTTAATAATAAATTATGTAGAATCTATAGGCATACTCAAACTGGTTACTAATTTCATGCAAATGTAAGAGTGTGTGGATCCGGAATCAATTAAAGAAATAACTTTAACATCATGAAGAGAAAAGGTACCCATAATAACATCATGGGAAGATGCCTCTTCGCGAGTGTGAATGGCATAAGTCCTTCCAGGCGCTCTACTCTCGGGTCTCGCAGCCTGTTCTCTAGGGTTACCTCTTCCACTTGCCCCACTTCCCGGGTTCCTCTACAGTCTGCCCCTGACCATACTCTTGGATCTCGGGTTCTGAGCTCTTTCTTCTTTCATCATCTCTGGACAATCTTTTATATGGTGGTCTTTAGAACCACATCTAAAGCATGCATTTTCATGTGCTTGACATTCTCCAAGGTGACATCTGCCACACTGTGGGTATTCAGGTCTGTCAGATCTAATATTCCCAAAACTTGCAACTAAAGTAATCTGTGCTTTATTCCCTGAATACAGTTTACTCTTGTCTTTCCTTGAAAGCCCATTGGAAGTAGCCGATTGGGTAGGGAAATCTCTTGACTTTTTGGATGAAGATTGGAATGACTTATTCCACTGTCTCTTTCTAGAGTCACGAGACTCCATTTTAGACTTCTTCTTCTCTTTTACTAGTTTTTCAACTTTACAAGCCCTTTCTACTAGCACAACAAATTCCTTTAATTCTAGGACAACAACAAAAAACTTGATGTCCTCATTTAATCCATCTTCAATTCTTTTACTCATAATGGCCTCAGTGGATACACATTCGCAAGTGTACTTGCTGAGTCGTACAAACTCTCGCTCATAATCAGTTACTGACATCTTGTCTTGCTTCAGCTCTAGAAATTCATTCCTCTTCTGGTCTACAAATCTTTGGCTGATATACTTTTTCGTGAACTTTTCTTGGAAGAATTCCCATGTGACCCTTTCCCTCGGTACTACCGACACAAGGGTGTTCCACCATTGGTAAGCAGAGTCTCTTAAGAGAGAGATTACGCACTTCATGCATTCTTCAGGGGTGCATGACAGCTCATTAAATACCCTAATGGTATTTTGTAACCAGAATTCAGCTCTTTTTGGATCATCATATTTTTTAGCCCGGAATTCTCTTGCCCCATGTTTCCTGATCTTATCAATTGGAGGATTATCTCCTCTTACCACCTCTACTACTTGAGGGGCTATTGGAGTAGGTTGTGGAATAGGCGGGGGTGGAATAGGAGGGGGTTGTGCATTCGGGTTCGCACGAACGAACTCCGTATACCAAAAATTAATCATATGGAGGAAAGCTTATCTAGCCTCTTCATTCTCATTTGGCACCGTCCCTTCTGCGGGAGCCGGCACGTTACTTTCTACATCATCCGCCACAACTTCTTCGGGATCCATTTATTATATGTATAAACATAATTTAAATAGCCAGTAGTCGTCACACTTTCATTATTAGAACATTCTTATGTATGTCATGTATAGCTAGACTCATACTCGTGCTACGTTAGTCTTAGAACCGACTAAATCGTAGCTCTGATACCACAAAATGTAACACCCCATACCCAAGCCTGAAGCTAGGACTCGATAAGAGATATTACCATGCTTGAACTCTTTAAAACATACACTTATGGGCTGTAAAATTTCATTCCGACTTAAAACTTCTCTATATTAATCTAATCATACATTTCATGGGCCTACGAGGCCTTAAGCACATATCTAAAAACTTTCAAAACTTAATCGAAACCTTTCTTTAAAGCAGGGGTCACACGCCCATGTGGCTTGGGACACGCCCGTGTACCCCTTGACACGCCCATGTTTTCAACCGTGGGGAGCTACTGACTATTTTCACACGGCCTGAACACGCCCATTGGGCTTAAACCGTGTGATAAACCTTAATATACTAACTTGATCCACACGGTATGGGCACACGCCCATGTTCAAATCGTGTATTCTACACGGCTCATACACACGACCGTGGGGTTGTACCGTGGCCTATTCTGATTAATAATAATAAGGTGTAGGGTTCACACGGCCTAGAGACACGCCCGTGTGTCTAACCGCGTGAGCACTTAGAGGCTATATACCAAGCCATTTGCCACCCTGAAATCAAAATCAAACCAAAACATTTCAAAAACTATACAACATGCTTCATTGAATACAACAACATACATATAACCAATTTTGGCTAACCACTTAGCCATATACAAAAGAATAATGGTTTGATAACCTATACAATGGCCCTTCTTACAATGTTCTCAAAATGAATGCTTCCTATACATGCCATACTTAGTAAAATACTTGGCTATACCAAAATAAAGATTGATAGTGTACTACGAGCTCTAACTTCAACGATCCATAAGTTAGCTTGGCAGGACTACATAGAAAGAAAAGATTAAAGACGTAAGCATTTAGCTTAATAAGTCTGCATGTAGAACACAGATTAATAAAATTGCTTAATATAAATCATTTGACATAACAATGGTACCATAATTTTAGGTTTAGAGCTTACTTACTCATACTGATTCTCACATGTCTCATGCTACTTACTATCCTCATACTTGTAAGGTAAACATGGTGCCTATTTCACTTGATCACATTGATCAACATACTTTAATTTAATAATCATGATCTCTAATTCATCATTCATAACATAAATAATACTCAATTTCAACTTGGTAATATCTTTGCTTACTTAGCTTTCTTGTTATCTCATTTTAACTTTACTCATTTGCTTGATGAATTTCTGAGAATAACCGAGGATACTAAATCTCTTGCCATGATCTTAATACCAAAGCCATATTCTAAACATGGAATTACATGGAATATCTCTTCTTGCATCAATGCCAAGCTTGCCTTGGACTTACTTAATATCTCTGTTCAATGCCAAGCTTGCCTTGGACTTACATGATATCTCTGTTCAATGCCAAGCTTGCCTTGGACTTACATGATATCTCTATTCAATGCCAAGCTTGCCTTGGACTTACATGATAACTTGTTCATACTTAATCACATTGATTTGTTTATTTAACAAACATTAAGCATTCCATGATAACAATGTACATTATACTAAGCAATTCAATGAAAGAAATCATAAAGCTTAGAAATCATACAAACTTACCTCAATATACAAAATGTATGTAGATATGTAATTTAGTCCTCGACTTTGTTTTTGCCTCGGTTTCAATCTAGGCTTCATTTTTCTTGATCTATAATCATAAATAGACCATTTAATAAGCATATTGACTAAATTGACTAGTAACTCATTCTTTGGCAAAATTATTATTTTTCTCCTATACTTTTTCATATTTGCACTTTTACCCCTAGGCTCGTAAAATGAATTTTATACAACTTTCTTAAACTACATGCTTAGCTGATTAATAGTCTCAACTATAGTAATCATCAATTCTCACAAAATCACACATGTATGACTAAACTTAAGACTTTCACAATCAAGTCCCTACATGCATTTTCATGGAAAACCACTTAACAAAAGATGTTTCTACTACATCTAGCTTTCAGAATCTTCCATAAAACATCAAAATAAATGCATGTCATACATGACCACAATTTTGAACATCCATTATAGCTCATCAAATAGCTAAAAATAGCTTACTCACGCTTCTAGGACTTCAAAAATATGAAGAATATAAAAAATCGGGCTTAGGAGCACTTACTAGCAAGCTTGGAAAATTGAAAGAGCACTAAAAATGGCTATTGGAATTTTCGACAGCTTGGGGAAGAAGATGAATGGATTTTTGTCATCTTTTTCCCATTTTAATCATTTTTTAGGCAAATGACCAAAATACCCTTCTTTTTAAAAATTTCCATAAAACTATCTCATGACCAATTTTGTCCAAAATTTAAATTTTGGGCAAATTGCTATCTAGGGGTTCATAATTATTATTCTAAAGCTATTTTGTACAAAAAGCTTTTAGAAATTCATATTGTACAACTTTTGCAATTTGGTCCTTTTGGACCATTCAACCACAATTTAGCGAAATTGCTTCATGAAACTTTCATACTAGCATGCTGACATAAACCTTAAAACTCATAATTTCATCTCAGTTCTGTGGTATCGCACCACTATTCTGACTAGGCCCTAAATCGGGCTGTTACATAAACAACTAGGTATAGGAAAACCCAAACAAACTAGGATGAGTATTCAATTAGCTGATATGACTATCCGAATTCCTAGGGGTATAATTGAAATGTACTCGTTAAAATTGACAAATTCATATTCCCCATAGACTTTGTTGTTTTAGATATGGATGAGGATAATATAGTTCCTTTAATTTTAGGAAGGCCCTTTTTAGCAACTGCCAGATCTAAAATTGATGTTAGTACAGGTGAACTCACACTTCGTGTATATGACAAATCAATTAGTCTTCAAGCTCTCGACTCAGCTAGGACATCGAGTGACAACAGTAAGAATGTAAATTCTATTGATAATCATTCGGTTAAACCTTCTTTACAAGAAGCACCACGAAGCTACATATCTAAGCCAGATCATAAACCTCATGCCAATAAAGAAGAAAGTCACGAGGAATGAAGGCTTTATATTGATGAACTAGACGAGTGGAAAGCGCATTTCAAGGAGAAATCAAAACCACACGAAGTGAAACCGAAGGAACCCCCAGACGAACATCAAATCACTTCAAAATAGGAGATCAGGTAATGTTAGATAAAATAGACCCTCGAATCGCCATTTTAAACCTGAATACAAATGAAGAAATCCCTTTTAAAGTAATCAATGTTTTCCCTTACGGAACAGTCGAGGTAAGTAATTCTACATTCGGTATTTTTAAAGTAAACACTACTCGACTCAAACTATATAATGATAGCATGAGAAAGTATTTTTCACTCCTCAAACCACCATGAATGTGCGAATGAGAGGCAAGTCTAGCTTAAGACTTTAAACGAGCACTTCTCAGGAGGTAACCCGAGCACTAACCCCATTTATTTTTATTCTCTTTCTTTTAGCACCTAACTACAAACTAAGTTAATAAAGCGCAGATTTTTGCACCATACGGCCTTGTACACGACTGTGGCCGTGGCCATGTGGATACTACGGATTTTTGTACTGGCACGGTAGAGATAGTATGAGACAGGACGAAAAATATCTTCAAGCCACAGGCTCTGACTAAACACCACGGCCGTGCGACACAGCTGTGGCAAACACTGTTTTATAAATAGGGGTATGGCGACCTAAATAACAGGCATGGGAGAAACAAATGAACCACTGCACGGTCATGCGATTCGGCCGTGTGACACTACACACCCATGAAACACGGGTGTGGGGATGTACCATAGCTGAAAATTTTATTTAAACCACCTACTCTCCATTCCTTTCTTCCACAACCTTTACTCTCTCCTCCCTTTTCTTTTCCTCCTTCTTCATTTTCCAAACTCTTGATCTACACTTCATCCATGTCGAAGAAACGGAAGGATCCTATACCAGTCTCCCTGTGCGAGATCAATCTACATAAGTTCATGCCGACTGCTTCATTAACTCGACAGGAAAAGGACCTTTGAGTCCATTTAATCTTTCTTGTTCCTTTCCCTTCTCCTTTATTTTCCTTATCTTTATTTCTCTTATACTAAGTTTATTTTATTTTATTTTAGTTTCTTGGTTTTAGGTTCTTCAGGTTGCTTGGGAATCACACACTGTGGCCTTAGAAATCACACCCACCTCGCGAACCATCTAACAATAAGGACCTTTCAGTCTATTAATCATTTCTTTTAGTCTTATTTCACTTTTTACACTCTTTCTTTTTATTTTTCTTTTCTTTAAGTATATAATTAGTATATTTAGAATTACTCTTATTATTTCTTGGCTAACTCTTCACGAGATTCCAAATTTCTTCATCTAGCGCAGGAATAAGAAGCGCCCCCTCCAACTTATCTTTCACCTCCGAATCAAGTTTCCACAGTTCTAACTCAAGGAATCCATCCAAAAAATTCAGAAAGTTTCACTTCTCTCCCTCTCTTTTAATTTTCTTAATATATGATTACTATCTATCTTTGTACATTGAGGGTAATGCACATCTTAAGTGTGGGGGGTGAAAATTTATTTAGAAAAGTTCCTAACTTTTTGCATTATTCTCAAATCCCTAAATGATATCTTGTCTTAAGTAATTTTCTCATATCACTAATTAGAATGAAATTTCTATTGATTTATGATTTTTATTGATATGTTTTGATTAAGTCATTGATAATTATACGCTTATGATTTAAACTTTAAGATACTAGAGAATTAAGCGTGTGATAAACCGTAAAAGTAACATATTTTAACCCCATATTTAGCATGCTTTTGGATGATTTAGCCATTGACTTATGTAAAAAGGTGATCTTAATCCTTTCTTTTCATGTTTTTACTCAGGAAAGCACCCGAGGATGAAAAGAACAAGAAACAGGCTTAAAACGGGCCAATTTGGGCCAAAGAGGAAATCAACACGACCTAGACATCAAGCCACACGGCCGTGCCTTGACAATTAACTATGACACGGCCATGCCACGATTTACACAGTCGTGCCCCACTCAACAGAATCGAGACACGGCCTGAAAATGATTTACACGGGCGTGTACCATGGCTGTACCCTTACCACGGGAGAGAGCAATTTCACTCGGATTTGGATACTTTAAGGCAAAGAAACACATCCCAAAGCTTATCCAAACACTCGAGTAGGAAGTATACTTGAATTAGGACACTTAGAGGCCAAGTAAAGCATTCTAAAAGTCTATATAAACACCCTAAGTGTATCCTGAAAGAGGGGGTGGTTAGCTAGGCCAATGAGCCAAGCCAGAAGGTCAGACTTGTGGGAATTACTCGAAGATAGCTAGTTGATCCATCTCAAGGATCCGAAATTCTACTCAAGATGACAAATTTCTCCTTCAATTCCTTCAGAGGGTTTTAGGGATTTCTTATGTTTTGTTTTATCTTTTCTCTTGAGATGTTTTCTTTATTCGCTTTGAACTAAACCCTTCAAATACCTGAAGGGGATGAAACCTAGATGAATCTTGTTATTGATTTCTAAATTATATGATAAATACTTAGTTTGTTCTTAATTATGCATGCTTAATCCAAATCTGATGTGCTTAGGTGGAGGAGGAATAGACCCTGCTTAAGAGTAGATCTAGCATAATTAAGCAGAGTTGATCGCACGCCTAGAGATAGGGTGATGAGATTTTGCCGGATTAGGGTGAAACCTAATATGGGAGTCCATAGATCGATTTACTGCTATTCTAGGGGGTTATTATTTGAGAAAGAGATTTCTGTTAATTAACCTAGGGTTAGACGTTATTCGCCTCGAGAGAGAGTTTAATATACATTAGGGAGTCTTATAGATCAAAATAAATGAATAAATCGTATGGTTCAGTGTTAAATAACAAGTGAAGTCTAGGTGGATTCTTCCTGAGGGTATCGTTGTGATCAACTGAGTTTCTCTTCTTTCCAATTCATTCTTTCTATCTTTGTGTTTTTAGTTTAGTAAGTCATTAATTTATATTAAAGCAACTTCACTTATTTTAGGCTAAATAATAAAATGAAAGTTAGTATTAGTACTTTTAGTTCCTTTGGGTTTGACAATGCGGTCTTCCTAAGCTATACTACTATTCGATAGGTACACTTGCCTTAAGTCGTTGCCAAAGTTAGTTTCCAGGTTCGATCATTCTCTTTCTAAATTTTAAAACTCAACAAAACAACAATCAAGTTTTTGGCACCGCTTTCGGGGAACTAAAATATTAAGAAAGCTCTATTTTTATTACTTTAGCCATTATTTTTATTTTCACAAGTTATTTTATTAATTTTATTTTATTTCCTTCTTTTTCCTAGCAGGTACCTCTAGTTTATGACTAGAAGGAACCCGATAGGACCTCTAGTATACCGATCATTGCAAAAGCAGTCTAGTTTTAATATTTATAAAGAGTGATCGAACTCAGAGACCGATCATGACAACAATAGAGGCAAGCGCACCTATCGAACAGTAGTATAGCTCAGGCAAGAATATCTTATCGAACCCAAGGAACCTAAAAGTACTACTACTCACTTCCTTTCTATTATTTAGCCTAAAATATGGAGTGATTGGCTTATTAATCTAAAACAAATAAAATATTTAAACTAAATGCAAAGACAAAAGAAACGAAGCTTTGGGAAAAGACTTTGAAGAAAACTCAATCGAGAAAGACGATACCTTCGGGAAGAATCCACCTATGACTTCACTTATTATCTACCTTTTCAATTCATATGATTTCTTTACTTAGCTTGATCCATGAGACTCCCTAACCTATATTAAACCTTCTCTCAAAGTGAATAACGTCTAACCTTAGGTTAATTAGTGGAACTCTTGTTCTCTTATAATAACCCCCTAAGAAAGCAGTAAATCGATCAATGGACTCCCATATTAGGTTTCACCCTAATTCGGCAAAATCTTGTAACCCTATCTTTAGGCACTCGATCAACTCCGCTTGATTATGCTAGATCTTCTTAGGCGTATTCTATTCCTCCTCACCCAAGCACATCGATAAATTTAAGCAACATAATTAAGAACAAACTAAGTATTATCATATAAACCGAAAGAATTAAATAACAAATTCCATCATAGGTTTCATCCCTTCTGTATCTCGAGGGTTTAGTTCATAATAAAATAAGAAAACATCTCAAGAGAAAAGATAAAACAAAACATAGGAAATCCTTAAAACCCCTGGAAGGAAATGAAGAGGAGATCCTCCATCTTGAGTAGAATTCCGACTCTTCGAGATGGATCAATTGGCAATCTTTGAGACAATCCCTAAACGATAAGGGCTTGGTAGAAAACTCTGCTCAATGGTCAACCTATTTTAGCTTCTACCGAACTCCCTTTTTAGTTGCTACCTTGGGTGTTTATATAGGCTTTGAGATGCTTTACTTGGCTCCTAAGTATCCTAATTCAAGTAGAATTCCTCCCAGGATGTTTAAGTAGACTTAGGAATGTGTTTCTTTGTCTCCAAGCATCCAAATCCGAGTGAAATTGCTCTTTCCCTGCAGCAGAGGCACGCCCATGGCACACGCCTGTAAGTCGCCTTCAGCCGTGTCTCGATTCATCGATTGGGTGCACTTTGTGTAAATCATGGCATGGTGTGTGAAGTAAATGGCATAGCACTCGTTGTGTGGCTTGAAGTCCGTGCCGTGTCGATTTCTTGGGTTGGCCAATTTGGTCCGCTTTAAGCCCGCTTTTACTTTCTTTTTATCCTTAGGTGCTTTCCTGAGCATAAGATATGAAAAGAAAGGATTAAGAGCACCTTTTTACATAAATCAGGGATAAATCATCCAAAAGCATACTAAATGTGGGATTAAAATATGTTACTTTTACGGTTTATCAAATACCCCCGCACTTAAGCTTTTGCTTGTCCTCAAGCAAAATTCTCAACTTAAAATTAAAACGAACTTTCCATAATTCATAATTCCTATCGACAATGTCTCATCATAATTCATAGATAATTTATTCATGGATAATTTAACTCAAAGAACCCTAAACGTTCAATCAAGATAAGTCATACCTTTGTAGTACGAAAACATAGGTGTCTCCCCTTATCTAAGTAATTACCTTTAATTCAAAATCGACAATGATTGACATCCTCACTAAAGGTTCACCCAAATCACTCAAAGTGTTTAAGGTTCAAGAATAAGCACTCATAAGTCGAACCTGAAAAGTTAATCCCATAGGCTTGCTTGAAAACCAAATCTCCACCACTGTATATGAGATGATACACAAATCAAAAGGTCTTTAATAAGGGTTGTGATAGGGCTAGGGTTAAAAGGTGTGGATAAAGGCTGAATTAGAGAGTTAAAATTGAGATTTAATTGACTAATTACCTAATCAAAAAAATATAATGAACTAAATATGAATATTTACATCGAATGAAAAGTAATAATACCACCATTGATAATTACTCTATAATAAAGAGTATTTTCTTCATTTTAAAATTTGATAATACTTTAATACAAGCTTTTCTTCAATAATTGGAGTTTAATTACTTTAAGCTCTTTTATTGAATAAACTTGGATTTTTTATTATTTTTATTTTTTAAGAACAAACTAAGTAAAACTTAATAGAAGGAACTTTGATAATTGAAATAACCTAATTTGGCAATTAATCAAGTCAATTATTGATAGAGGGTAGTCAAAAGAATGTTGATAACAAATACAAAGGGATTTTGGGTTAATATTAGTGGGTGAGTCAATAAAAGGTTGTTAGGATTCAACGGGTTCACTAGGGTTAATTTGTGTAGGTAGGCTTTTTAGTGGAGTGAATCAGGTTAAGACCTAGGTGCCTTTATCATCTCAAGATATCAAATCATTATTGTGGTCTCGACATGCATAAACGAGGCAAGTTCTAGAATAACAGTTCAAAGTTGACACACTCATAATCAATTAAAGTGAGCATGAAAAAGGGTATATGCTCTATAAGGCTCAAAATTTCACAAAATTATGGGTATTTTGACCTCAATCCTATAAATTTCCAACTTCAAAGTAATACTCAAATTAGTTCAACGACCTATTAATTTTAATTTTAGAAAGCGGACGATCATGCTCGATTCTTTAGTATCCTTTAGATTTGATCATCAATGCACAATTAACTATGACTTACTCTAAAACATATCAATAAAAATCATAAATCATTAGAAATTTCATCCTAATTAGTAATATGAGAAAATACTTTCAACAAGATGAATTCAGATTTTGAGAATAATGCAAAAGTTAGGTACTTTTACCCCCACACTTAAGATGTACATTGCCCTCAATGTACAAAGATAGATAAACTATTATGTAATAATAAAATCAAAAGAGAAGGGGAGAAGTAACACTTCTTGAATTTTTGGATGAAGTCTATGAAAAGAAACCGGATAAGATTGGAGGTAAACGTGGGAAGCATCTCGAACCATTTGAAATTGAATCCTCGAAGTAGCCGGCTTGGTTTTATTGTATCCTAAGCTCAATCTAAATGCCTTAAAGAATAAGAAGAAGAAAATAAAATAAAATAAAGTAAAAAAATTAATGATGAAATAAAATAAAAATAAATAATGGAAAATGAAAGACAACTAGAAAAATGGGAATGAGGTTTAAATAAAAATTTTGAACGCATTCAGGGTGTTTGGGCACGGCCGTGGGTGTCGTGGCACGATCGTGTCTTTCTTCACACAGTCATTTAATACGAGCATGCTCCTCCCGTGTTTGATAAATCAGAATGTTGGCACGGTTGGGAGGCACGGCCGTGTTTAGCCCGTGCTTGACAAGTCAGTAACCTCGCATGGGGCTTCAAAGACGGAGTGGACTATTATCTTCACCCGTGTTAGGGAAAGAAATTTTTCTATGTCGTGCATGACCTTGGCATGGCCATGGTTCATCCCCGGCTTCAGATGGCACTTGCACGCCTGTGTAGGGCCATGTGGCCTAGAAATCGCTCTTTGGTTAGTTTATGGTTAGGTGCTACAAAGAAAAAGAAAAGAAAAAAATAAAAAATAGAATTAAAAAAATGTAAAAACGGGGTTAGTGCTCGGGTTGCCTCCCGAGAAGCGCTCGTTTATAGTCTTAGCTAGACTTTACCTCTCATTCGTATGGTCATGGTGGTTTGAGGAGGTGAAAATCCTTTCTCATGCGATCACTTCGGTTATGGAATATAGTTTAAATCGAGTAATGTTTACCTCAAAAGTGTTGAATTTAGGATTGCTTACCTCGACTGTGCCATATAGGAAGACATTAAGTACCCCAAAAGTGATTTCTTCATTTTCCTTGAGTTTTGAATTGGTGATTCGAGGGTCTTCCTTATTCAACAATACCTGCTCCTCTATTTTGATGTGATTTGTTGTTCCTATCAGCTCATCTGGGGTTTCCTTCGATTTCACTTCGTGTGGTTCTGGTTCCTCATGTAATTCTTCTTTATTAGCACGAGGTCTATGATCCGGCTCAGGTTTGTAGCTTTGTGGAGTTTCCTACAATGAAGGTTGAACAAGTTGGTTATTGATCGCTGCAAAACAGTCTAGTTTTAATATTTATAAAAGAGTGATCGAACCTGTAGACTGACTGTGGCAACAATGGAGGCAAGCGCACCTATCGAACATTAGTATAGCTCAGGCAAGAATATCTTATCAAACCCAAAGAACCTAAAAGTACTAAAACTCACTTCCTTTCTATTATTTAGCCTAAAATATGGAGTGATTGGCTTATTAATCTAAAACAAATGAAATATTTAAACTAAATGCAAAGACAAAAGAAACAAAGCTTTGGGAAAAGACTTTGAAGAAAACTCAATCGAGAAAGACGATACCTTCAGGAAGAATCCACCTATGACTTCACTTATTATCTACCTTTTCAATTCATATGATTTCTTTACTTAGCTTGATCCGTGAGACTCCCTAACATATATTAAACCTTCTCTCGAAGTGAATAACGTCTAACCTTAGGTTAACTAGTGGAACTCTCGTTCTCTTATAATAACCCCCTAAGGAAGCAGTAAATCGATCAATGGACTCCCATATAAGGTTTCACCCTAATCTGGCAAAATCTCGTAACCCTATCTCTAGGCGCCTGATCAACTCCGCTTAATTATGCTAGATCTTCTCTTAGGCAGGGTCTATTCCTCCTCCACCTAAGCACATCAGATAAATTTAAGCAACATAATTAATAACAAACTAAGTATTATCATATAAACTGAAAGAATTAAATAACAAAATCCATAATAGGTTTCATCCCTTTCAGGTATCTGAGGGGTTTAGTTCATAATAAAATAAGAAAACATCTCAAGAGAAAAGATAAAACAAAACATAGGAAATCCTTAAAACCCCTTGAAGGAATTGAAGAGGAGATCCTCCGTCTTGAGTAGAATTTTGACTCTTCGAGATGGATCAATTGGCTATATTTGAGGCAATCCCTAAATGAGAAGGGCTTGGCAGAAAACTCTGCTCAATGATCGACCTGTTTCGGCTTCTACCGAACTCCCTTTTTAGTTGCTACCTTGGGTGTTTATATAGGCTTTGAGATACTTTACTTGTGTAACACCCCAAACCCGGACAAGACACCACGTCCGAATCTGGTATGTTACGGGAAAACATGTTTGTGAGAGGTTAAATTTTTCGCTAAAAGCCGAGTGGAACACAGTGTACTTTGGGAGACAATTTGAGTAGACTTGTTTGAAATCAGATGAAGTATTTGAAACCCGGAGATTTTGAAATCCTAACCAGAATGTGTGGTTAAACGAGTTTAAACCATTTAGACCTTAGTAGTTTCTTAGTGTTACTTAAAACCTTATTAGACTTAGGAGTAATACAAGTTTGATTTTAAAAAAAAAAATCACTCGAATTTGCTTACTATAAAGACATAGTGTGATACCCGATGGTATGGTTTAAAAACATATTGCGTTTATCATTTGAAATCATTATCTTTCCAAGTTTTAGTAAAATTCATACCAACTTGTTTTGTTAAGGCACATTAAAAATCTAATTAAAACATAAATATCACCAAAACATAAATTAAAGGCCTTTTACAAATCCAAAATAAAAACCCAAATAAAGTAAATAAGCCAAAGTACCCAAATTCAATAGTCCTTTATTAAAGCATGGCATGTGCACCCGAGTCCATCCGGCTCCATGTCCGCATCTGAGTCACCTGAAATGTCAAAGGAGAGGGTGAGTCGAATGACTCAGTGTGTAAATCCCGCTCCCGAAGAACAACATGCTAACACACATCATACAAAGCAACATAATTAATGCAACCCGATCCTAACCATCCATATCGCTTTTCTACCCGTGTGGTACCAAACCACCGGTGGTGCTAAACCACCGTGACATATAGTCACAATGTGTTACCAAAACACCGGTGTCCCAAAGACACAATATCCGTCAATGTGGTACCAAACCACCGGTGTCCCAAAGACACAATTGTGCTACTAAAGCACCGGTGACCGAAGTCACAAATCCGATGATGGGGCCAACCCATCGTGTGATACCAAATCACTAGCGACGATCCCATATCTCATGTGGGCCAACCCACAGTGGTTAAACCACGTGGACAAGTCGCAATGAGGTGCCAAACCTCCGTGACCCAAAGTCACAAAGTGTGCTACCAAAGCACCGGTGCTCACAAGACAAAATATCACCGCTCCTCCACTCAGATATCACCCATCAACATACCACACTCATGTAATCATGCATATCATGTAATCATGCATATCATGCTATTATGTCTAACCTCATATCCCATGTCACATATAGCCACAGCCATGGTATCACATAGATCATCAGTAAACTCATAATAATAATACTGACTTACCCGAGTCCAGAATCATACCCATTAGGGTACCATATCAATCATCACTGTTTCATTAATCATCACACAGGTTATTAATCATATTACTAAACAGAAGTGTGTTGGTTTACACACCTGACTTAGCGAAGGTATTAATCTCTAAAATTGATTTCCGTCCCTTGATCACTTCTACAACTCAAATCCTACAATCGGCGGAGAAAGGGTTAACATCAACCCAATACCATTCGGTCAACAACGTAAATAACCCAAGGGGTTGCGTTAAATCCTACCTCTCATAATGGTTCTGGTTTCCAATCAACTTGAACCAATAATGCCTCTTACCAACCGATCACACCCTAGAAAAGAATAATGATTAATCTCTCCTCATGACTTAACTTAAAGAAAATTAAACGAAATCGGATACAACACCCCTTCTTACCACCACTTACCCAACGATCGACCAAAGAACTGAGGCTACGCTTGAGTGCTTCGAATCCCGGATGTCCTATGACAAAACGATTCCAACCAAATTAATGCCATAAAACAAACACCAAAACCAACACTTACCCCTTCTAGATGCCGATAGAGAATGAAGCCTTACCCAAAAAGCATTCGGCCTAACCCAAGAACCTCCTCCAAGGCTTGAAACGAACTACCAAAAGCAATCCACACCACCCTTAGATTCGCCAAAGAACAAAACAAAAGGGAAGGGAAGATTCGCCAACACAAGGAGGATTCTTTAACTGTTTTGGAAAAGAGATGAAACGAAGAGATGAGTGGAGAGGGTCACTTTCGATTTTGATGAAGAGAAAAATGGATGATGTAGGCTTTTGGTGAAATATGTTACGGTTAATAAGGGAGAGAAGAAGGCTGGTTTTGGTTTACAAGCAACAAGAGAAGAAAGGGTCTCTAGTTTCGGCTTTGCACACAGAGGAGAAGAAGGAAGAAACAAGGTTTACTTTCGGCAATAAGGTGCTAGAGGTTTCGGCTTAACTAAATTGAAAAAAAGAAAAGGAGGTAGGAGGGCATTCGGCTAACAATCAAAAGGGAGAAAAAAATGATAATGGAGTGCTTGGTTCGGCTAAAACAAAGAGAAGAAACAAAACAAAACAGCAAGCAATTTCGGCAACTAGGCTTTGTCTTCACGAAGGAAAGATGGAGGAATTTACTTGGAAAGTTTCGGCTTGCTTTTGAGAGAAGAAGAATTTCGGTTTACCAAAAGAAGAAATGGGAAAAGGAAATGTTTTTTTGACAAAAAGAGGGGACTTTAGCTTACCAAAAATGACCGAAAAAATGCACCAAAATGCAAAGGCATATTCTACCTTCCCTCTCCCACACTAAGCCGCTACTTCCCCTCCAACTCCCCTAAATTTCGCCACAATCCCCAAAAGCTCCCATTCACTCATTTGAAATGAGTGGACCAAGTCCTCCTCCCACTTTGCTCTCCACCATCCAAGTCACCACTTGACCAAGTCCAAGGTAGAGTTTAAATCATCCACAACTCCTCCCTCCTATGCTCGCCCAAAATAAGTGACAAAAGGGGACTCTCGCTTGAACTCCGACCTCCCTCACATGTGGATGACGCCACACCAAGCTCCTCCCTTGCCACTCACAGCTCTTCACTTGTGCAATAAAATACCAAAGAAAACCCTTATACCCTAGCTCCAATGACTCCTCGACTTGACACCCAAAACCAAAATTTTCCCATTCACTTAAGCACACCCTAGGCTACAATTAAGCCCTATAACACCAAATAGCAACACAAAGACACTAAACACATGCAATAACATGCAACAACAAAATAGCCCCTAACCCGGATATTACGCCTACCCCCTTAAAATAATTTCACCTCGAAATTACCTCGATCAAGAGTTGCGGTATTGCTTGTCTCATCATATCCTCGGGTCCCACGCCGCTTCTTCCACGCCATGATTCCACCAAAGGACCTTAACCAAAGGCACGGACTTCTTACGTAGAACCTTCACATCCCGATCTAAAATCTGTATAGGCTCTTCCTCTATGGACATATCTGGATTTACCTCGATCTCTTCATCTACTACATGTGATGGATCGGAACGATATCGACGAAGCATCGAAACGTGGAACACGTCGTGAATCTGACTTAGCTCTGCTGGCAACTCGAGCTGATATGCAACTGGTCCCACTCGTCTTAATACCTTATACTACCCAATAAACCTCGGACTCACTTGCCTTTCTTCCCAACCTCAACACCTTCTTCCAAGGCGAGACCTTCAAACACTCGATCCCCCACAAGAACTCTATATCTCTTCGCTTAAGATCGATAAGACTTCCGCCATTCAAGCTTCCTTTAATCGAGCTCAATCACTTTAACCTTGTCCTCGGCCTCAGCTACTAACTCGGGTCCCAACAATCGGCGTTCACCCAACTCCGTCCAACACGTAGGTGAGCGACACTTCCTACCATACAACGCCTCATACGGTGCCATCTTGATGCTCGCTGGTAGTCATGTTGTAGGCGAATTCACCTAACATGAGATACTCCTCCCAACTACCTCAAGTCCAAAACACACCCTCAAGCATGTCCTCCAATATCTCAGATAACTCTTTCCGATCGCCTGTCGGTCATGGATGAAATGCCGTGTGAAATCCAACTGTACCCAGAGCTCGATGCAAAGCCTTCCGAACCTTGACGTGAATTGGGATCCCTATCCGAGATGATCGACACGGTACCCCTGCAGCCTCACAATCTCGACACATACATGACCGCCAACCTCTCAAGTGAGTAATCCACCTCACCGAATAAAGTGAGCGGATTTAGTCAGCCGATCCACAATTACCCAAACCGAATCCTTCTTGCTCGGTGTAAGCGGTAATCCACTGACGAAATCCATAGTTATTCTTTCCCACTTCCACTGTGGAATCTTCACCGGTCAAGCAACCTTGACGGCAATCGGTGCTCACTTTGACTTGTCGACATGTCGCACTTACCCACAAACTCTGGCCACCTCCTTTTCGCATCTTACCACCGTAATCGCTCCTCGAGATCCCTATACATTTTGCTACCTCCAGGATGCATAGCGTAGGGGCTGCTATGAGCATCCTGAAGAATCTTTTGCCTCAATTCAGCATCTCTCGGCATACAAGCCTCCCCCGAAACACGTAACCCCATCATCGGACAAGTCAGAACCCTTCAAACCTCATTCGCACTTGTGTCCTCTCGCACTCAAAACTTCATCCAACAACGCTTTCTCGATCTGCTCAACCCAAGTAGGCTTAACTGCAGCTTCGCTGAATACTCCCGTCATCGCACAAACTCAAGTGGGCAAACAATGCTCTTAGATCTCGAACAACCTTACGGCTCAACGCGTCGCCACGACGTTAGCCTTGCTTGATGATACTCAATTGAGCAATCGTAGTCTTTCAAGAGCTCAATCCATCTGCCACATCTCGATTCAAGTCTTTTCGAGTCAAGGTATTTGGACTCTTATAGTCCGTATAGACTATCGATCTTTCTCCATACAAGTAATGCCTCCATATCTTTAAGGCAAATACCACACCGCTTAGCTCCAAATCGTATGAGATAATTTACCTCATGTGGCCTCACCGCCGGGATCGTAAGCCACCACCTTCCCTTCCTCAGATCAAGACACAACCCAAGCTCAGATGTGATGCATCGCAAAGACATCAGAAATTCCTTACCACCTCAAAGTTGAATCGAACCGAGCTTCAACCAAAATATTCTTTAACTTATCGAAGCTCTCCGCCGCTTCTCGGTCAAATAAATGGAACTCCTTTCTCAACAATTTGGTCATCGGTCGTAATTAACGAGAAACCTCTACAAACCTTCTAGAGTATCCTCGCCAACCCCGTAAAACTCTCAATCTCCGCCATCGACTTAGGCGGCTTCCAATCCAGAACGGCCTCTATCTTTCGAGGATCCACTCTAATCCCCTCAGCCGATACTACATGACCCAAGAATGTCACCTCTCGAGCCGTAACTCGATTTATCGAACTTCGCATAGAAATGCTTTCTCCCTTAGAATCGCAATACCACCAGAATGAGCGTCATGCTCTTCCTCACCCTTGAGTATACCAAGATGTCGTCGATAAAAACCACCACGAATCGATCTAGATATCGTTGGAACACCCTATTCATCGATCCATGAAAGTCGCGGTCGTTAGTCAACCCGAACGGCATAACCAAGAACTCAAAGTGCCCATACCGAGTAATGAAATGCCGCCTTACGATATCCGCTTTTTACCTTCAATCGGTGATACCTGCACCTTAGGTCGATCTTCGAAAACCGACGCTTCTTCAAATTGATCAAACAAGTCATCTATCCGAGGTAGTGGATACTTGTTTTTGATCGTCAGCTTATTTAATTGGCGGTAGTCTATGCACATCCGCATAGTACCATCTTTCTTCTTTACAAAGAGTACCGGCGCTCCCCACGGCGAAATACTTGGCCTGATAAAACCTCGGTCCAATAACTCCTGGATTTGAGCCTTAAGCTCCACTAATTCTTTAGGTGCCATCCTGTACGGAGCAATGGATACGGGTGCAGTTCCGGGTAACAGATCTATTCCGAATTCTACCTCTCGATCCGGTGGCAAACCCGGAAGCTCCTCAGGAAACACATCAATAAATTCCCCAACTGTCCGAACGGTCTCCACAGTAGCCTCCTTAGCTTCCAAGGCATACACATGCACCACATATGCTTCGCAACCTTTCTCGACCATTTTCTCGGCTTCGAAAGCAGATACCACATTGACGATGATAGTTTCTCCTCATTCTGATCGTAACTACTTCATCACCCTCACAGTGTTGAGAACCATGCGCTTAGTCACAAGCATCCAACTTCACTCGATACTTACTCACCGGTCCATTCCGAGAATTAGATCGAACTCCCGAATGGCGCTCCATCGACGCCTCAAATACTACCCCTTGGAGTTCTAGAGGTATCGCCTCTATACGCTTTGTCTACCACTACAGAGTGACCTAGAGGGCTTATTACGGTCATCCGCCTAGAAGATATCTCGAGTCTAAATTCATTGTCTCTACTATACCATCGGCAACATAAGAGTGTGTAGACCCCACATCAATTAAAGCGAGATAAGGAGAACCAAAAATCAAAAACGCATCGGTGATGACGTCCGGTGTCGCTTCCTCCTCTCGGCGCAAGATACACTAGCCCCTACCGCTCGCCTCAAACTACTCACACCTCGCCGGTGCTCCACGGCCCCACTCAGGCTCATACCTCCTCGCCATTACCTCGGCCTCTGCGGTGGTCCATTATTTCAGATTGATTGCGCCCGATTCTGATCAATTCTAGCCAACTTGCGCGACAGTCCCTCACACTGTGGTCCAAATGAGCCACACTCAAAATACCTACGCCTTCGGTCCAACATCCTCCCCAATGAGCCTTCCCAATTACAATGCGGTGGTCCTCGCTCAGCAAAGAACAAACCTACCCGACCGATTCGCCCACTCGGTCTAGCCCTTTTACATTGATTACCGACGACCCGTAAGACCCAAAACTCCTTTTATGACGGTTCCTATCCATACCACGCCTCACGAGACTCTTTAATGCCCTCGGCAACCTTCGCTTTTCAACCGTAATCAAATTCACGCTCTCGTCAACGCGCAATTATCGACCTCGGTTCGTCTCGCAGCCATCCTCGAAACGAACACACCTTCCTGCTCAAGAGCCACCATACCGGTGCATACCGACTCACCTCGAAACTTCGGCCTCATACTCGATATAGATTTGCTCCTCGACTAACTTCGTAAATGCTTTCCATTGCTCATTTATGTAGTTAGCTCTGACGCATTTTTCGATAAGCGGCCCAAAATAGTCCCATGTCGTCTTCATTGCGGTATTTGACCGCGGAGCCACCACCGGTATGACTCATCCGAGAAGTGTACGATCCCTTTAATTTCTCCTCACCGTTAGGTCTAGATCGTCCATAATCCGCTCATGCGCTTCCTTCACCAATACTCAAGAAGGTGGGAGCAACACCGAGACACCTCGGAAGAATTCAATTTCATTTGTCAAGTCGCTCGCACAGATTTCCTAGCTCCTACGCCTCCACCGCCTCCACTACCTCTCTAAAACCCGCAGCATCGCTTTGGACATCGTGATCATCGCCGGTTCTGTTCTAGAACTCACTACCTCCACCGGTGACTAACCCAGATCTCATTCTCGAACCCCGCCTGTAACCTACGGGCTCGAAAATATCATCCCACCGCGACCACGCCCACGACCACGCCCACCTCGGTACTCATGACTAAATCTCGCCCCGATTAAAGAATTTTATGTATCACATTATTCCAATCGTGTTTAAAGCAAAGTTTTATGAAATTTTAAAGAAGCTTTGTTTTCATGAGTCCACGAGTCCTATTAGTTTAGGTCTCTAAAGTAGTCTTACTAGCCACCAATCATGTCAATCACAACAAATAGTACGGGTACTTACAGGCGAATCGGTGCGGTGGACTCGGTGCCATGCCCTTCAAATCATACTTTTAAAATGTAATACTTGAAAATTATAGTTTTAAAACATTTTGGGCCTCGGGCCACAAAAAACTTTTGAACTTAGCTCGATATTATTAAATGTAACACCCAAACCCTGACAAGACACCACGTCCGAATACGGTATGTTACGGAAAACATGTTTGTGAGAGGTTAAATTTTTCGCTAAAAGCCGAGTGGAACACAGTGTACTTTGGGAGACAATTTGAGTAGACTTGTTTGAAATCAGATGAAGTATTTGAAACCCTAGATTTTGAAATCCTAACCAGAATGTGTGGTTAAACGAGTTTAAACCATTTAGACCTTAGTAGTTTCTTAGTGTTACTTAAAACCTTATTAGACTTAGGAGTAATACAAGTTTGATTTTAAAAAAAAAAATCACTCGAATTTGCTTACTATAAAGACATAGTGTGATACCCGATGGTATGGTTTAAAAACATATTGCGTTTATCATTTGAAATCATTATCTTTCCAAGTTTTAGTAAAATTCATACCAACTTGTTTTGTTAAGGCACATTAAAATCTAATTAAAACATAAATATCACCAAAACATAAATTAAAGGCCTTTTACAAATCCAAAATAAAACCCAAATAAAGTAAATAAGCCAAAGTACCCAAATTCAATAGTCCTTTATTAAAGCATGGCATGTGCACCCCGAGTCCATCCTGCTCCATGTCCGATCACGAGTCACCGAAATGTCAAAGGAGAGGGTGAGTCGAATGACTCGATGTGTAAATCCCGCCCCAAGAACAACATGCTAACACACATCATACAAAGCAACATAATTAATGCAACCCGATCCTAACCATCCATATCGCTTTTCTACCCCGTGTGGTACCAAACCACTTGGTGGTGCCAAACCACTGGTGACATATAGTCACAATGTGTTACTAAAACACCGGTGTCCCAAAGACACAATATCCGCCAATGTGGTACCAAACCACCGTGTCCTAAAGACACAATTGTGCTACTAAAGCACGGTGACCGTCACAAATCAGATGATGGGGCCAACCCATCGTGTGATACCAAATCACTAGCAGACGATCCCATATCTCATGTGGGGCCAACCCACTGGTTAAACCACAGGGGACAAGTCGCAATGAGGTGCCAAACCTCTGGTGACCCAAAGTCACAAAGTGTGCTACTAAAGCACCGTGCTCGTCAAGACAAAATATCACCGCCCCTCCACTCAGATCACCCATCAACATACCACACTCATGTAATCATGCATATCATGTAATCATGCATATCATGCTATTATGTCTAACCTCATATCCCATGTCACATATAGCCACGACCATGGTATCACATAGATCATCAAGAAACTCATAATAATAATACCGACTTACCCGAGTCCGTAATCATACCCATTAGGGTACCATATCAATCATCACCGCTTTCATTAATCATCACATGTGTTATTAATCATATTACTAAATGTATGTGTTGGTTTACACACCGACTTAGCGAAGGTATTAATCTCTAAAATTGATTTCATCCCTTGATCACTTCTACAACTCAAATCCTACAATCGCCGTAGAAAGGGTTAACATCAACCCAATACCATTCGTCAACAACGTAAATAACCCAAGGGGTTATGTTAAATCCTACCTCTGCGAATGGTTCTTGTTTCCAATCAACCCGAACCAATAATGCCTCTTACCAACCGATCACACCCTAGAAAAGAATAATGATTAATCTCTCCTCATGACTTAACTTAAAGAAAAATTAAACGAATCGGATACAACACCCTTCTTACCACCACTTACCCAACGATCGACCAAAGAACTGAGGCTACGCTTGAGTGCTTCGAATCCCGGATGTCCTATGACAAAACGATTCCAACCAAATTAATGCCATAAAACAAACACCAAAACCAACACTTACCCCCTTCTAGATGCCGATAGAGAACAGAAGCCTTACCCAAAAAGCATTCGGCCTAACCCAAGAACCTCCTCCAAGGCTTGAAAACGAACTACCAAAAGCAATCCACACCACCCTTAGATTCGCCAAAGAACAAAACAAAAGGGAAGGGAAGATTCGCCAACACAAGGAGGATTCGCTAATCGGTTTTGGAAAAGAGATGAAACGAAGAGAGATGAGTGGAGAGGGTCACTTTCGATTTTGATGAAGAGAAAATGGATGATGTAGGCTTTTGGTGAAATATGTTACGGTTAATAAGGAGAGAAGAAGGTGGTTTTGGTTTACAAGCAACAAGAGAAGAAAGGGTCTCTAGTTTCGCTTTGCACACGAGAGGAGAAGAAGGAAGAAACAAGGTTTACTTTCGGCAATAAGGTGCTAGAGGTTTCGCTTAACTAAATTGAAAAAAGAAAAGGAGGTAGGAGGGCATTGGCTAACAATCAAAAGGGAGAAAAAATGATAATGGAGTGCTTGGTCTGCTAAAACAAAGAGAAGAAACAAAACAAAACAAAGAAGCAATTTGACAACTAGGCTTTGTCTTCACGAAGGAAAGATGGAGGAATTTACTTGGAAAGTTTCGCTTGCTTTTGAGAGAAGAAGAATTTGGCTTACCAAAAGAAGAAATGGGAAAAGGAAATGTTTTTTGACAAAAGAGGGACTTTAGCTTACCAAAATGACCAAAAAATGCACCAAAATGCAAAGGCATATTCTGGCCTTCCCTCTCCCACACTAAGTCACCACTTCCTCCAACTCCCCTAAATTTCGCCACAATCCCCCAAAGCTCCCATTCACTCATTTGAAATGAGTGGACCAAGTCCTCCTCCCTTTGCTCTCCACCATCCAAGTCACCACTTGACCAAGTCCAAGGTAGAGTTTAAATCATCCACAACCTCCTCCTATGCCGTCCAAAATAAGTGACAAAAAGGGACTCACGCTTGAACTCTGGACCTCCCTCACATGTGGATGACGCCACACCAAGCTCCTCCCTTGCCACTCGCCACTCTTCACTTGTGCAATAAAATACCAAAGAAAACCCTTATACCCTAGCTCCAACAAACTCCTCCGACTTGACACCCAAAAACCAAAATTTTCCCATTCACTTAAGCACACTCCTAGGCTACAATTAAGCCCTATAACACCAAATAGCAACACAAAGACACTAAACACATGCAATAACATGCAACAACAAAATAGCCCCTAACCCGGATATTACGCCTACTTCTTAAAATAATTTCGACTCAAAATTACCCGATCGAAGAGTTATGTATTCTTTGCCTCATCATATCCTCGGGTTCCCACGCTTCTTCTTTCACGCCATGATTCCGCCTAAAGGACCTTAACCAAAGGCACGGACTTCTTACGTAGAACCTTCACATCCCGATCTAAAATCTGTACAGGCTCTTCCTCTATGGACATATCTGGATTTACCTCGATCTCTTCTACTGTTACCACATGTGATGGATCGGAACGATATCGACGAAGCATCGAAACGTGGAACACGTCGTGAATCTGACTTAGCTCTGCTGGCAACTCGAGCTGATATGCAACTGGTCCCACTCGTCTTAATACCTTATACTACCCAATAAACCTCGGACTCGACTTGCCTTTCTTCCGAACCTCAACACCTTCTTCCAAGGCGAGACCTTGTAAACACTCGATCCCCACAAGAACTCTATATCTTTCGCTTAAGATCGGCATAAGACTTCGCCGGTCGAAGCTTCCTTTAATCGAGCTCAATCACTTTAACCTTGTCCTCGGCCTCGCCTACTAACCTCGTCCCAACAATGGCGTTCACCAACTCCGTCCAACACGTAGGTGAGCGACACTTCCTACCATACAACGCCTCATACGGTGCCATCTTGATGCTCGCTTGGTAGTCCGTTGTTGTAGGCGAATTCAGCTAACAGAGATACTCCTCCCAACCTACCCTCAAGTCCAAAACACACCTCAAGCATGTCCTCCAATATCAGATAACTCTTTCCGATCGCCCGTCGATCTGCGGATGAAATGCCGTCTTTGAAATCTAACTGTACCCAGAGCTCGATGCAAAGCCTTCCGAACCTTGACGTGAATCTGGATCCCTATCCGAGATGATCGACACGGTACCCGTGCAGCCTCACAATCTCGACACATACAACTTCGCCAACCTCAAAGTGAGTAATCCACCTCACCGGAATAAAGTGAGCTGATTTAGTCACCGATCCACAATTACCCAAACCAATCCTTCTTGCTCGGTGTAGCGGTAATCCAACGATTAAATCCATAGTTATTCTTTCCCACTTCCATTATGGAATCTTCACCGGTCAAGCAACCTGACGGCAATCGGTGCTCACTTTGACTTGTCGACATGTCGCACTTACCCACAAACTCGGGCCACCTCCCTTTTCGCATCTTACCACCGTAATCGCCACGAGATCCCTATACATTTTGCTACCTCCGGATGCATAGCGTAGGGTCATATGAGCATCCCAAGAATCTTTGCCTCAATTCAGATCTCTCGGCATACAAGCCTCCCACGAAACACGTAACCCCATCACTTTGGACAAGTCAGAACCCTTCAAACCCTCATTCTGCACTTGTGTCCTCTGCGACTCAAAACTTCATCCAACAACCGCTTTTCTCGATCCGCTCAACCTAAGTAGGCTTAACTCGCAGCTACGCGAGAATACTCCCGTCATCGTATAAACTCAAGTGGGCAAACAATGCTCTTAGATCTCGAAACAACCTTACGGCTCAACGCTGCGTCGCCACGGCGTTAGCCTTGCCCGGATGATACTCAATTGAGCAATCGTAGTCTTCAAGCAACTCAATCCATCTACCGCCTCAGATTCAAGTCTTTCCGAGTCAAGGTATTTCAGACTCTTATAGTCCAGATAGACTATCGATCTTTCTCCATACAAGTAATGCCTCCATATCTTTAAGGCAAATACCACACCGCTAGCTCCAAATCGTATGTAGGATAATTTACCTCATGTGGCCTCGGTGTTGCGGGATCGTAAGCCACCACCTTCCCTTCCTCATCAAGACACAACCTAAGCCTCAGATGTGATGCATCGCAAAGACATCAGAAATTCCTTACCGACCTCGGGTTGAATCGAACCGAGCTTCAAAACAAAATATTCTTTAACTTATCGAAGCTCTCCTGCCGCTTCTCGGTCAAATAAATGGAACTCCCTTTCTCAACAATTTGGTCATCGGTACGCAATTAACGAGAAACCTCTACAAACCTTCTAGAGTATCCCGCCAACCCCGTAAAACTCAATCTCCGCCATCGACTTAGGCGGCTTCCAATCCGTAACGGCCTCTATCTTTCGAGGATCCACTCTAATCCCTCACCGATACTACATGACCCAAGAATGTCACCTCTCCGAGCTGAACTCAGATTCTCGAACTTCGACAGAAATGCTTTCTCCCTTAGAATCTGCAATACCACCCGTAAATGAGCGTCATGCTCTTCCTCGATCCTTGAGTATACCAAGATGTCGCCGATAAAACCACCACGAACCGATCTAGATATCGTTGGAACACCCTATTCATCGATCCATGAAAGTCACGGTAAGTTAGTCAACCCGAACGGCATAACCAAGAACTCAAAGTGCCCATACCGAGTACGAAATGCCGCCTTACGATATCCGCCTCTTTACCTTCAACTGGTGATACCTGCACCTTAGGTCGATCTTGAGAAAACCGACGCCCCTTTCACCGATCAAACAAGTCATCTATCCGAGGTAGTGGATACTTGTTTTGATCGTCACTTATTTAGTTGGCGGTAGTCTATGCACATCCGCATAGTACCATCTTTCTTCTTTACAAAGAGTACCTCGGCGCTCCCATACGGCGAAATACTTGGCCTCGATAAAACCTCGGTCCAATAACTCCGGATTTGAGCCTTAAGCTCCACTAATTTTTAGGTGCCATCCTGCATTTGAGCAATGGATACGGTGCGCTCCTGTAATGATCTATTCCGAATTCTACCTCTCGATCCGTGGCAAACCCTAAGCTCCTCAGAAACACATCAATAAATTCCCCAATTGTCCGAACGGTCTCCACAAAGAGCCTCCTTAGCTTCCAAGGCATACACATGCACCACATATGCTTCGCAATTCTTCGACCATTTTCTCGCCAGAGCGAGATACCACATTGATGATAGTTTCTCCTATTCATCGATCGAACTACTTCATCACCTCACCAGTGTTTAGAACCATGCGCTTAGCACAATCCAACTTCGCCGATACTTACCACCGGTCCATTCCGAGAATTAGATCGAACTCCCAAATGGCGCTCCATCGATCACCTCAAATACTACCCCTTGGAGTTCTAGAGGTATCGCCTCTATACGCTTTGTTCTACCACTACAGAGTGACCTAGAGGGCTTATTACTCATCCGCCTAGAAGATATCTCGAGTCTAAATTCATTGTCTCTACTATACCATCGGCAACATAAGAGTGTGTAGACCCCACATCAATTAAAGCAAGATAAGGAGAACCAAAATCAAAAGCGTCTGGTGATGACGTCCCAGTCGTCGCCTCCTCCTGCGCCTCGCGGCATACACTAGCCCCTACCTGGCCTCAAAACTACTCAACCTCTCCTGGTGCTCCACTGGCCCACCGTAATCATACCTCCTCGCCATTACCTCGGCCCTCTGCGGTGGTCCATTATTTCAGTATTGATTGCGCCCGATTCTCGGATGAATTCTAGCCAACTTGCGCGACAAATTCTCACACGGTGGTCCAAATGAGCCACACTCAAAATACCTCGCGCCTTGGTCCAACATCCTCCCAATGAGCCTTCCCACAATCGGTTATAATGCGGTGGTCCTGCTTAGCAACAACAAACCTACCCGTGATTCGCCCACCTTGTCTAGCCCTTTTCGTTGATTACCCGACGACCCGTAAGACCCAAAACTCCTTTTATGACGGTTCCTATCCATACCACCTCCTCACAGACTCTTTAATGCCCTCGGCAACCTTCGCCTTTTCAACGAATCCGCAAATTCACGCCTCTTTGGCGCAATTATCGACCTCGCCTCGTCTCGCAGCCATCCTCAAACGAACACACCTTTCCTGTTCAAGAGCCACCATACCCGGCATACCGACGACCTTTCGAAACTCGGCCTCATACTCGATATAGATTTGCTCCCTGGACTAACTTCGAAATGCTTTCCATTGCTCATTTATGTAGTTAGCTCCGACGCATTTTTTCGATAAGCGGCGAAAATAGTCCCATGTCGGTCTTCAACAATGCGGCTTTCCGGACCGTGAGCCACCATCTGGTATGACTCATCCCTAGAAGTGTACGATCCCTTTAATTTCTCCTCACCGTTAGGTCTAGATCGTCCATAATCCGCTCTGCTTCCGGCCAATACTCAAAGAAGGCTGGAGCAACACCGAGACACCTCGGAAGAATTCACCCCATTTGCCCAAGTCGCCAGCATGATTTCCTAGCTCCCACGCCTCCACCCTCCCAGCCTACCTCTCTAAAACCCGCAACATCGCCTCAGACATCGCATCATCGCTTGGTCTCGTTCCTAGAACTCACTACCTCCACTGGTGGCGGAACCAGATCTCATTCTCTCAACCCCCGCCTGTAACCTCACGGGCTCGAAATAGATCATCCTACTGCGACCACGCCCACGACCACGCCCACCTCGGGTACTCATGACTAAATCTCAATCGATTAAAGAATTTTATGTATCACCATTATTCCAATGTGTTTAAAGCAAAGTTTTATGAAATTTTAAAGAAGCTTTGTTTTCATGAGTCCACAGAGTCCTATTAGTTTCATCTCTAAAGTAGTCTTACTAGCCACCAATCATGTCAATCACAACAAATAGTACGGGTACTTACTGGACGAACTGAGTGGGTGACTCGGTGCCATGCCCTTCAAATCATACTTTTAAAATGTAATACTTGAAAATTATAGTTTTAAAACATTTTGGGCCTCGGGCCCACAAAAGCTTTTGAACTTAGCTCGATATTACAAATGTAACACCCCAAACCCCGACAAGACACCACGTCCGAACTGTATGTTACGGAAAACATGTTTGTGAGAGGTTAAATTTTTCGCTAAAAGCCGAGTGGAACACAAAGGTACTTTGGGAGACAATTTGAGTAGACTTGTTTGAAATCGGATGAAGTATTTGAAACCCGAGATTTTGAAATCCTAACTGTAATGTGTGGTTAAACGAGTTTAAACCATTTAGACCTTAGTAGTTTCTTAGTGTTACTTAAAACCTTATTAGACTTAGGAGTAATACAAGTTTGATTTTAAAAAAAATCACTCAATTTGCTTACTATAAAGACATAGTGTGATACCCGATGGTATGGTTTAAAAACATATTATGTTTATCATTTGAAATCATTATCTTTCCAAGTTTTAGTAAAATTCATACCAACTTGTTTTGTTAAGGCACATTAAAATCTAATTAAAACATAAATATCACCAAAACATAAATTAAAGGCCTTTTACAAATCCAAAATAAAAACCCAAATAAAGTAAATAAGCCAAAGTACCCAAATTCAATAGTCCTTTATTAAAGCATGGCATGTGCCCCCGAGTCCATCCGGCTCCATGTCCGCATCACGAGTCACCGAAATGTCAAAGGAGAGGGTGAGTCGAATGACTCGATGTGTAAATCCCGCTCCCAAGAACAACATGCTAACACACATCATACAAAGCAACATAATTAATGCAACCCGATCCTAACCATCCATATCGCCTTTTCTACCCCGTATGGTACCAAACCACTTTGGTGGTGCTAAACCACCGGTGACATATAGTCACAATGTGTTACTAAAACACCGTGTCCCAAAGACACAATATCCGGCCAATGTGGTACCAAACCACCGGTGTCCCAAAGACACAATTGTGCTACCAAAGCACCGGTGACCAAGTCACAAATCCGATGATGGGGCCAACCCATCGTGTGATACCAAATCACTAGCAGACGATCCCATATCTCATGTGGGGCCAACCCACAGTGGTTAAACCACGGGGACAAGTCGCAATGAGGTGCCAAACCTCTGTGACCCAAAGTCACATAGTGTGCTACCAAAGCACTTGGTGCTCGTCGACACAAAATATCACCGCTCCCTCCACTCGTATCACCCATCAACATACCACACTCATGTAATCATGCATATCATGTAATCATGCATATCATGCTATTATGTCTAACCTCATATCCCATGTCATATATAGCCACAGCCATGGTATCACATAGATCATCAGTAAACTCATAATAATAATCTTGACTTACCCGAGTCCGTAATCATACCCATTAGGGTACCATATCAATCATCACTGTTTCATTAATCATCACACAGGTTATTAATCATATTACTAAACAGAAGTGTGTTGGTTTACACACCTGACTTAGCGAAGGTATTAATCTCTAAAATTGATTTCCGTCCCTTGATCACTTCTACAACTCAAATCCTACAATCGGCCAGAGAAAGGGTTAACATCAACCCAATACCATTCGGTCAACAACGTAAATAACCCAAGGGGTTATGTTAAATCCTACCTCTGCGAATGGTTGGTTTCCAATCAACTCGAACCAATAATGCCTCTTACCAACCGATCACACCTAGAAAAGAATAATGATTAATCTCTCTCATGACTTAACTTAAAGAAAAATTAAACGAAATTGGATACAACACCCTTCTTACCACCACTTACCCAACGATCGACCAAATAAGCGAGGCTACGCTGAGTGCTTCAATCCGGATGTCCTATGACAAAACGATTCCAACCAAATTAATGCCATAAAACAAACACCAAAACCAACACTTACCCCTTCTAGATGCCGATGAGAATGTAAGCCTTACCCAAAAAGCATTCGCAGATAACCCAAGAACCTCCTCCAAGGCTTGAAAACGAACTACCAAAAGCAATCCACACCACCCTTAGATTCGGCCAAAGAACAAAACAAAAAGGGAAGGGAAGATTCGGCCAACACAAGGAGGATTCATTAACCGGTTTTGGAAAAAGAGATGAAACGAAGAGAGATGAGTGGAGAGGGTCACTTTCGGTTTTGATGAAGAGAAAAATGGATGATGTAGGCTTTTGGTGAAATATGTTACGGTTAATAAGGGAGAGAAGAAGGCTGGTTTTGGTTTACAAGCAACAAGAGAAGAAAGGGTCTCTAGTTTGACTTTGCACGAGAGGAGAAGAAGGAAGAAACAAGGTTTACTTTCAAAGAATAAGGTGCTAGAGGTTTCGCTTAACTAAATTGAAAAAAAGAAAAGGAGGTAGGAGGGCATTCGGCTAACAATCAAAAGGGAGAAAAAAAATGATAATGGAGTGCTTGGTTCGGCTAAAACAAAGAGAAGAAACAAAACAAAACAAAGAAGCAATTTCTTACAACTAGGCTTTGTCTTCACGAAGGAAAGATGGAGGAATTTACTTGGAAAGTTTCTTGCTTGCTTTGAGAGAAGAAGAATTTCTTTACCAAAAGAAGAAATGGGAAAAGGAAATGTTTTTTTGACAAAAAGAGGGGACTTTAGCTTACCAAAAATGACCGAAAAAAATGCACCAAAATGCAAAGGCATATTCGGCCTTCCCCTCTCCCACACTAAGCCGTCACTTCCCCTCCAACTCCCCTAAATTTCGCCACAATCCCCAAAGCTCCCATTCACTCATTTGAAATGAGTGGACCAAGTCCTCCTCCCCACTTTGCTCTCCACCATCCAAGTCACCACTTGACCAAGTCCAAGGTAGAGTTTAAATCATCCACAACTCCTCCCTCCTATGCCGTCCAAAATAAGTGACAAAAAGGGGACTCTGCTGCTTGAACTCTGGACCTCCCTCACATGTGGATGACGCCACACCAAGCTCCTCCTTGCCACTCGCCACTCTTCACATGTGCAATAAAATACCAAAGAAAACCCTTATACCCTAGCTCCAACAAATTCCCGACTTGACACCCAAAACCAAAATTTTCCCATTCACTTAAGCACACCCTAGGCTACAATTAAGCCCTATAACAATCAAATAGCAACACAAGACACTAAACACATGCAATAACATGCAACAACAAAATAGCCCCCTAACCCGGGATATTACAACTTGGTTCCTAAGTATCCTAATTCAAGTAGAATTCCTCCTAGGATGTTTAAGTATACTTAGGAATGTGTTTCTTTGTCTCCAAGCATCCAAATACGAGTGAAATTCCTCTTTCCATGACAGTAAGTAAGCCCATGGCACACGCCTGTAAGTCGCCTTGAGTAGTGTCTCGATTTTGTCGATTGGGGCACGGCGGTAATTCGTGGTATGGCCGTGTGAAGTAAATGGCAAGGCACGACCGTGTGGCTTGAAGTCCAGGCCGTGTCGATTGCTTGGGTTGGCCCAATTTGGTCCGCTTTAAGCCTGCTTTACGTTCTTTTTTCCTTAGGTGCTTTCCGAGCATAAGACATGAAAAGAAAGGATTAACAGCACCTTTTTACATAAATCAGGGATAAATCATCCAAAAGCATACTCAATGTGGGATTAAAATATGTTACTTTTATGGTTTATCATATACAATAGCGATATTGAAGCTGCCGCTCGTAAGAATCGCAGAGAATTTAGGAGAGCCCTAAATTACACAGAAGAAGAGCGAGAAGATAGATCCAATCCTACTGAAGGGATGGACGAGAATAATCCACCGCTAGATGTGGAAAAAAACAATGCTCCGCGTACTATGTATGACTATGCTAAGCCTCATTTAACAGGAGCTGAATGTAGTATTGTTAGGCCTGCTATAGCTACTAATAATTTTGAATTAAAGCCTAACACAATACAAATGATTCAAAAATTTGTTCAATTTGATGGTTTGCAGGAGGAAGACCCGAATACTCATATAGCCAATTTTTTAGAGTTTTGCGATACTTTCGAAATAAATGGCATTTCTGATGATGCCATTCGTCTTTGGTTATTTCCCTTTTCATTAAGGAATAAAGCCAAATAGTGGTTATACTTGTTACCACGAGGGTCAATCACTACATGGGACCAAATGACCAAAAAATTTTTATTAAAATATTTCCCACCGCCAAAAGCCGCCAAATTACAGAATGATATCTCTTGTTTTGTGCAGATGGATTTAGAAACATTATACGACGCTTGGGAGACATACAAGGATCTCTTGAGAAGGTGTCCACAGCATGGTCTACCCTTGTGACTACAAGTCCAAACTTTCTATAATGGTGTAAACCCCTCAATGAGGCAACTACTCGATTCAAATTACCGGGTGGATCCTCGAACAATGTAACTCTGAAGCGACCTACGATTTCATTGAAGAGATGTCACTAAATAACTATCAGTGGCAAGTTACAAGGACAAAACTGACAAAATCATCCAGAGTCAGGGAAACACAAAAAATCGTTTCCAAGAAATAGAGAAAATAATTAAAAGCAACAAGAACCGAGTCAGGGAACTTACTAAGTCAGTCAAGGAAGCCACTAATGCAGTCGAACGACTCGTAAAGCTAATGTCAGAACGACCACAAGGACGTCTACCAAGTATCACTGAGATTAACTCAAGGGAGCAAATTAAAGCCATCTTAGTTCATGACAGTAAGGGGTTAGATGAACCCAATCCAATACAAGAAAACAAGGTAGACAAAGTTAAGGTAGAGGAAACACAAGAAAAGTGAAAATCGATAATTAAGGAGTACCAACCTCACATACCTTATCCCGAAGCGATGAAAAGAGACGATTCAGAAGAACAGTTCGGTAAGTTTCTTAAACTCTTAAAGAAATTACATATTAACTTACTCTTCTCGAAGCTCTTTTTCAGATGCCAGACTCGAAGAAATTTTTAAGACAGCTCTTGACTAACAAACGTAAATTAGACGAAGAGCACCATGTGGAATTGAACGCAGCATGCTCAGTAATGTTACAAAATAGACTATCGTGAAAACTAAAAGATCCTGGGAGTTTTACAATTCCATGTTTAATTGGTAGTTTAGCTATTGATAATGCATTAGCTGATTTAGGGGCAAGCATAAATGTCATGCCATATACATTATTTAAACAACTAGGTCTCGGGAAGCCCAAACAAATAAGGATGGGTATACAATTAGCTGATAAAACTGTTAGAATTCTTAGGGGCATTATCTAAGATGTTCTTGTCAAAATTGATAAATTTGTTTTCCCAGTAGATTTTGTTGTCTTAGATATGGATGATGATAATACAATCCCCTTAATTTTAGAAAGACCCTTCCTAGCAACTGCCAAGACTAAAATTGATGTTGCCACAGGAGAACTCATATTTTGTGTAGGTGACAAATCAATCAGTCTTCAAGCTCTTGACTCAGCCAGGAAAACAATCGATGAAGGTAAGAAAGTCCATATAGATGATAATCAATTTGTTCAACCTTTATCGCAGGAAACACCACAAAGACAACCCTGAGCCGACTCATAGATCCCAAATCGACAAAGAAGAATCATATGAGGATCAAAACCTTAAGGTCGATAGACTAGAAGACCAGAGGACACACGTCAAAGAAGAACCTGATTGCTGTAAAATAGTCTAGTTTTAATATTTATAAAAAGTGATCAAACACAGATCGATATTGTGACAACGATAAAGGCAAGCGCACCTATCGAACAAAGAGTATAGCTCGTGCAAGAATATCTTATCAAACCCAAGGAACCTAAAAGTACTACTACTCACTTTCTTTCTATTATTTAGCCTAAAATATGGAGTGATTGGTTTATTAAACTAAAACAAATGAAATATTTAAACTAAATGGAAAGACAAAAGAAACAAAACTTTAGGAAAAGACGTTGAAGAAAACTCAATTGATAAAGATGATACCTTCGGGAAGAATCCACCTATGACTTTACTTATTATCTACCTTTTCAATTCATATGATTTCTTTACTTAGCTTGATCCGTGAGACTCCCTAACCTATTTTAAACCTTCTCTCGAAGTGAATAACGTCTAACCTTACGTTAATTAGTGGAACTCTCGTTCTCTTATAATAACCCCCTAAGGAAGCAGTAAATCGATCACTGGACTCCCATATTAGGTTTCACCCTAATCCGATAAAATCTCGTAACCCTATCTCTAGGCGCCGGATCAACTCTGCTTAATTATGCTAGATCTACTCTTAGGAAGGGTCTATTCCTCCTCCACCTAAGCACATCAGATAAAGTTAAGCAACATAATTAAGAGAAAACTAAGTATTTATCATATAAACCGAAAGAATTAAATAACAAAATCCATCATAGGTTTCATCCCCTTCAGGTATCTGAGGGATTTAGTTCATAATTAAACAAGAAAACATCTCAAGAGAAAAGATAAAACAAAACATAGGAAATCCTTAAAACCCCCTGAAGGAATTGAAGAGAATACCCTCCGTCTTGAGTAGAATTCTGACTCTTCAAGATGGATCAATTGGCTATCTTCGTGACAATCTCTAAACGAGTAAAGCTCTGGCAGAAAATTCTGCTAAAACTTGATGACCTTGAATTGCTGCCGTGGATTGTTTATATAGACCTTTGGGATGCTTTTCTTGACTCCTAAGTACTCGTAATTCAGGTATAATTCGTCCTAGGTGCTTGAGTAGACTTAGGATTACGTTTCTTGGGCTCTAAGCATCCTATTCCGAGTGAAATTGCTCTTTCCCGGGACAGGGGCACGGCTAAGGCACGCCCGTGTAAGTTGCGGTCCAGCCCGTGTCTCTATTCTATCGATTTAGGCACGGCTATGACACGCCCATGTAATATATGGGTAGATGCCGTGCTTCGGTTCTACCAATTAGGACACCATAGTGTACATCGGGTTAAGCCGTGTTGGGCTTTTTGTCGACGAGGCACGATGCGTGTAAATCGAGGTGTGACCGTGTGCAATCTAAATATTGGGGCATGGTAGTGTGGCATGAAGTCCGTGTCCGCCGACTTCTTGGGTTGGCCCAATTTGGTTCAGATAAGCCCGCTTTTACGTTCTTTTTATCCTTAGGTGTTCTTCCGAGTATAAGACATGAAAAGAAGGGATTAAGAGCATCTTTTTACATAAATTGAGGGCTAAATCATCCAAAAGCATACTAAATATGAGGTTAAAATGTGTTACTTTTACGGTTTATCAAATATCCCTACACTTACGCTTTTGCTTGTCCTCAAGCAAAATTCTCGATTTATAATTAAAACGAACTTTCCAAAATTCATAATTCCTATTGACAATGCCTCCTCATAATTCATAGATAATTTATGCATGGATTATTTAACTCGAAGTGCCCTAAAGATTCAATTACGATAAGTCATACCTTTATAGCCTGAAACCGTAGGTGTCTCCCTTTATCTAAGTAATTACCTTTGATTCAAAACCGACAAGGACCGACATCCTCACTAAAGATTCAATCAAATCACTCAAAAGTGTTTAAGGTTCAAGAATAAGCACTCTAAGTCAAACTTGAAAAGTTAATCTCATAAGCTTGCCTGAAAATCAAATCTCCACCACTGTATATGAGATGATAAATGATCAAAAGGTCTTTATTAGGGTTGTAACGGGGCTAAGGTTAAAGGTGTGGATAAAGGCTGAATTAGAAGGTTAGAATCAAGATTGGATTTACCAATTACCTAACTAGAAACAATGAACTAATATAAGTACTTGCATTAATTAAAAGCTAATAAGAATACTATAATACTTCAATACGAGCTCTTCTTCAATCAATTGGAATTTAGATACATGAGCTCTAAATTTTGATTGATTTTTTTATTTTTTATTTTTTAAGAACAAACTAAAATATTACATCATAAATGATAAGCGTAACTCTTGAACTAATATAATTCGGTAATTTAATCAAATCAAACCTTGATTAAAGGGTAGTCAAAAGAATGGTGATAACAAATATAAAGGGATTTTGGGTTGATATTAGTGGGCGAGTCAATAAAAAGGTTATTAGGAGTCAACGGGGTGCACTAGGGGTTAACTTGTGAAGGTAGGCTTTTTAGTGGAGTAAATGGGTTAAACCTAGGTGCCTTTATCATCTCAGTGTATCAAATCATTAATGTGGTCTCGACATGTATAAACGAGGCAAGTTCTAGAATAACAGTTAAAAGTTGACACACTCATAATCAATTAAAGTGAGCATAAAAAAAAGGTATATGCTCTATAAGGCTCAGAATCTCACAAAAAATTATGGGTGTTTTGACATCAATCCTTATAAATTTTGAACTTTAAGGTGATACTCAAATTAGGTTCAACAACCTGTCAAAATTTTTTTTTAAAAAGTAGACTTATCATGCTCGATTCTCTAGTATCCTTCAAATTTAATCATCAATGTACAATTAACTATGATTTAATTAAAGACATATCAATAATGATCATAAATCATTAGAAATTTCATCCTAATTAATAATATGAGAAAAATACTTAAGATCAAAACTAATTTCAGGGTTTTTCAAATAGTATCATAGTTAACCCCCACACTTAAGATGTACATTGCCCTCAATGTTCAGAGATAGATAATGATAGTTATGAGATAAATCAAAAGAGAAGGGGGAAAGTGATACTTCTTGAATTTATGGATGAAGTCCAAAATACAATCCTCGAGTGACTTTTATATGAATGTGTGCTTATACGACGTGTAATTGATTTTGCAAAGTCACTTAGTTAATAATTGTTTTTTTTGAATAGGGATTGCTTATAAGGTTAGATAGAAAATGGTAGGAAAATACAATAATAATAATAAATAATAAATAATAAAATACTAATGAAAGTTTAAATTGAAAACATCGTTCGATGATAAAAATAATAAATTTAAAATTCAGAAAAGTTGATGCCAAATAGCAATTTATGAGGACTCAAAGGTCTTCATCGTCAATTGGATCATGTGGAGGTGTTGGTGGTGATATATGAAAGTGATGGCAGATTTGCTGCAGGGTAGCCTCAATCCCATCAAAGCGCCGGCGATGTCGATTACACTCACCGGGTGCAAGATCGCTCGAATTGTGTGAGGCATGTTGAGATATCAGCCAATGAAGTTACTGAAGATGATGGTTGCTGGTTCAAAACTTGTGGGACATCATCAGTAATGTCCGCGAGTATCTCCTCCTCTGTTGCTAGTCTGTATTGAGGGGGGTCCATCCCTCGACGATGCTTGATCATTTTCATGTGTAACATCGTCTGGATCCCCTGAGGTGTCATATGTTCGATTAGTGTAAGTGAGGACCTCTGATGATCTGTGTTGAGGATTCCAAAGTGCCGTTCCAAAAGCATTATGTACGGTCCCATTGATAGGATTCCCTTTCTATACGCCTCCGTCTGGTGCTGTATTGCACATGCAATAAAATATGCCCCATCGAAAACATGTCATTCGGACATGCATGATAAGAAGTAGACATCCTGTTTATTAACGACGCCGGTGCTCTCTTTACGGCTTGTAATGGTATGAGCAAGGATAGCATGAATGTACCTGAGAGCTGGAGAAAGGGAGGTTGCCTTAGAATGACTGGGATTATAGGTTTTTATAGTGGGTTGTAGTTTTTGCCAGCATTTGAGTGGTTCACAGTAGAGCTCTCGGTCTAAATCGTCTAATGGGTTTTTTTCTATGAATTCGGGTGTGTAAAGTTCGAGTGCCATTCCGAATTGAGGTACACTTAGTTGACGAACTGAGCCTCCCAGACGGAATTGGATGGTGTCGGCATCGTCAAAGTGCGTCATTACTGTTTGAAGTGTGAATGTAGCACAGGATTCAAGGGTAAGTTCCAAAAATGTGGGTTCATCGATGGCGAAGAAGTTTTCCCAAGGGTCGGTTGAGAGAAGTGCCTGAATATCAGTTTCGAGTTTGACTTGCCTCACTGCATTCCAGTCAATACGTCTACCAGTGCCGATAGGTCTCTTTCGGATCTTTATATAGCGCTCTTCTTGTGTTGCTTGAGGGAATCTGAGGAAAGGATGTCGAAGTTCGGTAGAGGCACTTGCGGAGGACGATCCAAATTTTTTTCTCTTCTTACTTGGAACGGATCGTTTAATACATGATGACATAATTCCTGAAAGTAATGAAAAGAGAACCACTTCCTTTAGATAGCCAGGAACTTACCTAAGCAAAATCAATTACTATTATTATAATTTCTTCTTCAAGAAAATATCAGCAACAATCATTTAGAATAATTACTCACTAAAATCATACTAAATAAAGTAATAAGGCTATACAAATAATTCATTGGAACCAGACATGTTGCATTATGATTTAAAGGCTAATTATGTTTTGCAATATATCATCAATTCGTCAATGATGAGAGCCAATAAAAGCTAACATGCATTAATAGTAAAGCAGAAAATGCATTAGATAATGGAAATCAACAATAAAAATAGAATAAAGCAACTAAGAAAAATAAAGCAACCAAGAAAAACATTAAAGCAAATGTATTGAAAAATCATGTTTTAACATAGACTAAACACAAATTGAAATAACTAAACAATATGAATCAGATTTTTAAGTCTAAAATCAAACAAAACTTTAAATAAAGAGAAGATATGCTAAAATGTGAAGAAAAAGGAACCAGGAGCGGTGGTGGGTGAGGTGCACGGGTGAAGGGCACGGCGGTGTAGCTGGGTTTCGTAGTGTGAGCACGGCCTGGTAGGGGCGTGGTGATTGCGGGCACGGTGGTGTTGCAGCCGTGTCAGTGGTTTGTGGTTGCTTCTTTGAGAAAGAATGGTTGGAAGGTGGTGGGTTGGGGGAAGGGGAATGATTTGGTGGCTGGATTGAAGAAAAGGGGTTTAGAATTTGAGTCTTAGGGTTTGGGGTTGGGAAAGGGGGTGATTATTTTAATATATAGGGAGGGTAACACGGCCTTCCTCCATGGCCGTGTTTAATTTGATTGCTTTTCGTGTTTTTTTTAAAATTGAGCGCAATTCAGGGTTTTTAGCACGTCCGTGTGTCAAATTGGCACGCCCGTGGTTGGTAAGTTAGTATGTTCACACGGTCGTGGTGCACGGCCGTGTTCTAAATGTGCTTAATAAGTCAAGATTATCTTCACGGCCGTGAGGCACGACCATGTCTTGTTGTCGCAGCCCGTGTTAGAGAAGAGAGGTTTTCCTGCTTGTACACTGCTATCCAGATACCTGTTACGTGCCATGTTAATGATCCCGTATTTTGTTAGACTTTTACAGAACATTGTTAATATGGTTAGTGTTCTGGTTGCCTCCCTAAAAGTGCTTGTTTATAGTCTTAAGCTAGACTCTCCTGCTTTCATTCTAAAGGAAGGCTCACTGAGCATAAACTCCTCTCTCGTATTCTAAAATCGCACCATTATAAATTTTAAGTCGGTGACCATTTACCTTGAACGTGCCTTTAGTGGGATGAGTTACCTCAATGGTGCCATGTGGAAATATTGTTTTGATCATGAATGGGCCTGACCATCTAGATTTTAACTTCCTAGGGAATAATTTAAGCCTTGAATTGTATAATAGGACTAGGTCTCCTACTTGAAATGTTTTGATTGCTTGAGGGGCATCATGACGTCGCTTTGTTGCTTCTTTGTACAACTTTGAGTTCTCATAGGCTTCCATTCTCCATT
The DNA here is from genome assembly GCA_025506655.1 of Gossypium rotundifolium. Classification (NCBI taxonomy): domain Eukaryota; kingdom Viridiplantae; phylum Streptophyta; class Magnoliopsida; order Malvales; family Malvaceae; genus Gossypium; species Gossypium rotundifolium. The sequence goes on along the minus strand of CP106731.1, from coordinate 116,714,081 downwards.
CATCTAACTCGCTTATCTACATCATTCTTCTCCTTCCCGCAAGGTCAAGGTCGATTTTAAAATTTTATTACCCGTAAAGCTTTGTGTTCTAACTCGAATGGTAGATGACAACTTTTTTCAGATATCTGAGCTTGTATGGGGATGTCCTAGAGGTGTTTTGAATGTCGTTCTATAAGCCCATAAAGCATCATCTATTTTAACGCCCAATCTTTTCTATTTGATTCAACTATTTTTCTAGAATGCACTTAAGCTCTCGGTTTGCTACCTCAACTTGCCCACTAGTTTGGGGATGATAAGGGTGGTCGCCTGTGTAGCATACCCCAAATTTCATTAAGACTTTTTCAAATTGTGTATTACAGAAATGAGTACCCTATCATCGATGATGGTTCTAGGTGTACCAATCGGAAAATAGTCTCTTGGGAAATTTAACTACAACCCTAGCATCATTGGTAGGTAAGGCTTCCGCTTCTACCCATTTTGACATGTAATCAATCGCTACTAGGATGTATTTATTTCCAAATGAACTCTGAATGGTCCCATAAAATCAATACCCCATACATCAAATATTTCACATGATAGCATATATGTTTGAGGCATTTCATCACGTTTAGAGATGTTACCTATTCTTTGGCATTTGTCACACGAGGTAACATACCTATTGGCATCTTTAAATAGAGTGGGCCAAGAAAAACCGATTCGAGTATTTTGTGTCTTTGCCTTAATACCATCGTAGTGTCCTCCCGATGGTCCCGAATGACAATGTTCCGTGATTTTTCTTGCCTCTCGTCTTGTAACGCATCTTCAATCACCGATCCGAACATATATGAAAGAAAGGGATCCTCCCAAAAATAATTTTTCACATCAGCAAAGAATCGCTTCTTTTGGTGATGTGTCAATTTTCTTGGTAGGATGTTAGCTGCTAGATAGTTTGCAATATTTGCAAACTAGGGTACCTTAGAATGCGTTATAGAAAAGAGCTGTTCTTTGGGAAACGAATCATTTATTTCATGTTCATCAAGCTCTTTGGTGTGTGGATTTTCGAGTCTTGAAAGATGATCTGCTGCGAGATTCTCAGCTCCCCTTTTATCCTGTATTTCCAAGTCAAATTCCTATAAGAGTAAAATCCCTCGTATTAGTCTAGGTTTTGCATCGGGTTTGTTTAAAAGATAACGAAGAGTGAATGATCGATGTAAACAACAACTTTAGATAATATTAGATATTGTCTAAATTTGTCAAAAGCAAAAATTACAATAGCAATTCTTTCTCACCGTGGTGTAATTTTCTTTGCGCGGTGTTAATGTTCGCTAGCGTAGTAGAGTGGTGAAAATGCTTGTCTCTTTGTTGTCCCAAAGCGCACCTCTTGCAAAGTCACTTGCATCACACATTAATTCAAAGGGTAAGTTCCAATCAGGTGCAATTATAATCGGAGCATTTACTAATTTATCCTTAAGGACATTGAATGCATCTAACCATTCCTGATTGAAATTAAAAGGAACATCTTTTTCTAGTAATTTTGTCAAAGGCTTAGCTATTTTAGAAAAATCCTTAATAAATCTTCTATAAAGACCTGCGTGTCCTAAAAAACTTCTAATAGCCTTGACTGAGCTAGGGGGAGGTAAATTTTCTATGGTTTCAACTTTTGCTTTATCTACCTCAATTCCTTTACTAGAAATCTTATGTCCTAATACAATCCCTTCTCTAACCACAAAATGGCATTTCTCCCAATTTAAAACAAGGTTTGTTTCTTCACATCTCGTTAGAACTCATTTTAAATTTTTAAGGCAAAGATGGAAAGAATTACCGAATACCAAGAAATCATCCATAAATACCTCCAATATGTCCTCCATGAGTTCATCAAAGACTACTAACATGCAACGAAAAGTAGCGTGAGCATTACATAATCCAAAGGCATTCTACGATAAGCAAGCGTCTGTATGGGCATGTAAATGTTGTTTTTCTTGGTCTTCGAGAGCTATAGGATTTGAAAGTATCCGGAGAGTCCATCCAGAAGCGATGAGTACATATGCTCGGACAATCTTTCTAGCATTTGATCTATGGAAGGCAAAAGGAAAATGATCTTTTCGGTGGCATCATTCAACTTTCTATAGTCTATGCAAACTCTCCATCCTCAGAATCGCTCTTGTGGGAATTAACTCATTTTTCATTGGGTACTACCGTCATTCCTCCTTTCTTTGGGACTACCGCACAGACTTACCCAAGTGTCACGTAAATAGGATAAATTATTCCCGCATCTAAAAGTTTAATTACCTCGGCTTTGACCACTTCTTTCATGTTGGGGTTTAAACGTCTCGAGGTTGCACACATGGTTTATATTCTTCTTCCATCAAAATTTTGTGGGTGCAGAATGTAGGGCTTATTCCCTTGATATTGGAGATTTTCCAAGCTATGGCTTTCTTGTGTTGTTTTAGTACTTTTATCATTTCCTCCTTTTCTTTGGATTTTAATTCTGAGGAGATGATTACTGGTAGTGTAGAATTGTCTCCAAGGAATGCGTATTCTATGTGTTTTGGTAACTAGTTGAGTTCCAATTTGGGTGGCTCTACGATGGAGGGTTTTTGTTTTATTTCATTATCATTCTTGATGCTTTCTCCTCTCCATTGTTCATATGATGACATTTTCAGATTCGACTCATTGTCTTCATCTTCTTCCCCCTTTTCTTGAGCTGGACACAATTCCAATGTGTCACCTTGTATAATTTCCTGTAATGAATTCTTTATAATATGATCAGTAGTGTTGACAAAATAACAGGAATCATCTTGTTCTTTAGAATATCGCATGGCATTACAGAGTTGAAAGATAATTTCTTCATCATCTATTCTTAGAGCTAGTTTACCATTACCTACATCAATAATAGCTCTAGCGGTGGCTAAAAAAGGGATGCCCTAAGATTAAAGGAACATTAATGTCATCATCCATGTCTAACACAACCAAATCAACAGGAAAAATAAATTTATCAATTTTGACCAAGACATCTTCAATAATTCCCCTAGGATATTTAATAGATCTATCAGCTAATTGGATACTCATCCTAGTGGGATTTGGTTCCCCAAGATTTAGCCGTTTAAATAATTTGTAAGGCATTAGATTAACACTAGCGCCTAAGTCTAGTAATGCTTTCTTGATGTTTAAACTACCAATTAAGCAAGGAATAGTGAAACTCCCTGGATCTTTTAATTTCTGTGGTAGTCTATTTTGGAGAAGGGCTGAACATTCTTCGTTAAGCTCCACTATGGATACCTCCTCAAGCTTCCTTTTGTTCGTAAGAAGTTCCTTTAAGAATTTTGCATACTTCGGCATCTATGAAATAGCTTCAACGAAGGGTAAGTTAATATGTATTTGTTTAAAGAGTTCGAGGAACTTACCGTATTGAGCATCCAATTGTTCTTTATTCAATTTTACCGGATATGGAATTTTGTTGTATTTTCAGAGGCAATTGGATTATCGTTTTCTCCTTCTACAATTTTTTCCTTGATAATTTCATGTGGTGTCTTTCTTTGTGGTTCAATTAACTCTTTGCCAATCCTTAGTGTAACTACTTTTACTTGCTGTGTGCTTTTGGAAAAAATCTATGTCCGTATTTCACCTAATATCTCAATAAGTAATCCAACCGACGTGATGATTTCTCTTACCTGCATTGTGATTCCCTCGATCGATCTTTGTTGTTCATCGAGTGTTTCTTCAGCATTTTGAAGACGAGAGTTTGTAGCTGTCACCAATTTTGTCAGAATCTCTTCGAGGTTTGATTCCCCTTCCTGTGGATAAGGTTGTTGAAAATTTGGAGGAAGATCCTGTCTTTGATCATTCCACGAGAAGTCTCTATAGTGGACCTGTTCGTTTTTCATGCTATATCCGTAGGGTGGGTACTCAGGATTCACCACACCTTTTAGATTTGAGTTATACTGCATTACTGGGTGTACCTGCGAGAGATTATTCAAACCGTCAATCTTTTTATTCATTATTTCGAACTGATTAGATAACCTAGTGACCATGTCGATGTTATAAATACTGGTTGCTTCAGTAGGAATTGTCCCCATGCCTTGCCATTGATAATTATTCAGTGCCATTCCTTTGAAAAACTAAAATTATCTGCCGAAATTTAAATAAAAGAAAAGTCAGCACAGTAAAAATAGTAATAATGGCTAGAGTAATAAAAATAGAGCTTTCGTAATATTTTAGAATTATCCCCGGTAACGGTGCCAAAAACTTGATCGCTGCAAAAACAGTCTAGTTTTAATATTTATAAAGAGTGATCGAACTCAGATCGATCATGATAACGATAGAGGCAAGCGCACCTATCGAACAAAGAGTATAGCTCGAGCAAGAATATCTTATCGAACCCAAGGAACCTAAAAGTACTATTACTCACTTTCTTTCTATTATTTAGCCTAAAATATGGAGTGATTGGTTTATTAAACTAAAACAAATGAAATATTTAAACTAAATGCAAAGACAAAAGAAACGAAACTTTGGGAAAAGACATTGAAAAAACTCAATTGATAAAGATGATACCTTGGGAAGAATCCACCTATGACTTCACTTATTATCTACCTTTTCAATTCATATGATTTCTTTACTTAGCTTGATCCGTGAGACTCCTAACCTATATTAAACCTTCTCTCAAGTGAATAACGTCTAACCTTAGGTTAATTAGTGGAACTCTCATTCTCTTATAATAACCCCTAAGGAAGCAAAGAATCGATCAATAGACTCCCATATTAGGTTTCACCCTAATCGTAAAATCTCGTAACCCTATCTCTAGGCGCTCGATCAACTCCGCTTAATTGTGCTAGATCTACTTTTAGGCGGGGTCTATTCCTCCTCCACCTAAGCACATCGAGATAAAGTTAAGCAACATAATTAAGAACAAACTAAGTATTTATCATACAAACCAAAAGAATTAAATAACAAAATCCATCATAGGTTTCATCCCCTTCAGGTATCTGAGGGATTTAGTTCATAATTAAACAAGAAAATAGCTTAAGAGAAAAGATAAAACAAAACATAGGAAATCCTTAAAACCCCCTGAAGGAATTGAAGAGGAGATCCTCCGTCTTGAGTAGAATTCTGACTCTTCGAGATGGATCAATTGGCTATCTTTGAGACAATCCCTAAATGAGTAAAGCTCTGGCAGAAAATTTTGCTAAAACCTGACGACCTTGAATTGCTGCCGTGGATTGTTTATATAGACCTTTGCGATGCTTTCCTTGGCTCCTAAGTACTCGTAATTCAGGTATAATTCGTCTTAGGTGTTTGAGTAGAATTAGGATTACATTTCTTGGGCTCTAAGCAACCTATTCTGAGTGAAATTGCTCTTTCTCGCGGCAGGGGCACGGCTAAGGCATGCCCGTGTAAGTCGTGGTCCAACCAGTGTCTCCATTCTATTGATTTAGGCTTGGTTATGACACGCCCGTGTAATATATGGGTAGAGGTCATGCTTCAGGTCTACCAATTAGGGCACGGCCATGTACATCGGGGTCAGGCCGTGTTGGGCTTTTTGTCGACGAGGCACGGTCGTGTAAATTAGGGTGTGACCGTGTGCAATCTAAATATTGGGGCACGACCGTGTGGCATGAAGTCTAGGCCGTGCCGACTTCTTGGGTTAGCCCAATTTGGTCCATATTAAGCCCGTTATACTTTCTTTTTATCCTTTGGTGTTCTCCTGAATATAAGACTTGAAAAGAAGGGATTAAGAGCATCTTTTTACATAAATTAAGGGCTAAATCATCCAAAAGCATACTAAATATGGGGTTAAAATGTGTTACTTTTACGGTTTATCAGAACCACACGAAGTAAAACCAGAGGAACCACCAGAAGAGCTTGTAGGAACATCGAATCACTTCAAAATAGGAGACTAGGTACTGTTAGACAAAGCAGATCCGCACATCATCACAACGGACCTGAAGGTAAAGGGGGAAACCCTTCTTAAGGTACACAATATCTTCCCACACGAAATAGTCAAGGTAAGCAACCCAACATTCAACACTTTTGAGGTAAATGCTTCTCGACTTCAACTTTGTGAAGAACATAGAACTTTAAGCAAGAGGGAAGATATTCAAACCTTTAAACATCCCTGATTCAATGTCGAGGGGAGTCTAGCTTAAAACCATAAATGAGCACTTCTCGGGAGGCAACCCGATCACTAACCCTACTTCTTTTTACATTTGTTTTCATTTTATTTTATTTTCTTTCTCTTTCTCTTTGTAAACTAACCAAAAGTGCATATTTATAGGACACACAACATTACACACGGCCGTGTCTGTGGTCGTGTGGACCACCGAAATCCCCGTACTAACATAGCAGAGTCCGTGTGAATTAAATCCCAACCACTTTTCGGTGTCATAGATCCAACCACTCCTCTACGAGCACTGGTTAATTGGGATGGCCTTGCTCATCGACTGTGTGAAACTATTGACTTACCAGACACACGAAAAACCTGCCCAAGCTACCCAATCGTGCCAATACATTGCCATTTCAGGAACGGGCGTGGCATCTATAAAACGGGCGTGGGTGAACAAACACGCCTAGACACACGACCGTGTAATTCAACACACCTTCAGTACACGGGCGTGGGAAAATGTCAGAAGCCAAAAGTCTATTTAAACCCCATCCCCCTCCCCTCTTATTCCTCACCCTCCTTCTTCTTTTCTTTCTTCCTTCTTCTTATCACATTTCCTCTCTCTACTTTTCTTCTAACATTCCTATAACTCTTGAGACACCAAAGCCATGCCGAAGAAGCGTAAAAGGCCAACCACAATCTCCTCAAAAGATTTATGCCGGTAGCTTCAGCTATTCGACAAGCCAAGGGTCTTTGAGACAATTTAGTTTTTATTTTTCTTTTCTCTTTTTCTTCAATTTCCTTATCTTTACTTCTCTTCTACTCAATTTAGTTTATCTTGTTTTAGTTTCTTGGTTTTAGGTTCTAAAGGCTACTTGGGAATCACAGCCTTAGAGGTCACACCCACCTTGCGAACCATCCAACAATAAGGACTCCTTAGTCCATTAGTCTTTTCTTTTAATTTCAGTTTTCTTCTTAGTCTTCTTCTCTTTATTTTCTTTGTCTTTAATTATAGTATTAGTATATTATTAATGTTTCTTTAGATTTCTTAGCTATATCTTTGCAGCTACCAATTTCTTTATCTAGCACAAAGCTCATCAAGAGCCACCCACCTGTGCCCATAGAATATCCCACCACCGCCTTCTCCAACCACCTTCTACCACGACCTCTGCCAACTCCGGAATCATCCAAAATTCAGGAAGTGTCACTTCCCCTTGTCTTTTGATTACATTATTAGTTATCTATCTTCGTACATTGAGGACAATGTAATCTTAAGTGTGGGGGTAAAAGTACCTAACTTTTGCATTATTCCAAAATCACAATTTTAGTCTTGTTCTAAGTAATTTTCTCATATTATTAATTAGGGTGAAATTTCTAATGATTTATGATTTTTATCGATATGGATTTGAGTAAGTCATTGATAATTGTGCATTGATGATTTATACTTAAAGCATACTAGAGAATCAATCATGATAAGTCTATTTTTCAAGAATAAAAAATTTTCTAAGTTGTTGAACTGAATTTGAATATTACCTTAAAGTTTGAAATTTACAGGATTGATGTCAAATACCCATAATTTTTGTGAGATTTGAGCCTTATAGAGCACATATTCTTTTTCATGCTTACTTTATTGATTATGAGTGTGTCAACACTGAATTGTTATTCTAGAACTTGCTTAGATTATACATATAGATACCACATTAATGATTTGATATACTGAGATGATAAAGGCACCTAGGTTTTAACCCATTCACTCCACTAAAAATCCTACCGTCACAAATTAACCCTTAGTGAACCCATTTGATCCTAACAAACCTTTTTATTGATTTACCTGCAAATATTAACCCAAAACCCTTTGTATTTGTTATCACCATTCTTTTGACTACCCTTCTATCGAGGATTGATTTGATCAGTTACCGAATTAGTTTATTTTAGTTGATAAAGTTTTCTTTATTATGTTTCTATTTGATCCTAAAAAAAAAAAAATCGAAATCAAGTTTATTCAACATTAGTAGTATAAAAAATGAGCTTGTACATTTAAATTTCAATTATCAAAGAAAAAGCTCGTAGTATTAGTTTCAAAGGTTCATGTGATGTAATTATTCAAAATATTAGTTCAATTATTTTTCTAAAAGTTAGGTAACTTGTCAATTCAATCTCGATTCTAAACCTTCTAATTCAGCTTGTATCCACAACTTTAACCTAAGCCCTGCATACAACCCTCACAAAGACCTTTTGATTTCGTGATCATCTCATATTACGATGGTGGAGATTTGATTTTTAGGCAAGCCTATGGGATTAACTTTTCGGTTCGACTTATGAGTGCTTTTCCTTGAAACTTAATCACTTCGAGTGCTTTGAGTGAATCTTTAGTGAGAATGTCAATCCTTGTCAGTTTTGAATTAAAGGTAATTATTTTGATAAGGGGAGACGCCTATGTTTTTCTGCTACAAATTTATGACTTAGAATTGTTTGAATCTTTATGAATCTTTGAGTTAAATTATCCAAGTATAAATTATCTATGAATTATGATGAGGCATTATTGTTAGGAATTATGAATTATGGAAAGTTCATTTTAATTATAAGTTGTAAAATGTAACACCCCAAACCCGGCCTATGCGTTAAGGCCAGATTTGGCATGTCACACAAAATAAATATACTTTGAGTCCTATTTAAAGTAAAACAGATTTCAAAAATTTTTTTTGACGAAATATTTATTGAGTAAAAGATTTGATTGATAAATTGACAATTTGAGATGTAAGATATTATAATTGTAACTTTGAAAATATCGTTAACAATTAAAGAAAATTTTAAATGAAATTAAATTATTTTGAAAAGAATTGATGAAAATTTAAAGTGTTAATTTATGAAAATTTTATGAAAACCTTTTGTATATATATATATTTAAATAAAATGTTTATTTAAGTCTTTAGAAATTAAAAATCTCAATTAAAATACTTTAGGCGCTTTATAAATTCATCAAACAATAAACAAAACCAAAAATTAATCCAGAGGCTGATTACAACATTAATTCAAATAGCCAAATAATTAAAAAAATTAAAAGAAATCTAAAATTTCAAATTTAACTGTTTTGAAGTATGGCCACCACCGAGACATCTACAGCCCAAGTCTCCATCACTAATCATTACCTGAAAGAGATAAGGAAAATGGAGGTGAGTTACTAGAACTCACTGTGTAACCCACTTACCGTTGTCCACTGGACCAAAATTCATTAAGTACATATTTGGGCCTAAGCCCACATACAACAATAATAAATGTGTCTTATATATATATATATATATATAATATGCATATGATATGCAATTCCCAAACCAAACCTAATTTTCAATCCACTACACACCACCCGTACCAACCAACACACCTGTGGGGAGCTTTAGTCACCCACCCCGCCAACACACCAAAAGTAGGCATTAAGCCATTTATATCAAATTTGTGGACAAGCCACCAGATTAACAGAATTTACATGGCATTGCCATTTTTCAGATTTGTGGCATAGCCACCAGATTTATGTAGCAGAGCTACTAGAACTTCTCTTCATCATCATCCCATCCCATGCAAAACATGTATATAATGCATAACAATTCACAACAATATATTCAGATATTTCTTACAATTTTTATGGCCCATTATAACAATTTATTAGCTTGGCCCACTAAGCAGAATATTATCTTGGCCCATTTCGCATATTATCAGATCAGCCCATTTAGCAAATATATCAATTTGGCCCACATATCAAATATACCAATTTGGCCCATATAACAAATATATCAATTTGGCCCACATATCAAATATACCAATTTGGCCCATATAACAAATATATCAATTTTATCAATTAATGTGGTTTAAACCATTTTTCTCGGTTTCACATTTATATGATTTTAATCAAACGGTTTACTATCATTAAGACATTAATCTCTAACCCGCGAAATTCGGTGTGAGATTACACACCTAATTACGGTAAGCACTACACTTTCTTGATTGTTGACACCTAAAATATTATAACGCTCGATTAGAAGATGAATACGATGTAATAAATCTACTCTAAAACAAACGACCTAAGATTTTACCCTCAGGATCGCGAACAACTATGATTTGTCGATTTTCCCCAATTGACGATCCACAACCTGGTGGAAAATCCCGAATTGCTGATGCCTCACAATTACAAACAACTTCGAATAGTTGATTCTCACCGGATGAGGGTCCACAACCCGGTGGAAAGTCTCGAATCGCCGAAACAGCCTTTCGTTTGAATTTAAGAGTTGGGATCGTCAATCCACTCTTTTTGAGATCTCCACTAGATTTCCCTTTCAAATCGTTACCAAAGCCTCCATCGATTAGTATTACGATAAAGTACGAATTTGACAAAAAGGGTGAAGATCGGCTTACCACTAATCCCGGGTGATCAACAATTGGATGGATCAAATGATTTAGTCCCTAAAATTACAATCGGTTAACTATCACCATATTATAAACATCTTAACGAATAAAGAATGATTATAGAATCTATGAAGAACTCTTACCTTAAAGATTTTAAAACCGAATCATAGTGATTGTGAGATGATTTCAGAAGAATGATGGTTCGGCCTTCCACTATATCACTATGAAGAAGAAATGGATTTGTTTAAAAGAGAAATAAATGATGATTTCGGTCAAAAAGACCCTCCCAAGCCATAATATAGATTCGGCAAAAGAGAGATTAAAATAAAAAGAATTGAAAGAGTTCTTACCGATTGTTCAAGAGGTGAATGACAACCCAATGAAAAGAAAGATCAATGAAAGGATGGAAGATTCGACTATAGAGAAATAGTAGACTCAAGATTCGACTATGGTGAAAAATATTAGAGTGGAAGTGATGCTTGAAGGATTTTGGGAAAAGAAAAGAAGAAGAGGAATGATGGATTAGTTTCAATTTTCAAGGATGATGAATGAGCAAAGAAATGTTCTCAAAGTTTGTATGCATTCGGCAAAGAGAAAGAAAAGAAATGGAATATGCCTTTTCAAGGTTGCATGGATTCGGCAAAAAGAGAAAAAAAGAGTTTGGGGAGAAAAAAAATGATACCAAATTGTCAACAAAGAATTGGCCAAAACAACCAAAATTTTACCAATTACCAATGACCATATTCGTCTAGGAGAGGAAGTTTTGAGTGAAAAGTACAATTGATGGTATTGATATTTTGACCCAAAACTAACACTTTTGTTTTTACCAAAACATCAAGCACCAAATTGGCTATCATCCTAGCCCTTAGTCGTCCACATTCATCCCCCCTAGGATAAGAGTTTGGCCACCCAAACTTTCCAAAACACCATCCACGAAATAAGCCCCTTGTCCCCCTTTCTTACCTATTTCTCTTGATTTCTTTCCTCAACTTGAACCTTGCCTTATTCTTTTAGCCACCTTACAAAAAATAATGAAGTCCACCCTTGCCATAAATACTCCTTGACCGACACATTAAGGAAGGGAAGCAAAAATAAAAGTCAAAATGCACACAAAGTGATTTGAACTCCTTCCCTCAAGGTAGTACAATTGATGCCATATCCTCTTTACTAATAGCTCATTTATGCTAGCTATTTATTCAATTATTTCTATATGCTTTAAGTTCACTTACTCCATCTCCTTAAAGTGCTAAATGCCAAAAATTTTCACTAGGTCCAAATAAATCCCGAGCCTTCTAGGACCTTCTCAACATAAAAAAAAATTATAATCTAACTAGCTTAGCACCAAAACAATTCAACTCATAAAATTCGAATTCTAGGATGTTACAATTCTACCCCCTTAAAGAAAATTTCATCCTCGAAATTTACTTGGTTAAAAAAGATGAGGAAATTGTTGCCGAATCTTATCATTAGGCTCCCACGTAGCTTCTTCCACTCCGTGATTACGCCAAAGAACTTTGACTAACGGTACTGACTTTCTTCTCGGCACCTTAACATCTCGATCTAAAATTTGTACTGGCTCTTCCTCAAACTGCAAGTCAGGCCTTATCTCAACTTCTCCTATCGGTACTATATGAGACAGATCCGATCGGTAACGCCTTAACATTGAGACATGAAATACACTATGTATCTGACTCAACTCCGGAGGCAACTCAAGCTGATAAGCCACTGGCCCAACACGCTTTAAAATATGGTACGGTTCGATGAACCTAGGGCTCAACTTGCCCTTTCTTCCAAATCTGAAGACTTTCTTCCAAGGTGAGTCCTTTAAAAAGACTTGATTCCCCACCGCAAACTCAATATCCTTACGCTTCAGATCTGCATAAGATTTTTGTCTATTCGAAGCTTCCTATAACCATGACCGAATTACCTTTACCTTTTCCTCCGTTTCTGATATCAGTTTAGGACCCAATAACTATTGCTCCCCCAATTCAGACCAACAAGTAGGAGTACGACACCTACGACCATACAACGCCTCATTGGGTGCCATCTGGATGTTGGATTGATAGCTATTGTTATAAGCAAACTCTGCCAATGGTAGGAAATCTTCCCAACTACCCCTAAAGTAAATCACACAACCCCTTAACATGTCTTCCAAAATCTGAATTACTCTTTTCGACTGACCATCTGATTGAGGATGAAAAGCTATACTGAAATTTAATTTTGTTCCCAAAGATTCATGTAAGGCTTTCCAAAATCATGATGTAAACCTAGGGTCTCTGTCTGAAATAATAGACACTGGTACCCCATATAACCTCACGATCTCTGCTACATACAATTTGGCCAACTTCTGTAATGAGTAATCTGTAGAACAGGTAGAAATGGGCAGTCTTTGTCAACCGATCCACTATTACCCAAACGGAATCTTTCTTTGTAGGCATTAAAGGTAACCCACTAACAAAGTCCATCATTATCCGTTCTCATTTCCATAATAGAATCTTCACCGGTTGTAGCAATCCGGACGGTAATTGATGTTCCGCCTTCACTTACTGACATGTCAAACACCTACTCACAAATTCAGTAACCTTCCATTTCAACCCTAGCCACCAATACTGATCACGGAGGTCTCAATACATTTTATTTCCCTCAGGGTGCATAGCATATGGGCTACTATGCACCTCTCGCATAATCATTAGCCTCAATTTCGAATATTTGGGCATACAAATTCTTCTGCGAAAACACAGTACTCCATCATTATTCAATCCAAATTCCCCTATCATACCACCTTCCACTTGCTGAAGTAATGAAGCCAACTTTTCATCTGATAACTGCTTTTCCTTGATCTGACATACCCACGCAGGCTTCACCTGAAGTTCGGCTAATAGACTACCATCTTCATACAAGCTGAGATGAGCGAACATCACTCTCAAATCCAATATTACCTTACGACTCAATGCATCTGCCACCACGTTAGCCTTTCCGGGATGATGCTCGATTGAGAAGTCATAATCCTTTAACAGTTCTATCCACCTCCGCTATCTTAAGTTCAAATCCTTTTGGGTAAGAAGATACTTCAGACTCTTATGATCCGTATAAATGATCGACTTCTCATCGTATATGTAACACCCTAAAAATTTGAGTATTTAAATTTGCATAATTTTGGTGTTTAGATTTTAAAGGAAAAATCTTTTATTTTAATTTGGTGTTTATTGAAATCTTGAGAGGGTAAAGCATAATTTGGAGAAGAAATAAAATTTATTAAAGTGAGATTTATGGAAGTGAAACAAAGGTGATTAAGACTTAAGCTAAATTAAGTGCTAAAAAGTGTCATAAAATGAGCATATGGCATGGTGGAGATTGGCGCATGGGTTCAAGTAAGAGGGAAGAGGTTCAATCCCTTGTATAGCACCTAGATAAAATTTTTGTTTTAATTTTCGCTCATGGCTATGAAGTGTCGGCAAGGGACATATAAGGAAGGTGTTGACCATGTATTTTTGGTTAGTGTATCAAGGGATTAAGGTAACAACTAACATATGGTATGAAATCAAAAGTTTAAGGAAAGATAGGGGGACATAAGGCACTTATCAAGGGAAAATTTGGAAAGAAATAATGGCCAATTGACCATAGGCTGGACGGCAATATTGGTAGGGGAGGAGAGCCAAAATTTTGTTAGTTTGGCAAAATCTCATTCTTTTCTCTTTGGTTAACCTTTGCACTTTGTGCAGAATTTTATTCCTCTCCTTTCAATATCCCTTTTTGGCGAATTTTGCACTTGGTTAAGCCAATATCTCTTGACCATTTGGTCACTTTTATTCATTTTGTTAACTTTCTTTTGTATTCTCCTTGTGCCAAATCACCTATACCAAAATCAATCTCTTTCTTTTTCTTTGCCATGGTAGAATATACCAAAGACCTAAGTTCATATTTTTCTTTTCTTTTCTTCTAATCTCCTTGAAATCAAAACATCATCACCATCATCCTTTCGTTCTTATACTATTTCTTTTCAATCGAAAATTTTCTCCATCTTCACTCTCTTGGCGAATGTTATTGTGCCTATAAGCCAAAAATTATTTTTCCATTCTTAATCATTTATAGTAATCTTTCATCAATTTAGACACCATTCTCCATCCTTTTCTTTTCGATTGTGGATCATAGGTAAGGGGTTTTCTTTTCCATTTTTCGTTTTAATAAGTGATATTATGGCCGAATGTCATTAGATTATTGAAGGTCTTTTTGGATTGATATGGCATTCATATTAATAACGTTTCTTTCGTTATTATTTAGTGCAATAACGGAGATCGGAACTCAAGAGATCGGGAGAAACGTTGGAGACGTTTTATTTTGGTAAGGAAATCAAATCTCTTTAAATCTCTAGTATTATTGATATTATTTTAGATCTAACTAAATTCTTTTGGATCTTGAAGATCAAAGATAGGGAAGAAAAGGCGGTGTTTAGTTATCGTAAGAGGGTGGATCATAAATCCCCATTCAAACGAAGAGCGGTTTCTGCAGTCCGGGATTTTCCACCGGGTTGTGGGCCATCTTCCGAAAGAAGTCCATTATTCGAAGTAGTACGAACCTCGGAGCCGTTATACGTTGGTGGATTCTCGGCGGCTAGTGAATCGATAAACGAAGGAAAACCGAAAATCGAAGTGATTCAAAATCAAGAGGGTAAGATTTTGGATCCATTAACAAATAAGATTATTTTTATGAATTAGTTGTCTAACGAATCGAAATATATTTTAGGTGCCGAGGAGCGAAGGGATAATACTCACGGTGTCGAGGTGTGTAATTTCACCCTCATTATTTTTGGGTTGTATGTCAAATTTGGTATGGTAGAAAAATCGTAAAACGACTAGATCGGTAAAAGCACAAAATTGATATTTTGACGAAATACGTAAAAACGACTAAATCGTGAAAATTACGAAAACGCCCTCAAGAAATTAATTGTTATTATGAAAATTTGATGTTTCGTGAAAATGGGCCGTAAATACTCTAGTTCGTGAAAATGGGCCGTAAATACTCTAGTTCGTGAAAATGGGCAGTAAATACTCTAGTTCGTGAAAATGGGCCGTAAATACTCTAGTTCGTGAAAATGGGCCGTAAATACTCTAGTTCGTGAAAATGGGCCGTAAATACTCTAGTTCGTGAAAATGGGCCGTAAATACTCTAGTTCGATAAATTGGGCCATAAATACTCTAGTTCGTTAAAATTTAGCCAAAACGCTCTAGTTTGGTAAATGGGCCAAAGCCCACTAAATTGCTAAATGGATAAATTGCTATAATTATGGGCCAAATGAAATGTCATTGATAAACCCACCATGTTATGTATTGATAATAAATTTTATATTTTTAAAGTACATGTATAATTGCATGGGTGGGATTTATGAAGAGAAGAATGGCCATTGCCACAATATCGACTTATTGCCTCTAGTTCGGTGGCTTCGCCACAATATCGACTTATTGCTCTAGTTCGGTGGCTTCGCCACAATATCGACTTATTGCTCTAGTTCGGTGGCTTCGCCACAATATCGACTTATTGCCTCTAGTTCGGTGGCTATGCCACGATTATAAAAAGGCTTAATGCCTACGATTGGTGTGATGGCGGGGTGGGTTGACTTGATCCCACAGTGTGATGGTTGGTACGGGGTGTTAGCGGATGGATATTAGGTTTGGGTTGGGAATTACATTTTTTTATGCATTATTAATTATTTTAAATTCATATATATTATTGAATTCGAATTGGGCTCAAGCCCAAAGATAATATCTTGACAACTTTGGCCCAATAATGGTGGTAAGTGAGTTACACATCGAGTTCTAAGTAACTCACCCTTTAATTTCTTTCCATCTCGGGTAATGGAAACCGATGTGGACTTGGGTGAGGATGACTTCGTGGAGGCCATATTGCTAAATAAGGGTTATTTAAATTCGAACTTTTAATTATTATTTTTACTATTTTGGGATGTTGTAATAAATGGCCTCTATAAATAACTTATGGATTTTATGTGTGTTGGAATTTAAACTTTATTTGGGCTTTTAAATCATGGGTCATGATTTATGATGCTTTACTAAAATGAACTTGGGTTTTCAAAGTATATGGAATTCTTTTATAAATAATTCTTTTTGCTAACTCTTTAACAAATTTCCTAACGGTTTTAGATAATACAATGATTTTCAACTAATGTTTTTAAATATTTATCAAAATCTAATACTCTACAAATTTTAAACTCGTAAACAATATTGTAGTTTTCAACTCATTAAGGATTTAAGAATAGTTCGAATCATGTAACAAACCAAATCTAGTCTCAACGCATAGACCGGGTTTGGGGTGTTACATTTAGTGGTATCAGAGCCCGGTTCAAAAACTCGGCTGTGGTTTGGGTTCAAAAATAATTTCTGTATGAAAACGTTCAATGATATTTTAAAGATCAGTATGGCACCACAAGCATCCGGCAACAAGTCAAGTAAGTATTATTGCTTAATGATTACTATGATATGATCATAGGAACACTCTAGAACTTCTAGTTTTAGATGTGAAAAACTGTAGAGATTGAGACTATAGGACACGTTGCGAAAAACAACTTTATATCTCAAATCTCATAAAATATCGTTAATAAACACCAAACAAAATTTCGATTCATAAAACTTGTAATCGATAAGCGAACAAGCAATCATGAGTACAAGAGGACGTGGTCGTGGACGCGTAGACGTGGCTGTGGTAGAGGCCGAGGTGCTACTACCAAGCACCAAATCATATGCTGTAAGTGGACGACTGCGTCAATAGAAAGTGAGACCGGATCACGCGATCACATGGAAGAAGATCATGCATTGACTCAAGCAATGCTACGAGTCTTGGAAAGGGTCATTGGAACTAGAATTGGGCCAACAACTCGTGGGTCAATTTGAGAGCGACTTAAGGCGAATAATGCGTAAGTTTTCGAGGAGTCTCGGTGTAGCTCCAAATGTGGCGAATCTTGGCTCAAGTCGTGGAACGGATTATGGATGATATGGAATGCACTACCGAGCAAAAAAAAGCGAGAGGGCTATATCCTTATTGAGAGATGAGGCGTGTCGGTGGTGGCTCACCGCTCGAGAAGGCATCAAGCCGCATCGATTAACCGGGAATTCTTTAAAGCGCCTTCCAAGGAAAATACGCTTGAACGAGCTATGTAGATGCCGAAGGAAGGAATTTCGAATCTTGTCCAAGGAAGTAAGACCGTGGCAAGATATGAAGTCGAGTTTTTACGTCCGAGCCGTTATGCGGGACAATTGTAGCAACAGATCATGAACGTTGTGTACGCTTTAGGATGGACTTAATGATGAGTGAGGGTTACGATTGCTCATGACAAGTTAGAAATTTTTCGACTCTTGTGGAGAAGGCCAAAATAGCCAAGAGGCTAAGAACTCGAGCAGCGAACCGAGAAAGATCCCAAACAAGAGAGAGACACACGATCTGGTTCTTCCAAGAGATTCGGAAGAAACCGAAATGATGAATCGCCAAGGCGAAACCGGTAATAAATAATCGAAGTCGAGATTGCACCGAGTGTGGGAAAAGGCATTTTGGGAATGCTTTGGAAAACGGTGCATGCTACAAATGCGGTTCAATGGAACATCAAGACAAAAGTTGTCCTCGACGAATGGATACGACTCAAGAAGTCCGTAATAATGATGCACAACGGCCAGGGTAATCAAGAACCACCGAGAGGTCGTGGACCAGTCGTGGTGGTAATGGGGCTGGTCGTGGTCAAGGTGCACCGGTCGAGGCAATGGTAATAGAGGAAATGCGATGCAAGACGGCTGGATGGTTTATGCGGTTAGATCACAAGACGGCAATGCACTGTATGTGATAACTGCACGTTCTTCATTTTGATGTACTGTTATTGCCTTAATAGATATTGGCTCTACTCATTCATATGTATCTAGTGCCATATCTGAAACCTCAATTTAGAATCAAATTACCGATAGTGAGATGACGATGAATCACCCTTTAGAACATCAAGAATCATTAATAAAATATTTAAAGACGTGCCTTAAAATCCAAGAGGAAGTATTCTTAGCAAATTTGATGGAACTACCTTTCGGAAGTTCGATCTCATTCGGGCATGGATGGTTGGTTAACCATCGGCGCAATTGGATTGTGCTGAAAAACGAATGTCGATAAGGACCGGATGATAAGGAAATCATAATGATTGGTGAACGAAAGAACTATCGGCAAATGTGGTATCTCGCATTAAAAGCGGAGAAGTTGGTGCGGAAAGGGTACGGGCATTCCTAGCCTTTATCTCGTGCTTTGGATGCCAAAGAATTATCCGTGAATGATGTGAGGACGGTGAAGGAATTTCCGATGTATTTCTGAAGAACTTCTGGTATACCTCGGATCGAGAAGTAGAATTTGGCATTGAGCTTTTGCAGGGCGGCTCCAAAGGTCCATTGCTCCCTATAGAATGGCACCAAGGAGTTATGAGCTCAAAGCTCAAATTCAAGAATTGCTGGATCGGGATTCATTCGACCAAGTGTGTCTCCGTGGGAGCACCGGTTTGTTCGTCAAGAAGAAGGATGGATCGATGCGTATGTGCATTGACTACAGTGCGATTGAATAAATTGACGATCAAGAATCGGTATCCTCTGCCGAGAAGCGACGACTGTTTGATCAATTGAAGGGAGTTTGATTTTCTCAAAATTGATTTAAGGTCGGGTTATCACCAAATTAAGGTAAAAGAAGCGGACATTTATAAGACGGCATTTCGGACACGTATTTTACACTATGAGTTTGTAGTGATGCCGTTTGGATTAACCAATGCACCACCGCATTTATGGACATGATGAACCGAGTCTTCCAACCATATTTAGACCGGTTTGTGGTAGTGTTCATAGATGATATATTGGTTTATTCGAGAAATGAGGAGGAACATGACCAGATTTACGGATAGTATTACAATTACTTCGTGATAAGCAATTGTATGCCAAATTTGGTAAATGCGAATTTTGGCTAAAGGAGGTGACTTTCCTTGGTCATGTAGTATCACCAAGGAATAAGGGTGGATCCTCGGAAAATTGAGGCTATTCGGATTGGAAGCCACCAACATCGATGAGTCAAATTCGAGTTTCTTAGGCTTATGGATACTATAGACGCTTTGTAGAGGGTTTTCATTGATTGTTGCACCCTAACTAAACTGTTGTGAAAGGGAGCTCCGTACATCCGGACCGAAAAGCAAGAGAGTTTTGAAAATTGAAGAAGATCCGACGAAGCTCCAGCTTTTAATTCAACCCGAGGTGGAAAAGAATTCACTGCTTATTGTGATGCGTCTCACACGTCCAGGTTGTGTGTTGATGCAAAATGGAAAGGTGGTGGCCTATGCTTCTCGTCAATTGAGACCACACGAAGTAAACTACCCTACTCATGATTTGGAGTTAGGCTGCCGTTGTCTTTGCTCTAAAGATTTGGAGGCACTATCTCTATGGTGAGAAGTCCATAATCTACACGGATCACAAGAGTCTTAAATACCTCCTTACCCGTAAGGAGTTGAATTTAAGACAAAGAAGATGGGTAGAATTGTTAAAAGATTATGATTTCTCCATCGAATACCATCCCGAAAGGCTAACGTGGTAGCCGACGCGTTAAGTCGTAAGGCGGTATCTCAATTAAGAGCTCTATTTGCCCATTTGAGTCTCAGACGAGGATGGCGGTTTGTTAGCGTAACTACGGTGAAGCCTCCGTGGTGGAACAAATCAAGGAAAACAGGACATCGATGAGAAGTTGGGACCTTTACTTGACAAGTTGAAAATGGTGAAATTGAAGATTTTGGAATAAACACCGAGGGTGTGTTGTGCTTTCGAGGAGAGTATGCATGCCTAAGGATCTAGATTTGAGGCAATCGATTCTACGGAGGCGATAGTAGCCCTTATGCTATGCATCCCGGAGGAAATAAGATGTATCGAGATCTTCGTGAATGATATTGGTGGCGTGGTTGAAGCGTGAGATTACAGAGTTCGTGGGAAAATGTTTGACTTGTCGACAAGTGAAGGCGTAACACCAATTACCGTCTGGATTGTTACAACCGATAAAGATTCCTCTTTGGAAATGGGAGAGGATAACTATGGATTTTGTTAGTGGGTTACCGTTAACACTCGCTAAGAAAAATTCCGTTTGGGTAATTGTTGATGAGTTGACGAAGACCGCCATTTCTTGCCGTTAAGACGGATTATTCATTGCGAAATTGGCGAAACTTTACGATCCGAAATTGTGAGGTTACATGGGGTACCAGATTCTATTATATCGGATAGGACCCTAGGTTTACATCACGATTCGAAAGCTACCGCATGAAGCCTTGGGAACAAAGTTGAATTTCAAGACGGCTTTTCATCCTCGGTCGATGGTCACGGAGAGAGTAATTCAGATATTGGAAGATATGTTAAGAGGATGTAATCGACTTGAGGGTAGTTGGGAGGATTATCTACCACCGCGTAATTTATGTATAACAATGCCTATCGGCCTAGCATTCAGATGGCACCTTACGAGGCATTGTATGGTCGTAAGTGTCGCTCTCCTATTTGTTGGACCGAGTTGGGCGAAAAGATGATGTTAGGTCCCGAGATGATATCCGAGACCGAGGATAAGGTAAAAGTTATTCGAGCACGGTTGAAAGAAGCCTCGATAGATGTAAGTCGTCTGCAGATCTGAGCGGAGGGACATCGAGTATAGTGTGGGAGATCGGGTTTTCTTGAAGGTATCTCCTTGGAAAAGATCTTGATTCGGAAGGAAGGGCAAGCTAAGTCCTAGATATATTGGACCTTATCGTGTCTTTGCGTGTTGGTCCAAAGGCATATCGATTGAGTTACCTCCTGAGTTAGATCAAATTCATAATGTCTTTCATGTTTCCATGTTGAGCGTTATAGATCGGATCCTTTGCACATTATACCGGTAGAAGAATTAGAGTGAATCCATTTGTCCTTTGAAGAAGAACCGGTGGAAATCCTAGACCGAGATGTCAAGGTATTAAGGAAGAAAAGCTGTCTGCTGGTCAAAGTTCTATGGCGTAACCACGAGTGGAAGAAGCTACGTGGGAGCCAGAGGATGCAATTCAAAGAATACCCTCACCTTTTTCAACTGTAAATTTCGAGGACGAAATTTTCTTTAAGGAGGTAGAGTTGTAACACCCTAAAATTTGAGTATTTAAATTTGCATAATTTTGGTGTTTAGATTTTAAAGGAAAAATCTTTTATTTTAATTTGGTGTTTATTGAAATCTTGAGAGGGTAAAGCATAATTTGGAGAAGAAATAAAATTTATTAAAGTGAGATTTATGGAAGTGAAACAAAGGTGATTAAGACTTAAGCTAAATTAAGTGCTAAAAGTGTCATAAAATGAGCATATGGCATGGTGGAGATTGGCGCATGGGTTCAAGTAAGAGGGAAGAGGTTCAATCCCTTGTATAGCACCTAGATAAAATTTTTGTTTTAATTTTCCGCTCATGGCTATGAAGTGTCGGCAAGGGACATATAAGGAAGGTGTTGACCATGTATTTTTGGTTAGTGTATCAAGGGATTAAGGTAACAACTAACATATGGTATGAAATCAAAAGTTTAAGGAAAGATAGGGGACATAAGGCACTTATCAAGGGAAAATTTGGAAAGAAATAATGGCCAATTGACCATAGGTCGGACGGCAATATTGGTAGGGGAGGAGAGCCAAAATTTTGTTAGTTTGGCAAAAATCTCATTCTTTTCTCTTTGGTTAACCTTTGCACTTTGTGCAGAATTTTATTCCTCTCCTTTCAATATCCCTTTTGGTCGAATTTTGCACTTGGTTAAGCCAATATCTCTTGACCATTTGGTCACTTTTATTCATTTTGTTAACTTTCTTTTGTATTCTCCTTGTCCGAAATCACCTATACCAAAATCAATCTCTTTCTTTTTCTTTGCCATGGTTTAATATACCAAAGACCTAAGTTCATATTTTTCTTTTCTTTTCTTCTAATCTCCTTGAAATCAAAACATCATCACCATCATCCTTTCGTTCTTATACTATTTCTTTTCAATCGAAAATTTTCTCCATCTTCACTCTCTTGGCCGAATGTTATTGTGCCTATAAGCCAAAAAATTATTTTTCCATTCTTAATCATTTATAGCCGAATCTTTCATCAATTTAGACACCATTCTCCATCCTTTTCTTTTCGATTGTGGATCATAGGTAAGGGGTTTTTCTTTTCCATTTTTTCGTTTTAATAAGTGATATTATGGCCGAATGTCATTAGATTATTGAAGGTCTTTTTGGATTGATATGGCATTCATATTAATAACGTTTCTTTCGTTATTATTTAGTGCAATAACGGAGATCGGAACTCAAGAGATCGGGAGAAACGTTGGAGACGTTTTATTTTGGTAAGGAAATCAAATCTCTTTAAATCTCTAGTATTATTGATATTATTTTAGATCTAACTAAATTCTTTTGGATCTTGAAGACTGTCAAGATAGGGAAGAAAAGGGCGGTGTTTAGTTATCGTAAGAGGGGTGGATCTGTAAATCCCCCATTCAAACGAAGAGCGGTTTCAGCTCGATTTTCCACGGGTTGTGGGCCATCTTCCAAAGAAGTCCATTATTCAAGTAGTACGAACCTCGAGCCGTTATCGTTGGTGGATTCTCGGCTAGTGAATCGATAAACGAAGGAAAATCGAAAATCAAGTGATTCAAAATCAAGAGGTAAGATTTTGGATCCATTAACAAATAAGATTATTTTTATGTAATTAGTTGTCTAACGAATCGAAATATATTTTAGGTGCCGAGGAGCGAGAAGGGATAATACTCACGGTATCGAGGTGTGTAATTTCACCCTCATTATTTTTGGGTTGTATGTCAAATTTCGGTATGGTAGAAAAATCGTAAAACGACTAGATCGGTAAAAGCACAAAATTGATATTTTGACGAAATACGTAAAACGACTAAATCGTGAAAATTACGAAAACGCCTCAAGAAATTAATTGTTATTATGAAAATTTGATGTTTCGTGAAAATGGGCCGTAAATACTCTAGTTCGTGAAAATGGGCAGTAAATACTCTAGTTCGTGAAAATGGGCCGTAAATACTCTAGTTCGTGAAAATGGGCCGTAAATACTCTAGTTCGTGAAAATGGGCCGTAAATACTCTAGTTCGTGAAAATGGGCAGTAAATACTCTAGTTCGATAAATTGGGCCATAAATACTCTAGTTCGTTAAAATTTAGCCAAAACGCCTAGTTTGGTAAATGGGCCAAAGCCCACTAAATTGCTAAATGGATAAATTGCTATAATTATGGGCCAAATGAATGTCATTGATAAACCCACCATGTTATGTATTGATAATAAATTTTATATTTTTAAAGTACATGTATAATTGCATGGGTGGGATTTATGAAGAGAAGAATGGCCATTGCCACAATATCGGCTTATTGCCTCTAGTTCGGTGGCTTTCGCCACAATATCGACTTATTGCCTCTAGTTCGGTGGCTCTCGCCACAATATCGACTTATTGCTCTAGTTCGGTGGCTATGCCACGATTATAAAAAGGCTTAATGCCTACGATTGGTGTGATGGCGGGGTGGGTTGACTTGATCCCCACAGTGTGATGGTTGGTACGGGTGTTAGCGGATGGATATTAGGTTTGGGTTGGGAATTACATTTTTTATGCATTATTAATTATTTTAAATTCATATATATTATTGAATTACGAATTGGGCTCAAGCCCAAAGATAATATCTTGACAACTGGCCCAATAATGGTGGTAAGTGAGTTACACTTGAGTTCTAAGTAACTCACCCTTTAATTTCTTTCCATCTCGTAATGGAAACCGATGTGGACTTAATGAGGATGACTTCGTGGAGGCCATACTTGCTAAATAAGGGTTATTTAAATTCGAACTTTTAATTATTATTTTTACTATTTTGGGATGTTGTAATAAATGGCCTCTATAAATAACTTATGGATTTTATGTGTGTTGGAATTTAAACTTTATTTGGGCTTTTAAATCATGGGTCGTGATTTATGATGCTTTACTAAAATGAACTTGGGTTTTCAAAGTATATGGAATTCTTTTATAAATAATTCTTTTTTGCTAACTCTTTAACAAATTTCCTAACGGTTTTAGATAATACAATGATTTTCAACTAATGTTTTTAAATATTTATCAAAATCTAATACTCTACAAATTTTAAACTCAGAAACAATATTGTAGTTTTCAACTCATTAAGGATTTAAGAATAGTTCAATCATGTAACAAACCAAATCTAGTCTCAACGATAGACCGGTTTGGGGTGTTACAGATAGGTAGTGCCTTCAAATCTTTAAAGCAAACACCATCAGAGCTAACTCCAAATCGTGAATAGGATAATTCACCCCATGCGTTTAATCGATTTAGATGCATAAGCCACTACTTTTCCACCTTGTATTAACATACATCCCAAGCCTCTGTGCGACGCATCGTAGTAAACAACAAACTCTTTTCTAGCATCAGGTTGAATCAGTACTGGCGCTTCCGTCAGAATCTTCTTCAATTTTTTGAAATTTTCTTGCTGTTGATTTGACCATACAAAAGGTACTCCCTTGTGCAACAATTTAGCTAGGGGTGCAGCAATCAACAAAAACCCCTCAATAAAACGCCGATAATATCCAACCAAACCTAAGAAACTTCAAATTTCAGCCACTGACTTCGGTGGTTTCCAATCCAACACGGCCTCTACCTTCCGGGGATCAACTCTAATTCCTTCGGCCGATACAACATGTCCCAAGAAGGTCACTTCCTTCAGCCAAAATTCACACTTACTGAATTTGGCGTAAAGTTGGCTTTCCCACAATATTTACAATATTATCCGCATATGTGAATCATGCTCTTCTTCATTCTTCAAGTATACCAAGATGTCATCTATGAACACCACCACAAACCGATTTAAAAAGGGTTGGAAGACCCAGTTCATCATGTCCATGAATACAACTGGTGCATTGGTCAACCCAAACGGCATCACCAAGAACTCATAGTGTCCATAACGTGTTCAGAACGCCATCTTATAAATATCCGCCTCCTTGACCTTAAGCTGGTGGCAACCCGATCTCAAATCTATTTTCAAGAAAACTGAAGCTCCCCGCAGTTGGTCGAACAGGTCATCAATTCTTGGCAACGGATACCTATTCTTGATCGTCAACTTATTCAACTACCTATAATTGATGCATATACGCATTGACCTATCCTTCTTCTTAACGAACAAGATCGGTGCTCCCCATGGTGACACACTCGATCGAATAAATCGTCGATCCAGCAACTCTCAAATTTGAGCTTTAAGCTCTGCCAACTCCTTCAGCGCCATTCTATAAGGAGCGATAGACACCGGAGCCGTTCCTGGCAATAATTCAATGCCAAACTCTACCTTCAGGTCTGGAGGCAAACCTGGAAGTTCCTTGGGAAAGACATCCAAAAATTTCTTCACCATTCTAACACCTTCCACCGACAATTCCTTGACATCCAACACACTAATAAAGGCTAGGATGCTCCACACCCTTTTCGCATCAACTTCTTTGCCTTTAAAGCAGATACTACATTCGATATATAATTTCACCTTTCACTTATCATCACCACTTCTTTATCTTCCGAAGTTCTTACCGTCATCCACTTTACAGCACAATCCAAGTTAGCACGATGTTTTACCAACCAATCTATGCCCAAAATAAGGTCGAACTCGCCGAAAGGTAGTTCCATCAAATTCGCCAAAAATGTTTCTCCCTAAACTTCTAAGGGTACATCTCTAAACAATTTATTCACTATCACAGACTGCCCTAAATGACTAATTACCGTCATCTCTATAGCAGTAATCTCAAATATAATGTTCAGATTTCCATATACAGCACAGCAACATACGAATGGGTGGATCCAATATTTATCAAAGCAGTAACAGGTACATCAGAGACAAAGAATGTACCGGTTATCACATCAAGTGCATCACCATCCTCTCAGCGCCTGACCGCATAAACCAGCCCTGGCTGCCTCGCCTCCGCGTTACCCCTGAAGCCATTTCCTCTACTCGGTGCACCCTGACCTCGTCCTCCACCATTACCACATTGACCTGGCCCAAGGCCTCTCGGTGGCTGCTGAGCACCTCTATCTGGCTGTGCATCATAGTTACGAGCTTTCTAATTTGGAGCGGTCCGTCGAGGACAATATTTAAGCGGTGGTCCTTAGAATCGATTTGAAACAACCACCGCCTCTCTTCCGCTTCACTAGGTGTCGCCTTCCACAACCAAGACATGGTTGTATTTGATTGGTGGCGAGGTGCTATAGCTCGAGCGAGCTCATCATTCCCGGCCTCTTCTTAAACCTTCTAGCGTAACCCGAGTACTTAAAGTCCCTCTTGCTCTTGCCTCTATCTCATTCTCGATTTTGTTGCTCTGAGTTCTTAGCCTCTTCAACTATCTTCGCTTTTTCCACCAGTGTGGCAAAATTCCTTTCTTCTTGTGGGGCTATCAAGATTGCAACTCATCACTCAACCCGTCCTCAAACGCACGCGCAGCGTTCATAGTCGATCAAGACTATACCTCTGCATAACGACTCAGACGCAAAAATTTCGCTTTATAAGTCATTGTAGTCTTATTTCCTTGGACCAGATTCAGGAATTCCTTCCTTCAGGCATCTACATAGCTAGCCCCAACATACTTTTCTTGAAATGAATTTTTGAAGAAATCATAAGTAACGCGATCAGCCTGAGTGCCCTCCCAAATAGTAAGCCACCACTGATACGCCTTGTCTCTCAACAAGGACACAGCTCCTCTCAATTTTTGCTCGGTGGTTCACTCTAAATCATCCATGATCCGTTCCACTACCTCAAACCAATACTCCGCTACATTTGGGGCTACACCTGAGACACGCCTAAAAACCTCGGCACCACTTGATCTAAGTCATTTCAAAATTGATCCACGAGTTGCTGGTCCAGTTCTAGCCCCAACAACCCTTTCTAAGACTCGCAACATTGCTTGAGACAAAGCAATGTCCTCCCTTACATGGTCATGTGATCCAGTCTCAATCTCGGGTGACGCAGGTGTGTCTGTTTTTGGCATGTCCGACGCTTCAGATGCAACCCTCGCACCTCGGCCTCTACCACGTCCACGTCCTCTAGTGCTCATAGTGGCTAATTCGATTTAATCTGATTAAAAGTCTTATGAATCAGTATACTGTTTCGATATGTATTAAACAATGTTTTATGCAACATAAGAAGCAGAGTCATTTCCGCAATCGCATCCTATAGTTTCAATATCTATAGTTTTTAACACCTAAAACTAAAAGCTCTAGAGTGTTACTATAGTCATATTACAATACAATAACATACACTTACTTGACTTGGTGCCGATACCCGTGGTGCCATACTTCCTTTTTGAAACATGCATTTTAAATTTACAAATCAAAACAAATTTGGAAAACATTTTTTAACCCAAACCATAGCCGACTTTTGAACCGTGCTCCAATACCATAAAATGTAACACCCCAAACCCGGTCTATGAGTTAAGGCCCGATTTGGCATGTCACGCAAAATAAATATACTTTGAGTCCTATTTAAAGTAAAATAGATTTCAAAAAATTTTTTTGTCAAATATTTATTCAAGAAAAGATTTGATTGTAAATCGACAGTTTGAGATGTAAGATCTTATAATTCGTAACTTTGAAAATATCGTTAACAATTAAAGAAAATTTTAAAAGAAATTAAAGTATTTTTGAAAAGAATTGATGAAAATTTAAAGTGTTAATTTATGAAAATTTTATGAAAACCTTTTGTATATATATATATATATTTAAATAAAATGTTTATTTAAGTCTTTAGAAATTAAAAATCTCAATTAAAATACTTTAAGCGCTTTATAAATTCATCAAACAATAAACAAAACCAAAAATTAATCCAGAGGCCTTATTACAACCCTAATTCAAATAGCCAAATAATTAAAAATATTAAAAGAAATCCAAAATTTCAAATTTAACCATTTTGAAGTATGGCCTCCACCGAGACATCTATAGCCCAAGTCTCCATCACTAATCATTACCTGAAAGAGATAAGGAAAATGGGGGTAGTTACTAGGACTCAGTGTGTAACCCACTTACCGTTGTCCACTGGACCAAAATTCATTAAGCACATATTTGGGCCTAAGCCCACATACAATAATAATAAATGTGTCTTATATATATAATATGCATATGATATGCAATTCCTAAACCAAACCTAATTTTCCATCCGCTACACACCACCCATACCAACCAACACACCTGTGGGGAGCTTTAGTCACCCACCCCACCAACACACCAAAAGTAGGCATTAAGCCATTTATATCAAATTTATGGACAAGCCACCAGATTAATAGAATTTACATGGCATTGCCATTTTTCAGATTTGTGGCAGAGCCACCAGATTTATGTAGTAGAGCTACCAGAACTTCTCGTCATCATCATCCCAACCCATGTAAAACATGTATATAATGCATAACAATTCACAACAATGTATTCGGATATTTCTTACAATTTTTATGGCCCATTATAACAATTTATTAGCTTGGCCCACTAAGCAGAATATTATTTTGGTCCATTTCGCATATTTTCAGATCAACCCATTTAGCAAATATATCAGTTTGGCCCACATATCAAATATACCAATTTGGCCCATATAACAAATATATCAATTTGGCCCACATATCAAAAATGCCAATTTGGCCCATATAACAAATATATCAATTTGGCCCATATATCAAACATACCAATTTGGCCCATATAGCAAATATATCAATTTTATCAATTAATGTAGTTTAAACCATTTTCCTCAGTTTCACCTTTATACGATTTTAATCAATCGATTTACTATCATTAAGACATTAATCTCTAACCCAAGGAATACGGTGTGAGATTACACACTTGATTACGGTAAGCACTACACTTTCTTGATCGTTGACACTTAAAATATTATAACACTCGATTAGAAGATGAACGCGATCTAATAAATCTACTCTAAAACAAACGATCTAAGATTTTACCCTCAAGATTGCGAACAACTACGATTTTTCAGTTTTCCCCAATTGACGGTCCATGAAAATCCCGAAACACTGAATCCTCACAATTACGAACAACTTCGAAGAGTTTATTCTCACCGGATGAAGGTCCACAACCCGGTGGAAAGTCTCGAATCGCCGAAACAGCCATTCGTTTGAATTTAGGAGTTGGGATCGTCAATCCACTCCTTTTGAGATATCCACTAAATTTCCCTTTCAAATCATTACTTAAGCCTCCATCGATTAATATTATGATAAAGTACAGATTTTAAAAAAAGGGTGAAGGTCGGATTACCACTAATCCCGAGTGATCAATGATTGGATGGATCAAATGATTTAGTTCCTAAAATTACAATCGGTTAACTATCACCATATTATAAAAATATTAACGAATAAAGAGTGATTATAGAATCCGTGAAGAACTTCCACCTTAAAGATTTTAAAACCGAATCATAGTGATTGCGAGATGATTTCGGAAGAATGATGGTTCGGCCTTCCATTATATCACTACGAAGAAGAAAGGGATTTGTTTAAAAGAGGAATAGATGATGATTTCGATCAAAAAGACCCTCCCAAGCCATAATATGGATTAGGCAAAAGAGAGAAAAAAATAAAAAGAATTGAAAGAGTTCTTACCAATTGTTCAAGATGTGAATGACAACCTGAATGAAAAAGAAAGATCAATGAAAGGATGGAAGATTCGGCTATAGAGAAATAGTGGACTCAAGATTCGGCTATGGTGAAAAATATTAGAGTGGAAGTGATGCTTGAAGGATTTTGCGAAAAGAAAAGAAGAAGAGGAATGATGGATTAGTTTCGATTTTGAAGGATGATGAATGAACAAAGAAATGGTCTCAAAGTTTGTATGCATTCGACAAGGAGAAAGAAAAGAAATGGAATATGCCTCTTCAAGGTTGTATGGATTCGGAAAAAAGCAGAAAAAAGAGCTTGGGGAGAAAAGAAAAATGATACCAAATTGTCAATAAAGAATTGGCCAAAACAACCAAAATTTTACCAATTACCAATGACCATATTCGGCTAGGAGAGGAAGTTTTGAGAGAAAAATACAGTTGATGGCATTGATATTTTGACCCAAAACTAACACTTTTGTTTTTACCAAAAAATCAAGCACCAAATTGGCTATCATCCTAGCCTATAGCCGTCCACATTCATCCCTCCTAGAATAAGAGTTTGGCCACCCAAACTTTCCAAAATACCATCCACGAAATGAGCCCTTTGTCTCCCTTACTTACCTATTTCTCCTGATTCCTTTCCCCAACTTCAACCTTGCCTTATTCTTTTAGCCACCTTACCAAAAATAATGAATTCCACCCTTGCCTTAAATACTCCTTGACCGACACATTAAGGAAGGAAAGCAAAAATAAAAGTCAAAATGCACACAAGGTGATTTGAACTCCATCCCTCAAGGTACTACAAGTGACGCCATAGCCTCTTTACTAACAACTCATTTATGCTAGCTATTTATTCAATTATCTCCATATGCTTTAAGGTCACTTACTCCATCTCCTTAAAGTGCTAAATGCCAAAAATTTTCACTAGGTCCAAATAAATCCCGAGTCTTCTCAGGACTTTCTCAACATAAAAAAGAATTATAATCTAACTAGCTTTGCACCAAAATAATGCAACACATAAAATTCGAATTCTAGGATGTTACAAGAATTTTGCTTGAGGAGAAGCAAAAGCTTAAGTGTGGGGGTATTTGATAAACCGTAAAAGAAACATATTTTAATCCTATATTTAGCATACTTTTGGATGATTTAGCCCTTGATTTATGTAAAAAGGTGCTCTTAATCCTTTCTTTTCATGTTTTTACTCAGGAAAGCACCCGAGGACAAAAAGAATAAGAAATAGGCTTAAAACGGGCCAATTTGTGTCAAAAAGGAAATCGACACGGCCTGGACTTCAAGACACACGACCATGCCTTGACAATTAACTAAGGCACGGCCATGCCACAATTTACACAGCCGTGCCCCAATCGACAGAATTAAGACACGGTCTGAAAATGATTTACACGGGCGTGTACCATGGCCGTGCCCCTGCCGCGGGAGAGAGCAATTTTTTCTCAGATTTGGATACTTTAAGGCAAAGAAACACATTTCAAAGCTTATTCAAACACCTGAGTAGGAAGTATACTTGAATTAGGACACTTAGAGGCCAAGTAAAGCATTCTAAAAGTCTATATAAACACCCTAAGTGTATCCTAAAAGAGGGGGCAGTTAGCTAGGCCAAGGAGCCGAGCCAGAAGGTCAGACTTGTGGGAATTACTCGAAGATAGCCAGTTGATTCATCTCAAGGAGCCAAAATTCTACTCAAGACGGTAGATTTATCCTTCAATTCCTTCAGGGGGTTTTAGGGATTTCTTATGTTTTGTTTTATCTTTTCTCCTGAGATGTTTTCTTTTTTCGCTATGAACTAAACCCTTCAGATACCTGAAGGGATGAAACATAGATGAATCTTGTAATTGATTTCTAAATTATATGATAAATACTTAGTTTGTTCATAATTATGCATGCTTAATCCAAATCTAATGTGCTTAGGTGGAGGAGGAATAGACCCTGCTTAAGAGTAGATCGAGCATAATTAAGCGGAGTTGATCGTATGCCTAGAGATAGGGTGACGAGGTTTTGCCAGATTAGGGTGAAACCTAATATGGGAGTCCATAGATCCATTTACTACTATTCTAGGGGGCTGTTATTAGAGAAAGAGATTTTCGTTAATTAACCTAGGGTTAGATGTTATTCGCCTCAAGAGAGGGTTTAATATACGTTAGGGAGTCTTGCGGATCAAACTAAGTGAATAAATCATATGGTTCAGTGTTAAGTAACAAGTGCAGTCTAGGTGGATTCTTCCTGAGGGTATCGTCATGATCAACTGAGTTTCTCTTCAAGTTATTTTCCAATTCATTCTTTCTGTCTTTGTGTTTTTGGTTTAGTAAGTCGTTAATTTAGATTAAAGCAACTTCACTTATTTTAGGCTAAATAATAAAAAGAAAGTTAGTATTAGCACTTTTAGTTCCTTTGGGTTTGACAATCCGGTCTTGCCTAAGCTATACTACTGTTTGATAGGTACACTTGCCTTAAGTCGTTGTCAGAGTTAGTTTCCAGGTTTGATCATTCTCTTTATAAATTTTAAAACTCGACAAAACAACGATCAGCATGATGAGTCAATTTTCAAAAATTAAAATTTTGTTAGGTTGTCTACTTGAATCTAATTATTACATTGAAGTTTAAAATTTACAAGGTTGTCATAAAAAACCCATAATTTTTGTGAGATTTTGAACCTTTTAGAGCATACATTCTTTTCGTGATCATTTTATTGATTATGAGTGTGTCAACATTGATTTGTTATTCTAGAACTTGCTTCGATTATACATGTCGAGACCACATCTTTGATTTGATATACTAAGATAATAAAGGCACTTATGATTTAACCCACTTACTCCACTAAAGCCTACCCTCACAATTAACCCCTAGTGAACCCCTTTGATCCTAACAACCCTTTTTATTGATTCACCCGCTAATATTAACCCAAAACCCATCTTGTATTTGTTTTCACCATTCCTCTTGACTACCCTTCTATTGAGACTTGATTTGATTAGTTGCCTAATTATTTCATTTCAGTAGTTGAATTCTTCTTATATTTTGTATTTATTGATTTGTTCTTAACTAAAAAAAATTCGAAGTATATTCATTATTAGTTCCGTGATTAAGTGAGCTTATACATTTAAATTCAACATCGTGAATAAGAAGATCATATTATTACTATTTAAAGTTTTCAATTGATGTAATTATTCATGATTAGTACATTTTTCTAGTTAGGTAATTTTTCAATTCAATCTCGATTCTAACCCTCTAATTCAGCTTTCATCCACACCTTTAACCTAAGCCCCGTTATAACCCTTTTAAAGACCTTTTGATTTGTGTATCATCTCATTTTATAGTGGTGGAGATTTTATTTTCAAGCAAGCCTATGGGATTAACATTTCATGTTTGACTTTTGAGAGCTTAATTTTGAACTTTAAACACTTCGAGTGATTTGAGTGAATCTTTAGTGAGGATGTCAACTCTTGTCAATTTTGAATTAAAGGTAATTATTTAGATAACGGGAAACACCTATATTTTTCATGCTAAAAACTATGACTTTTATTGTTTGAATCTTTAGGACTCTATGAGTTAAATTATCCACGTATAAATTATCTATGAATTATGATAAAACATTATCGATGTATATTATGAATTGAGGAAGTTCATTTTAATTGTGAGTTGAGAATTTTGCTTGAGGACAAGCAAAAGCTTAAGTATGGGGGTATTTGATAAACCATAATATACACATATTTTAATCCCACATTTGGCATACTTTTGGATGATTTATCCCTTTAAATATGAAAATAGGTGCTCCTAATCCTTTGTTATCATGTTTTATACTCGGGAGAGCAATCAAGGATGAGAAGAATGAGAAACGGGCCAAAAATGGAGAAAATGGGCCAAAGTACAAAATCTACATCGCTCGGACCCCGAGTCACACGGCCGTGCCTCTTTAGTAGGACTGACCACGACCTATAACTCGAATCACACGGGCGTGCCACATGGGCGTGTCCTTGCCACAGGAAAAAAGAGTTTCATTTGGATTAAGGTACTTAGAGGCAAAGAAAGACATTCCAAAAGCCTATATAAACACCCTAGAGGCCAACCTTTAATGGGTCGTTCAGCTAGGCCAAAGAGCCAAGCCAGAGGGGACGAATTGTGGGATTCACTGGAAGAAAGCCAGTTGATTCATCTCAAGAAGCCAAAATCATACTCAAGACTGAGGATCTCTCCTTCAATTCTTTCAGGGGGTTTTAGGATTTTTTTAATGTTTTGTTGTATATGTTTTGTTACAGGAAGGGTAGTTTTGAAAACGTTTAACGGTACATCGTAACTTGTGAAAAAATTTTCGTTTAAGTGATTCCAAGTTAGGGGTAATTTAGAATTTGGTTTGGATATATCTTGCCCATTTCTTATTAGGTTAGCTAGAAGCTGAAAACGGGTTTATTCGTAAAGCCTAATTTAGAAAATTTCAGAGAGGTGACAGTTGAAAAACAATGTTGAGAAATGTGACCCATCAAAATAATATATGTAGTTCTATGAAAATCCCAAGTTTAATTGTAATTTGCTTGTGAACCATTTGTTAACATTTTGACAAAAAAAACATTATTTATATTTTTGGAATACCCCAAATTTGCGCTTTATAATTTATCTAATATCAACATTGAATCGTAACCCAATTTTAAAGTTAAAGTGGCCTTATTACAAATCAAAATCCCAATTAAAATAAACTTAAATAAGAGAATGAGTTTACGAAAGAAACGATAACGCATGGCCACCTCGAGTCCGCTTTCTATCTAGATCTGCGATCTAGTGATTACCGCACAATTAAGGTATGGGTGAGTCGCCGAGACTCAGTGTGTAAATTTTCGTATAATGCAAACTAGGCCTTAAGCCTACAGATGCACATTGGCCTTAGCCCACTCAATACAAAGATATGACACATGTATGCAATGCAACCCAACCCACTTAGTGTTTCCATCCTCTAGGTCACCGAATCATCCATACACCCGCATGCTATGCCACCGTGGTTCTTGACCATCGTGGTCCTGCACCACTCGTGACAAAGTCACTAAAATATTTAATCGTGGACCAACCCATCGTGGTCTTAGGCCACCGAGACAAGTCACTAATATAAACATACGTGGTTTCAACCACCGTAACATTAGTCACTGATTCACATTTCCCCCTCATTCAATCCCAAGCCCATTCTCATTTTATCATACTAAGAATTAATGCAACATACTATCAGTGTATAACAGATGCTTATTTCATATATGCATATAATCGAAAGTATCATCATAGCAGAACTTACCCGGTGTCTCCAACCTTACCCACGAGGGTATCTCAACTATCAAGTCAATCATTTCGACATTCAGCCAAAACAGTTAATAACACAAACAGTAAAGAAGCGTGTGGGTATTACACACATGATAATGCGTAACACTACACTCTCTATGTCGACGCTTTCACTATCGGGGACAACGGCTTTTTGCCTATCCTGTAGACGCTTGGCTCCCTCCTACAACCTGGCGGATAGTCTTGAATCACCGAAACAAAGACGCCTTTTGAACTTGGGAACGGAGATTACGGGTTCACTCCCCACCACAGCTTGATCGTTTCTTGTATCCATGAAATGACTTGATCAAAGGTCGAGAAAATGTCGATTGTCTATCAAGAGAATTGATTAAAGCGTATCACAACCAAGAAGTTTATATAATAACCAAAAACTGAAAAGAATTGATTCCTACCTTGGTAAACGATGAACCACACAACAACTGGTTTGGCCTTGAATCAAAGATAAGTTGTGAGAGAGCCAAAAGTTCGGCCTAGCAGTAAAAGTTGCCCTTTGAGTAATCGGCTAAAAGAACTTAGAGAAGGAAAAAGTATCTGTAACAGACCGAATTTGACCCTAATCGAAATGGTGGTTTCGGGACCACGAATTCGAGTTTGAGAAATATTTTAATATTATATTTTGTTTTTATTATATGTGAATTAATATGTGTGAAAGTCTCGTTGAAAAATTTTATCGTTTGTGTGTTTAATTTAGAAAAAGGACTTAATCGCGTAAAAGGTAAAAGTAGCAAACTATAGTGAAAAGTGCCTATTTGATGATTGCTTTTAAAGTGGGGCATTAAAAGAGTAAATAGCCCATTTTGGAGATAGTGGGTGGTTTATGACAAGACTAACCTTATATTATATATTGTTTTTATTATTAAATAAAGGTTAAAATGGTAAATCATTAAAATATTATTATATGTTAAAAATACATGAAGTTAAAAGCCATTTTAGTGTCTTCTTCTTCCATTGCCATGAGCTAGCTAAAAAAAAAAGGGTTTAAAGTCTTGAAACATTCGGCCATCATCAAGCACAATTAGATCAAGAACAAAGAAAAACAAGCTTGGATCGAGGAAAAACGAAAGTTGTCGACTAGCCGATTAACGTTGTCCGTCGAAAGTTGAGGTAAGTCCTTAAGCTAGATTATATTAAAGAATGAATTATGAATGTGTTTAATGACAATGTTTGATAAATTTGGGCATATTTTTATGTGATAGCCGAATGTAAAGGTATTACATTGAATTGGATATGTTTTGTTATCAGGTAAAGGTGTATAATCGATATGATATGCGATTATACAATGATGTAATGATTTTATTTAGAAAATGTGAATAAGCTTAGTTTAATTTGAAATGTGATAGAATTATGAAATTTAAGTGATTTAATTGGTTATGGTATTATTGAAATGTGCATTGAAATGATGAAAATGTTGATATCTCGGCTATTATCGCTTAGCGTGCTTAGTGCCTTGATTTGATTTGGGCTTCGTGCTTAGCAGTGCTTAATGCCTATGACATATTCGCTTAGTGCCTAGCGTGCTTAGTGCTTGGTGACATATTCGCTTAGTGCTCAGCGTGCTTAGTGCGGTGATTTGATTCGGCTTCGTGCTAGCGTGCTTAGTGCCGGTGACATATTCGAGCTTCGTGCCTAGCAGGTGAAACACCCCAAACCCGGCCCAAAAAGCCTAACCGGATTTGATATGTTCCTCGAGTAAAACTTTAGCAAACTCTCACTTATTTAAGAAAACTTGATGATTTTTTCGAATAAGACAGTTTAATTTAAAGATCGGGTTGAAATTTAATTGTAAAGTAAATTCGCATCTTTTAAAACATTATTTTAAAGAGGAATAATAAGTTA
The DNA here is from genome assembly GCA_025506655.1 of Gossypium rotundifolium. Classification (NCBI taxonomy): domain Eukaryota; kingdom Viridiplantae; phylum Streptophyta; class Magnoliopsida; order Malvales; family Malvaceae; genus Gossypium; species Gossypium rotundifolium. The sequence continues at coordinate 116,676,774 of CP106731.1, read as the reverse complement.
ATGTAAAACCAAATTTAATGAAAAATTTATCAATATTGTGGAAATATATTTTGTTTTCAAAATGTTTAAATTATTTATAAAAATCCATTTAGTTATTTAATTAATAATTAATCATGGCAAAATAAAATAAATCCAAACATAAAAATTTAAAAAAGCTTTATAGTGGCCTTATTACATAAAATAGCAAAACCCATAATAAAGTCTAATAAGTAAAATTTAATAAGTTTAAATTGGAAAATCTCCAAAATACTTGATATGAGCATTGGCCACCACGAGTCCTTATCGACCGATCCATCGTACTACTTAATCATCCTAAAAGTTATCCCACAAAAGGGTGAGTCATAAACTCAATGTAAACACATACATTAAAAAGCCCATTAATCATACATATAGCTATAGGCCCATTTAAGTCATATTTAGCCCATAAGCCGATTTTCATAGCAGATTAAATAATAATCATTTAAATCACATGGATATGTACATATAATGAAATGCAAACCCGCCCACCTAAATATCCATCCGATACACACCAATTCGCATTCAACCAAACACACCATGGGGATTACTAAATCGACCTCCATCCGCTACACACCATCGAAGGCGCTTGTCAGCAATAACATGCACATCGCCTTTATAATTTTGTGGCAAGGCCACAGACAAAATTGTGACCAAAGTCATCGGATTTCAAATATGTGACCAAGTCACCGGATTCACATATGTGACCAAGTCACCGGATTTCAAATATGTGACCAAGTCACCGGATATTGTGGTAAAACCACCGAATACTTCCCTTTATCAAATTCACCCATATGCCCATGCACATACATATTATTCATTTTAATGCCATTTACCCCAAAATCATAATATAGTCATACTTATTTCACATTTATGCATATAGCAAAATTAACGAAATATTGGGGTAAACATACCGAATTTTGTATACCAATGATTGGTATCCACAATCATTTTCAAACACATTGTCATATAATCACATTTAAAAATAGATCTATGAGATTTTATTGTAAGGTTACACACCTTATGACTGTGAGAATGATACCTTCCCGCCACAACGCCTAGTTAATTATCACACTTGGTTAGAATATACTATTACTAATAAAACTATATTTATTGACGAGATCTAAATCCTTACCTCAATTCTCGAACAACAGTTATTTGTGGTTTTTCTCGCTAGATGGATCAAACCCACGATATCCCACCAACGTAAAGTGGTTCGATTGTACGCACTACTTCAAATAACCGATCTTCGTTAGCGAGGGTCCACAACCCTATGGAAAATCTCTTATTGCCGATACAAATTTCTTCGCTTGAAGTTCGATGGTAAAACAAAGGCCTCCTCTCTTCCAAACACTCAGATCGCTTTTTCTTACCTATCTTGTTAGTCTCAAATCACCCCTAAAATAAAGTTGATTAGTGATCCATTCTAAAAGAATTGATACGATCGAAATTAATAATCCTTACCTTGGATGATTTCGAAAGATCACTTCTTAAAAGTTGGCTTCAACAAAGATCCTTAAAATGCCTTCCAAGGATTCGGCTTAGAGAGAAAAAATAAAAGATTTATTTTTCTAAATCAACTATAGTAAAAAGAAATAATGAAAACAATTGACAAAACCTTACTTTGAGCACTTGAAGATTCTACCTTGAACAAGAAAAGAAGAGAATAAAAGTAAATTTGGTGATTTCGGTTTGCACAAAAAGAAAAGAGAAAAGATAGTAATTTATGGCATAAAATAGTTTCGATTTTCAATAAAAGAAAAGAAGAAAGGAAATCAAAATAGAAGATGATTCGGTTGTCAAAAGAGATGAAAATAATGTTGATTTTTGGTTTTAATAGAAAGTAGTTTTGGTTGAGAGAAGGAAGAAAGAAAATGAAATTGAAAGAAGAGAGAAATAGAAGAAGAAGAAAGATGATGATGAAGGTGATTCCAAAAGAAAAGAGATAGGTTTAGGGACCTATGCACATTCGGCCAAGAGGGAAAAATTGAAGAAAAATAGTTCTTGAACTTCTAGATTTTCAAGAATGAGGGAAAAAGAAAAGAAGAAAATGTTTTCCAATCTTTTGATGCTTTTGACTAAAGAGAACAAGAATTTGAGAGAATAGGAATTTTAACCAAAATGGTTAAAATGAGAACCAAAACAAAAGCTTTTTACCTAATGTTATTAGCAAAATTCGGCTAGGAGGAGAGCTCTTGGAGAATTGAGAAAAGATGCACAAAATGTAAGACTTTTTGGCCAACTTTCACCCCCTAACCCAAGTCAAATTCGGCCAACTAGCTTGCCAACATAATCCCCCTTTTTCCTCCACATTTCTTCCCCATCAACCCTTAGATTGCTATTACAATTAACCATCCCTTTAGCCCTTAAATCGACTAGATTCATGGTCAAATGACCATGAAAAGTTTCCAAGACAATGCCCTTACCTCAAGCCTTTTGTCCCCCTTTCTTACCATCCTTTCTTGATTCCATACCATAAGTTTTAGCTTACCTTTTTCATATGGTCAAATAACCAAAATTAAAAAGATGCTCATTCATTCTAGAAGAGTCTTGGCTGACACTATAGGGAAGGAAACAAAAAATAAAATCCTCCCATTTGCTAGCTAGGGGATTCGAACCTCTCCCCTCAAGCACTCATCCAAGCACCCTTACCACTTTGCTAAGTACTCATCTTATGCTTAAAACCTCTTGTCATTATTTCTTAAAGCCTATCATGCTTAGCTCCATCTTATTTATTAAAAATTTAATAACTCACTAAGCATTCACTTAATTAATGAAGTTCAAAAATAACTTCCAAAACACACTCAATCATATTTAAGCATGCAACATCATTCAATTAAGTAAAGATGCATAACCCCTAATTATCAGGATGTTACAGCAGGCTTAATGCCGGTTAATTGATATAAATGGAAAATTTGAGAATCAAACAAAGTAAGTTATATATAATGTTTTGTGTTAAAAGCTCGGGTAAGAGTTGGCATATTATGTTTGTAAAGAATGAAGTGAGCAAATTTCTTATCGCTTTAAATCAAATACGATGTCTTAAATGGTCAATTCCACAAGTACTTTATTTTATAATGTTGAACCTATCATTAATGTGTATGTACATTGCTTATATGTGAAGTTGATAAAGTATATGTTCGTGATGACATAGTGATAATAATTTATACAAATGTGACACTAGTATTCGCTAAGTGTATTATATATATATATAGAAATATTTATGTACAATATTATAAGCTTAAAGATTAAAATGTTTACATGTATGTTCATTACAATTACTTGTGCTTAAGACTTACTAAGCCAGTGAGCTTACTTTGTGTGTTTTCGCTGTTTGTTTCATAGATTTTGGTCAAGCTACAGGCTCGAAGGATCGTTGGTGAAGTCAACCACACTATCACTCTCTTTGGTATATATGTTTTGAATACTTTTTGAGTCAAAGGCATGTATAGACTAAATCTCTTATGTTGTGTTCGAATGATATGTATATGTATGTATGCCATGCAAAAATGGCTATGCTTTTATGAATGTGTGACTTGTAATGTGGTCATGGTATTAGTGATGTGAATAATAGGTTTTGCTTTATGTTAACTTCAAAGGTTTATTTCATGGTTTAAGCCTATGTAAGTAATGTATTAGATTAGGTGATCTTTTACTTACTTTAAAGTAAAGGGATAATGATCATGATGATTTACGAAAATGGCTTGTCCCTTATGGTTTAAACTTGATCTTATAGGTTTCTTTATTTGAGTTGGTTTGAGTTGGTTTGAGTTGGTTAAATTATGAAGTTACTATTGGAGATTTTATTAATGGATTAAATGTGATTCAAATATCTATGTGACATTGGAATGATGATGATTTGTTTCGGCATGTTTAGTTGAATGTATCAATGTGATTAGGTATAGATGATATAAATTGTATTTTATGCATGTGTTAACCGAGGTGAAATAGTAATGAGTAAATTGATGTGTAATCATGTATACATTCGCTATGTAAAACTAATGGCATGAAGTAGTGTATGTGGCATAAGGCTATTATCTTGTTAAGTTTAAAATAATAGGTATATGTCTAATAGGTGATTGGGTGGTTTGATGATATGATTTGGTAGAAGTGATAAAACATGCCAAAGATTATATGATCTATATAAGTTATATTAACTGCTTGTATAGGAAGTTTTATGCTATGTTTTTAAATTGACATATTCAATATGGCTTGAACATGTGCATAAACATTTAGTTTAAGTTTATATATTTTGAGCAGAAATATATATATATATATATATATGCAAGTATACGAAATGGGCTTAAATGGATTATGATAAGTTATTAATGTTTAATTTTGCTATAGTAGTATAAACTCAAATGCATTTTTCCATGTTTTAATGAATGTAAATAAAAGATATGATTTGTGTTAAGCATAGTAATGCCTCGAACTTTAATCCCAAGAATGCATACGGGTTAAGGGTGTTACAAGATCACACGAGACTACCTTATGTTATTGATGATGAAGAACCTAAATAGACTTGGCAGGAAAGAATACCCCTTCACACTTTAGGCCATACGAGTAGTATGGATTCGAGATAACAAATAACCAGAGATTCGGTTAGTGAAGAAGGATACAGAGAACAAAAAGAAAAGAGAAGGAAGCCGAAAGAAGGGAAAGAAGATTCAACTTTCAACAAAAGAGAGAAAAGAAGATCTTTACCTTCAACAGTCGAACAACAAGGTGAAACCGTTTCACTTGTGGCCAAATGAGCTATTCGGCTAAAGAGAGAAGCAACAAGGTGACAATGGAGGAGCTGTAAGGTTTCGGCTAGAGAAGAAGAAGTAGAAGAGAAAAATGAAACACAAAGAAGTGAGATGAAAGTTTCAGTTGTGATGTTTAAGAGTAATGAGCAAAGGAGAAGAAAAGATTCGGCAAGGGGTGGCTTCAAGGAGTTTCAGCTAGTTGCAGCAAGGATCAAATGGAAGACTTGCTAAGTGCAACAAATGGAGAAAACAAATGGGAAGAAGAGAAGAAACAAAAGGGACGAGAGAGCACAAGTAAGAGTTTGAAGTTTTGGTTTCAAAATGTTGAAGTACCAATACCCAATATGCAAAGAAAAGCAACTAAGTGCTCCTAAAGAGTTTTGGCACACTACACCCTCCGAGGCTATGATTTTGAGCTCCCCCTAACCAAAATACCAAGTTTTACCTACCAAACACTCCTTAGCTGAAACTAAATCCCCCCAACAACTCCCAAATTCGGCCTACCAACAACACCAACACCAAATCCCTTGGTCCTCTCAACACTTCACTCTCCAACAACCATTTGAATTGGTTTGACCAATTCAAATATAACCAACACCTCATGGCCACTCATTCAAACACTTTGACTCCTTCAACCAACCACCATGAAGAGTCCAGCCGAAAGCCACCTCCTTAGCTCCTTAAGCACGAAAAAAAAATAAAGTTTTTGAATGCTGCTGACGAGACTCGAACTCTTTTCCTCTGCTGCTCTCTTGTGGCGCCACTTCCCTGCACCTTAAGTGGCATCTTCTTGCCACTTCACCTCAAATCTTCTTATGTCAACAAACACAAGAACTTATCCTTAAAACTCGCTTCAACTAGCTCTCCCTTAAAGAGCCTAAAAATAAAATTTTCACCAAGGCTCAAGCTTGATCTCGAGCCTTCACGGGACCCCCAAACATACCAAATTAATAAACAGAACAAACCAAACACAGAGGAAACATAAAAAATATAGAACCCCTAATTTCAGGATGTTATAGTTAGGACACTCCACACGCCACTTTCCACCTGTACCAGCGAGCTCCTTATGTAACAAAACAAGCACAACTAAATATAAGCCTATGGGCCAAAGTCTAAGTTCATTTAAAAGGAAATTAAAATGAATTGTAAGTGCCAAGACTTGAACCCATGTTTTCTTGCAACCTTAATAATGCCTTGCCACTAGGCCACATGCTTCCTTATGTCATTTTTTCCCACAATTTATTCTTAAAGCCTACTTACTTACTCTCGTGGTTTTATTCACCTAAAACCAAAATTTTCCTAAAGCCCAGGTTTGAACCCGGGACTTCATGGAAGCCCCCTAGCCTTCCAAAATACTCACCTAATAGGTTCAACTTGCATTAGTGCCATTCACTTATTCTAAAAAATTTTAAACGCTTCTATGCCCAAGGCCCAATAGGCCCAATTCTACTAGACCCAATGATCGTGTTTAACAAATGAGTTTTAATATTTATAAAAAGAATGATCAAACCTCAGAGACTAACTAAGACAAGTATATAAGCAAGTGAACCTATCGAATAGTAGTCTAGCTTAGACAAGAGTATCTTGTCGAACCCAAGGGAACCTAAAAGTACTACTACTCACTTTCTTTCTATTATTTAGCCTAAAATATGGAGTGATTGATTTATTAATCTAAAAACTAATGAAATACTTAAACTAAATGCAAAGACAAAAGAACTAAACTTTAGGAAAAGACTGTGGAAAAACTCGCTTGATTACTTACGATACCTCGTGAAGAATCCACCTATGACTTCTCTTGTTATCTAACTTTAATTCATATAACTTCTTTATTTAGCTTGATCCGTGAGACTCCCTAACTTATATTAAACCTCTCTCGAGGCGTAGTAACGCCTAACCTTAGGTTAATTAGTGGAACTCTCGCTCTCCTATAATAACCCCTAAGGAAGCAAAGAATCGATCAATGGACTCCCATATTAGGTTTCACCCTAATCCGACAAAATCTCGTAACCCTATCTCTAGGCGCCGATCAACTCGTTAATTATGTTAGATCTACTCTTAGATGTGGTCTATTCCTCCTTAACCTAAGCACATCGGATTAAATTAAGCAAGATAATTAAAAACAAACTAAGTACTTATCATATAATTTAGAAATCAAATAACAAAATCTGTCATAGGTTTCATCCCCTTCAGGTATCTAAAGGGTTTAGTTCATAAAAAAATAAGAGAACATCTCGAGAGAAAAGATAAAATAAAACATAAGAAATCCCTAGAACCCCTTGAAGGAATTGAAGAGGAGATCCTCTATCTTGAGTAGAACTCCAGCTTCTTGAGATGGATCAACTGGCTATCTTTGAGTAATTCCCTGAATAAAATCTCTGCCTCCAAACTCTCCCTTAGAATAGCTTCCTTGGGTTGTTTATATAGGCTCTTTAGATGCTTTACTTGGTTCCTAAGTACCTCCTTCAAGTAGAATTACTATTAAGGTGTTTAAGTGGACTTAGGAGTATGTTTCTTTGGCTTCAAGCATCCAAATCTGAGTGAAATTGATCATTCCTGTAGCAGGGGCACGGCCATGGCACACTGTTGTGTAAGTCGTCTTCAGGCCGTGTCTTGATTCTGTTGATTGGGGCACGACAATGCAAATCATGCTTGGGCGTGTCTTTGAATGATTGGTGAGGCACGGCTGTGTGGCTTGAAGTCCAGGTAGTGCCAATTTCTTAGGTTGGCCCAATTTGGTATGTTTTAAGCCCATTTCTCATTCTTTTCGTTGTTCGTGCTTTCTTGAGTATAAGACATGAAAAGAAAGGATTAAAAGCACCTTTTTACATAAATTGAGGGCTAAATCATCCAAAAGCATACTAAATGTGGGAGTAAAATATGTTACTTTTACGGTTTATCAAATACCCCCACACTTAAGCTTTTACTTGACCTCAAGCAAAATTCTCAACTTACAATTAAAACGAACTTTCCATAATTCATAATTCCTATCGACAATGTCTCATCATAATTCATAGATAATTTATACATGGATAATGTAACTCAAAGAGCCCTAAAGATTCAATCAAGGTAAGTCATACCTTTGTAGTACGAAAACATAGTTGTCTCCCCTTATCTAAGTAATTACCTTTAATTCAAAACTGGCAAGGATTGACATCCTCACAAAAGATTCATTCAAATCATTCAAAGTGTTTAAGGTTCAAGAGTAAGCACTCTAAGTCAAACTTGAAAAGTTAATCCCATAGGCTTTTCTAAAAATCAAATCTCCACCACTGTATATGAGATGATACACAGATCAAAAGGTCTTTATCAGGGTTGTAACGGGGCTAGGGTTAAAGGTGTGAATACAGGCTGAATTAGAGGGTTAGAATCGAGAATGACTTGACAAATTACCTAACTAGAAATAATATTTGCATCGAATGAAAACTAATAATACCAATCGTTGATAATTATTATATAATAAAGAGTATTTTCATCACTTAAAATTTGATAATACTTTAATACGAGCTTTTTCTTCAACAATTGAGTTTAAATGCTCTAAGCTCTTTATATACTACTAATATTGAATAAACTTGAATTTTTTTAGAACAAACTAAAATATTACATCATAAATGATAAATGTAACTACCGAATTATGATAATTCGTAATTTAATCAAATCAAACCTCGATTAAAGGGAAGTCAAAAGAATGGTGATAACAAATTCAAAGGGATTTTGGGTTAATATTAGTGGGTGAGTCAATAAAAAGGTTGTTAGGATTCTACGGGGTTCACTAGGGGTTAATTTGTGAAGGTAGGCTTTTTATGGAGTAAGTGGGTTAAACCTAGGTGCCTTTATCATCTCACTCTATCAAATCATTAATGTGGTCTCGACATGTATAAACGAGGCAAGTTCTAGAATAACAGTTCAAAGTTGACACACTCATGATCAATAAAGTGAGCATGAAAAAGAATATATGCTCTATAAGGCTCAAAATTTCACAAAAATTATGGGTGTTTTTGACATCTATCCTTATAAATTCCAAATTTCAAGGTAGTACTCAAATTCAGTTCAACGACCTATCAATTTTAATTTTTAGAAAGTAGGCTTATCATGTTTGATTCTCTAGTATTCTTCAAATTTAATCATCAATGCACAATTATCAATGACTTATTCTAAAATATATCAATAATAATCATAAATCATTAGAAATTTCATCCTAAATAGTAATATGAGAAAATACTTTTGAACAAGTTTAAAATTCAGATTAATGAAAAATTAGGCATTAAATTGAGAATTATGCAAAAAGTTAGGCACTTTTATCCCCCCACACTTAAGATGTACATTGCCCTCAATATACAAAGATAGGTAATAACAATTAATATAAGATCAAAAGAGAGGGATAGAGTGCCACTTCCTAAATTTTGGGTGATTTTCGGGAGGATGGCAGAGAAATATAAGTTGGAGGGCCATTCGGTGGGTGTCTACCAAAGGATCTTTGTGCTAGATAAAGAAATTGTGTAGCCTGCAAAGATATAGCTAAGAAATCTAAAGAAACATTAATAATATACTAATATTATAATTAAACATAAAAGGAACAAAGAGAAGGAGACTAAGAAGAAAACTGAAATTGAAAGAAAAGACTAATGGACTAAGGAGTCCTTATTGTTGGATGGTTCGCGAGGTGGGAGCGACCTCTAAGACTGTGGTGAGTGATTCCCAAGCAGCCTTAAGAACCTAAAACCAAGAAACTAAATTAAAATAAACTAAACTAAGCATAAGACTGTTAAAGAGTAGGAAATGGAATCAAAAGAGAAAAAGAAAATAAAAACTATATGGTCTCAAAGACCCTTGGCTTGTTGTTTGAATGAAGGGGCCGGCATGAACTTATATAGATCGGTCTCCCATAGAGAGATTGCGATTGGCCTCTTATGCTTCTTCGGCATGATTTTAGTGTAGCTCAAGAGTCTGAACACCTTTTCTAATGCAAGACAGAAAAATTGAAGGAAAAGGAAGGAGGAAGGAAAGTGGGGGAAAGGGAAAGGGCTATGGGGGGTTAAATAGATTTTTGCTTCTGACGCTGTCCCACGCCCGTGTATCTAGGGCGTACTGCTTTGCACGGCTGTATCGCACGACCGTGTTTGGAGGCGTGTTGGAGTGCCACACCCGTTTGTCTCTACTGCCACGCCTATTTCTATAATGGCAGTGTTGGCCCATGGCCGCCTCGCATGGCCGTGGTGGGTAGGTGAGCCCGTGACTCCTGCAGTTGGTTGGGGCAGGATTCGTACGGCCTCTGCTATGTCAGTACGGTGATTCAGAGTGCCAACACGGCCACAGCCACGGCCGTGTGCTAGACCGTGTGGTTTGGGAATCTGTAATTTTTTAATTTATTAAATTCTAAAAGAGAAAATAGAGATAAGAATAAAACTAAAACTACCAAATAGAAATTATTGTTAGTACTTGGTTGCCTCCCAAAAAGCGCTCATTTATAGTCTTAAGCTAGACTCTTCAAAAAAAAAATTTCAGGGAGGTTTAAAGGTTTGAACATCTTCCTTCATGCTTATAGTTCTATTTTCATGACAAAGTTCAAGTCGAGAAGCGTTTACCTTGGAGGTGTCGAATGTTGAGTTGCTTACCTCGACTGTTTCGTGTGGGAAAATATTGTGTACCTTAAGAAGAATTTCTCCCTTTGGTTTCAGGTCTGTTGAAGTGATGTGGGGATCTGCTTTGTCTAATAGTACCTGGTCTCCTATTTTGAAGTGGTTTGATGCCCCTACGAGCTTTTTTGGCGGTTCCTTTGGTTTTACTTCGTGTGGATCTGACTTTTCTTTGACTTGTATTTTCTGCTCTTCAAACTTGTCAAGCCTAAGGTTTTTCCCCTTTTAGGATTCTTTTTTTGTTGTTTTGGGACTTATGAGTTGGCTCAGGGTTGTCTTTATGTGGTGTTTCCTGTGATGAAAGTTGAACAATTTAATTATCTATTGAAGTGACTTTCTTACCTTCATCGTCTGTTGTTCTGGCCGAGTCGAGAGCTTGAAGCTTAATCGATTCATCTCCTACACGAAATATGAGTTCACCTGTGGCAACATCAATTTTAGTCTTGGCAGTTGTTAGAAAAGGTATTCCTAGAATTAAGGGGATTGAATTATCCTCATCCATGTCTAAAATAACAAAATCTATCGGGAACACAAATTTATCAATTTTTACAAGAACATCTTCAATAATGCCCCTAGGAATTCTAACAGCTTTATCACTAGTTGAATATTCATCCTAGTTTGTTTGGGCTTCCTAGACCTAGTCGCTTAAACAATGAATAAGGCATGACATTTATACTTGCCCTACATCACCTAACACATTATCAATAGTTAAACTACCAATTAAACATGGAATTGTAAAACTCCCCGGATCTTTTGTTTCGTGGTAGTTTATTTTGTAACATTGCCAAGCATGTTGCGCTTAGTTCCACGTGGTGCTCTTCGCTCATTTTGCGCTTGTTTGTCAAGAGTCGCCTTAAAATTTCCTCGAGTCTAGCATCCGTAAAAGAGCTTCAAGAAGGGTAAGTTAATATGTAATTTCTTTAAGAGTTTAAGAAACTTACCAAACTATTCCTCTGAATCATCTCCTTTCAATGCTTCGGGATAAGGTATGTGAGGTTTGTATTCTTTGATTATTGGTTTTGGCTTTTCATGTGCTACCTCTATTTTACCTTTTTCTTCCTTAGTTTCTTGTGTCGTGGTGTGCTCGTCTACCTTTGCACCCTCTTGAGCTGTGATGGCTTGGATCTGTTCTTTTGGGTTTATTTCTGTGTTGCTTAGTAGACGTCCTTGTTGACGTTCAGAAATTAGCTTCGTGAGACGTCCCACTGACTTAGTAAGTTCTCCAACTTATTCTCGATCCCTTTGATCAATTTTTATTGTTCATCAAGCGCTGCTTTGGAAATGAGAATCCATGGCTGCCATGAATTTCGTCAGCATCTCTTCGAGGTTTGATTGCTTCTCTTATGGATATGGCTAATTTTGATAATTTAGAGGAGGATGCTGTCTTTGATTTCCTTGATTTCCTTGTCCTCCAATGACAAATTTGAGTGGTTCCTCCAACCTGCGTTATAAGTGTTACTATAAGGATTATTATTGGATCTGAAATTGTTACCTATATAGTTTGTCCGCTCATGTTCGCTTCCCGGTTGGTAGGGTGGGTACTCAAGATTCGCCACATTCCCACTCGCTTCGCATTGCATTATCGGGTGTACTGCAAGAACATAGATTATCAAGCTTTTTATTCATCATCTCCACCTGTGTTGATAGCATTGTTACTGGTCTATGTTAAAAAATCTGGCTGATTTTGTCGGTTTGGCCCTTGTAATTTGCCATTGATAATTGTTTAGCGACATCTCCTCAATAAAATCGTAAGCCGCTTCAGGAGTTTTGTTATTCAAAGTTCCACCGGCTGATGAGTCAATCATTTGCCTCGTTGAAGAATTCACACTGTTGTAAAAAGTTTAGACTTGAAGCCACAAAGGTAATCCGTGGTGGGGACATCTTCTCAGGAGATCCTTATATCTTTCCCATGCATCATATAATGTTTCTGTGCCATTCTGCACAAAAGAAGATATGTCATTCCTAAATTTGGCCGTTTTGGCTGGTGAAAAGTATTTTAAAAGAAATTTTTCGGTCATTTGATCCCATGTGGTGATTGACCCTCATGGTAATGAGTTCAACCACTACTTGGCTTTATTCCTTAATGAAAAGGGAAATAACCAAAGACGTATGGCATCGTAAAACGCTATTTATTTTGAAGGTATCATAGAACTCTAAGAAATTAGCTATATGAGTATTTGGGTCTTCGTCCTGCAAACCATCAAATTGAACAAACAGTTGAATCATTTATATTGTATTAGGCTTTAATTTAAAATTGTTAGCAGTTATAGCAGGCCTGACAATACTAGATTCTGCTCCTGTCAAATTAGGTTTAGCATAATCATACATAGTACGCGGAGCATTCTGTTCTTGCACATTTGGCGGTGGATTGTTTTCGTCCATCCCTTCGGTAGGAGTGGATCTGTCTTGTTCTTCTCTTTGGTAGTCTAGATGTAACATCCTAGATTAGGGGTTATGCGTTCGTGCATAATTCATGAGATAGTGGGCTCATTGTGTGTGTTGGATGTGTTCTGAGGAGTTTTAGGAACTCTAGGATATGAGGGAAAGCTTTGGAAAATAATTGGATTTTAAGTTAAAAAGGGGAGCTAGGCTAAGGTAGCCTTAAGAAAATTTGTGTTGGATTTAAGACACAAGCAATCATGTGGCAAAGTGGCTTGGGCGTTATCTGCACTTATAAAGAAAGAGGGCTCAGTTTGAGCCTTGTTGACGCAGCAGTGGGATTTTATTTTGCATGTGACGCCAAGAGAAGGGAAGGAGTTGACTGGCACATGGGCTTCCAAAAGATAAGGATTAAGTTTGTTTTTATTTTAAATATCATTAAGAAGAGTAGGATAATTGTTGTTTATTTTATTTTTTTAAATGATAGGATAAGAGATAATGTATTGGATTATTTTATTTATTAAAGTGATTAAAGAGATAAAATGGGAGAAAACTTTGGAATTTGATAGGGAAGGTTGGTGGTGAATGTGGGATTCTTTGAGGGTGCCTAGTCGGTTTGAAGCTTTATGTTGTGGGTGTCAATTTAGTTTCTCTTTTCCCATTGTCGGTGCCGATTTCTCTTGTGCAAAAGCCATTTAGTTTCTTTCCTTTTTGTTTGTTGACCAAACTCCAAGAGCATTAAGGCCTTTTATAATTCTTTCTTCTTCTCCTATTTGCTAGCTTGGCTGAACCTATATCCTTCTCCCAAACTTCTTCTTTTAATTGGTGTTAGCCGAATATACCTTTCTCTTATGACCGACTTTTTCAATCAACATTTGAAGGGCTTAGTCAAACCATGTAAGTGTTTTTCCTTCTATTTGTATTTTATTGGAAGCCATAGTCGAATATCCAAGTGCCCTTATTCTTATCGCAAGTCTCAAAAGCCGAGGGGATCCATTATTAAGGTAGGTAGTTGCTAATATTCGGCCAAGGGCCATTTTTTCTAGATTTTATGTGTAAGCCGATTCTAATAGTGTTAGCAGGGATATTGAAAACTTCAAAGAGCAAGCAAACACTTCGGGGTTTAAGTAAGCTAGGTAAGTGGTTGTGATATTCGACCATAGGCCATATTATGGGTTTAAGTGGTGACCGATTGTGTATTATGATTTTTAGGGGCTAATCGACAGAGGTAACAGAGGCTTTGGGATTCGAGATCCATTTGTGGTAAGGATGTTAAGTCGTGGATTTTTATTCATTTATAGATCTCGTATTAATCGGTTTAATTAAAGTGGTTTTTGATGGAGGCAAGTACAAGTCAAGAAGGAAAAGGGAAGGTCCCTATCCCGAAGTTTAAGAAAAGACCTATCTCGACGGTTCGGGATTGGCCACCGAGGTGTGGGCCAAAGAATGGGAAAGCTATAGGCAAATAGTCGAGTGTCACTTAGTGATAGCATCGGATCGAAGCGTAGTTCTTCAAGTGATCGTGTGTAGTTAGCCTACCGCTTTTTCGTGTTTATGATTGTATGAGATATCTGTATGTGTGTTATGAATGTGCTAACTAGTGCAAAGGGAAATTGTGATATGGATACCCTCGCGGGTATGTTAATAATCCGTAAGTACCAAATCGATGAAATGTGATTATTGATATTAATTTGTGATAATATGTGAAATAACATGTACATGCATTATCATCATGGCACTATTTTATGTTGCATATGCATGGGTGGGATATGAAAGAAGGACAGGTGTACTTGAGTACGTGGTTTGATGAATGGCTCGTGCCTCATCGTGATTGATATAGGCTATGTGCCATATCATGGTTATTGATGGCTTTGTGCTCATCGTGGTTTTGATGATAGCTTCACTACATCGTGGATTGACGCGACTAAGGTCGCGTTGTGGATTATTTGCGATTAAGTTCGTGTGACGGCATTTGTTGCCTTATTGGAGTAAAAAGGGGAGGGTGATTTAATAATCCCCTGGTGTGTGGTAGGCTGGATACAGGGGTGTGTAGAGGATGGACCCTAGGCTGGGTTGGGCCTCATAATTGCATAATTTTGTATGTGAATACATGTGAAAATGGGCCAAGCCCAATATGTGATATGAATAAATGTACAAATGGGCCAAGCCCAATATGATATGTGGATTAATGTGAAAGTGGGCCAAGCCCAATATGTGGTGTGGATTAATGTGGTAATGGGCCAAGCCCAGTATATGGAAATATGTGGTTAATTACACTATTATATGGATGTAATATGGATATGGGTCAAGCCCAATAAGTGAAAGCATGTGAATAAGTTGCATTATTATCTGTTATATGGGTTAATACATGGTTTGACAAGCGGTGGAATTCAAGAGAATAATTACACACCGAGTCTGTTAGACTCACCCAATTTTATCAAACCTCACAGTGTGATGCGCGATGCTCTGACCGGGTTGGAGTGGATACGAGGTGGCCCATGCGTAAGAGTTGCTTTCCTTATGTTTTATAATTTATGCCTTCAGATTTTAAATATCCATTTGTTGTAATAAGGGCCTTGAGGTATTTGAATTTTGTTATGTTCAAGTTAGTTTTATAATTGTTAATATTTTGTAAGTTTAATTTTAAAAGCTACTTATATCCCAAAAGTCATATTAAAGTTTTGAATCCTAAGTTTTTATAACAACTTAACTTTTACTTAGAATGTTTTAAATTACGAAGAAGTTTTTATTAAAGGCGACAAATTTTAATGCTTTTTTTTCCTTTAAGTAAGAATATTTGCAAAAGTTTTTCGCAGGGCATTCCAGATTCTATTAGATCGAATGGGCCGGTTTGGGTGTTACACTAGAGCTCGCCTAATTTCTCTACGATTTCTCATGAGCGATAGCTTCAATGTCACTTTCATACGCTAAAGGTCCTCTCGGGTTCCTTCTAGTCATAAACTAAAGGTACCTATTAGAGAAGGAAAAAGAAATTTAGTATAAATAAAAATCTAAACTAAAATAAAAGTAAAATGTGAGAATAATAAAATAATGGCTAAAGTAATAGAAATAGAGCTTTCTTAATATTTTAGTGTTCCCACAACAACGCCAAAAACTTAATCATGTCAAACAATGAAGTTTTAATATTTATAAAAGAATGATCGAACTCAGAGACTAACTATGACAACGATAGAGGCAAGTGCACCTATCTAACAAAGAGTATAGTTTAGGCAAGAGTATCTTGTCAAACCCAAGGGACCTAAAAGTACAACTACTCACTTTCTTTCTATAATTTAGCTCAAATATGGAGTGATTGGTTTATTAATCTAAAAACTAATGAAATACTTAAACTAAATGCAAAGACAAAAGAATGAAACTTTGGGAAAAGACTGTGGAAAAACTCAATTGATTACGATGATACCCTCAGGAAGAATCCACCTATGACTTCTCTTGTTATCTAACTTTTAATTCATATGACTTCTTTACTTAGCTTGATTCGTGAGACTCCCTAACCTATATTAAACCCTTTCTCGAGTCGAATAACGTCTAACCTTAGGTTAATTAGTGAAACTCTCGTTCTCTTATAATAAACCCCTAAGGAAGCAGTAAATCGATCAATGGACTCCCATATTAGGTTTCACCCTAATCCAGTAAAATCTCGTAACCCTATCTCTAGGCTCGGTCAACTTCGCTTAATTATGTTAGATCTACTCTTAGGCAGGGTCTATTCCTCCTCCACCTAAGCTGTAATATCTGGGATTTATGCATTTTTGCTTAATTGCATGAAGTAGCATGCCTATGTGTGTTTGAATGTGTTGTGTGAATTTTTTAGAACTCTAGAGTGTAGGTGAATGCTTTAGAAATTATCAGATTTTAAGTCTTAAAGGGGGGAGCTAGGTGAATGAGGCCTTAAGAAAAATTATAGGGAAAATTGGACAAACAAATGGGCTTGTTAAAGTGGCAAGGAGGCGCCACTTAGGGACTTGGTAAGTGACGCCTCAAGCAGTGGAGAAGGGCTCAGGTTCGAGTAGCAATGGAAGCAAAGGGGAGTTTTATTTTGCAGCAAGGATGAGAGGTAGTGGACGGCACAAGGACTTTAAGAGAATGAGCTTTATATGTGGTCAAAATTCCTTTTAAAATTTGGCTAAGGGCAAAGGATAATGGTTGATTTATTCAGATAATTTTGAATGGATAAAGAAAAGTGAAAATAGGAGGAAAAGTGGGATTTGATAGGGGAAAGAGAGTTAGTCAGCCAATGGGTTCTCTTGGTGTCATTTTTGGTCAAGTTAGTCGGGAGGAATAGCCGAATTTCATAAAAACATTTAGCCTCTATTTCGTTTACTCCTTTCTCTCCAAAACCTGTCACTTTCTCTTCTTTTACTTTTACCTTACCTAGCCGAAATCTCTCCCTCAAACTCACCATTGCCGAATCAAATTAAGCCCCACACTCCCTCCATTATTTTGATAAATGCCGAACCACAATACCATTCTTCCGTTTTCCATTGAAGCTGAATCTCTATTTTTCACCATTGCCGAATTGCTCGATCATCAACCTTTCCCTTCTTCTCTTCACAAATCCATCAAAAGCTGAATACTCAAAGTAACCCCTAGCCGATAGTTTAGTAAATCCTAAAGCCGAAAGTTCACCTCATTGTCACTCTTTGAATCGATTTCTTCTGCAAGTCTTCTTGTCGATTTCTTGAAGGGGGCTGGCCAATTGAGTTTTGGTTATGCTGTTTGGAGAATTTTGAGATTCCTATTGTAGCCGACTTCAAGAGGAGATCTTCGGGATTTCTAGATCTAAGGTAAGAAAAGAATGATCTTAGGCCAAAGGCCATTTATTAAGTTTATTAAGTGATTGAAAATCGGCTCTAACATGAGCCTATAGGTATTTCGACATCTCCATTAGTAGATAGCGATTTTGAGATTTAGATCCGCTAGGTATGAGGGCATGAACATTCGGCCAAGGCCATATTCACTGATTATTGTTTGGCCGATTCTAACTATGATTTTTAGGGAGGAGTATAACCTGTTTCGATAGATTTTCGGGATTTAGTGAACACGATAGTAACCAGGTGTATAGCCTTACACCAATTCCTAATAGATTTACGGTATTAATTTAATATGTGTGTTAATAAGAATATGAAAGATGTGGCTAAAGGTACCATTCAATGGTACGACATATTCAGGTACGTTATTTTCTAAAGATCTGTTAATAGTATTATAAACATTGAATGTGACATATATGAAAATTGGTTACGAATATGAATAAGGCATATGGCATGTTATCCGCATGATTTGTATGACACATGGGGCATATAGGTGATTATGAAAAAGGGAAGTGATCTGGTGATTTTTACCACAATATCTGGTGACTCATGTCACATAATCTGAATGTGGTGACTTACGTCACAAAATGTTATCTGGTGACTTTGTCACATTATCTAGTGGCTATGCCACAATTTATAAGGGCGATGTGCAAGTCGTCTGTAACGACTACCTTCGATGGTGTGTAGCAGATGGAGGGTCGATTTAGTAATCCCCACGGTGTGATGGCTGGTACGGGTGATGTGTAAAGGATGGTTATTTAGGTTTGGGTTCGGGATTGCACCATTGCTATACTTGTTATATATATATATATATATATGATTTGTTGTCCCTAAATCATTGGGAGTTTGTGTTGGTTGTCGACATTGAGTCTCATTGACTCACCCTGCTAGGGATATCTTTTCAAGTGACACTCAAGAATGGACCGGCCTAGGAGCTTAGTGGTTGCCATGCTCATTTCAAAGATTTGTTTTATTTTGAATTTTTATATTTAAGCATTTTGGATTTATTACGGGTTTTGCTTTGATGTAATATGGCCATTACTATTAACTGCTTTAAGTATGCATTTAATTTGGTTTATCATGATATGATTATTATTAAATCAAGATTAAATAACTTTTCTTAAAATAAATTTTAAATGTTTTGACACCCAAACACAATCGATTTTCAATTTAATGTTAAACTCTAAAAACCCGCAATACCTTTTAACTTATTAATTTCAAGTACAAATAAAATAATGTTTAAATAAAATCTAGTCTTCAAGAACAACACTGCTTTCAATTTGAACCCAACACAAATCAAATGTTCTTCAAAACCACTCAAATTTTTCCAAAGTAACAAACAAGTTTTGAACTGTTTTACTTAGGAACATACCAGATCCTACGAGGCTCATGGGCCGAGTATGGGTGTTTCAGCTTGGTATCGAGTCTTGTTCAAAACTCACCTTGAGGGCTTTTTGGGCCCAAAACGCTTTTCTTTTTTTGAAATTGGATTTTACTAAGGAATGAGCAAGTTTTCCGCATGGCACTTGAGTCTCCTACCAAGTCCACTGTAAGTACTCCTAACCCTTTTGTGATTTGTATGTGGAAATTATAGGACGAGATTAGTTGATTAGGAACTATTGAACCCTAGGATTAGTCTACTCCAACAATCAAATACATAAAATTTAAAGTTTAACTAAACAAACTCAGGATCGAGTCACCGAAGTTAAGGTGTGGCAACCGCAGCGCATGTTCAGGATTGGATTCAAGGGAGCTTGGTATTTAAGCGATCCTAGTGACTCACCTCCTCTCCGCTCGAATCCTACCAAAAGCGTAGTGACGGCTCACCCTAACCAAGAGGACTCAATCACAAAGCTAAATTCAATAATTAAAACCCGAAAGGGACCAACCACCTTGTTTTGTGAAATTCTAAAGTCAAACCATGATTATAAAATTCCAAAGTACCTTTGATTTAAAATGACCAAAATACCCCGGTTTGCAAGTTGCCCAAATTACCCTAACCTGCATAAATTACCAAAATACCTCAGATGGAAAGTTACCAAATACCTCAATTAAAAATTTCCAAAATACCCTTATTTTGAAAAGTCATCTGGAACCATAGTTTACAAAAAATTACCGAAATGCCCCTAGTTTGAACAATTACAAAAATACCCTCAGCTTATAAAATTACCATATTACCCTTGAATCTTCCTATCAAGTATTCCTATTTTGCAAAAAGACCAAAAATCTCTATTTTGCAAAATTTTCAAATACCCTATTTTGGAAAATTACCAAAATACCCCTATCGGATAAAATTTTGAAAATACCCTTGGGTAGTGGGAAAACAACAACAATGACAACCACAGCACTTTTTTGTAATGAACGCAAGTTCATGAATGTGATGATTGAATGAATGAATTTGAGACTGTGTGTGTATTCGAAAGAACTACTCTTTAGAACTATTGAACATAAGACTGTTCACGATAAATCAGTGGAACAAAAACTAATTCATAAGATTCTTTAATTAGATAAACGCGATTCAGAAGCATGAATTCTAGGGGACGTGGTCGTAATATGCGTGGCCGTGGTAGAGGTCGAATGATCGTGTTAGAACCCGTTAGGTCTGGTCAAGGGTCTAAAAATGAAATGCCACCACCACCAGCCATTGATGTGGAATATCGAGATCGACGGGGATGATGCAAGATCGCAGTGATGTCGCGAGTTTTGGAAAGGGTGGTGGAGCAGTGGAGGCATGGGAGCTCGAAAGTCCAGTACCGAGCGACTCGAGTTAATGGAGCCGAGTTTTTCGTGGTATATCCGTGTGGCACCCAATACTACCGAGTATTAGTTGGAAGCGACGGTTTAATTATGGATGATTTGGACCGATCACGAGGAGAAACTAAAAGGGGTAGTGTCGCTACTCCACAATGAGTCATATCAATGGTGGCTCACGATTAGGGATGGTGCTGCCGCAGATGATCTTACTTGGGAATACCCTACGGTAGCATATTAGAAGAAGTACATTGGAACTAGTTATGTTGATGCGCAGAGGAAGGCATTTTTGAGGCTGGTTCAGGGAAATAAGTCCGTAGCTGAGTATGAGGCAAAATTTATAAGGTTGAGCCGTTATGCTCGAGGTATAGTGGCTACGGAGCATGAACAATGTGTCCGATTTGAGGATGAACTAAGGGATGGCCTGAGGTTGTTGATAGCCCCACAGTAGGAGCGAGAGTTTGTTGTGTTGGTGGAAAAGGCAAAGGTAGCCGAAGGGATTAAAGAATCTGTGAGACAGAATACGGACCGAAACAGGCCAAAGAGAGGTTTTAGATCATCAGAGTCATCCGGGAATGTGCAAAAGAGACCTAGAGTTGATGGGCCGCGAGGTCAGCAGGTTATGACGGGAGGACAGTACCGCACTTTTGCTCAGTGTGGAAAGATGCACTTGGGAGAGTGTTGGAAGAAGACGGGAGGATGTTTCAAGTGTGGGTCCAAGGACCACGTGAATAAGGATTGTCCTATGAAAACAAATAGGAGCTGACCAGTAGGTCAGGGTTTTAATTAGGCTGGAAGAGGTGGACAGCAGCCACCACGGGGCCGTGGTTCGATTGGCAGAGGTAACGGTGCTAGAAGAGGACGGGGAATACCGGGCAAAGGTGTTGGTAATACAGAGGCAAGGCAGCAGGGTCTGGTGTATGCAGTTCACCGGAGGGAAGATGGAGACGCACTGGATGTCATAATCGGTACGTTCCTTATAGCTGACAAGCCTTAATTTGCTTTAATTGATGTTGGTTCTACCCATTCTTATGTTGCATGTAAAGTAGTTGAAACACTAGGCATAGCCTCTGAACTGTCTAATAGGAAGATGACTGTAGTGAGCCCATTAGGTCAAACTGTAGTGGTGAATAAGATATTTTGGAGTGTACCTCTAGAGCTTCAGGGAGTGGTATTGCCCGCCGACTTGATGGAACTACCCTTCAGAGAATTTGATCTCATCCTTGGCATGGACTGGCTAGTGGAACATGGGGCTGTATTGGATTACGCAGCTAAGCAAATAGAGTTAAGGACGTCGGAGGATAAGGCGATAAATATGGTAGGAGAAAGAAGAAGCTACTTGTCTAACGTAGTCTCTGCTTTAAAGGCTAATAAGATAGTTCAGAAAGGGTGCAAGGCATTTTTGACCTTTGTTAGTGCGTTGGATGCAAAGGAAGGGGAAGTTAGTGGAGTTAGAATAGTAAGAGAATTTGTGGATGTTTTTCCGGAGGAGTTACCTGGAATACCCCCGGATAGGGAAGTGGAGTTTGAAATTGACTTGCTATCAGGTACAGCTCCTGTGTCAATTGCCCCATATAGAATGGCACCAAAGGAGTTGGTTGAGCTCAAGGCTCAAATCCAAGAGTTGCTTGACCATGGATTTATACAACCTAGTGTGTCTCCATGGGGAGCACCGATCCTATTTGTAAAGAAGAAGGACGGAACTATACGCATGTGCATAGACTACCGGCAGTTGAATAAGCTGACCATCAAGAACAAGTATCCATTGCCAAGAATAGATGACTTGTTCAATCACCTTGCAAGGGCCGCAGATTTTCAAGATAGATCTAAGGTCGATATCATCACTTAAGGTGAAGGAGGTCGATATCCATAAGACAAATTTTCCGGACAAGGTACGGCATTATGAATTCTTGGTAATGCCGCTTGATTGACAAACGCCTCAACCGCATTCATGGACATGATGAATCGAGTTTTCCAACCCTATCTAGACCGGTTCGTTGTTGTGTCCATAGATCGATATTTTGGTGTATTCTAAGTCCGAGGAAGAACATGACGAGCACCTCCAAGTCGTCTTGCAAGTGTTAAGGGAGAAAAAGCTATATGCCAAGTTCAAGAAGTGCAAATTTTGGTGAAGGAAGTTACATTTTTAGGGCACGTGGTGTCTATTGAAGGGATAAGGGTGGATCCTCGAAAGATTGAGGTGGTATTGGATTGGAAACCACCTAAGTCCGTGGAGGAAGTTCGTAGTTTATTGGGATAAGCAGTGCTATTATAGAAGGTTCGTAGAAGGGTTTTCATCAATAGCTACACCTTTGACGAAGTTGCTAAGGAATGAGGTATCTTTCATATGGACTGATAAGCAGCAAGAAAGTTTCGAGAAGCTTAAGAGGGTATTGATAGAAGCTCCGATTTTGATTCAAATTTCGAGGCAAATAAGGATTTTGTGGTATACCGTGATGCTTCTCACACGTGTTTGGGATGCGATGATGCAAGACGGAAGGTAGTCGCTTATGCGTCTCGATAATTAAGGCTACATGAAGTTAATTACCCGACGCATGATTTGGAATTGGTGGCAGTGGTCTTTGCTCTTAAGGTATGGAGGTACTATTTATATGGAGAAAGGTCAATAATCTACACGGACCACAAGAGCCTAAAGTATTTGCTGACTCAGAAAGAGCTGAACCTGAGACAGCGAAGGTGGGTGGAGTTATTGAAAGATTATGATTGTTCTATAGAGTATCACCCGGGCAAGGCGAATGTGGTGGCAGATGCCCTAAGTCAGAAAGTAGTGACGGAGTTAAGGGCAATGTTTGCACATTTGAGCCTCTATGATGATGGAAGTTTGCTGGAAAAGTTACAGGTCAAGCCGTCATGGCTGAATAAGGTGAAAGAAGGACAGTTGGCAGATGAGGATCTAATTGTTAAGTTGCGCAAGGGCAAGAGGGGAATTGGAAAATTTTGGTGTAAATAAATGACAGAGTGTCAGGTTTTCATGGCAAGGCCTCAGATGTCAAGGATGAGGAGTTAAGGTGAGGATTCTTCGAATCGTGATAGTAGCCCTTATGCTATGCATCCTAGAGGAAGTAAGTTGTACAAGGATTTACGGAACAGCCCGGCGGATCTTAAGCGGAAGGAGATTGAGTTTGTTGTGGGAGATTACGTGTTTCTTAAAGTTTCGCTTGGAAGAAGGTGATGAGATTTGGTCGCAAAGGAAAGTTAAGTCCTGTGTTTATAGGACCTTATCTGCATTAAAGCGAGTGGGACCAGTTGCATACCAGTTAGAGTTGCCTTCGAAATTGTAGCAGATGCACGATGTATTCCATGTTTTGATGCTACGTCGTTATCGATCGGATCCATCTCATGTAGTTTCGGTTGAAGAGGTGGAGCTAAGACCAGATTTGTCCTTCGAGGAGGAGCCAATTCAAATCTTGGAGCGAGATGTGAAAGTATTGTGAAGGAAATTCGTTCCTTTGGTCAAAGTGTTATGGCGTAATCATGGATCGGAAGAAGCTTCTTGGGAGCCAGAAGAAGAAATGCGACAGCAATACCCCCACCTATTTCAACCAGGTAATTTCAAGGTCGAAATTATTTTAAGGGGGTAGAACTGTAATATCCGGGATTTAAGGGTCATGCATTTTTGCTTAATTGTATGAAGTAGCATGCCTATGTGTGTTTGAATGTGTTGTGTGAATTTTTGAGAACTCTAGAGTGTAGGTGAATGCCTTAGAAATTATCGAATTTTAAGCCTTAAAGGGGGAGCTAGCGAATGAGGCCTTAAGAAAAATTGTAGGGTAAATTGGACAAACAAATGGGCTTGTTAAAGTGGCAAGGAGGCGCCACTTAGGGCCTTGGTAAGTGACGCCTCAAGCAAAGGAGAAGGGCTCTGTGTTCGAGCGAAAGGGAAGGAAAGGGAGTTTTATTTTGCAAAGAAGGAGGAGAGGTAGTGGACTCAGACAGGACTTTAAGAGAATGAGCTTTAGATGTGGTCAAAATTCCTTTTAAAATTCTGCTAAGGGCAAAGGATAATGGTTGATTCATTCAGATAATTTTGAACGGATAAAGAAAAGTGAAAATAAGAGGAAAAGTGGATTTGATAGGGAAAGAGAGTTGATCGCCAAGGGTTCTCTTGGTGTCATTTTCGATCAAGTTAGTAGGGAGGAATAGCCGAATTTCATAAAAACCTTTAGCCTCTCTTTCGTTTACTCCTTTCTCTCCAAAACCTGTCACTTTCTCTTCTTTTTCTTTTACCTTACCTAAGCTGAAATCTCTCCCTTAAACTCACCATTGCTGAATCTAATTAAGCCCCACACTCCCTCCATTATTTTGATAAAGGCCGAACCACAATACCATTCTTCCCTTTTCTATTGAAGCCGAATCTCTATTTTTCACCATTGCCGAATTGCTCGATCATCAACCTTTCCTTTCTTCTCTTTACTAATCCATCAAAAGCTAAATACTCAAAGTAACCCCTAGCCGATTGTTCAGTAAATCCTAAAGCCGAAAGTTCACCTCATTGTCACTCTTTGAATCGATTTCTTCTGCAAGTCTTCTTGTCGATTTCTTGAAGGGGGCTGGCCAATTGCGTTTTGGTTACTCTGTTTGGGGAATTTTTCCTATTGCAGCCGACTTCAAGAGGAGATCTTCAGGATTTCTAGATCTAAGGTAAGAAAAGTATGATCTTAGGCTGAAGGCCATTTATTAAGTTCATTAAGTGATTGAAAATCGAATCTAACATGAGCCTATAGGTATTTCGACATCTCCATTAGCAGATAGCGATTTCAGGATTTAGATCCGCAAGGTATGAGGGCATGAACATTCGGCCAAGGCCATATTCACTGATTATTGTTTGGCCGATTCTAACTATGATTTTTAGGGAGGAGTATAACCTGTTTCGATAGATTTTCAGGATTCAGTGAACACGATAGTAACCAGGTGTGTAGCCTTACACCAATTCCTAATAGATTTATGGTATTAATTTAATATGTGTGTTAATAAGAATATGAAAGATGTGGCTAAAGGTACCATTCAATGGTACGACATATTCAGGTATGTTATTCTCTAAAGATTTGTTAATAGTATTGTAAACATTGAATGTGACATATATGAAAATTGGTTACTTAATATGAATAAGGCATATGGCATGTTATCCGCATGATTTGTATGGCACATGGGGCATATGGGAGATTATGAAAAGGGAAGTGATCCGTGGTTTTACCACAATATCCGTGACTCATGTCACATAATCAATGTGGTGACTTACGCACAAAATGTTCTCTCGTGACTTTGTCACATTATCCGTGGCTATGCCACAATTTATAAGGCGATGTGCAAGTCGATATTGCATCGCATTCGATGGTGTGTAGAGATGGAGGGTCGATTTAGTAATCCCCACGGTGTGATGGCTGGTACGGTGATGTGTAGAGGATGGTTATTTAGGTTTGGGTTCGGGATTGCATCATTGCTATACTTGCTATATATATATATGATTTGTTATGCCTAAATCATTGGGAGTTTGTGTTGGTTGTCACACATTGAGTCTGTTGACTCACCCCGCTAGGGATATCTTTTCGTAACACTCAAGAATGGACCTGCCTGCAGGAGCTTAGTGGTGGCCATGCTCATTTCAAAGATTTGTATTATTTTGAATTTTATATTTAAGTATTTTGGATTTATTTCGGTTTTGCTTTGATGTAATATGGCCATTACTATTAACTGCTTTTAAGTATGCATTTAATTTGGTTTATCATGATACGATTATTATTAAATCAAGATTAAATAACTTTTCTTAAAAATAAATTTTAAATGTTTTGACACCCAAACACAATCGATTTTCAATTTAATGTTAAACTCTAAAAACCCATCAATACCTTTAACTTATTAATTTCAAGTACAAATAAAATACTGCTTAAATAAAATCTAGTCTTCAAGAACAACACCATTTTCAATTTGAACCCAACACAAATCAAATGTTCTTCAAAACCACACAAATTTTTCCAAAGTAACAAACAAGTTTTGAACTGCTTTTACTCAGGAACATACCAGATCCGTCGAGGCTCGTGGTCGGGTTCGGTGTTTCATAAACACATCGATTAAATTAAGCAACATAATTATGATCAAACTAAGTACTTATCATATAATTTAGAAATCAAATAACTAAATCCATCATAGGTTTCATCCCCTTCAGGTATCTGAAGGGTTTAGTTCATAACAAAATAAGAAAACATCTCAAGTGAAAAGATAAAACAAAACATAAGAAATCCTTAAAACCCTCAAGGAATTGAAGAGGAGATCCTCTGCCTTGAGTAGAACTCCGCTTTTGAGATGGATCAACTGCTATCTTCGAGTAATTCCTAATAAAAGCTCGCCTCCAAACTCTCCCTTAGAACGGCTGCCTTGGGTTGTTTATATAGGCTCCTTAAATGCTTTACTTGGCTCCTACATACCTCCTTCAAGTAGAATTACTATTAAGGTGTTTAAGTGAACTTAGAGTATGTTTCTTTGGCTTCAAGCATCCAAATTCGAGTGAAATTGTTCATTCCCGTAGCAGGGGTGCGACCATGGCACACGGCCGTGTAAGTCATATTTAGGTCGTGTCTTGATTCTGTCGATTGGGGCACGGCCATGCAAATCATGCTTGGGGTGTGTCTTTGAATGATTATAGGCACTACTGCAGACTTGAAGTCCGTGCCGTGCCAATTTCTTGGTTGACCTAATTTGGTCCGCTTTTAAGCTGCTTTCATTCTTTTGTTCTCGTGCTTTCCGAGTATAAGACATGAAAAGAAAGGATTAAGAGCACCTTTTACATAAATTGAGGGCTAAATTATCCAAAATCATACTAAATGAGGATTAAAATATGTTACTTTTACGGTTTATCAACTAAAAATTTGGGGCGTTACATGAACGAAATACAGACTTGATTTTAATTGAAAACATGATCGATTGAGACACAAACATTATAAGCATGGATAAAATAAATATTATTTAATCAAAGCAATCATCTTAGCTTAAATAAAATTAAGCTAACATTGTTGTAAACAAGAACAAAGAACACATAACAAACATTGTAAGATTAAATAAAAAAGAAAAAAGAAAGATTAAACCCAAATCAAAGTGGCTGTCACCCAAGACTTTGATTGACGGGGCTCCTTCGCTCCATCACTTTGCTCCTTTGCTGATAGCTCTCCAAGGTGGCTGACCAATGGCTCTTTAAGAGGCTTAATTGCTAAAAACTCTATGAAGAGATGATGCTAGGCATGGGAAATGGAAAATGCTAAGAGAGCTGATAGAGAAGAGAGAATGATGAAGTATGAGGGATGATGAATGAATGAATGAGGGGGTCTTATTTATAGGTGAGGAGAGGGGGATAGTTTACTAAAAATAGTAGGTTCCATCTCTTCAAGCATCTTTAAAGGGTACCTTGCCATGAATTGAGAAAATTGAGCTGATTTTTGCTTGATTTTTGCTCAATTTAAGTTCCACAATAACTCAAGACTAAGACTCGATCAAGTGCAAATCTTTAGGCAAATCTTTAATTTCTTCAACATTACAAGGACCTTGTGCAATTACACCAAAAAGTGGTTTATGTGGACAGCCAAGTATAGCCAAAAATTGGGTTGACTTGGTCTCCAATTTGGACGGTTTTGTAATCCAACAAAGCTATCGACTTGTCCAAAATAAATCAATAAATTAGAGGACCAAAGAATAAAATTTATCCAATTTAGATAATTAATTACAACCCAAATTATTAATGAAATATCTAAAATGAATATTTAAATATAAATATATATTTTATTATTTAATTTAATCATGCATGACCCACTTCATGTCTTAAAAATAATATATGCTTAATTTAATATAAAGTAAGCCATTTTATGCATGAAAACTATATAATAAAGCATAAAATCACATTTTAATAATCTCTATGTCCTAATTTCATATTTTCACATATTTCTTTAATTTATTAAACAATTACTTAGTTTTAACAACAAATTTAAGTAAAAGGTGATAAATTATATAGGAAAGATCCTATATGTTTTTCCGCTTACATAGCCCCAAACTTATATCATTGCTCTTCCCGAGTAATGGTTATGCACAACAAAAGGTCTTGCTAAGGAAAATTGCTAATTGTGTAAGCAAGATCAATCTTTGTCCCATACTCATGCATTAATAACTTCATGTTCATAGATCTTCTTTATTAATAAGTTATTCATATGAAAACAAGCTTATAGAATTTTATACTAAGTTTCAAAATATGCCAACATGAATCATAGTTTGTATGTATGTCACGACCACGTATAACATTCTTCATTCAACATAATTTCTTATCAATCAAGCAAACAATCATAAGGCTTATTTATGAACTTCAAATGTTGAACTTAGTACTTCCTCTCCACTAGTGTAGGTGACATAAGCATCAAATCAATAGGACTTTTATAAGGTTGTAATGAGGCTTGGTTAAAGGTAGGATTTTAAGAGATGGGACATTTCAGTCTCAAAATCTTCACCTTTAACTTTGTCTTGGATTTCTCAAATTACAGCCTTCTTCTTTATGTGAACCTTTGGAACACCCCCAAACTTATTTTGAATTCAAGCTCATACATTTTTCCTTTTTGGAGACTGAGCAAACTTTTCTTCGCTCTCTTTTCGTCTCTTTTTTTTTTTTTAAGCATGAGCACATACATCTTTTTGAAAATTTCCTCAAATTTTGATTACTAAGACAAATTTAGTTAAGATGGGTGCACAAAATTAGGATAACATAAAAAGATGGTAATTGGCTTATAATGTGGGTTCATTGCAATAAACATGCCTTTAAGCTCAAAATTACAGTTTCAAGGGTCTAATACCATAAGGTTGGCTTGAAAAGGCTCAAACGATCCAAAGAAATAGTGCATATATCATTTTAGATTTTTGTCTCCTAGGATTTCGCCTCAAGAAAATTACTAAGTCAATTCTAAAGATATAAACCTTCATGCATGTCTAATCTCAAGAGAAACTAAGTTTTCATGGCAAACATTACTAAGGCTAAGACCATACAAGCATTCCATTCTTCATGATAACATACTTTCACTCAGATATAATCATCATTCATACTTGCATACAAACTATCTTATTAATAAAAAATGTCTCTAAACATTCATTTATTGAAACATACTTATGAAAAACATGATTGAAACATACTTGAAATTTAAAAATTTGAGCAATTTATTTGTCTTATCCCCCTTTTAAAAGAAGAAATGTTCTCATTGCAAGAACACAGTAATGAATGAAAACTGAATACCAGGTAGAGTTGTAAAGAAAGAGAGGTGAGTCAGTAGGACTGCTTAAATACCAAGTCTTTCCTAATAACCCAATCCTAGACATGTTCATTCCCATTGCTACATTACTTAGTCTTTTTCTTTCTAAAGAAGTGTTAAGTTTATTTGTGCTTGCTATGTTTTATTCTGCAGAAATTAAATCCTAATTACAAAAGAAATAAATTCCTAAAGACCTAAAAATAATTAAATAAATAACAAGACAAGAATCCCCCATTTTTATTTTTTTGACTCATTCCCCTTGTCTTCTTTAGCTCCATCTCCGCTTGCATAGTCAGTAACTTCCATCCATGTCTCAAAGATAGCATCTGGGAACTCAGAAACAAAAGTATTAGAGATATTCTCAAAAGTATTTCAAACTGAGTCATCTCTGATTTTTTCATATTTCCAGTAAGTTTGTTGTTGATTGTGAATGAACTTGCACATATCCATTAAAATTGACAACTCCGATTTCCTTGAAGTGCTTGCAGAAGTCGGCATAGGAGTTGTAGATTCAAGTTCAACACTTAGCTTGACTAGTTCTTTTTTGGCTCAACCCTTGGTTCTGTGGTTTGCGATCCTTCAACCGGTTTAGGACCGCTTCGGTTCCTTATCGATTCTTCCTCTTCAAAGGTCTCAGAATCGAGTTAGCTTCAGTTTCAGTTTCATTCATTGACTCCTCGGTATTTGGATCAGTTGGCTCTCCTTTCTTGCCTAGATTCAACTCATGCACCTTCTCTACTAACCTTTCAAGATCATGATTTGTAATGCACCCTTGAACATATTGCCCCTTCAGATTTGCTTGTGTTTTAACATGGACCCTTAAGCAAAGTGAAGTGATTAATGATGGGTAATAAGCACTTCCTGTCTTTTTTTTAGTACAATCATAAATCTCCTTGAGGATAAATTTCCCAACATTAATGGAATTTTCTGTCAAGATTGCATATAACAAGAGCATCCATTCCATCGAGATGGTGGAACTATGTAAGATAGGCATAAAACTGTAGTGAATGAAATAAAACCATACCTTTTCTACTGGTTTTAGGTATTCCCTTCGGCAAGAATGGCTCTCATACTTTCTTATAATCCATTGGGATCCTGAATTTGTCACAACATCAAGCACTTGTTTAAGAAAATCCTAATTGATATTGTTCATCATAGGGTAGTACTCATCTTCTTCAACATCAGGTAAGTTAAACAAATCATTGATGGATTAAAAGTAAGAGGTACCTCTTTCTTTCGAATGATGATTTTAGTAGCATCTTGCGTTGTCAAACTAGCATAGAATTCTCTAACTAGTTCACCTTCGGGAAGTGAACGAGCATCACAAAATCGTTCCCACTTGAGAGCATTGATTTTCTTTCTCATCGGTATAGGAACAACCATCAAATCATTATTCTTCAAGTTAAAACCTTTTTTCGGCATCATAGGTTGATGCTTGAATATTGAATCAAATTTCTGTTTCACTTCTTTATCGATCAAAATTGGGTTTTCAGGAGTAGTCTTTGAAGATCTGGTTCTTTTGTGAGACATGGTATCTTTTCTAAAAAATTTGGAAAAGTTTCTGCACAAGGGAGAAAAAAGAAATCGGCAAAATAGGTAGAACTTGCTACGACAAGGATGGTATGGCAGCGATGATGGTGTGCGATAGCAATGGTGGTATGCGGCGGCGACAATGGCGATCTGCGGTAGCAACGACGGTGCTTCGACAATCTTCTTTTGGTGACAGTAGATGGTTTCGACAAAAAGGAAAGAGAACTAGGGTCCCTTTTGAGATTTGAGGTTGACGGCACAAAAGAAAGATCT
Source organism: Gossypium rotundifolium (assembly GCA_025506655.1). NCBI lineage: Eukaryota > Viridiplantae > Streptophyta > Magnoliopsida > Malvales > Malvaceae > Gossypium > Gossypium rotundifolium. The sequence continues at coordinate 116,645,323 of CP106731.1, read as the reverse complement.
AGGGAATTTTTAGGGTTTAAGTAAATTGCTTTGAAGGGATATGAAAATTAGTAGAATGGAATGGAGTTTATATAGGGAAGAATTAGGGCATCATGTAGAAAAAATTTAGCTACATTAAGGTTACTTGGGCGTCAAGTAATGGGAGTGGTAGCAAAGTATGGATTTTTCCCTCTTTTTTGCTATCTTGGGCCTCAAATTCAGACTGTGTTTATAAACTTACTCAAGAAAAAACCGATTAGTACTTGGGCAAAATTTGACCCCCTTTATTAACATAAAAATTTAAAATTTAAACAGAAAAAATAAAACTTAAAAATTTTAAATTTTAAATAGAAAATTTCTTATTAACAAATTACATTGAATTAATTCCTCAAAAGTTGGAGAGGTCACATCGGTTCCGCTTAAGTTCCCATCTCCTTAGAAAAAATTAATTAAATGTAATAAGTGAAACACCCCACACCCGGCCCACGAGCCTGAACCGGATCTGGTATGTTCCTAAAGTAAACCGATTGCAAAATCACTTTCGATACTTAGAGAAAATTGTAAATTTTGGAAAACTATTATTTTCAATTGGGCTTAGATTGGAAACCCATTTATTTGATTTTGTAAGCCCATTTAATGAGAAACCTCCAATAAAGTTCTTAGTATGAAACTTAACAATAAGCCAACATAAAGTATAATCCATTGGGCCTTAAGGCCTTATTACATCAAATAAAACCCAAAATAGAACAAACGTAACTAAAATAAAAATTTAAGTCCAAAATAAATGAAATTTTCGCATGTAGCATGGCCTCCTCTTGGTCCACCTACCGTCCGTCATTGCTCATCACCAAAAAATAATTCCCACAATGGGGTGAGTCAATGACTCAATGTGCACACTATACTATCAATCAATAAATCAGCATTCATGTTTAAATCATCAAATCCATATAATAATGAAATTATGATGCAACCCCAAACCCAATCCTAATGGTCCATCCGCTACTCTCCACCAGACTGCCATTCACACCGTGGGGACTACTAAGTCGACCCTCCATCCGCTTACTCTCCACGCTGTGTCATTAGACACTATAATCAAATTTAAACGTTGTGTCATTTGACACCGCTTGTAACCGGTTACCAAATTTCGCAATGTGACCGTAGTCAACATTTTTCGTTGGTGAGACCAAGTCAACACCTTCGCAGGTGAGACCAAGTCAACACCCGCTCTCCCCTTTCACATAAATCCCAATGCCCCAAAACATATATATAGCATAACTTAATTTCATGTTCATATTCATATATTCGCATGTTATTAAATAACATTTTTTCACAATCCTATCTAAGTAGGAAACGTGCACTGGTACTTTTTGCCACATTTGTGGTACATAGCCACATTCACATTATTATTCATATCATATATTAAAATATTTAGCCATACAATATCGAAGGATAGTAAGGGTACACACCGCTTTTGCTTAATAGATTCCTTGAGATCTCGAGAATCCCGATCTAATTTTAGATCTATTAGTTCCTATATTCGGCCCACCAATTAAAACACATTAATAATCCCTTTTGGCTTAAACAAAACCAAATCCTAGTAGGATTTGTAGAGACTCACCTTTGCCGATTTGGTGTTTACACAAATCCCAAAAACTTTATTTTTCCTTTACACGATATTCGCCAACCTTGAATCTCAATATGGGTTAGTTTCCGCTTTTAATAATTAAAGAACTGATCTAGATAATCATACAAGCTTTGGTAAATACTTTTAGGTACTTACCTTATGGATCTTAAATCCAAATTCACCGAATAACTAGGGAACACGTGGCCTATGGTGTACCTTCGAAAAGAATTTCTTCTTCCATGATTCGCCAAGATTAATAATCGAAATTAGTCTCTAAATTTCAATAAGTCTAGAATTAAAAGAATGGAAAACTAAACTTGATCTTACCCTTATTTGAAGGAATCGATTGCACCTTCACTTCAACCTTCGAGATTCTTAGAGACTTGATGAACAATCGGCTATGATTCCCTTATGTATTTGGTTTCAAAGATGAAAGAAGAGAGGAATAATAAGCTTAGAAGGAAATCGCTAGGAGGCTAAAAGAAAAGAAGAAAAGAATGGATGCTCAAGAAGAATATTTGGCGAGAGGAAAAGAGAGGAGAATGAATAATGAATGGCCCTAGTCCCTCCTTTTATAGCCGAATTTACTAGGCCAAGAATCCTTTACTTGGCCACCACTCTTCCTTATTTTCCTAATTAAAGAATAATTCTTCATTTATCTCTTATTATTCACATATTTATGTGAATAAAACTCCTTTATTTATCTCACATATTTATGTGAATAAAACTCTTCCTTTTCTAAAACCCATGCCGTCCACTCACCTTTCGGAAGCAAAAATAAAGCCTTCATTATTTGCTTCCTGGATGACTCAAACTCAGCCCAAAACCTCTTGTATTTGGGCCATTTCCTAAGACCTTAGGTGGCATCTTCAGCCACATTTCCAAGTTCGTTATTGGGGCAAATGTCATGTATCAGATATTTTAGGGTCACTTGGCCCTAAGTTCCCTTTGGGCTCAAATTCGACATTTCGGGTCATTTTAAGTTTCCTAAAATTTTCAAGCTTCAGATTTTCCGTGTTTCCAAAATGTTTAGGTTTCCAAAATGTTCGTGTTTCCAAAATGTTCAAGTTTCCAAAATGTTCGTGTTTCCAAAATGCTCAAGTTTCCAAAATGTTCAAGTTTCCTATTTTGGCTTGGTTTCCAAAATGTTCACTTTCCTAATTTACTTAGGTTTCCAAAATGTTCACTTTCCAAAATGTCTAAGTTTCCAAAAGTGTTCATTTCCATTTCCATTTCCATTTTCATTTCTATCTTCATTTTCATTTCCATTTTCCTTTCCATTTTCATGCATTTCTAGATTTCCAAAAGTATCAAAATTTATTCATAGTACTTGAAACTTGTCATTTCATACAATTAAACTGAAATGCATAGGCCCTATTCAGATGTTACGCTTCTACCCTCCTTAAAAATAATTTCGTCCTCGAAATTACTTAACGACAACAGACAATCTTTCTCACCAAGACTATGCTTACGCCAAGACTCGATCTTAATAGAACCATCATACTTTCTAGGCACAATCTCTAAGTTCACATCCCTTAGAACTCATTTTCTTACGTCGCGATTTAACTGATTTAAAAGTTTATACATTAGTACTTGTTTCACTTTATTACTCATGAAGAAATTTTATGAAAAAGAGTTTAGGAGTGGTTCTTTCAGATTCATACATGCACACGCCTTTTCATCCATTCATACATCCATCAAACAATTATGAACCTTAGTTCATTCAGAGAAACGTTGTAGTTTTTTTTTTTTCTTTGTTGTTGTTTTACCACTACCCGGGGGTATTTTCGTAATTTTGTCCTACAGGGGTATTTTTGTAATTTTTCAAAATAGGGTTCCTTGGTGATTTTGTCAAAAATTATTTTTGGAAATCCAAAAATCTCGAGGTAATTTGGAAAAATTTTGAAGTCCGAGGGTATTTTGATAATTTTTGACCTCAGGGGTATTTTGGTAATTTTTCACAAATCAGGGTAAATTTGTAAAATTTAATAAATTTTGGGTATTTCAAAAGTTGTAAAACTTTGAGGGTTCTTTTTTAAAAATGGTTCCTTCAAAAATGGGGATGTTGTAAAAATTTTGGAAATCAGGGTCATTTTGGTAATTTTGTAAGTTAGGGGCAATTTTGAAATTTTTTTTTTCAAAATCACGATATTTCGGTATTTTACAAATTAGGGTTTTTGAATGTTTATGAAATCATGAAATTTTGATAATGTTGTTGAGTAGTCGAATCATTTTACAAATCAGGGGTGTTCTGGTAATTTTACTGCTAAGGGCATTTTTGTAATTTTCGTAAATCAAGAGTTTTTTTTCAGAAAATGTTGTAAAAATAATTTTCTTAGATTTAGAAGAAAAGTTTTAAAGGGTTGAAAAACTAGGGTTTGTTGTTTGGTTCTATTCCCTTTTTTTTTTTTTAAACATGGCTAGTTCCTTTCTAAGTTTTAGTCATTATGTTTAGCCTATGACCGAGCCCTCTTGGTCGGGGTGAACCAAAGCTACGCACTGTGCAGGATTCGTGTGGAGAGGAGGTGAGTCACGCGATCGCTTAAATACCAAGCTCCCACCGAAACCATTCCTAGACATGCGCATGAGGTTGCCACACCACCGAGCCTCTCGAGTTATGGTGAACCAAGCTACACACTGTAGGATTCTGCAAAGAGGAGGTGAGTCACTAGGACCGCTTAAATACCAAGCTCTTCCTGGATCCAATCCTAGACATGCATAAGGGTTACCACACCACTAGCTCAATGACTTAGCCATAGGTTGGTTCAAGGTATTAAGTCTTATGTATCCGTGTTTGAGTAGACTAATCCTAGGGTTCAAGTTCCTATCATTCTATTCTACGCTCCATGCCTTTTCTACCCTTATATAAATCACGTAATCACACATATAGTTAGGGTACTTACCGGTGGATCATGGGTCGAGACTTAGGGCCATGCCAAAAGCTCGCTTATGTTCAAAGAAAATCATTTGGCTCGCTTTGAAAACGTTTGGGCCGAGCCCACAAAGCCGAGAGTTTAAAATCGGGCTCGATATTAAATCGAAACACCCTACACCCTACCACGAGCCCGAACCGGATCTGTATGTTCCTAAAGTAAACCGATTGCAAAATCACTTTCGATACTTAGAGAAAATTGTAAATTTTGAAAAACTATTATTTTCAATTGGGCTTAGATTGGAAACCCATTTATTTGATTTTGTAAGCCCATTTAATGAGAAACCTCCAATAAAGTTCTTAGTATGAAACTTAACAATAAGCCAACATAAACTATAATCCATTGGGCCTTAAGGCCTTATTACATCAAATAAAACCCAAAATAGAACAAACGTAACTAAAATAAAAATTTAAGTCCAAAATAAATGAAATTTTCGCATGTAGCATGGCCTCCTCTTGGTCCACCGGCCCGGTCCGTCATTGCTCATCACCGAAAAATAATTCCCACAATGGGGTGAGTCAATGCACTCAATGTGCACACTATACTATCAATCAATAAATCGCATTCATGTTTAAATCATCAAATCCATATAATAATGAAATTATGATGCAACCCCAAACCCAATCCTAATGGTCCATCCGCTACTCTCCACCAGATACGCCATTCACACCGTGGGGACTACTAAGTCGACCCTCCATCCGCTACTCTCCACGCTGTGTCATTAGACACTATAATCAAATTTAAACGTTGTGTCATTTGACATCGCTTGTAACCGGTTACCAAATTTCGCAATGTGACCGTAGTCAACATTTTTCGTTGGTGAGACCAAAGTCAACACCTTCAAGTAGTGAGACCAAGTCAACACTGCTCTCCCCTTTCACATAAATCCCAATGCCCCAAAACATATATATAGCATAACTTAATTTCATGTTCATATTCATATATTCGCATGTTATTAAATAACATTTTTTTCACAATCCTATCGGAAGTAGGAAACGTACCTGGGTACTTTTTGCCACATTTGTGGTACATAGCCACATTCACATTATTATTCATATCATATATTAAAATATTTAGCCATACAATATCGAAGGATAGTAAGGGTACACACCTGTTTTGCTTAATAGATTCCTTGAGATCTCGAGAATCCCGATCTAATTTTAGATCTATTAGTTCCTATATTCGGCCCACCAATTAAAACACATTAATAATCCCTTTTTGGCTTAAACAAAACCAAATCCTAGTAGGATTTGTAGAGAGACTCACCTTTGCCGATTTGGTGTTTACACAAATCCCGAAAACTTTATTTTTCCTTTACCTGATATTCGGCCAACCTTGAATCTCAATATGGGTTAGTTTCCTATTTTAATAATTAAAGAACCGATCTAGATAATCATACAAGCTCGTCAATACTTTTAGGTACTTACCTTGTGGATCTTAAATCCAAAATTCACCGAATAACTAGGGAACACGTGGCCTATGGTGTACCTTCGAAAAGAATTTCTTGTTCCATGATTCGCCCAAGATTAATAATCTAAATTAGTCTCTAAATTTCAATAAGTCTAGAATTAAAAGAGTGGAAAATTAAACTTGGATCTTACCCTTATTTGAAGGAATCGATTGCACCTTCACTTCAACCTTCGTGAGATTCGCTTAGAGACTTGATGAACAATCGCTATGATTCCTTATGTATTTGGTTTCAAAGATGAAAGAAGAGAGGAATAATAGGCTTAGAAGGAAATCGGCTAGGAGGCTAAAAGAAAAGAAGAAAAGAATGGATGCTCAAGAAGAATATTTGGCGAGGAAAAGAGAGGAGAATGAATAATGAATGGCCCTAGTCCCTCCTTTTATAGCCGAATTTACTAGGCCAAGAATCCTTTACTTGGACACCACTCTTCCTTATTTTCCTAATTAAAGAATAATTCTTCATTTATCTCTTATTATTCACATATTTATGTGAATAAAACTCCTTTATTTATCTCACATATTTATGTGAATAAAACTCTTCCTTTTCTAGAAACCCATGCCGTCCACTCACCTTTCCGAAGCAAAAATAAAGCCTTCATTATTTGCTTCCTCGGATGACTCAAACTCAGCCCAAAAACCTCTTGTATTTGGGCCATTTCCTAAGACCTTAGGTGGCATCTTCAGCCACATTTCCAAGTTCGTTATTGGGGCAAATGTCATGTATCAGATATTTTAGGGTCACTTGGCCCTAAGTTCCTTTGGCTCAAATTCGACATTCCGGTCATTTTAAGTTTCCTAAAATTTTCGCTGCTCAGATTTTCCGTGTTTCCAAAATGTTTAGGTTTCCAAAATGTTTAGGTTTCCAAAATGTTCGTGTTTCCAAAATGTTCAAGTTTCCAAAATGTTCAGTTTCCAAAATGCTCAAGTTTCCAAAATGTTCAAGTTTCCTATTTTGGCTTGGTTTCCAAAATGTTCACTTTCCTAATTTACTTAGGTTTCCAAAATGTTCACTTTCCAAAATGTCTAAGTTTCCAAAAGTGTTCATTTCATTTCCATTTCCATTTTCATTTCTATCTTCATTTTCATTTCCATTTTCCTTTCCATTTTCATGCATTTCTAGATTTCCAAAAGTATCAAAAATTTATTCATAGTACTTGAAACTTGTCATTTCATACAATTGAACTGGAAATGCATAGGCCCTATTCAGGATGTTACAATAAGTTAAGAAAATAAGTTTTAATTATTTATTTATTTACAAAACAAGTTCATGAAAAATCAAGGGTTTGTTAATTTGAACGAGGACTCAACTTGCTCAACTTCACCATCTCAGTAGTGTTTGAGATGTTAACCATTAACTTTAAATGTACATCCGTAATTTTTGAATAATTCAATAGCTCTATAAGGATAGGCTCGGTAGATGGTACATAGTTATTTCAATCGAGATTTAAGCTTCCCAAGAAATAACTTGAACCTTGAATTAAACAACAAAACCTTTTGACCTTCTTTAAACTCGTGAGGTTGTATATAACTATCATGTCATCTCTTTGATCTTTCTTTACACATTTTGGCATTCTCATAGGAAAACAACCCCAGCTGTTCGAACTCATCAAGTTGTAACATCCTTCTCTCATTGGCTAGACTTAGGCATCAAGATTATACTCGCTCCTAAATCACACAAAGCTTTACTAGAGTAAGATTCACCAATGTTACAAGGTATAGTAAAGCTTCCTGGGTCCTTCAATTTCGGTGGCAGTTTGTTCTGCAAGAACGCACTGCACTCTTTTGTCAAGGCAACAGTCTCATACTCATTCAGTCGTTTATATAACCTTTATAAACTTCACATAATTTGGAATTTTTTCCTAAGACTCCACCAATAGAATGTTGATGTGTAACTGCTTTTGAACATCTAAAACCTTCTTAAATTGTACCTTCTGTTCCTACTTGTGTTGCTGCAATCTTTGCAGATATGGAGGTGATGGAACTTTTAGTTTAATCAAAAAAACTCTTCCGAGTAGGTACATCTGTATCCAAAGAAGATGTTAGAGTATCTGAATTCACTAAGTTAGGATTGATCGTGTGTCAGAGTCTTCAAAATTTATACAATGAATGATCTAGCCTAAAAACTAACTGTGACAATGACTTGAGGCAAGCGCACCTATCAAACAGTAGTATAGTTTAGCGGGAAGACCGGATTGTCGAACCCAAAGAAACCAAAAGTGCTAATACATTTTTTTATTATTTAACCTAAGAATTAAAGGAATTGTTGTTTAACCCAAAATTAACTAACTACTAAGCTAAAGATGCTAAGACAAAGAGAATGAATTGGGGAAATACTTGTGGGAAAAACCAATTGATTGAGACAATGCTCGAGAAAGAATCCACCTATACTTCACTTGTTATCTAACTCTGAACCAGACAATTTATTTACTTGACTTGATCCGTAGGATTCCCTAATTTATATTAATACCTCTCTCGAGGCTACTAACGTCTAACCCTAGGTTGATTAATTGAAATCTCTTTCTAATTAAAACCCCTAGAATTGCATTAACTCGATCAATAAACTCCCATATTAAGTTTTACCCTAATCCGGTAGATTTTCGTCATCCTATCTCTAGGGTTGCGATTAACTCCGCTTAACTATGCTAAATCTACTTTTAAATAGGGAATATTCCTCCTCTGCCTAAGCACATCAATACTTGAATCAATATACTGAAATATCAAAATAAGAATTAAGAGCACATAATTAAGTACAAATCAAGTATTTATCATATAGTTCAAAAGACAATAACAAGATCCTTCTTAGGTTTCATCCCCCTCAGGTATTTGAGGGGTTTAGTTCATAATCATAAAAGAATACATCTCAGAAGAAAATATAAAACAAAACATAAGAAAAATCCTAAAACCCCATGAAGGAAATTGAAGGGAAGATCCTCTGTCTTGAGTATGACTCCGGCTTCTTGAGATGAATCAACTGGCTTTCTTCGAGTGAATCCCACAATTCTGGCCCTCTAGCTTGGCTCTTTGGCCTAGCTGAACCACCCCCTTTAGGTTGGCCTCTAGGGTGTTTATATAGGGTTTTGGAATGTCTTTCTTTGCCTCTAAGTACCCTAATCCGAATGAAACTCTTCTTTACTGAGGCAGGGACACACCCGTATGGCACACCTGTGTGACTCAAGGCCAGGCCGTGATCGGATCTACTAAGGAGGCACGACCATGTGTTTTGAGCCCAGGCCATGTGCAATTCATACTTTGGCCCAGTTTTTTAGTTTTTGGCCTGCTTTCATTCTTTTCATCCTCCCGTGATCTCCTAAGTATAAAACATGAAATTAAAGGATTAAGAGCACCAAATTCCACAATTTAGGGAATAAATCATCCAAAAGTATGCTAAATGTGGGATTAAAATATGTACATATTACAATTTATCAAATACCCCCACACTTAAGCTTTTGCTTGTTTTCAAGCAGAATTCTCAACTCACAATTAAAATTAACTTCCTTCGATTCATAATTTTCATCAACAATGCCTCATCATAATTCATAGATAATTTACACGTGGATAATTTAACTCAAAGAATCCTAAAGATTCAAACAATCAAAGTCATAAGTTTATAGCACGAAAGCATAGGTGTTTCCCCTTATCTAAATAATTACATATAATTTAAAATCGACAAGAGTTGACATCCTCACTAAAGATTCACTCAAATCACTCAAAGTGTTTAAGGCTCAAAATTAAGCTCTCAAAAGTTGAACATGAAAAGTTAATCCCATAGGCTTGCATGAAAATCAAATCTCCACCACTATAAAATGAGATGATACACAAATAAAAAGGTCTTTAAAGGGGTTATAATGGGGCTTAGGTGAAAGGTGTGGATAAAGGATGAATTAGAATGTTAGAATCGAGATTGAATTGACAATTCACCTAACTAGAAAAAAAATGAACTAATCCTAAATAATTACATTAATTGAAAACTTGTAATACTAATAATTCGAGCTTTTTCTTCAAGATATGGAATTAAAATGTATAAACTCACTTAATTACGTAACTAATAATGAATATACTTCGATTTTTTAAGAAAAAATCAAAATAAGTACATAATATAAGATGAATTCAACTACTGAAATAAAATAGTTAGGCAACTGATCAAATCACGATAGAATGGTAGTTGATAAACCGTAAAACTAACATATTTTAATCCCACATTTAGTATACTTTTGGATGATTTATCCCTGATTTATGTAAAAAGGTGCTCTTAATCTTTTCTTTTCATGTCTTATACTCAGGAAAGCACCTATGGATAAAAAGAACGAGAAACGGGCTTAAAACAGGCCAATTTGGGCCGAAGAGGAAATCAACATGGCCTGGACTTCAAGCCACACGACCGTGCCTTGGCAAATTACTTCACACGGCCATGCCAAGATTTACACGGTCGTGCCCCAAACGACAGAATCGAGACACGGCTTGAAGATGATTTACATGGGCGTGTACAATGGCCGTGCCCCTACCGCGAGAAAGAGGAATTTCACTCAGATTTGGATGCTTGGAGGCAAAGAAACACATTCCTAAGTCTACTTAAACATCCTAGGAGGAATTCTACTTGAATTAGGATACTTAGGAGCCAAGTAAAGCATCTCAAAGCCTATATAAACACCTAAGGTAGCAACTAAAAAGGGAGTTCGACGGAAGCCAAAACAGACGCTTTTTTGGCAGAGGCTTTTGCCAAAACTTTCATCTTTTAGGGAATCACTTGAAGATAGCCAGTTGATCCATCTCAAGAAGCCAGAACTCTATTCAAGACGGAGGATCTCTCCTTCAATTCCTTCAGGGGGTTTTAAGGATTTCTTATGTTTTGTTTTATCTTTTTCTCTTGAGATGTCTTCCTATTTAGTTATGAACTAAACCCCTCAGATACCTGAAGGGGATGAAACCTATAATGGATTTTGGTATTTAATTCTTTCGGTTTATATAATAATACTTAGTTTGTTCTTAATTATGTTGCTTAATTTAATCTGATGTGCTTAGGTGGAGGAGGAATAGACCCTGCCTAAGAGTAGATCTAGCATAATTAAGCGGAGTTGATTGGGGGCCTAGAGATAGGGTTGCGAGATTTTGCCGGATTAGGGTGAAACCTAATATGGGAGTCCATTGATCGATTTACTGCTTCCTTAGGTGGTTATTATAAGAGAATGAGGGTTCCACTAATTAACCTAAGGCTAGACGTTATTCGCCTCGAGAGAGGGTTTAATATAGGTTAGGAAGTCTCACGGATCAAGCTAAGTAAAGAAATTATATGGTTTGGGGAATAAATAATAAGTGAAGTCATAGGTGGATTCTTCCCGAGGGTATCGTCTTCATCAACTGAGATTTCCTAAAGTCTTTCTCCAATTCATTCTTTTGTCTTTGCATCTAGTTTAAGTATTTCATTAGTTTAATAAACCAATCACTCCATATTTTAGGCTAAATAATAGAAAGAAAGTGAGTAGTAGTACTTTTAGGTTCCTTTGGGTTTCGATAAGATATTCTTGCTTAAACTATACTACTGTTCGATAGGTGCACTTGCCTCTATCGTTGTCATAGTTAGTCTACAGGTTCGATCATCCTTTTATAATTATTAAAACTCGTCTGTTTGACACGATCAAGTTTTTGGTGCCGCTGCTGTGAACACTAAAATATTAAGAAAGCTCTATTTTTATTACTTTAGCCAATTTTTTTTACAATTTATTATTTATTATTTATTATTATTATTGTTACTTTGCTAATTTTTCCTCTATTTTGCTTTTGGCAGAAAATTTTAGTCTATGGAAAAGATGGCACTGAATAATTATCAGTGGCAAGTCATGAGGACAATTCCTACTAAAACACAAAGGTCTTCAACCTCGACGTGGTCACCAAAGTTATCTAATCAGTTAGAGATGATGAATAAAAAAATTGATGATTAGTATAGTCCCTCGCAGGTACATCCAGAAATACAGTATGATTTGAATCTAGGAAGTGTGGCGAATCTTGAGTACCCACCCTACGAATATGGCATGGAAAACGAGCAAGCTCACTATACAGGTAACTATTCTAGATATCAAAATAATTTTTATAGTGACACTTATAATGCAGGTTGGAAGTACTATCCCAATTTTTTGTAGGATGATCAAAATAGCCAAACTTTGGAACTTCCTCCAGATTTTCAACAACCACCTCACCAACAAGAAGAGGAGCCGAATCTTGAAGAGATGCTGACGAAATTCATGGCAACCACAGATTCTCATCTCCAAAAGACTGAAGCAACACTTGATGAACAACAAAAATCGATCAAAGGGATTGAGAATCAAGTTGGAGAACTTACTAGGTCAGTGGGACATCTCAGAAAGCTAATACGACCGCTAGGACGTCTACCAAGTAACACCGAGGTTAACCCAAAGGAGCAAATTCAAGCCATCTCAGCTCAAGATAGTAAGGGGTTAGATGAACCAAACCCAATACAAGAAAACAAGGTAGACGAAGGTAAGGTAGATGTAACATAAGAAAAGCTGAAACCGGTAATCAAGGAGTACCAACCTCGCATACCTTATCCTGAAGCAATAAAAAGAGACGGTTCAGAGGAACAGTTCGGTAAGTTTCTTAAACTCTTCAAGAAAGTACCTATTAACTTTCCTCTCCTTGAAGCTCTTTTTCAGATACCAGACTCGAGGAAATTTTTAAGATAGCTCTTGACCAACAAATGAAAATTAGATGAAAAACACCACGTGGAACTAAACGCAATGTGCTCAGCAATTCTACAAAATAAACTGCCACAAAAATTAAAAGATCCAGGGAGTTTTACAATTCCATGTTTAATTGGTAGTTTTTCTGTTGATAATGCGTTAGCAGATTTAGGGGCAAGTATCAATGTTATGCCTTACAAAATGTTTAAACAACTAGGTCTAGGGAACCTAGACAAACTAGGATGAGCATTCAATTAACTGATAAAACTATAAGAATTCCTAGGGGTATAATAGAAAATGTTCTAATCAAAATTGATAAATTCGTATTCCCAGTAGACTTTGTCGTTTTAGACATGGATGAGGACAACACAATCCCCTAAATTTTAGGAAGACCCTTTTTAGCAGCTGCCAAAGCTAAAATTAATATCTATGCAGGAGAACTCATACTTCGTGTAGGCGACGAGATAGTCACTCTTCAAGCTCTTGACTCGGCCAGAACATCAAGTGATAAAGGTGAGAAAGTAAATTCATTTGATAACTGATAAACCATAAAAGTAACATATTTTAATCCTACATTTAGTATGCTTTTGGATGATTTATACCTGATTTATGTAAAAAGGTGTAACACCCCAAACCCAGTCAATACACCATGACCGAATTCAGTATGTTACAGAGTGAAAAATTGTAACATCCTCGAATAGGCCTATGCATTTCAGTTTAATTGTATGAAATGACAAGTTTGAGTACTATGAATAAATTTTGATACCTTTGGAAACCTAGAAATGCATGAAAATGGAAATGAAAATGGAAATGAAAATGGAAATGAAAATGGAAATGGAAATGGAAATGAACATTTTTGGAAACTTAGACATTTTTGGAAACCTAATGGAATTAGGAAAGTGAACATTTTGGAAACCAAACCAAAATAGGAAAATAAACATTTTTGGAAACCAAACCAAAATAGGAAACTAAACATTTTGGAAACCAAGCCAAAATAGGAAACTAAACATTTTGGAAACTTGGAAAATACAGAGCCGCGCGAAAATTTTAGGAAACTTAAAAATGACCCCGGAATGTTGAATTTAAGAGCCCAAAAGGGAGTTTAGGGCCAGGTGACCCTAAAAATATAAAGAACATGAACTTTGACCCAATAACGGACTTGGAAATGTGGCCTGAAGATGCCACCTAAGGCTTTATGCAAGAGGTTTTGGGCCTGAGTTTGAGTCATCAAGGAAACAAATAAAAGAAATAAAATTTTGTCTCCATGAGTGGAGAGTTGGACGGCACAAGGAAGAGGAGTTTCTATTCAATAAAAACTCTTGGCTAATTAGGAGATTTGATGGAATTTCATAATTGATAAAACTAAAACTTATCACAAGTGAAGAATTGGCTGAATTAGGGACTCTAAGGCTAATAGATTCGGCCAAAGAAAGAAAAGAAAGGAGCCATTCTAAGAAAAGAAAGGAGCCATTCTCTTCTCTTCAACATCTTGCCGAAACCTCCAAGTGAAAGTAGCAACAATCTTTCCGCTTCTCTTTAGCCGAAATTCCCTTGTCAAAAACTCTCTCCATCTCTTTTTCTTTCTTTTTCTTTTCTTCTACTATTCATCCACAAAAGCTAAAACTTTGAGATCCACAATAGTGCCATAGCCGAATAGCATAAGGGATCTTCCGGATTCGAAAACAAGGTAGGTACATCATTATACAATCGGCAAAAAGATCCCCTCTATGATTTAATAATAGATCAAATCTAACAAGTGATTTCGGTAGGGATTTGAAATAAAGATCAACTTCGGGATTTGAGGTAAGTGAGTCTATACATTCGGCCAAGGCCAAATCTTATTCAATTAGATCAAATTGATCAAAAACTAATCCATTCAGAGATCTAGGAAGTTGCCGATTTCAAGGAAAAAGGGAGGTGAAGTTTCGGGATTTAAAAATCCATAAGGTAAGCCCCTAAAGGTATTCGGCCAAAGTTATGTGATTACCTAGATTAGATCCGTAATTATTAAAAGTCGAAAACTAATTTATGTTGAAGTTTCAAGGTTGGCTGAATATCAAGTGAAGGAAAACAAAGATTCCGGGATTTGAATAAACATCAAATCGGCATCAAAGGTAAGCCTCTTTACAAATCCTACTAGGATTTGGATATTATAGCCCAAAATAGAATTTATGCTAAGTAATATTTGATAAACCAAATGTAGGAATTAGGATCTAAACATTAGATCTTGCTTTCGAAATCTCAAGGAATCGCTAAACAAATCAGGTGTGTATTCCACACTATTCTTAATAGTTTTATGGTTTAAATATGTTATATATGTTAATGTGAAAGTGAAAGAAAGTGGCTAAGGTGCCATATTATGGTACAAAATATTCAGGTACGTTTTCTTACTTCTACTAGGATTTCGAAATAAATGTTATACAAGTGAAAAGTGATGTGAAAGTGAAATAAAAATTATGTTATGCATGATATTTATAATTTGGGGCATTCGGGATTTATGTGAAAGGGAAGAAGGTGTTGACTACGGTCTCACCAACGTTATAAGTGAATGTGATGACTTCGGTCTCACTAAGTGAATGTGATGACTTGGTCTCACTAAGTGGTAACTTCTTTACATTACATGTGGTGGCTATGCCACAATTTTATCATGGGCGATGATGAGCACGCCGATCGCAATGATCGCCTTCGATGGAGTGTAGCGGATGGAGGGTTGACTTAGTAGTCCCCACTTGTACAAAGTTGGTACGGGTGGAGTGTAACGGATGGCATATAGGTTTGGGTTCGGGTTTGCATCATTACCTTGAAATTGTTATAAGCATATGATTTTTATGGTGTGCCTATTTCTATTATGTTTAGTGTTGGTTACACACCGAGTCCATCGACTCACCCTGCTAGGGAATATGTTTCTGTGATGAGCAAGAATGGACCGGGACGGCAGAACTTGTGGTGGCCATGATCGACTTGAAGTTCAGTTTAATTTGAATAATTATTTTATTTTAAAGTACTGAACAATTTATTATTTTGGGTTTCATTTTATGTAATAAGGCCGCCGTGACATTTTTTTATTTCTACTATAATTACTATGTTATGAATTTAGGGCTTTATAAAGAGTAAGCCCACTTAATATGAAACAAGTTTAAATAATTTGTCACTTGAAACAAATGGGTTTTTGTTATAAAAAAATAAATTTGTTTTTAACTCAAGCCCAACCCACAACAAACTATCTTCCAAAACTCATAGTTTTCAAAACAATCGAATGAATTTGAATCGGGTTACTTCGAGGAACATACCAGATCCGATCCATTCTCGTGGGCCGGGTGTGGGGTGTTTCAGTTTGGTATCAGAGCCCAGTTTTAAACTCTCAGCCTGTGGGCTAAGGCCCAAAACGTTTTCAAATTGAGCCCAAATAAGCTTTATAAAGTATCTTATGAAATAAGCAGGTTTTTCTGGCATGGCACCTAAGTCTCCGACCCGCAGTCCACCAGGTAAGTACCTCTATCTATCTGTGTGATTATGTGAATTAAAGAAGGGTAGAAAAGGAATGGAACGTAGAATAGCATGATAGGAACTTGAACCCTAGGATTAGTCTACTCAAACACAAATACATAAGACTTAATACATTAGACAAACACGTGATTAAGTCACCGAACTAGGTGTGGTAATCATGCAGCGCATGTCTAGGAC
Source organism: Gossypium rotundifolium (assembly GCA_025506655.1). Lineage (NCBI taxonomy): Eukaryota > Viridiplantae > Streptophyta > Magnoliopsida > Malvales > Malvaceae > Gossypium > Gossypium rotundifolium. The sequence goes on along the minus strand of CP106731.1, from coordinate 116,628,944 downwards.
TGGATTCAAGAAGAGCTTGGTATTTAAGCAGCCCTAGTGACTCACCTCCTCTTTACTCGAATCCTACCGTGCGTAGTAACTGCTCACCCTAACCAAGAGGACTTAGTCACTGCTAAACCCAATAACTAAAACCCGAAAGGGACTAGCCGTATTTTTATGGAAACCCTAATTTTAAAATTTCTAAATTACCCTCCTGATTTGAAAAGAATATTTTCATAAATTTTCCTAAAATATTTCTGATTTACAAATTTACTAAAATACCCCTAGTGGTAAAATTACAAAAATGCCCTTGGTTTATAAAATGTCCAACTACTCAATAGTTTTGCCAAAATTTCATTATGTTATAAAAGTCCAAAAACCCTAATTTGCAAAATATCAATATACCTTGATTTATGGAAAATTACAAAATTGCCCCTAACTTACTAAAATTACCAACATGACCCTGAATTTCAAAATTTTTGCAACATTCCCATTTTGATGGAACAATTTTCGAAAAGAACCCTCAAAGTTTTACAACTTTTGAAATACCACTGATTTATTAAATTTTACAAATTTACCCTGATTTGTGAAAAATTACCAAAATACCCCTGAGGTTAAAAACTACCGAAATAACCTCAGATTTAAAATTTTTCCAAATTACCCTAGACTTTAAAATTTTCAAAATAATTTTGACAAAACACCAAGGAACGCTTTTCTTCCGAAAAAATTACGAAAATGCCCTTGTAGGATAAAACTACGAAAATACCCCAAGTAGAGGAAAACAACAACAACAACAAAAACTATAACGCTTTCTCCGAATGAACGCAAGTTCATACTTGTTTGATGGATGAATGAATGGAAAAGACTGTGTTTGTATGAATACGAAGAACCACTCTTAAACCCCTTTCCATAAAACTCCTTCGCCGATAAATAAGTGGACCAAAGACTAATCCATAAAATTTCTTAATCGATCTCAACGCTAGAAAATGAGTTCTAGAGGACGTGGTCGCCAAGGACGCGAGAGGAAGAATAAGCGTGTCGAACCCGTTAGATCGTGTCAAGGTTCGACAATGAGTTACCACCGCCACCACCACCCATTTGTTAATGTCGAAAGCAACAGCTCAGACGGGATGAGGCATGTCGCAGCCATGTTGCAGTATTGGAAATGGTGACCGCGCGGTGGAAATTCGAGAGCTTAGAAATCATGCCGAGCGACTCGAGCCAACGGAGCCGAGGTGTTTCGTGGAGTGTCCGGTGTGGCACCCAGTACCGCCGAGTATTGGTTGGAAGCAACTGAGTGTATTATGGATGAACTCGACCTGACCCCTGAGGAAAAGTTGAAAGGGATGGTAGCCCTGTTACATGATGAAGCATACCAATGGTGGCTAACTGTTCGTGGTGGTGCCACGGCAGAGGATCTGACATGGGAGTATGCTAAGGAGGCATATCAGAAGAAGTATGTCGGCACTCGGTATATTGATGAGCAGCAGAAAGCTTTTCTAGGACTAGTTCAGGGGAACAAATCAGTGGCGGCATATGAGGCTGATTTCCTGAGGTTAAGCCGATATGCTCGAGGAGTAGTCGCGAGTGAACATGAACGCTGTGTCCGTTTTGAGGACGGATTAAGGGATGACCTAAGGTTATTGATAGCTCCACATCAGGAGAGGAGTTCTCCACGTTGGTTGAAAAGGCTAAGGTAGTCAAGGAATCAAGGACTCGACTAGGCGTAACTCGATGGTGAATAGACCCAAGAGAGGTTATGGATCGTCGGAAATGTGCGTAAAAGGCCCGAATCGAGGGTCGAAGGGTCGCAAGTTGATACCGGAGGCGATCGCCCTTGTGAGTATTGTGGAAGGAAGCACTCAGGTGAGTGTTGGAAAAAGATAGGAGCATGTCTTAAATGTGGGTCTAAGGACCATATGCTCAAGGACTGTCCAAAGATATCGATGATGAATGACCAAAGAACACGTAATGTTAATCAGCCGGTAGGGAGGACAAAGACCTTCAACGAGGTCGAGGTTTGAATAACAGAGTTAATAATGCTGGCAGAGGACGTGGCAGAGGTGCCACCAATACTGAGGCAAGACAGCCGGGTTTGGTTTATGCGGTTCGCCGAAGGGAGGATGAAGATGCGCCGGACGTCATAACCGGTACGTTCCTCATTCATGGTAAACCCTATTATGCTTTAATTGATGTGGGCTCGACCCATTCTTATGTTGCCTGTAGTGTAGTTGAGACACTAGGCCTAGACTCAACTTTCTAATAAGGAGATGATTGTAGTAAGCCCATTAGGCCAAACTATAGTGGTAAATAAGATCTTTCGTGATATACCCTAGAAATTGTGGAGTAAGCTTTGGTGACCTAATGGAATTACCCTTCGGGGAATTTGACCTTATACTTGGTATGGATTGGTTAGTAGAACATCGAGCCGTGTTGGATTGTGCGGCTAAACGAATGGAACTAAGGACCCTTGAGGATGAGGTGGTCATTATGATAGGAGAGAGAAGGAACTATTTGACTAATGTAGTTTTGTGCTTAAGGTCGAAAGGATGGTACGTAAAGGGTACGAGGCGTTCTTAGCCTTTGTAAGTGCGTTGGATGGAAATGAGGAAGGTGTCAAACGAGTCAGAACAGTAAGGGACTTCGAGGATGTGTTTCCAGAGGAATTACCAGGAATACCCCCAAATAGAGAAGTTGAATTTGGAATAGACTTACTACCAGGAACAGCGCATGTGTCAATTGCTCCATACCGAATGGCGCCAAAGGAATTAGTGGAGCTTAAGGCTCAAATCTAGGAATTATTGGATCGTGGATTTATTCGGCCCAGTGTGTCTCCGTGGGGAGCACCGGTCCTGTTTATGAAGAAGAAGGACGGAACCATGCGTATGTGCATAGACTATCGTCAATTGAATAAACTGACCATCAAGAACAAGTATCCCTTGCCAAGGATCGATGACTTGTTCGATCACCAAGGAGCCGCAGATTTTCGAAGATCGATTTACTGACGGGATACCATCGATTGAAGGTGAAGGAGGTCGATATCCATAAGACCGCTTTTAGGACAAGATATGGTCACTTTGAGTTTGTAGTAATGCCGTTTGGGTTGACGAACGCCCAACCGCATTCATGGATATGATGAACCGAGTGTTCCAACCTTACTTAGACAGGTTTGTTGTGGTATTCATCGATGATATCTTGGTATACTCTAAATCAAGAGGAGCATGATGAGCATCTCCAGCATTGTGTTACAAGTATTACGGAGAAGAGCTTTATGCCAAATTCAGCAAGTGTGAATTTTGGCTTAGAGAAGTTACTTTCTTAGGACACGTGGTGTCCGCCGAGGAATAAGGGTGGATCCTAAGAAAATCGAAGCGGTGTTGATTGGAAACCACCTAAGTCGGGGCGTAGATTCGTAGTTTCTTAGGGTTGATGAAGCTATTACCGAAGGTTCGTAGAAGGATTCTCGTCGATAGCAGCGCCATTAACAAAATTGTTGAGGAAGGAAGTACCTTTTGTGTGGACGGATAAGTAACAAGAGAGTTTTGAAAAACTTAAAAGGTATTAACTAAGTCTCGATGTTGATTCAACCCGAGGCGGGAAAGGATTTTGTGGTATACCGTGATGCGTCACATACGGGGTTAGGATGTGTTCTTATGCAAGATGGCAAGGTAGTCGCTATGCGTCCCGGCGCTTAAGGCCGCATGAAGTGAACTACCCAACCCATGACTTGGAATTGGCAAAGCAGTGGTTTTCGCTCTCAAGGTGTGGAGGCATTATCAGATGGAGAAAGGTCGTTGATCTACATGCACCACAAGAGTCTCAAGTATCTGTTGACTCAAAAGGAGTTAAACTTGAGGCAACGAAGGTGGGTGGAATTACTGAAAGACTATGACTGTTCGATAGAATATCATCCGGGCAAGGCAAATGTAGTAGCTGATGCTTTAAGTAGGAAGGTTGTGACGGACCTAAGAGCAATGTTTGCCCATTTAAGCTTATATGAGGATGGAAGTTTGTTGGCCGAGTTACAAGTCAAGCTAACATGGTTGAAGGAAGTAAAAGAGGGACAGTTGGTTGATGAAGATTTAAATGTTAAGCTACAAAAAGCACAGAACGGAGAGTTGGAGGACTATGAGATTAATGATGAAGGAGTATTATGCTACTGAGAGGAAAGTCCAGATGCCAAGAGACAAGGAGTTAAGACAGAAGATCCTTCGAGAAGCGCATAGTAGCCCTTATGCTATGCATCCCGGAGGCATTAAGCTGTACAGAGACTTAAGAGAACAATTTTGGTGGCTAGATCTTAAACGAGAAGTTACAGAATTTGTGGGAAGATGTCGGACGTGTCAACAAGTTAAGGTTTGAACACCAAGTTCCATCGGATTGCTTCACCAATCCAGATTCCACATGGAAGTGGGAAAGAATTACCATGGACTTCGTTAGTGGGCTTCCCTTACGCCTACTAAGAAGGACTCGAGATGGGTTGTAGTAGACCGCTTGACTAAGTCCGCACATTTTATCCCAAAGAAGAATAGACTATCCTCTTCAAAAGCTAGCCAAGTTATATGTGGCGTAAATTGTGAGGTTACATGGAGTACCAATGTCGATCATCTCGATAGAGACCCAAGGTTTACGCCTCGATTTTGGAAGGCACTTCATCAAGCTTTAGGCACCAAGTTGGATTTCACTACGGCCTTCCATCCACAATCGGACGGGCATCGAACGAGTAATACAAGTGTTGGAGGATATGTTGAGAGGATGTGTGACGGATTTTCGAGGAAGTTGGGAGGACTACTTGCCTTTAGCGAGTTCGCCTACAACAACAAAGCTTATCGTGCTAGCATTCAATGGCACCATATGAAGCATTGTACGGACAAAAGTGTCGTACTCCTACTTGTTGGACCGAGTTAGAGAACGTCGAGTTTTGGGACCGTAGATAGTGGCGTAAATGTAAGAGAAGGTTAAAATAATTCAACACTGGTTAAAGAAGCCTTAGATAGATGAAGTCTTATGCCAACCTCAAACGGAAGGAAATAGAATTTGAAGTAGGAGACCAAGTGTTTCTAAAAATCTCACCATGGAAGAAAGTGATGAGGTTTGGTCTGAAAGGAAATTAAGCCCAAGATTTATCGGGCCCTATCGAATACTAAAGCGAGTGGGACCAAGTGGCATACCACCTAGAGTTGCCACCAGAGTTGCAACAAATGCATGACGTATTCCATGTGTCCATGCTACGTCGTTACGATCGGATCCCTCTCACATAGTACCAGAGAATAAGTGGAGCTAAGGCGGACTTAACTTACGAGGAAGAGCCGATTCAGATTCGAACGTGACGTGAAAGTACTACGAAGGAAGACAGCCTCTAGTTAAAGTATTATGGCGCAATCATGGATCGAAAGAAGCTTCGTGGGAGTCGAGGAGACCATGAGACAAAGAATACCTCAACTATTTTAGTTAAGAAATTTCGAGGACGAAATTTTGTTTAAGGGGTAGAAGCGTAACATCCTGAATAGGGCCTATGCATTTCCAGGTTTAATTGTATGAAATGACAAGTTTCAGTACTATGAATAAATTTTGATACCTTTGGAAACCTAGAAATGCATGAAAATGGAAATGAAAATGGTAATGAAAATGGAATGAAAATGGAAATGAAAATGGAAATGGAAATGGAAATGAACATTTTGGAAACTTAGACATTTTTGGAAACCTAATGGAATTAGGAAAGTGAACATTTTGGAAACCAAACCAAAATAGGAAAATAAACATTTTTGGAAACCAAACCAAAATAGGAAACTCAACATTTTGGAAACCAAGCCAAAATAGGAAACTAAACATTTTGGAAACTTGGAAAATACAGAGTCATGGCGAAAATTTTAGGAAACTTAAAATGACCCCTTAATGTCGAATTTAAGAGCCCAAAGGGAGTTTAGGGCCAGTGACCCTAAAAATATAAAGAACATGAACTTTGACCCAATAACGGACTTGGAAATGTGGCTCAAGATGCCACCTAAGGCTTTATGCAAGAGGTTTTGGGCTGAGTTTGAGTCATCAAGGAAACAAATAAAAGAAATAAAATTTTGTCTCCATGAGTGGAGAGTTGACTAAGACAAGGAAGAGGAGTTTCTATTCAATAAAAACTCTTGGCTAATTAGGAGATTTGATGGAATTTCATAATTGATAAAACTAAAACTTATCACAAGTGAAGAATTGGCTGAATTAGGGACTCTAAGGCTAATAGATTCGGCCAAAGAAAGAAAAGAAAGGAGCCATTCTCTTCTCTTCAACATCTTGCCGAAACCTCCAAGTGAAAGTAGCAACAATCTTTCCGCTTCTCTTTAGCCGAAATTCCCTTGTCAAAAACTCTCTCCATCTCTTTTTCTTTCTTTTTCTTTTCTTCTACTATTCATCCACAAAAGCCAAAACTTTGAGATCCACAATAGTGCCATAGCCGAATAGCATAAGGGATCTTTCGGGATTCGAAACAAGGTAAGTACATCATTATACAATCGGCAAAAGATCCCTCTATGATTTAATAATAGATCAAATCTAACAAGTGATTTCTAGTAGGATTTGAAATAAAGATCAACTTCGGATTTGAGGTAAGTGAGTTCATACATTCGGCCAAGGCCAAATCTTAGTCAATTAGATCAAATTGATCAAAACTAATCCATCCAGAGATCTAGGAAGTTGCCGATTTCAAGGAAAAGGAGGTGAAGTTTGGGATTTAAAAATCCATAAGGTAAGCCCTAAAGGTATTCGCCAAAGTTATGTGATTACCTAGATTAGATCCGTAATTATTAAAAGCCAAAACTAATTTATGTTGAAGTTTCAAGGTTGGTCGAATATCAAGTGAAGGAAAACAAAGATTCCGGATTTGAATAAACATCAAATCGGCATCAAAGGTAAGCCTCTTTACAAATCCTACTAGGATTTGGATATTATAACCAAAATAGAATTTATGCTAAGTAATATTTGATAAACCAAATGTAGGAATTAGGATCTAAACATTAGATCTTGCTTTCAAATCTCAAGGAATCGCTAAACAAATCAGTGTGTATTCCACACTATTCTTAATAGTTTTATGGTTTAAATATGTTATATATGTTAATGTGAAAGTGAAAGAAAGTGGCTAAGGTGCCATATTATGGTACAAAATATTCAGGTACGTTTTCCTACTTCTACTAGTATTTCGAAATAAATGTTATACAAGTGAAAAGTGATGTGAAAGTGAAATAAAAATTATGTTATGCATGATATTTATAATTTGGGGCATTCGGATTTATGTGAAAGGGAAGAAGGTGTTGACTACGGTCTCACCAACGTTATAAGTGAAAGTGATGACTTCGGTCTCACTAAGTGAATGTGATGACTTCGGTCTCACTAAGTGAATGTGATGACTTCGGTCTCACTAAGTGGTAACTTCGGTTACATTACAAAGGTGGCTATGCCACAATTTTATCGATGGGCGATGAGCACGCCGATTGCAATGACGCCTTCGATGGAGTGTAGCGGATGGAGGGTTGACTTAGTAGTCCCCACTGTGCACAAAGTTGGTACGGTGGAGTGTAGCGGATGGCATATAGGTTTGGGTTCGGGTTTGCATCATTACCTTGAAATTGTTATATGCATATGATTTTTATGGTGTGCCTATTTCTATTATGTTTAGTGTTGGTTACACATCGAGTCCATCGACTCACCCTTGTGGGAATATGTTTGGTGATGAGTAGTAATGGACCGGACTCAGAACTTGTGGTGGCCATGATCGACTTGAAGTTCAGTTTAATTTGAATAATTATTTTATTTTAAAGTATCTGAACAATTTATTATTTTGGGTTTCATTTTATGTAATAAGGCCGTGTGATGCTTTTTTTTTTATTTCTACTATAATTACTATGTTATGAATTTAGGGCTTTATAAAGAGTAAGCCTACTTAATATGAAACAAGTTTAAATAATTTGTCACTTGAAACAAATGGGTTTTTGTTATAAAAAATAAATTTGTTTTAACTCAAGCCCAACCCACAACAAACTATCTTCCAAAACTCATAGTTTTCAAAACAATCGAATGAATTTGAACCGGGTTACTTCGAGGAACATACCAGATCCGGTCCATTCTCGTGGGCCGGGTGTGGGGTGTTTCAAAAATATTTTGTAGAAAACAAGTTGCCAGTTTACTTTTATGAAAAATTGTTATCGAAAACATTTTTGTCGTTTTGAGTTTAAAAGAAAACTCCCTTGAGAGGATCGTTTGTTGTTTCTAGTTTTGGTAAGTAGTTTGGTTGTATGAAAACCCGAGTGAGTTTTTAAGTTAAAAACCGTTATGTAATTGAACTTGATGTAAAAACTTAAGTTGGAGAAATCTGTGTTGTTCATTAACCTCATATGTTTATTAATACCCGATGGTAAAACTTGTAAAAACCCCAACAAGAGGTATAATTTTTTCAAAAACGTTGATTTTTACCGGTTATTTGAGCATGCTATGTTATTTAACTTAAGCACAGTATGATAAAACTTAAAGCAGATAATCAAAAACCCAAAGTAATAAAATTTAGTGGCCTTCTTACAAATCCAAAACCAAATTTAAAGAAAATATAAACCGAAATGGAAGTTTAAAACAAAACCCAAAAACAAAGTGCATGGCCACCTCGAGTCCACCCTGGCTCTACATCCGCGATCTAAGCCTTATCTGCAAAAATGTAAAGGAAGGGGTGAGTTGCCGAGACTCAGTGTATAAATCCCCATCCCGATAATAACAAGGCACTTACACATTTCATAAGTCAATATGCAAATCATGCAAACCCAACCTAACCAACCGAACTCATGTGTCTACCCCGTGTGGTCAAAACCACTAGTGACCGTAGTCACAAATCACATAAGTGTGGTCAAAACCACTGCAATCAGAGACACAAATCATATGGTGGGGCCAACCCACCTTGTGGTCAAAACCACTCGATGACAATCCGTAATCAACATGTGGGCTAACCCAATCGTGGTACCAAACCACCGGGACGAGTCACAATAATCCATGTATGGTCAAAACCATCGGTGACCGTAGTCACAAATCACATAAGTGTGGTCAAAACCACTGATACTAGTCACAAATAATAAGGAAAGTGGGGCCAACCCACTGTGTGGTCAAAACCACTAGTGACAGTCTAAATCATCCTTCCCTCCTCTCGTGATACCCATTATCATGAACACATTTTCCATGGCATAATAACATGTTTGTAATGCAAGTAGCACATAGCATAGCATAATCAAATAGTATAACAGCATATATCGATAGGCAATCCACAGGGGACTTACCCGGAGTCCACGCTCATACCCACAAGGGTAACACATCGATTTCAATAATTATTTCGGCTTTTAACAATAAACATAATTAGCAAATTAACTAATGGAGTGTGTAAGTGTTACACACCTGATTACTCGCAGTATGACACCCTCCACGTTGGTACTGTCGTTAATCGACACTACCGTTAACTACCTACTCTCCTGCTCGGATGCTGGTCCATACCCAGGTGGCCAATCGCGAACCGCAAACACGGCCCTCTTCTTAAACTTAGGGGCTGGGGTCTCAGATCTGACCCCTCCTAATGCTTGGCTGCCATTAGGGTCCATAACACCTTTTGGTCACTAAGCTAGGTTAACACGAGAGAATACTATGACTAAGAATATCAAACCGAATGAATAAATCCCTTACCTAATCAATAAATCCCGAAGATTTAGATTTCAAACACAAGCCAAGCAAATCCCAGAGACCAACAGAATGCAGCTACACCCCTTCCTACAATTGACCAAACACATCACCATAGATCCCAAAAGCTATTCGACACTAACATAAATCCTGAAAAGAATATAACATGAGAAGATGATCACCCCCTTACCTCAACACTTACCAAAATCGATTAAGAGTGGATGGGTGATGACGATCTGCTGCAAAATGTAGGTTGAGATTCAGCTTGTAGATCCAGAGAAGAGAGATTGATTTCAGGACCTAGGTAGATTAAGAGAAAACACAAGAAGAGGAAAGGAGATATGAGCACAGATATTCGGTTTTGCCAAAAATTAAGAGTGAAAAGAGGATTAGAGAGTTTCGGCCATAAGACACAATTAAGAGAAAACAACAACTTATCTCAACAAGAAAGAAAGGTTCGGCTCCTACAAATACTAGAAGAAAATAGGGAAAAGAATAGTAAGGTGATTCGACTATGGGTCCAAAAGAAGAGAAGAAAAATGTTAATAGAGAGGGAGGGTGATGGTTTCGGCTTTAGCACAAGATGAGAGAAAAAGAAAGATGCTCTTGGTTTTTTCGGCACAATGAGAGGGATTGAGAGAAAAGATGAAGTTAAAGAAACAAATATGAGAAAAGGTTTGGGAGGGCATTCGGCCAAAGGTATTTTGAAAAAGAAAGAAAAAGAACCAAAATGCAAGGGTGTGCAATTGAGAGAGAGGTTTTGGCACCAAAGAAAAATGGAAGAAAACTAAGGTTAAGATGAAAATTAAACTCACCCCAATATACTAAAAATCATACCCCAAAAACCTAATTTCGGTGCCTCACTCACACATAAAAATTGAATGCTCTAAGCTCTCCTAGCCATTACAAAAATTCGGCCAAGCCACCTCCCATATCAATCCCCCCTTTCTCTCCTTGAATTCCTCTTAAGCACTTATTCAAACAAGTTTGAATCCATCAAACTCCACAAACCTCTCTCATCCACACATTCAATCCTATTGACCTCTTCCAACCTTATCCATCAGAGTCCACCTTGAGCCGAACTCCTCCCCGAGTGGCATAAAAAGAATTAGCGAAGGGGAATTCTCACCGTCGAACCTAGGCTCTCCCACCTGCTTGTGGCGTCATCCCCCTTGTGCTCAAGTGGCGCCTCCTTGCCACTTTTCCAACTAGGTCCTTGTGTCAAAATACACCAAATATTTTTCTTAACCCCTAACTCTATTAGCTGCCCTTCCAAGTACTCAAAACAAAAATTTCTACTATGGTTTAAGCCTATCCCTAGCTCATGCCAGAACCCCAAACACCCTAAACTAGCACAGTAATCACACTAACACATGCAAACATACAAAAAAATACAGAGACCCCGATTTAAGGATGTTACAAAGGGTGCTCTTAATCCTTTTTTTTCATGTCTTATGCTCAAGAAAGCACCTAAGGATAAAAAGAACGTAAAACGAGCTTAAAATAGACCAAATTGGGCCAACCCAAGAAATCGACACGGCCTGGACTTCAAGCCACACGGTCGTGCCTTGCCATTTACTTCACACGGCCATGCCACAATTTACACGGCCTTGCCCCAATCGACAAAATTGAGACATGGCCTGAAGACGACTTACACGGGCGTGTACCATGGGCGTGCCCCTGCCGCGGGAAAGAGCAATTTCACTCAGATTTGGATGCTTGGAGACAAAGAAACACATTCTTAAGTCTACTTAAACATCCTAGGAGGAATTCTACCGAAATTATGATACTTAGGAGCCAAGTAAAGCATCTCAAAGACTATATAAACACCCAAGGCAGCAACTAAAAAGGGAGTTCGACAGAAGCCGTAACAAGTCGATCATTAAGCAGAGTTTTCTACCAAGCCCTTCTCGTTTAAGGATTGTCTCAAAGATAGCCAATTGATCCATCTCGAAGAGTCGAAATTCTACTCAAGACAGAGGATCTTCTCTTCAATTCCTTCAAAGGGTTTTAAGGATTTCCTATGTTTTGTTTTATCCTTTTCTCTTGAGATGTTTTCTTATTTTATTATAAACTAAACACCTCATATACCTGAAGGGGATGAAACCTATGATGGATTTTGTTATTTAATTCTTTCAGTTTATAAGATAATACTTAGTTTGTTCTTAATTATGTTGCTTAAATTTATCTCGATGTGCTTAGGCATTTCCGACGATGCCATACGCCTTTGGTTTTAGTCTTGTTTTTTGAGTATTACTTTGAAGTTTGAAATTCACAGGGATTGAGGTCAAAAACACCCATAATATTTGTGAGATTTTGAGCCTTATAGAGCATATAATCTTTTTCGTGCTCACTTTATTGATTATGAGTGTGTCAACTTTGAACTATTTTTCTAGAACTTGCCTCGTTTATACATGTTGAGACCACATCTATGATTTGATATAATGAGATGATAAAGGCACCTAGGATTTAACCCACTTACTCCATAAAAAGCCTACCTTCACAACTTAACCCCTAGTGAACCCCGTTGAATCCTAACAACCTTTTTATTGACTCACCCACTAATATTAACCCAAAACCCCTTTGTATTTGTTATCACCCTTTCTTTTGACTTCCCTTTAATCGAGGTTTGATTGGATTAAGTTACCGAATTATATTAGTTCAGTAGTTACATTTATCATTTATGATGTAATATTTTAGTTTGTTCTTAAAACAAAAAACAAACAAACATCGAAAAATCGAAATATATTCAGTATTAGTAGTATAGAAAGTGAGCTTGTGCATTTATTTTTCAATTATCAAAGAAAAAGCTTGTATTATTATTAATTTAAAGTTTCAATTGATGTAATCGTTTATTTTCTAGTTCGTTGTTTTTAGTTTGGTAACTTGTCAATTTGATCTCGATTTTTACCTTCTAATTCAGCCTTTATCCACACCTTTTAACCCAAGCCTCGTTACAACCCTGATTAAAGACCTTTTGATTTGTGTATCATTTCATATTCAGTGGTGGAGATTTGATTTTCAGGCAAGCCTATGGGATTAACTTTTTAGGTTCGACTTAGAGTGCTTCTTGAACCTTAAACACTTCGAGTGATTTGAGTGAATCTTGTGAGGATGTCAATCCTTGTCAGTTTTGACTTAAAGGTAATTACTTAGATAAGGGGAGACACCTATGTTGTCGTACTACAAAGGTATGACTTATCTTGATTGAATCTTTAGGGTTCTTTGAGTTAAATTATCCATGTATAAATTATCTATGAATTATGATGAGACATTGTCGATAGGAATTATGAATTATGAAAAGTTCGTTTTAATTGTAAGTTGAGAATTTTGCTTGAGGACAAGCAAAAGCTTAAGTGTGGGGGTATTTGATAAACCATAAAAGTAACATATTTTAATACCATATTTAGTATGCTTTTGGATGATTTATCCCTAATTTATGTAAAAGGGTGCTCTTAATCCTTTCTTTTCATGTCTTATTCTCAGGAAAGCACCTAAGGATAAAAAGAATGAGAAACGGGCTTAAAACGGGCCAATTTGGGTCGAAGAGAAAATTGACACGGCCTAGACTTTAAGCCACACGGTCGTGCCTCGTCAAATTACTTCACACGTCCATGCCACAATTTACACTACTGCTCCAAACGATGTAATTAAGATACACTGAAGATTTATTTACACGGGCATGTACCATGGCCCTGCCCTTGCCGCGGGAAAGAAGAATTTCACTAAGATTTGGATGCGTGGAGGCAAAGAAACACATTCCTAAGTCTACTTAAACATCTTAGGAGGAATTCTACTTGAATTAGGATACTTAGGAGCCAAGTAAAGCATCTCAAAGCCTATATAAACACCCAAGGTAGCAACTAAAAGGAGTTCAGCAGGTTTAAACAGACGCTTATTTGGCGAGGCTTTTGTCAAGCTTTCATCTTTAGGAATCACTTGAAGATAGCCAGTGATCCATCTCAAGAAGTGAAACTCTATTCAAGATGGAGGATCTCTTCTTCAATTCCTTTAGGGGTTTTAGGATTTCTTATGTTTTGTTTTATCTTTTCTCTTGAGATGTTTTCCTAATTAGTTATGAACTAAACCCTCGGATACCAAAGGATGAAACCTATAATGGATTTTGTTAATTGATTTCTAAATTATATGATAAGTACTTAGTTTGTTCTTAATTATGTTACTTAATTTAATCGATGTGCTTAGGTGGAGGAGGAATAGACCTCGCCAAGAGTAGATCTAGCATAATTGAGCGGAGTTTATTGGGCACCTAGAGATAGGGTTACGGATTTTGCCAATTAGGGTGAAACCTAATATGGGAATCTATTGATCGATTTACTGCTTCCTTAGGGGGTTATTATAAGAGAACAAGAGTTCCACTAATTAACCTAAGGTTAGACGTTATTCACCTCGAGAGAGGGTTTAATATTGGTTAGGGAGTCTCACAGATCAATCTAAGTAAAGAAATCATATGGTTTGGGGAATAAATAATAAGTGAAGCCATAGGTGGATTCTTCCTTAGGGTATCGTCTTCATCAACTGAGTTTTCCTAAAGTCTTTCTCCAATTCATTCTTTTGCCTTTGCATTTAGTTTAAGTATTTCATTAGTTTCATAAACCAATCACTCCATATTTCAGGCTAAATAATAGAAAGGAAGTGAGTAGTAGTACTTTTAGGTTCCTTTGGGTTCGATAAGATATTCTTGCCTAAACTATACTGCTGTTCGATAGGTGCACTTGCCTCTATCGTTGTCATAGTTAGTCTACATGTTCAATCATCCTTTTATAAATATTAAAACTCCACTGTTTGAAACGATCAGTAGTCAAGAGAAATGGTGATAACAAATACAAGATGTGTTTTAGGTTAATATTAGTGGGTGAATCAATAAAAGGGTTGTTAGGATCAAAGGGGTTGACTAGGGGTTAATTGTGAGGGTAAGCTTTTAGTGGAGTGAGTGGGTTAAATCCTAAGTGCCTTTATCATCTATGTCTATCAAATCTATGATGTGGTCTTGACATGTATAATCGAAGCAAGTTCTAGAATAACAAATCAATGTTGACACACTCATAATCAATAAAGTGAGCACGAAAAATGTATGCTCTAAAAGGCTCAAAATCTCACAAAAATTTATGGGTTTTTGATATCAATTTTGTAAATTTCAAATTTCAAGGTAATATTCAAATTTAGGTCAACAACCTAGCAAAATTTTTTTATTCTGAAAAATAGACTTATCATGCTTGATTCTCTAGTATCTTAAAGTTTAAATCATCAATGCACAATTAACTATGACTTAATTCAAAACATATCAATAAAAATTATAAATCAATAGAAATTTCATTCTAATCAGTGATATAAGAAAATTACTTAAGAATAAGTTATAATTCAGAATTTAAAAAGTTAGGCATAAAATTCACCCCCACACTTAAGATATACATTGCCCTCAATGTAAAACTATATATATTCATAATATAGTAAGATAACCATAAGTTAGGGAGAGAAGTGAAACTTCCTGAATTTTGGATGAAATCGTTGGATGATGATTAATGATGATGACTTAGACATAGGTGAGTGTGTGGTGAATACTCCGGTGAGTTTTTGTTCTCGGCATGGCACATTGAACCTTTTTAAACTTCGACGTCATCAGTAAAGTTTTTAGGAGTTCTTATTTAATAGAAATTTGTTATAGTTACTCGAGAGTTAAATAGCCAGAGATAAAAGAAACCAAATTATACTTAATAATGAAAAATAAAAATAAAAATAAAAATAATAAAAAGACTCAAAGGTCCTCATCATCCGAGTGATCTCGAGGTGGTAGTGGCAGCGATATGTGAAAAAGCTGATAATGTTGACCATGGCCGCCTCGCACGGCCGTGTGGATTTATCGCAGCCTCTGTTCTTTAGGCAGTTTCGACCACGGCCACGTTGCACGGACGTGGTGTTTAGTCAGAGCCCGTGTCTTGGGGAAATATTTCGTCTGTTTCTGCACGATCTCCGCAACACCCTTATACTAAAATCCGTAGTGTCCACAAGGCCATGGCCACGGCCGTGTGCAAGGCCGTGTGGCATGGAAATCTGCACTTTGGTTAGTTATAGTTAGGTTCCAAAAGAAAAAGATAAAATAAATGTAAAATTTAATTGGGTTAGTGCTCAGGTTGCCTCCCGAGAAGCGCTCATTTAAAATCTTAAGCTAGACTTTACCTCTCATTTGCATAATCATGGTGGTTTGTGGAGGTGAAAATCCTTTCTCATGCTATCATTATAAAGTTTGAGTCGAGTGGCATTTACCTTAAAAATGCTGAATGTAGGATTACTTACCTCGACTGTTCCGTATGGAAAAACATTGATTACCTTAAAAGGGATTTCTTCGTTTGTATTCAGGTCTGATATGGCGATTTGAGGGTCTGTTTTATCTAACAGTACCTGATCTCCTATTTTGAAGTGATTTGATGTTCCTATAAGATCATCTGGGGGTTCCTTTGGTTTCACTTCGTGTGGTTTTAATTCCTCCTTGAAATGCGCTTTCCACTCGTTTAGTTCGTCGATCTGAAGCCTTCGTTCTTCATAAATTTCTTCTTTATTGACACGAGGTTTAAGATTTGGCTCAGTTGTGTGGTTGGTGTTTCCTGAAAAGAGGGTTTAACCGAATGGTCATTAATATAATTTATTTTCTCACCTTGATTGCTTGATGTCCCAGCTGAGTCAAAAGCTTGAAGAGTGATCATCTCGTCACCTACACGAAGTATAAGTTCACATGGACTAACATCAATTTTAGCTCTAGCAATTGCTAAAAAGGGTCTTCCTAAAATTAAGGGGATACTATTGTCCTCATACATGTCCAAAACAACAAATTCTACTAGGAATATGAATCTGTCAATTTTAACTAGTACATCTTCAATTATACCCCTAGGAATTCGAATAGTCTTATTAGATAATTGAATACTCGTCATAGTTTGTTTGTGTTTCCCTATACCTAGCCGTTTAAACATTTTATAAGGCATAACATTGATGCTTGCCTCTAAATCAGCTAAAGCATTATCAATAGATAAACTACCAATTAAGCATGGAATTGTAAAACTCCCTAGATCTTTTAATTTTTGTGGTAGTCTGTTTTGCAACATTGCTGAGCATACTGCGTTTAGTTCTACATGAAATTCCTAGTCCAACTTCCACTTGTTTGTCAAAAGCTCTTTTAAAAATTTCCTTGAATCTAGCATCTACGAAAGAGCTTCAAGAAATGGTAAGTTAATATGTAATTCCTTTAAAAGTTTAAGAAACTTACTGAACTGTTCGTCTGTGTTGTCTTTATTCATCGCATTGGAATATTGTATACGAGGTTGATATTCTTTAATTACCGGTTTTGGCTTTTCCTGGCTTACCTCAACCTCACCTTCACTTACCACAGGTTCTTGCCTTGGCTCAGATTCATATTCCACTAACCCTTCATTGTCATGAGCTGTTATGGCTTGAAGTTGCTTCTTTGGGTTAGTCTCAGCGTTACATGGCAAGCTACCTCGTGGTCGTTCAGAGATCAGCTTAACGAGTTGCCCTAACTGGTTCTCGATCCCTTGAATCGATGCTTGTTGATTTTTAAGTGTTGTCTCGGTGTTTTGGAAACATGTTTTTGACACCGCTATGAATTTTGTCAACATCTTCTCAAGGTTCGGTTTCCTTTCTTGTGGGTAGGGCTGTTGTTAGAAGATTGGAGGGGGTTGTTGTCTCTAGTTTCCTTGACCACCCTATGAGAAATTGGGGTGGTTCCTCCAACCTGGATTATAAGTATTACTATAAGGGTTATTTTAAGATTTAAAATTGTTACCCATATACTGAACTTGCTCGTTTTTAATGCTCGGGTTGTAAGATGGACATTCTATATTGTTTGTCCATCCTCTATCCGTATTGTATTGCATAACTCAATGTACCTTTAGAGAACCAAATAAACTATCAATATTTTTATTTAACAGTTTTACTTGATTTGATAGCATGGTTACTGCGTCGAGGTTGAAAGCACTGGTGGTTTTTGTTGGCCTTGTCCTCGTGACTTGCCACTGATAGTTATTCAGTGACATCTCTTTAATGTATTCGTAGGCCGCCTCAGGTGTTTTGTTATCTAGGGTTCCGCCGTCGGCTGAATCAATCAGCTATTTGGTTGAGAGGTTCACACCGTTGTAAAAGGTTTGGACCTGTAGCCATAAGGGTAATCCATGGTGTGGGCACCTTCTCAATAGATCTTTGTATCTCTCCCATGCATCGTATAGTGTCTTTAGATCTATCTGCACAAAAGAAGAGATATCATTCCTTAATTTGGTCGTTTTGGCTAGTTAAAAATATTTTAATAAAATTTTTTCTATCATTTGGTCCCATGTAGTGATTGACCCTCGTGAAAGAGAATTCAACCACTGTTTGGATTTATTCCTCAAAGAAAAGAGAAATAACCAAAGACTGATGGCATCATCAAAAATGCCATTTATTTTGAAAGTATCGCAAAATTCTAGAAAATTTGCTAAATGAGTATTTGGGTCTTCGTCCTGCAAACCATCAAATTGAACAAACTGTTGAATCATTTGTATAGTGTTAGGTTTCAGTTCAAATTTAGTAGCAGCTATAGCAGGCCTAACAATACTTGACTCAGTCCCTGTTAAATTAGGTTTAGCATAATTATACATAGTTCGAGGAGCATGATTTTTGGCCACCTCCTGAGGTAGAAGATTATTCTCAGCCATCTTTTCGGTAGTATTAATTTCGTTCTCTTGCTCTTCTTGTATGTAGTTTAAGCTTCGCCTTATTTCTCTATGGTTTCTGCGAACGTACCTTCAATATCATTGTCATAAACTAAAGGTCCTGTCGGCTTCCTTCTAGTCATAAACTAGAGGTACCTGCTATGAACAGATAAAAAGAAAAAGAAAATTAGAAAATTAAAATAAAATTTAATTGCAAAAATAAAATATGGCTAAAGTAATAAAAATTGAGCATTCTTAAAATTTCAGTTCCCCGGTAACGACGCCAAAAACTTGATCTTGTGTCAGAGTCTTAAAAATTTATATAATGAATAATATAGCCTAAAAACTAACTGTGACAACGACTTGAGCCAAGCGCACCTATCGAACAGGAGTATAGTTTAGTGGCAAGACCGAATTGTCGAACCCAAAGGTGCCAAAAGTACTAATACTAACTTTCTTTTTTATTATTTAACCTAAGAGTTAAAGGAATTGTTGTTTAACCTAAAATTAACTAACTACTAAGCTAAAGATGCTAAGACAAAGAGAATGAATTGGGGAAATACTTGTGGAAAAACCAATTTATTGAGACAATACCGAGGAAGAATCCACCTAGGCTTCACTTGTTATCTAACTCGAACTGCATTTATTTATTCACTTGACTTGATCCGTAGGATTCGCTAATTTATATTAATACCTCTCTCGAGGCTACTAACATCTAACCCTAGGTTGATTAATTGAAATCTCTTTCTAATTAAAACCCTAGAATTTCATTAACTCGATCTATGGACTCCCATATTAGGTTTGACCCTAATTCGATAGATTTTCGTCATCTTATCTATAGGGTTGTGATCAACTCCTCTTAACTATGCTAGAATTACTTTTAAACAGGGAATATTCCTCCTCTGCCTAAGCACATCAGTACTTGAATCAATATCCTAAAATATCAAAATAAAAATTAAGAACACATAATTAAAAATAAATCAAGTATTTATCATATAGTTCAGAAAACAATAACAAGATTCGTCTTAGGTTTCATCCCCCTCAGGTATTTGAGGGGTTTAGTTCATAATCATAAAAGAATACATCTCAGAAGAAAATATAAAACAAAACATAAGAAAAACCCTAAAACCCCCTGAAGGAAATTGAAGGGATGATCCTCCGTCTTGAGTATGACTCCGACTTCTTGAGATGAATCAACTAGATTTCTTCGAGTGAATCCCACAATTCTGGCCCTCTGGCTTGGCTTCTTGGTCTAGTTGAACTACTCCCTTTAGGTTGGCCTCTAGGGTGTTTATATAGGCTTTTGGAATGTCTTTATTTGCCTCTAAGTACCCTAATCCGAATGAAACTCTTCTTTGTTACAACAGGGACATGCCCGTGTGGCACACCCGTGTAACTCGGGGCCAGGCCATGGTCAAATCTGCTAAGGAGGCATGGCTATGTGTTTCAGGCCCTGGCCATGTGTAATTTATACTTTGGCCCATTTTTCTATTTTCGGCCCGTTTCTCAGTCTTTTCATCTTCCGGTGCTCTCCTAAGTATAAAACATGAAATTAAAGGATTAGGAGCACCAAATTCCACAATCCAGGGAATAAATCATCCAAAAGTATGCTAAATGTAGGATTAAAATATGTACATATTACGGTTTATTATTGATTCTTCTCAATGGGATTATCTTCAACATCAATCAATCAGGGTTCCAAAATTTTACCACTTCGCGATGCCACTGCCTTGATATGTTCTTTACCTAAATTTCTTAGATTCTCAATATTGCTTGGTAAGGTTCCTTACGGTCTATTACGAAGCTCCGTAGCTAACTGACCCATTTAGTTTTCCAAATTTTTTAGTGTTGCTTATTGGCTTTGGATCAAAGCGTTATTCTTTGCCATGTACATTTTCAACAAGTTCTCCAAACTGTTTGATGCCTTAGATTGAGGTGACCTTGGAGCTTGCTAATTAAACCCTTGAGATTGGTTGGGTCTATGCTGCAATAGGTTGTTGTTCGATCCATTTCCTTGGTTGTTCCAAGAAAAGTTAGGATGATTACACCATGAAGGATTGTAGAAGTTGGACTGGGGTCCTTGTCCACTCTTATTTTGATATTGGTTCCCCACATAGTATACTAACTCTGGATTTGATAAACAATTCTCAAAAGAATGACCTTCCCCACAGTACACACAGGAAACTACTTCAAACGGACTTGGTGGCTGAGCTATAAAATTATTAGCACTATTAGCGATAATCTGCTTTAACATAGAGAAAATAGACGATACATGAGCTGATAACGAAGTGAGGGCGTCAACATCATGAAATCCGGCTACACATCTTTCTGAAGCTGTTCTATTTGTTGGCCATTGATAGTTATTACTTGCGATCCTATCGATGATCTTATAAGCCTCATTATAAGACTTAAACCATTATAGAATGTCTCCAACTAGATACAATGAGGAATCCCATGATAAGGACACTTACAAAGTAACAACTTGAGTCGTTCCCAAGCCTCACACAAAGACTCGTCATCCAATTGTTGGAAAGTTGTGATCTTGTTCCTCAACTTAGCATTTTTGCTAGGCGGGAAATACTTAACCAAAAATCTCTGCTAATTCTTGCCATGTAGAATTGGGCCATGCTCGTGCTCGATCTCGTAACAAGTACAGAAATAACTTCAACCTCAGTACATCTTCAGTCACACCGACTATCTTAAATGAATCACTCACCTCCATAAACAATCGAAGGTGGAGATGTAGATCTTCCGTGGGCATACCACTGAATTGGCCCACTGTTTGGAGTATTTGAAACATCATTGGTTTCAATTCAAATTGGGTGGCCAAAATATCTAGCCTTCTAATTCCTGGATTATCTGATGCATCGATCCCTATCATCGGCAATAAGGATGGGATTTCGTACACGATCGGCTTTATTACCTTGGTCTTGATTCTGATTTCCAAGGTCTATCTTGATTTGTCTTTGAGCTGTTCGTTCACATCTTCTTTGTCTGAAAGTTCTCTCAATTTCAGGGTCTACAAGGAGTAAATTGATAATCTAATCTATGTTCATAGACACCTCAAAAGAAAATCAAAAAATTAAAAAGAATAAGTTAGTAATGTTAGAAATAAACCAAATTGGAAGTAAATAATTTCAAAAAAAAATTGACTATGGAAACAGTTAACATTCCCCGGTAAAGGCGTCAAAAACTTGTAACGTGTAGGTTTGTGCAAGTGTACACTATCGTTATCAAGTAATAAGTAAGTATCGAGTTATCGTGTAACGCACTGGAATTTGGGCCTAGAAGTATTGGGCCTTAAGCAAGGGAACATTTAGGAGACTCTGCATAAAAGTTTATGGAAGCTAGGAAATGACACAATTAAATGTCTGCTCAAGTGGTTAAGGGTCCTGAGAGGAGTTGGAAAAGTCCTGGGTTCAAACCTTGGCTTTAGCAAAAATTTAGGTTTAAGTGGATAAAACCCTGGATGCTTGGATGTAGGCCTTTTAAATTATTGTGTCCAAAAAATGACACAAGGAAACATGAGGTCTAGTGGTTGTGGCATCATTAAAGTTGCAAGGGAGCCTGGGTTCAAGTATTGGCTCTTGTAATTTATTTTGGTTTTTCTTTTAAAAGAACCTGAACTTTGGCATTTAGACCTTTTAATTAATTAAAGATAAAATGTGACACAAAAAGGGCTTGTGGCCTAGTGGCAAGTGGCGTGTTAGGTATCTGTGAGGTCTGAGGTTCAAATCCTGGGATAAGCATTGGAGAGTTTATTTTGCTGCTTGAGCTAGAAAGGTTGAAGAGTTGGACTGAAACACTCCTAATGAGGTGTTTGAATTTGTCATATAGAAATTGTAGGAGTAAATCGTGGAGAGGATTAAGGGAGAGTATTATGGAGAGAATCAAGGAAATTCAAAGTTGGTGTGTTGTAGCCGAACAAGGAGTCTGAGCATGCAAATTTGGCTAGGAGGGGGTTTCTAAGTGTTTTCCCTACTTTTGTTCAGTTTTGGGCACTTTTTAGGTGCGCCGAATTTCCTTGTTGAGGAGTTTTCCTCATTTTGATTAGTTTAGTCACTGATTTTAGGACTCTAAATTCCTATTTTCTTCCTTTTCTTTCTGAGTGCCAAAATTACAATACCACTCGTGCATCTTTTTGTTTGATTCCTGTTGTTCTTCTCTAGCAATTGACCATTTCCTTTCTTCCTCTTTTGCACCAACATCTACCAAAACCTCTTTTATTCTCTATTCTTTTTACAAGTTTCAGCCAACTCCCTTCTTGCCTAGTGAATCTTTCGGCCGAACCTACCACCCTAGTCTTGGGATTCTTTCTCTTTTTCGATTTATGATCGAAGGCTCTCCCTTCTCTGTTTCGATTCTACAATGGTTTTGTTAATCGGTAAGTCTCTCAGTTCCTTTAAGTTCTCTCTTTTACTGTTTAAGCCAAATGGTGCGATCCCTTATTACCGATTCTTCCCTTTTCTCCTGTGTGTATGTTCTTTCGAGTTCTAGGACTTCCAATGGGTGAAGAGGGTGCTAGTAATAAAGCGATGGCAAAGGTACCGGCTGAGTTTGAGCGCGTAGCCTCGACTCCAAAGTTTAAGCGGCGTAACGTGTCGACTGTTCGAGATTTGCCACCAAGATGTCAAGGGTGGTCGCACCGAAACTCGGAACAAGTAGGCAAATCACAGTCGACCGATCCAATCAAGGTTCTAGCGCTTGTGGATTTTTAGTACTCTACGTAATCAGGTGTGTATCTGTACACCGTAAATCATTCTTGTAAAGCCGAAGAGGCGTGTAATCGCTTTTTAGTAAATGATAATCCAGATAAAAGTTGAAAGGGTATGTACACACCTCGATCCGATCAGATCAAAAAATGCTGAAAAGTCGGAAATATGGCATATGATGCCACACGAGTGTGCGATCGACGTGTGGTGAACCAAGCCCATGAACATGGGTGTTAGTCTGTAGAGGCCACCACAAGCGCTTTCATGGTCTTGGGGTCATATGGGCCTCATTTGGTCGAAATGGGTCGTGTGGGCTCAATGGGCTTGAGGGCCCCACGTAATGAATCCACGATAAGTGTCAATTAATGAATCTGGCTATAACGCTCACATAGCCGTGGATCAATTTGGGCTAAATGGGTCGCATGAGTTTGTGGGCCCACTTAGGTCAATATTGGGCTTTGGGCCCAATTACACCTTTTTGATCATATACGTTATCTATGTCGCTCGACGTGACTATAAACCGTCGGGAGGTTGTTAAATGACCGAAATACCCCTAAGGAGTAAAATGACTGAAATACCCCTAAAGAGTAAAATGACTAAAATACCCCAAAGGGTAAATGACTGTAATACATCTGTACGGTAGAAATGATCGAAATACCCCAATAGGGTAAATGATCGAAATACCCATATAGGGTAAATGACTGAAATACCCTCTGTGGTAAAATGACTAAAATACCCCCATAGGGTAAATGATCAAAATACCCCTGTAAGGTAGAATTACCGAAATACCCCTGTAGGTTAGAATTTACCCAAATACCCCCATAGGATAAATGATCGAAATAACCCCATAGGGTAAATGACCAAAATACCTCTATAGGGTAAATAACAGAAATACCCTCATAGGGTAAATAACCGAAATAACCCCATAAGGTAAAATGATCGTAATGCCCTTGTAGGGTAAAATGACCGTAACACCTCTGTAGGGTAAAATGATCGTAATGCCCCTGTGGGGTAAAATGATCGTAATGCCCCTAGAGGGTAAATGACTATTTTGCCCTTGTGGGTAAAAGACTGACCTAGATTATGAATTTGACTGATTTAGTTACGATCGTATGACTTTGTTTTAACTAACTTGACTATGGTCGTGTGATTGATATGCTTTTAATATTTGTTTAAATGATTGTTACTGAGCATGGCCATTCTGCATACACCTGTGATGATTGAGCATGACATACACGACATATTGCATGGTGTTGGGACATTGTTACAGAGGAAGTGTACGGCCGTTGTCATTCTGTACAAGGATTTCAACCTTTTTACGATATTTATGGCTTTTATCCGTTCTGTTAACCGGCAGCGATGCTGCGATATTTATGACTTTTAGCCGTTTTGTCTACGGCGCCGAGTCGTTCTGTTGACTTAGTGCCGCAACCGGTGCTAAGCTTGGTGTGTTGGCTGGGTGGGTTGTTTTAATCCCCACAGGAGCGTAGGGTTGGACAAGAGACGGAGTGCAGGGTTGGTTTGGCTATTTATGCATTGCATATACTGATTCTGATATTGAGATGAGCTTAGGCCCAGATATATGTGATATGTGACTTTTGATATGGGCTCAGGCCTAACCGAGGCTGATGGGGGCTAAGGCCCAGTTGCCACCGTCATTGGAATGGGCTAAGCCCAATTGGTTCTGTTATGGGCTATGACCCAAATGATATTGTTTTGGGCTTTGGCCCACTTATAATCTGAATCGAATCTGCATCATATCAAGCATCGGGCTCAGCCTAGACTGACTCTATTTTGTATTCTGACTGTTTCTGTAATAAGGGGATTACACACTGATTTTTTGTAAACTCACCCTGTTTTAAACCTTTCAGGTAATCCCTAGCGTTAGACGGTTCAATGCTGTGAGGGACCCGAAGATGGCTACACTACTGCTCCTATTTTTGTTTTACTTGGCTTTTATTTACTAATAGTTTTCATCTGGGTTTTTTTATATTTGTAAGAAGGCTTATCCAATTTTATAGCTTTTGATCTGAGATTTTAATCATTATGATTTATACTTGTTAGAAGTAGAACGTGGTTTTCCCAAAACGATAGCTATTTTCAAAGCACTATGTTTTCGCAACGATTTTTAAGCTTCCGCAACAAATAACGTTTTAAAGGGAATGACTTTTTAATAAACCACGATTAAAAATAAACAAATGCAAGCTGAGGTTTTGTACAAGTTTTAAATGGCAAGGAGTTTTAAATTTCAAGAAGGGTTTTCAATGAAAACATGGTTTTCAAAAGCACTTCAATGTGACACGCCAGATTCTACCATAACGCTCGGCCGAGTTTGGGGTGTTACATATCATCTCCACAGGGATTGTATTTGTGCTAAGTCACTTAATTTGTAAAATTATATTGAAAATTTGGTAAATAAAAATACAATATGATTGAGAAGTGATGATTAAAATTAAATATATTAAACTAAATGCAATGATCCCTAATGCAAATTATCCTAAATATGCAAACTATATGAATGAAATAGATTTTGCAAAATTAAACATAATTTGCAACAATTATAACATAAATAAACTAGGAAAATTACTTTAATTAAACTCAATTTATTATCAACATGCTTAATAACATTCGGAAAAACATTCCATCGCAACTCGATCTTTTATGAGTTTGGAAACCACATCAGTCCTTTCTAATCTTTTACTTAGTAAATACACATTTTATCGATCCTTATTTACTAAGGGTTTCTTAGCATTCGTGTCAAGTAACAGTGGGGCGTGTTAGGTTTGAAACAGTTTAATCATACAAATCTAAAACTATGCGATAATAGAGCTTGGTCGAGTTGTTATGCAACCCGCAATTTAATCGGTTAGGATCTAAATTGAGCATGGACATTTCAATTATGTGTCCACTAGCCATAGTCCCGTCAGATTACTCACCTAATTCGGTGCATTTCAATCACGTATGAACTAAATACAGACTTGATTTTAATTAAAAACATGATTGATTGAGGCACAAACATTATAAGTACGAATCAAATAAATATTATTTAATCAAAGCAATCATCCTAGCTTAAATAAAATTAAGCTAACATTGTTGTAAACAAGAATAAAGAACACATAGCAAAAAATTTTAGATTAAATCAAAGAAAAGAAACATTAAACATAAATCAAAGTGGCTGTCACCCAAGACTTTGATCGATGAGGCTCATTCACTCCTTCACTTTGCTCCTTTGTTGATGGCTCTCCAAGGTGGTCGACCAAGGGCTCTTTAAGAGGCTTAATTGCTAAAATCTCTATGAAGAGATGATGCTAGGCGTGGAAAATGGAAAAGGCTAAGAGAATTGAGAGAGAAGAGAGAATGATGAAGGATGAGGGATGATGAATGAATGAATTAAGGGGTCTTATTTATAGGTGAGGAGAGGGGGATAGTTTGATAAAAGTAGGAGGTTCCATCTTTTCAAGCATCTTCAAAGGGTGGCCGAGCATGAATTGAGGATATTGAACTGATTTTTGTTTGATTTTTTTCTCAATTTAAGTGCCACAACAACTCAGGACTGAGACTCAATCAAGTGCAAATCTTCAGGCAAATCTCTAATTTCTTCAACATCCAAGGACCTTGTGAAATTAAACCAAAAAGCGGTTTATGTGGACAGCCAAGTGTAGCCGAAAATTGGGTTGACTTGGTCTCCAATTTGGACTGTTTTGTACTCTAACAAAGCTATCAGACACATCCAAAATAAATCAATAAATTAGAGGACCAAAGAATAAAATTTATCCAATTTATATAATTAATTACAACCCAAATTATTAATGAAATATCTAAAATAAATATTTAAATATAATCTTATATTTTATTATTTAATTTAATCATGCATGGCCCACTTCATGTCTTAAAAATATATGCTCAATTTAATATAAAATAAGCCATTTTACGCATGAAAACTATATAGTAAAGCATAAAATCACATTTTAATAATTTCTATGTCCTAATTTCATATTTTCACATATTTCATTAATTTATTAAACAATTACTTAGTTTTAACAATAAATTTAAGTAAAAGGTGATAAATTATATAGGAAAAATCCTATATATTTTCCGTTTACAATAGCCAATTGTTTTGGCTTGTAAATGATTTTTGTTTTTGGTTATGTGTTTAGCCATGTGGCTTGGCTTATTTTGATAAACTTGGTTATGTATATATAAGTGTAAATGCCCTTTAATATGTGGTTCATAATTGCTATATGAATGTCATGTTGAGTTTTGGTATTGAAGGTAGCAAATGGTTGAATTTGAGAATGTGGTATGCATGTTGATTTAGGCAAAAAGTCTAATAGGTGAGTTTTATCATTTAGGTGATTTTTTGAATGTGAAATTGGAATGAAATGGTATGGCTATTTGGGATGCTTATGAGCATTTTGGTTGTTGCTATTGGTTGTCTATGATTTTGGCTTGAAATTGGTTGATTATAAGTGCCTATTTATGCATTGGTTGTTTATGCACTGTTGAACCTACGTTGACAACATTTGGGTGAGAAATGTGGCTTGAAAAATAGCCTATTTCTGTCTACACAAGCGTGTGTCTCAACTGTTTGTGACACAAGGCAAGGTGACACGACCGTGTATCCCTTGATACTTATTCAATATTTCAGTCCTAAGCAGTGTGTAAATCTTTGGTTTGATAAAATAAAGATTATTTGACATCCATCCATTATAGATAAGATTGCAATTTTTAAATATTACAATTCAATTGTAAAAAGTTATGGTCAAACCATCTTTATATAAACATGCAACTAAAATTAAGTTTCTCTTGAAACTTGGTACATAGAAAATGTCTTTCAAAATAATCTTCCTAAAATTATCAAAGTAAAGATATACATCTCTCATTGCTTCAACTGCCACAGTTGTCTCGTTTCTGGTATGCAATGATAGATTCTTATTTCTAATATCTTTTGTCGCTTTGAACCCTTGTATAAAAACACAAACATGATTAGCGGCTCTCGTATCAATGACCCAATGGTCTATTGAATCCTCCACTAAACAAGCTTCTATCATAAAGAGTTTTATACCTTTACCTTTGATGGCGAGTAATTCCTTACACTCTTTACAATTCTCTTTGAAATGCCATTTGTTACTGTAGAAGAAGCATTTAGACTTAGATAAGTCTTTAGGCTTTCCAGTTCTCTTCCTTTCCACTTTTGGTGGCCCAAATACCTTAGCATTGCCTTTCTTAGTGCACTTTCCCTTCCCTTTTGAGTAAGAAGCAACAACTATATTTGCTTCTACTATTCAAACCGACTGATCACCATTTAGCATCAACCTATAGGATTGTAACTCTTTCATTAGTTGTGTAAGGGTTAGGTTTTTGTGCCAAGGTTATATGCATTTTCCTTTCCACTCATGGTGGCCTAAAGACCTTACCATTTCCTTTCTTCGTGCTTTTTCCCTTCCCTTTTGAGGGAGAAGCAACAACTATATTTTCTTCTGCTCTTCGAACCGACTGATCGCCATACGACATCAACTCATAGGATGTAACTCTTTCATTAATTGTGTAAGCGTCAGGTTTTTGAGGCCAAGGTTATATGTAGCTCAAAAGCCATCAAAGTCTTTAGACAAACTGTAATGCCCTAAAAATATAAAGTCTTTAATTTTTCATGTTCTGACAAAAAAGCTTGTTTGCTTTAATGGCTAAGTGATTTGGGGATTTTAGAAAGCCTGGGTTCAAGTATGGCCATTGGAAAATTTTTTATTTTTTACTCTTTTGGAAACTTGGATGTTAGCCTAAAGGGCATACATTAGGTTGTGTTTATTTTGTGACATAGGAGATCTTGTGTTGTGGTGGCAAGTGGTGTGTTGGGGAACTTAAGATGGAGTGGGTTCGAATCCAATGGCATGTAAAGAGGGGGTTTTATTTTATATTTCTTTGGCGTGAGAGGTAGAGTTTGATTCAAACTTTGCAGAGATGGTTGGAGAACGGGTCATTAGAATTTGAATGGATTTGAATGGGGGGTTAGGAGTAAATCTAGGAGAAATCGGTGGAGATTTTTAGGGAATTGGGATGTGAAGGGAGTCATGGCCGAATGGGGAAGCTTGAGTAGGGGAATTCGGCTATAGGCATTCATTTGGTGCATTTTTGGCATTTGGTGAGAGTGTAGAAGCCAATTATCTTCTCTTCTGTTTAGGATTTTCTTTTTTTATTTTTTCATTTTGGGTTTTTCTCTCTTTGTGGCATCTCGTGCAGCATTTTTGACCATTCGGGTCTTTCTCTTTTCAGTTCAACTGAAACACATATACCAAGTGCCGAATTCTCCCTTGAAACCCTTTTTTTTCTGAACATTTTCTCTCTGCCAATTTGGCATTATTCTTCTTCTCTTTCGGCTAAATAGAATTAAGTTCTTCTGTTCCTCTCTTCTTAAGTAATAGCCGAATACCTTGCCTCCTCCTCACATCTTTTAAAGCTATGACAAGCCGAATATTGGGGTAAGTAATTGGGTTGTTTCTTGTTACTTTGCGATTTTCCCTATTAGGATTATCGTGGTTGCTATTCAATGATCTCCTTTTGGTTTATCCTTTTTAGATCGAAATGCGATAGTCCACTCACGTGTGCTGGCCCTCTAAGTCAGCATTCGATTCTTAAGGACTCGATACGTTGTTCTCTGTCTTGCTTAGGTTGTTGATGATGGGTGTAAACTACATCCTTAATCAACCCTCTAACGAGATCTGTTGTTATACAGTGAGTGGTCAATCAACAATTGTAGGAGTCTAGGTAAGCGATTTTAGGGTTAAAGGCTAAACTCCTGTTTACCAAGGTTAGTGGTAAGGACATTGTAGTGATTCAGGGTTGTGAATCTTATTATCGATTTGAGGACTAATTGAAATCTTTTGGATTGAATCTAAGTTGGTGCTTTTGGAATCTTGCAATTGGTCACTAAAAGGTGTGTAATCATACACCCAGTATTGTTACCGTTAAAATGATGGACAATGGTGTGTATTCACACCCCTGTGTTACTGTGAATTGGCAAAAGTCGAAAAGCTAAAACTTCGGCATCTGAGACGATACGAGCGTGTGAATGCTCGTATAGAAAACCAAGCTCACAAATCATTGGTGATAGACTGTAGAGGCCACCACGAGCATTCTCATGGGCTTAGGTCGTAATGGGCCTCGTTGGGCCGAGATGGGCCATGCGGGCCTAATGGGCTCATAGGCCCCACATGGGTAAAATCCACAGTAAGTGAATAATAACAGATTGGGCTATAAAGTTCGTATAGTCGTGATAGAATTTGGGCTGAATGGGGCACACGAGCGTGTGGGCCTACTTGAGCCGAGTAATGGACCTTGGGTCCAATTACACTATTTTGGCCATATAGGTTATCCGAGTCGTTCAAGGTGACTGTAGGCCTTTGGAAAGGTCATTAACTGGGTAACGTTTACTATTGTTTGCAGCTTTGCTACATTACTATTAGCAGCTATGCTACGATATTGGTGTGTTGGCTGGGTGGGTCGACTTAGTCCCCATATTGTGTGTTGGTTGGTACGGGTGATGTGTTGGCTAGACTGGGTTGGGTTGCGTCTTTATTCTATACTGTTATTATTTTGGTCTTAGACCCACACTGTTACTGTATATGGCTAAAGCCTAGACTGATTTGTTACTATATAGGGATTAGGCCCAATCTGTTTCTGCTTGCACCGATTGTTATTTGACCGATAGGGGATTACACATCGAGTTTTGTAAACTCACCCTTTCTCTTAATCTGCATGTAATCCCCAAATTTTAATCTATTTGGAGCGGTGAGGACCCAGAGGTGGCCACGTGAACACTAATTTTTCGTTTGAGACTTAAATATTTTTAACCTATATTTGGGTTTGATTATGTAATAAGGCCATTTGAGGTTTAACTTTTATTTGGTTTTAACTTATTATTTCACATGTCGGTTTGGGATGTGTGTTGATGCAAGAGGATAAGGTGGTAGCGTACGCGTCTCGTCAGCTTAAGACTCATGAGGCGAATTATCCAAAGCATGACTTAGAGTTGGCTGCAGTGGTGTTCGCATTGAAAATTTAGAGGCATTACCTATACGGTGAGAAACGTATCATCTACACTGATCACAACAGCCTCAAGTATATCTTGACTCAGAAGGAGATGAACATTAGGCAGTGTAAATGGATTGAGCTGCTTAAGGACTACAACTGTACAATCGAGTACCACCCTGGTAAGGCTAATATGGTGGCCGATGCATTGAGCCGTAGGGCTATGACTGATTTGAGGGTGATGTTAGCTCATCTCAGTTTATTTGATGATGGTAGTCTTTTGGATAAACTTCATGTTAAACAGACGTGGGTAGAGCAGGCTAAGGGTAAACAGTTGGAGGACGAGTCTTTGGGTCTCCACTTTTGACAGATTGAGAGTGGGAGTAATGTGGATTTTGGACTGAATAGCGAAGGGATACTCTGTTTTCGTGGGAGAATCTATGTATCGAATGATACTGAGCTAAGGCATTCTATACTGTGACAGGCGCATAGTAGCCCTTATGCTATACATCCTTGCGAAAATAAGATGTACCGAGACCTTCGTGAGTTATATTGGTAGCCAGGTGTCAAGCGTAAGGTTACAGACTTTGTGGGTAAATATCTGACATGTCAGTAGGTTAAGGCTGAGCATCAATTACCTTCGGGGTTGCTTCAGCCAGT
This sequence comes from Gossypium rotundifolium, assembly GCA_025506655.1. Lineage (NCBI taxonomy): Eukaryota > Viridiplantae > Streptophyta > Magnoliopsida > Malvales > Malvaceae > Gossypium > Gossypium rotundifolium. The sequence goes on along the minus strand of CP106731.1, from coordinate 116,597,161 downwards.
TAAGATTCCAATTTGGAAGTGGGAGCGAGTGACTATGGACTTCGTTAGTGGGTTACCCCTCACACCCACTAAGAATGATTCGGTATGGTTCATCGTGGATCGATTAACCAAGTCCATCCATTTCATATCGGTTCATACTGACTACTCTCTACAGAAGCTTGCTAAGCTGTATATGTCTAAGATAGTGAGATTGCATGGGGTACCGGTGTCGATAATATCTAATAGGGATCTTTTTTTCATGTCTCGGTTCTGGAAAAAGCTACATGAAGCTCTATGTACAAGATTAGACTTCAGTACTGCGTTCCATCCTCAGATTGACGGTCAGTCAGAGAGGGTAATTCAGGTACTAGAAGATATGTTGAGAAGTTGTGTGATTGACTTTCGAGGTAGTTGGGAGGATTACCTGCTGCTAGCAGAGTTTGCTTATAAAAATAGCTATTAGTCTAGCATTCAGATGGCACCTTATAAGGCACTATATGGTCGTAGGTGTCGCACACCTTCATGTTGGACTGAGTTGGGTGAGCGACGGGTTCTGGTCCTTGGACTAGTTTCTGATGCCAAGGAAAAAGTTAGATTGATTTGAGACCAACTGAAAGAGGCATCAGACAGACAGAAGTCCTATGCGGATCTGAAGCGTCGAGAGATTAAGTATTCTATGGAGGACTTCATTTTTCTCAAGTCTCGCCATGAAAGAAGGTACTGATGGTTGGACGTAAGGGCAAGTTGAGCCATAGGTTTATTGGGCCTTACCACATACTGAAATGTGTGGGACCGATTGCCTACCAGTTGGAGTTACCTCCAGAGTTAGATCAGATTCACAACGTGTTCCATGTCTCTATGTTGAGGCGCTACAGCTATGATCTCATGCATATTGTTCCTATTAAGGAGATCGAGGTTAGGCCAAATCTAACCTCTAAGGAGGAGCCAGTCCAGATATTGGATCGCGATGTAAATGTTCTAAGAAGAAAGTCCATCCCATTGGTTAAGGTTCCTAGACATAATCATAGTTCTGAGGAGGCCACGTGGGGGCCTGAGGATGCGATGCAACAATAGTATCCTCATCTATTTTGATTAGGTAAATTTTTGGGGCCAAAATTTTCTTTAAGGGGGGTAGTGTTGTAACTCCCCAAAAAAATCCTTTATAAATATTCTCGAATGTTTGTGACACAAATATCTATCTACTTTAGTGGTTAAGTGTTCTAGGAGTGTCTGAGAAGTCTTGGGTTCAAGCCTGAGCTTGGACAAAATTTTGTTTTTAATTGAGTAAACCCCTATCTTTAGCCAGTAGGCTTATAAATAGATATTGGAATAACATGTCAGAATGGGCCTTTGAGTGCGGTGGTTAAGTAGAGTGGCAAAGTGCTAGTGGTCTTAAGTTCGAGTCCCGTATGCAAGGGAGTGTTTTATTTTCTCATTCTTCGCCGTGTGGGTGTTTTAGTCTAACCAAACTACTGAAGAGTTGTAGTGGAATTTGAATTAGGTGGTTGAGGGAGGGGTGGACGGTTTTGAGGGATTTGGGGAGAAAAATATGGGAATTTGAGGATAGTGGGAGAGTTGCTGCCGAACTTGAACTATAGTTTCTCAATATTTCGGCTTTGAGTTATACTTTCTCTCCACTTCTGCTTTCGGACTATTGTTTTTACTTCTCGGGGCTAAATCTTTGATAAGGGTTTCTACTATTTTTATTTTGTTCCGTTCTCTTCCTTTTTCGAATTTGTTCTTCTCTACGGCAAATGTGCTCTCCCCCAAACTGTTGTTGCCGCTTTCTCTCTTTTTCTCCTTTGTTCTTTTCCATTGGTGTTAGGTGATTCTCGACTACACCTTTTGTTTCCCTTCGGCTTTGTCTTTCCCTAGACAGACGTTTTGTAACACCTCAAACTTGGCTTGGAAGTTAGGCATGAATCCGGGATTGTCACATTGAAAACACAATTTCAAGTCGATTTTACTAAGTTAAAATTTAAGCCATAAAAGCCCAAAATCCTTGAAACTCGTTAAGTAACGATAAAAACCCATGTTTTAAATAAAAGCTCATAGGTTATAGTTTTTTTGAAAACCTTTCTAAACTTTAGAAATTTATTTAAGTTAAAATAAAAATTAAGCAGCGAAAATAATAATAAAACCCATAAGTAACGTCAAATTGGAGATACAAGGCCTAATTACATCCAACTAAAACAAAGTAACTAAAACCATGTCTTTTGAAACAAATAAATAAAAACTTTAACATCTTGTAGTGTAGCCAACTCCAAGTCCTCTCCCACGTCCAGCCGTCTACTGAGGATCACCTGAAACATTAAATAAAGGGTGTGAGTTTTGAAACTCAGTGTGTACAACCCTTGGCAATCAATCAACATACAAATATTCACATTGGGCCTAAGCCCTATCAAAATCGGTGGTCTTGGCCTTAGCCCACAATGACCTCATATCATATCATATCATATGCAAAACAAGGTAATGTAAAACCCTCCCCAAATTCCATCCGCTACACACACCATTTCCCTTCCAACCTTATACACCTGTGGGGAATTCTAGCTCGACCCACCCCTCCGCTACACTCCAATCGTAGTACTCATAGCAGCACTACTCAACATTGCAGCAAAGCTGCTAATCATATAATGGGCTTAAAGCCATCGGTGGATCCACAGTTGTCAAGTGACTATGCGATACTCAAATTCCTCCTCCGTACCATAATTCCCACCCATATGCATCCTAAACAGAATATCATATGAATGCAGCAAACACATAAGTAACATCCATAAAAACTCATACTCATCACATAGAGGTATTTTAGTAATTTCACAATCAAGGGTATTTCCGTAAATCTACTCTACAAGGGTATTATCCCATTCTACCCTATAGGGGTATTTTTGTAAATTTCCAAATCGGGGTATTTTGGTAATTTTACAAATTAGGGGTATTTTGGTAATTTCATAAATCGAGGGTGTTATAGTAATTTTTCAAACTAAGGGTAATTTGGTAATTTTTCAAATCAGGGTATTCGATCCCTCTCAAATTTTAGTTATAGACTTTGGCCCATTAACAAGTCCTTGCGGCTAAAGCAAACAGACACTATGCACCAGGTAGGATTCTAGAGAAGAGGAGGTGGGCCACTAGGACCGCTTAAGTACCAAGCTCTCCTTAGATCCAATCCTAGACATGCATATGTCCATTTCCACACTCTAACCCAGCGACTTGTTCAGGACATGTTTGATTATTAGATTAAGTCTTATGCGGTTTAAGAGTTGTTCAGAACTGGGCCTAAAGTCCATTAAACCCTAGCATACTTGTCTACATCCCCATAAAGCCCATTTCACGTTCATATAACCCACTATGGCCACATCACATCTTTACGGCCCACTAGGCCCAAATCTCAGTCATATGGCCTATTATGCCCAAAAAAAATTCCAAATCCTGTAACATGCATGTCTAACCCAATTTTTATAATCAAGTTAATCCATTTCATCAAACTTAACCTCAGGGCCCATCAGGCCCATTTAGCCACTTTCGGCTTTTCGGCTTCCAGTAGTGCCGACATCATGTTTGTGTAGTGTTTGTACACACCTGGTTACTGCGACATGCTATTCTATCCTTGGTCTTGAACCTACAACCAACCAACCTTCAATCAACCACCCATACTTAATCAAAATATTTACCAAAAGCCGGTGCCTTATCGTAACCTTACCGCGTGCCACACGTTCTAATAGCCCTTCCTTAGCTACTATTCGCGAATATCCCCTGGATCTGTACTCAAACATATATCATCAAAACAAGTGACTCATATTCCACATAAGTAACTACTATAGGCCATACTTACATTCGGCCATCCATTAAACCATAACTGATTCGAGAACACTTACTACTTTGCTAACGATCCTTACCTACCACACTTGCGATCTTTGAACCTTATTCCTGTTATCACAGAGTTAACAATAGGACAGTTAGATAGCCTTTTGGTTTGTAGCAAAACGTACCAGAGAGGTTAACCGAATACTTACCAGATCCACTTTCGATCCTATGGCCTAAATTTAGCTTTTGAGATTAGTATGGTGACATAGACAATTCGACACCAATAGGGAGAAGAAGATGAGAAGTGATCGGTTAGAACTAAAGGTGAACAAGAGACAGAATTTAAGAAGAGAAGGTATGGGTAACAAACCGTAATATGAACATATTTTAATCCCACATTTAGCATTTTTTTTGATGATTTATCCCATTAATTATGGAAATAGGTGCTTTTAATCCTTTGTTTTTATGTTTTATACTTAAGAGAGCACTAGAGGATGAAAAGAATGAGAAACGGGTTGAAACAGAGCGAATGGGCCGAATTACGAACTCGGCACGGCCTGGCCCAAGACCACACGACCGTTCCTCATTAACAAACCCGAACACGGCCTGGCCCTTGAAATACACAGCTGTGTCTCTTTCACAGGATAGACCTCGATCTGGCCTCGACTTACACGAGCGTGGCACATGAGCGTGTCCCTGCCACAGAAAAGAAGAGTTCTATTCGAATAGGGTACTTAGAGGCAAAGAAAGCCAATCCAAAAGCCTATATAAACACCCTAGAGGCCAACCTTAAAGGGAGGCGTTTTAGTATGCTTTGCTAGGCCAAAAAGCCAAGCTAGAAGGGCCAAATTGTGGGATTAACTAGAAGAACGCCATTGATTCATCTCAAGCGAGATTATACTCAAGATGGAGGATCTCTCCTTCAATTCCTTCGAGGGTTTTAGGGTTTTCTTATGTTTTGTTTTATATTTTCTTACGAGATGTTTTCTTTTATAATTATCAACTAAACCCTCGATACCTGAGGGGATGAAACCTAAGACGAATCTTGTTATTGTTTTTCGAAATGTATGATAAATACTTGATTTCTTCTTAATTGCGTGTTCTTAATTCTTGTTTTGATATTTTCGGATATTGATTGAGTTAATGCAATCTTCAGGGTTTTAATTAGAAAGAAATTTCAATTAATCAACCTAGGGTTAGACGTTAGTACCCACGAAAGAGGTTTTAATATAAGTTAGGGAATCCTACGGATCAAGTCAAGTGAATAAATCGTCTGGTTTAGAGTTGGATAACAAGTGAAGTCTAGGTGGATTCTTCCTTGGGTATTGTCTTAATCAATTGGTGTTTCCCACAAGTATTTCCCCAATTCATTCTCTTTGTCTTCAAATCTTTAGCCTTAGTAGTTAGTTAATTCTAGATTAGATAACAAATCTCTTAATTATTAGGCTAAATAATAGAAAGAAAGTTATTATTAGTACTTTTAGTTCCTTTGGGCTCGACAATCCGGTATTACCACTAAACTATACTACTGTTCGATAGGTGCGCTTGCCTCCATCGTTGTCTTAGTTAGTTTCTAGGTTCGATCATTATTTTTATAAATTTTTAAGACTCTGACACATGATCAATAGGGAATTCGGCTAGAGAGAAAACCAAAATTTTGGCAAAGGAATGATGGGTTTTTTTTTCGGAAAATGGAAGAATTCGGTTAAGGGGGAGAAAAAGAAATGTAATGGAACCCAAGGAACCTCTCAAAGGAATTTGGCACCTCCTTTTATAGCCAATAGCCGAATCCTACCTTCCCCCACTGTCCAATTCGGCACCAACTCTTCCCACCTCTCATCTCCTAATTTTTCTCCATGATATCTCCCTTATCTCATCCGAAATTCCCTCCTTTATCAGCTTACAAGACCAATTCAAACACTTCAACAAAAGAGTCCAAATTCCACACAACTCTGGCCGTCCACTGTGCAAAATAAACACTCCAAAAACACCTTACCACTACTCGAACCTTGGACCTCTTCACGCCACCTTGTAGCTCCCCAAGTGACGCCACCTTGCCATTGGACCACAAGCACATTTGTGTCTTATTTTCCCCTTATTCTGCTTAAGAGGCCTAATGCCTGAGACTAGGGTCCACTAAACCAAGAAAAATAAATTTTTCCATATGGTCTTCCCTATCTCTAAGACTTCAAATAATCCTGATAATACCTTAAAATTATTACCCTAAGTGCTACTCATAGAAACAAACTTTAGTGCACAAAAATTAGGGTTTCGAGATTTTGGGGCGTTAAAACCCAATAATCCCAAATCTACTAGGCCCAAATTCGGGGCGTTACAATTCAACCCTCCTTAAATAAATTTTGTCTTCGAAATTTCCAACTAACTATTAATCGTACTACCCAAGTCTCACAACTAAGCTTTCACTGCGCACTCTAATTCTAAAGCCAAAATAACACTCAGTATACTATGGTACAGTACGCACCATTATTCACATCTGGAGCGTCTTCGTCCCTTTGGCAACGTACTGCATAGACCAAAGATGGCTGCCTTGCCTCAGTTATAACCTACACCTCTACCGGTGCTCCACGATCGCGTTCATTACCATTTTCAGCCGGCTTGTCCACGCCCCTTGGTGGTTGTTGACCACCCCTTAGTGGTGAAAATTACCTCGCCATCGGCTCGCTCCTGATTTGGCCTTCTCAGGCACTCTCTAATCCTATGTTCCATAGATCCACAGCTCAAACAAGCTCCTATTCTCTTCAAACATTCACCCGTATGCCCATTTCCACACACAACACAAGGTGGTATCCCAGTATTAGCAACAGCAATAGGGGCCTCAGCTCTAACCGGCCCATTCACTCTGGCCCCCTTTGCAGGCCTCTGTTCAGCCCCCATAGCTTCCACGTTCCATTTGTTCTTACCCTTTTCCTTTTCTCAGTGGAGGCACTCCGTGTGCTTTACTTCCTCCGCTATCTTTGCTTTATCCACCAAGATCAAGAAAGTCCCGCTCCTCCTGGGGAGCTATAAGAACCCTAAGGTTGTCTCTTAACCCATCCTCGAACCGTACACTCTCTCATGCTCAGTTGTGACTATACCCTTGGCATATCGACTGAGGCAAAAAAACTCACCTCATACTCTTTCTGGACTTATCTCCGAGTCGATTCAAAACTCCTTCCTTCGAGCATCCACATAGGCCGTTCCAATGTACTTCCCTTGGAATGTCGACTTGAAGAACTCCCAGGTGATCTTCTCTAGTTGGTTGCCCTCCTTTACAGTCAACCACCACTGATAAGCTTTCTCCCTAAGTAAGGATATCTCCCTTTTAACCGCGCCACGAGCAATCCAGGTCATCCATAATTCTTTCTGTAGCTTCCAACAAATACTCCGCCACATTCGAGGCCACCCTTGCTACTCCTTTGAAAATCTTTGCCCCATTAGCTCGGAGTCAGTTCTCGATTGACCCACGACTTCCCATACCATTATTGGGCCCAACGAATCTTTCTAAGATTCTTAACATTGCCTGCGATACTGCATCTTCTATAGTAGCAGGTCATTCATATGGTCGCCTTTCAGCTACTGGTGAAGCCGGAGCCTCCTCTACTCCAACGTTGGGCATATGGCCTGACTCCAATGACCTAGCCCTAACACTTCCACGGCTTCGGCCACGACCTCTTGCACCTCTTCTAGCGCTCACTGTTGCGTGTGTATTTCTGGTTTAGGATTTTTATGAAATTAGTTCATAGTTCCAATGTTTAAAACACATGTCTTATGCAAGTAACAATTTAAAAGTTGTTCCGCAGTCGAGAATCCATTATGGGCTTAAGTTTCCTATGGGCTTTAAATAAAAGCCCATAGGTTATAGTTATTTTGAAAACCTTGCTAAAATTTAGAAATTTATTTAAGTTAAAATAAAAATTAAGCAGCGAAAATAATAATAAAACCCATAAGTAACATCAAAATTAGAGATACAAGGTCTTATTACATCCAACTAAAACAAAGCAATTAATGTAACACCTTTAACCCATGTTCGCTGCCGAATTAGGGTTACGGGTGTTATCATGTAAGTTAAAAACTTCAATTCACTCGATTGAAACGTAATCGTTCATCTTTATCAATGTTTTAATAATGATAAACAAACAATTTCACATGTGAAACACATATTTGATACATCAATCTAAGTCATGTACAAAGATAATCATCGATGAACTTAAAAGACTAAACAATGTATACAACAACATTGTCACTTAACAATACAAATTTCATGCAATATACTTCCTATTAATACCTATTTCATAAGGCATAAACCTATTTCTACATAACCGAAAATATGCAACTTATTACACAACACATACATGCTTATAATTTGGCCAAATATACAAGACCTCATTTACAACATTTCATGTTGATTCCCTAGCACAAACCAAGTTTGGCAATTTCATGCACTCAAATTTATTAAGTGACTTCACAAGCAAAATATTTATACATCATAATTATAAACATCTTCTATATTTGACTATGAGCTTTGAACAAATAATTCATTAAACATGTTAACTACATTTGCAACTATCACCTAGGTTTGGCTGAATACACATACATGCATTACTCACATAATTCCTACCTAACAAGTTGATTGAAGTTGTCACGCTTATACACTTCCCGAATACTACTCAACTAGCATATATCTACCTTGACGTAGGCATGCGAAGATTTACCTAAATGCCAATCCACCCGACTAATTTAACACAAACGTTGGTTCTACATGCAAGTAATCATATAGAATGCATAAGATTAAAGTAAAGAAATAATCATGACCAAATGTTGAAACCTAACACCGTAACCACATTGTCAAAAACAAATAAAACCAAACTTATAATGTATGTTTAAGCCATTTTAGCATGGCTATTTTATATACATATAAACATAACATCATTCCAACATTTAGCTAGCATATACATGCCTTTGATTCAAAAATAACTAGCTTAAAAGTACCAAAATGGGATGATAGTGTGGTTGACTTCTCCAACGATCCTTCGAGCCTGTAGCATGACTAAAATCTATAAAACGAACAATGAACACACACAAAGTAAGCTTACTAGCTTAGTAAGTCTCAAGCAAATATAATTACAAGGATCATACTCTCAAACATATTAAGTCTTCATGCTTATAATATTGAACATAAATTCTTCAATATGTAAAAACAATGTACATAATCGAATACTAGTTATTCCCATAATTTAAATATTATAACTATATCAACTTGAACATATAATATCAAAACTCATAATTATTGTATTTAACAGTATATTCCAGTCACATGAACACATCTCGTAAATTAATCTCATATGTCTACTTATACATATATGCAAACCCTTTCAAACTCTTTTACCATTGATCTTTCCACTTGTAACCAAGCCTTTAATGTAATAAGCATATATGTATATGTGTATATATATATCAATTCCATACGCATATAATATTCATTCACATTAATGATGATCATCATCATTACAAAGAAACATATTTATAGAGTCATCCACTTCATCACATCGTACTTAACTAAAGCGATAATAAATTAACTTATCGTATTCTTTGCTAATATAATAGGCCAACTCTTACCCAATCTTTCAAAGACATAACACTACATATATGTGTCACATTAGTTAGATTTTTGATTTCTCCATTTATAGCATTTCACTGGCCTTAAACCTGCTAGACACAAGTCTGAAATTTGAACACCGACATTTAGCTTTCTTGGCAATAAGCCCGAATAGTACACTCACAAGGCACAAGTAGGCACTAAGCCCGAATATGTCACTGCAAGACAAAGCTCGCTAGGCATTAAAGCTCGATAAGTAACACCGCATAAAGCTCGCTAGGCTAATAGCCCGAGATATCAACATTTTCAACATTTCAATGCACATTTCAATAATATCATAACCAACTAAATCACTTAAACTTCATAATTCTATCACATTTCAAATTCAACTAAGCTTATTCACATTTTCTAAATAAAATCACTACATCATTGTATACTCCGTATATCATATCGATTATACACCTTTATGTGGTATTAACAAAACATATCCAATTCAATGTAATACCTTTACATTCGGCTATCACATAAAAATATGCCCAAATTTATCAAACATTGTCATTAAACACATTCATAAATCATTCTTTAATATAATCTAGCTTAAGGACTTACCTCGACTTTCGACGGACAACGTTAATCGGCTAGTCGAAAACTTTCATTTTTCCCCGATCCAAGCTCGTTTTTCTTTGTTCTTGATCTAGAACACATTAAATTCAGCTCATTCAAGTACCTTTCAATTCAATTTAGTCCCAAAACACATAAACATGCAAATTACCATTTTACCCTAAGATTTCACATTTTACTATTTAGTCCTAATTGTACAAAACATAAAATACTCAAAATTTGCCAAGACTATGCAAGGGCCGAATGTTATAAGTCCATTTCTTTCATTTATTTTGCAAATAAGCCCTCTAAAAATTTACTTTTACAAATTAGCCCTAAATACTAACATTTACTAAAATTTCTAACACAAAACATATCAATCCTTAACATATCTTTAATTTAAAATCATCAAACATCAAAAACCTCAAGAATTCATCAATGGTCGAACCTCGTAAACACATGATTCTCAAAAATTCAATCATGGGTCGTAATATACTGAAGCAACGATCTCAAAACGTAAAAATTATTAAAATCGAGCTAAAATTCATACCTAATTGTGCTTGATGATGGTCGAATGTTTGAAGACTTCAAACCCCTTTTTTTCTTAGCTAGCTCATGGCAATGGAAGAAGAAGACACTAAAATGGCTTTTAATTTCATGTATTTTAACATATAATAATATTTTAATGATTTACCATTTTAACCTTTATTTAATAATAAAAACAATATATAATATAAGGTTAGTCTTGTCATAAACCACCCACTATCTCCAAAATGGGCTATTTACTCTTTAATGCCCCACTTTAAAAAGCCATCATCAAATAGGCACTTTTCACTATAGTTTGCTACTTTTACCTTTTACGCGATTAAGTCTTTTTTTCTAAATTAAACACACAAACGATAAAATTTTTCTCACGAGACTTTCACACATATTAATTCACATATAATAAACACAAAATATAATATTAAAATATTTCTAGACTCAAATTGTGGTCTCAAACCACCGTTCCGATTAGGGTCAAATTCGGTCTGTTACAATTAAAACCATGCCTTTTGAAACAAATAAATAAAAACTTTAACATCTCGTAGTGTGGCCAACTCCGAGTCCTCTCCCACGTCGAGTCTCCTACTGAGGATCACCTGAAACATTAAATAAAGGGTGAGAGTTTTGAAACTCAGTGTGTACAACCCTTGGCAATTAAATAAACATACAAATATTCACATTGGGCCTAAGCCCTATCAAAATCAGTGGTCTTGGCCTTAGCCCACAATGACCTCATATCATATCATATCATATCATATCATATCATATCATATCATATGCAAAACAAGGTAATGCAAAACCCTTCCCAAATTCCATCCACTACACACACCATTTCCCTTCCAACCTTATACACCTGTGGGGAATTCTAGCTCGACCCACCCCTCCGCTACACTCCAATGGTAGTACTCACAGCGGCACTACTCAACGTTGCAACAAAGCTGCTAATCATATAATGGGCTTAAAGCCATCGGTGGATCCACGGTCGTCAAGCGACTATGCAATCCTCAAATTCTTCTTCCGTACCATAATTCCCACCCATATGCATCCTAAACAGAATATCATATGAATGTAGTAAACACATAAGTAACATCCATAAAAACTCATACTCATCACATATGTGTATTTTAGTCATTTCACAATCAAGGGTATTTTCGTAAATCTACTCTACAAGGGTATTATGGCATTCTACCCTATAGGGGTATTTTTTTAAATTTTTAAATCAGGGGTATTTTGGTAATTTCATAAATCGAGGGTATTATGATAATTTTCCAAACTAAGGGTATTTTGGTAATTTTTCAAATTAGGGTATTCGGTCCCTCTCGGGTTTTAGTTATAGACGTTGGCCCATTAACAAGTCCTTGTTGCTAAAGCGAACAGACACTATGCACCAGGTAGGATTCCAGAGAAGAGGTGGGCCACTAGGACTACTTAAGTACCAAGCTCTCCATAGATCAAATCCTAGACATGCATATGTTTGTTGCCAAACTCTAACCCAATGACTTGTTCACGGATATGTTTAATTATTAGATTAAGTGTTATGCGGTTTAAGAGTTGTTCAGAACTAGGCCTAAAGTCCATTAAACCCTAGCATACCTGTCTATGTCCCCATAAAGCCCATTTCACGTTCATATAACCCATTATGGCCACATCACATCTTTACGGCCCAATTTGCCCGAATCTCAGTCATATGGCCTATTAGGCCCAAAATAATTCCAGATCATGTAACATGCATGCCTAACCCAATTCATATAATCAAATTAATCTATTTCATCAAACTTAGCCTCAAGGCCCACCGAGCCCATTTAGCCACTTTTGACTTTTCGACTTTCCTGCATGCCGGCATCATGTGTGTGTGGTGTTTGTACACACCTGGTTACTGCGACGTGCTATTTTATCCTTGGTCTTGAACATACAACCAACCAACCTTCAATCAACCACCCGTACTTAATCAAAATATTTACAAAAAGCTGAAGTCTTACTGTAACCTTACCACGTGCCACACGTTCTAGTAGCCCTTCCTTAGCTACTATTCGCGAATATTCCATAGATCTGCATTCAAGAATATATCGTCAAAACAAGTGACTCATATTCCACATAAGTCACCCCTATAGGTCATACTTACATTCGGCCATCCACTAAACCATAACTGAGTCGAGAACACTTACCACTTTGCTAACGATCCTTACCTACCACGCTTGCGATCTTTGAAACAGAGTTAGCTATAGGACAGTTAGATAGCCTTTCAGCTTTTAGTAAAATGCACAAGAGAGGTTAACCAAATACTTGTAACACCCTAAACCCGGCCCAAACACCCCGACTAGATCTGGCATGTCACTAAGAAGATTTTATAAAACATGTCACATTTTTTTTTGAAAAGCATAGTTTAAACATTTATACGGGAAAAACTTAATAATTTGATAATTTGTAAAAGAAATAAGTTTTAATTAATGCCTTAATGTATAAAACTAAAATTTTGCCTCCGAGTTTTATTATTTAAACACATGCCTTAGTTTCAATTAATCATAAAATCTAAGTGTATGAAAACTTCGGCACCGAAAACATAAAACCAATACACAATATCCATCGGCCTTATTACAATAAAATATAAAACCAAACAAATTAAAAGTATTAAGGAAAATAATTAAAATAATGCCCTTTATTGAGTTAAAATAAATCCATAAATGGCCACCTTGCGCTCCTTTCCAGCTCGGTCCAATGCACTAAGTGCTACCTGAAAAAAAATGTTAACAACGGGGTGAGTCACAAGACTCAGTGTGCAATCCCTCCTGCACCATCAGACTGGGCCTTAGCCCCACTGAACAAAATAATAGAATATTGCATATCAGAATTAAGCAAAGCCCATCCCAATCCTAGATCCATCCGCTACACACCACCCTTACCTGCTAATCACACTAATGGGGATTTCTACAATCCCCTTCACCGCTACACACCACCGACGGCAGTCATGCTGCAGTTAGCTGCTCATCGTCAGATTTGTGACATAGTCACTAGAACAGATCGTGGCAGAGCCATTACAATAGATTGTGGTAGAGCCACTACAACAGAACACTTCCCCTTTCGTATACATCAATTGCCCAACCCCGAGCAAACATAGAAAATGGCATGCATGTATATCATATCAACTCAACAGAATCATCTTACTTAAAGAAAATCACTAACCTGATGAGTTGCCCTTTACCCTCTATGGGTTTTCAACAGTCATGCCGGGATTTTGGCATTTAACAGAATATAAACAGATTTATATATATACTAATAGACAACAGAGATGGTGTGAGAAATTACACACCTGATTACGCTTAACGCTATATTATCGAAATTGATGCTCTCCCTAGCTGGAATCGTGATTATCAGATCACTATTTTGCCGGTCAAAGACTTACTACAAGAGATACGATTTGAGTATCACCTAACAAGGTTAACTGAAAGATTGGAGATAAATCGATTAATAAAATGGCAAAGATGAATCTTCTTACCCAAATCGATTAAATCCCAAAAGTAGTATGATTCGAGTGCTACCAATTTAAAAACCTAGGCGATTAGATCTCCTTCAAATCCCGAAATGCCGCCCATGAATGAAAACACGAGATTTGTCAACTATTTAGCCATTCAGCTATGGTCTCTAAAAGCCAAAAAAGATCAAAAGAATACATAAATTGACATTTACCTTTACAGAAGGTTTTGGCTACCCCTTGCAGAAAGATTCGGCAATCACAGAAGAAGATCGAAGCATAGAAGATTAGAGATCTAGGAATTTTGGCTTTTAAGAAAATCCCAAAAAAGATGAACAAGAGGGGGCTGATGCGTTTTCAACTTTTAGAAGAACTGAGTGAGGAGTTTCGATTTTGGCTTAGGAAAAGAAAAAAAGGGCCTTAGAGATTTCGGCTAGGAAGAAGCTTCAACAGAAGAAGAAAAAGAATGGAAAAGTTTCGACAGGAGAGAAAACTGAGAGAGAGAACTTCAAGAAAAAACTCACAAAGTTTGACTTTGCCTAACTCTATCTAGCTGTCCACCCCCCTTCACACACACAGTCCTACATTCGGCCACCTCTAGCCTTCTAGATAGCTCATCCTCCTTTCCCTTATCCTTATCAGAACACATATCCAGAAGAGACCTACATTGCACCACTTCCTCCCTCCTTTATTAGCTTATTATCCACCTTTTTTAACACATTAAATCCCCTATTTTCTAGCCTTGATGCTGTTCCACCTAGCTCCTCTTTAAGTGCCAAAAATGGCCCACTTCTATGGGCTCCATACGGCTCACACTTGGGCCTCCTCCCTTGCCACCGACGCCGCCAACAACTCCCTTGTTGTGCCCTTGTTCTTGGCCACAAGCCCATTTTGCTTATTTAAACTACAGATACCATCCTTAAAGCCCTATAGTGTCTAAGCAGAATATTTTAACCGAAACCTCGGCCCACTCCTGAGCCCAATTCGGACCCCTAATTCTCAAACTAACACATTAAACCTACAACACACAAAATGCACAGGCCCACTAATTCAGGATGTTACAGTTCTACCCCCTTAAAGAAATTTCGGCCATGAAATTTACCTGATCAGAAGAGTTGGGGATACTGTTGTATCATAACATCCTCTGGCTCCCATGTTCCTTCCTCTGCGCTGTGGTTTCACCATAACACCTTGACTAAAGGGACAGACTTCCTTCTCAACACCTTTAAGTCTCGCTCTAAAATTTGAACTAGCTCCTCCTCAAAGGATAAGTCTGGCCTTACTTCAATCTCTTCCACTGGCACAATGTATGATAGATCAGAACGGTAACGTCTTAGCATTGAGACATGAAACACGTCATGTATCTGCTCCAACCATGGAGGTAACTCCAGTCGATACGCCACTAGTCCCACATGTTTTAGTACCCGATAAGGTCTAATAAACCAATGGCTTAGCTTCCCCTTCCGACCAAACCTCATTACCTTCTTTGACGGTGACACTTTCGAAAAACCTTGATCACCCACCGCAAATTCCAACTCTTTTCTTTTTAGATCCGCATAAGATTTCTGTCAATTAGACGCTTCTTTCAACTGAGCCCGAATCAACTTAACTTTCTCTTACTTTTGAAACCGCCTTCGACCCAACACCTGACGCTCTCTCAATTCTGTCCAATAAGTAGGAGTACAACATCTCCGTCCGTATAACGCCTCATAAGGCACCATCTGAATACTAGATTGGTAGCTGTTGTTGTACGTAAATTTTGCCAGAGGTAAAACTCCTCTCAACTACCCCTAAAATCAATGATGCAACCTCTTAACATATCCTCCAATACCTGGATTACCCTCTCGGATCGACCATCATGCGGATGGAAGGCGATCTTCAAGTTCTAGCCTTGTTCCCATTGCACGACATGTAACCTTCTAGAACCGTGATGTGAACCTAGGGTCTCTATCTGATATGATCGACACAGGTACACCATGTTGTCTCTCAACCTCAGCCACGTACAGCTTAGCCAACCTTTGCAGAGAATAATCAACACAAACTGGTATTAAGTGAGCAGACTTCGTCAGCCGATCCATAATCACCGAAATAAAATCCTTCTTAGTGGGTGTAAGAGGTAACCCACTAACAAAATCCATTGTGATTCTTTCCCATTTCCATTGCGGAATCTTCACCTACAGTAATAACGCCAAGGTAATCGTGTTCTCGCCTTCACCTCTCGACACGTCAAACATTTACCCACAAATTCTTACCTCTCGCTTGCACTGCCACCGAATTTCTCTCACAAATCGATACATCTTAACCCCTCCAGGATGCATAGCATATGGGCTACTATGCGCCTCCCGTAGAATCATTTGCCTTAACTCAACATCCTTTGGCATACAAATTCTCTTACAGAAACACAGAACCCCATCACCATTCAAACTATAGTCCTCTCCTTCACCATTTTGTACTTGCCAGAGTCGAGCACTCAAGACCTCGTCTAGAAGCTACTTCTCTTTGATCTGACTTGTCCACACTGGTCTCACTTGGAGTTCAGCTACCAAACTGCCATCTTCATACAGGCTAAGACGAGTAAACATTGCGTTAAATCTGCTATCGCCTTCCAACTCAACGCATTCACCACCACGTTCGCCTTGCCTGGATGATATTCGATCGAGCAGTCATAGTCCTTCAAAAGTTCAATCCACCTACATTGTCTTAGATTCAACTCCTGCTGGGTAAGGAGGTACTTCAGAGTCTTATGATCGGTGTAAATAATAGACTTCTCCCCATACAGGTAGTGTCTCTAAATATTTAGAGCGAACACTACTGTAGCCAATTCCAAATCATGTGTAGGGTAATTCAATTCATGCGGTCTTAACTATCGAGACGCATATGCAATAACCTTTCCATCTTGCATCAGCACACATCCTAAACCCGTGTGTGACGCATCACAATAGACGATAAACTCTTTTTCAGCCTCTGGCTAAATTAACACTGGCGCTTCTGTCAAAATTTTCTTCAGTTTCTCAAAGCTCTCCTACTGTTTGTCGGTCCAACCAAACGATACTCCTTTCCTCACCAACTTAGTTAGAAGTGATGTAATTAATGAGAACCCCTAAACAAACCTTCTGTAGTACCCTGCCAATCCTAAGAAACTTCGAATCTTTGTCACAGACTTCAGCGGTTTCCAATCCAATACAGCTTCTACCTTTCGAGGGTCAACCCTAATTCCCTCTACAAAAACCACATGCCCTAAGAATGTTACTTGCCTTAGCCAGAACTCACACTTACTGATCTTAGAGAGCAATTGCTTCTCCCTTAGAACTTGCAACACCACACGAAGATGTGCATCATGCTCCTTCTCGGACTTGGAATAAACCAGGATATCGTCAATGAACACCACAACAAACTGATCAAGGTATGGTTGGAACACCCGATTTATCATATCCATAAATGCTACTGGTGCGTTCGTTAAACCGAACGGCACTACCAAAAATTCATAATGACTGTAGCAAGTTCGAAACGCCGTCTTATGAATGTCCCCTTCCTTTACCTCTAATTGAAGATAACCCACCTAAAATCTATTTTAGAAAAAATCGAAGCTCCTTTGAGCTAATCGAATAGATCATCGATTCTTGGCAGTAGGTACTTGTTCTTAATCGTTAACTTATTTAGTTGATGGTAGTCCACACACATATGCATAGATCCATCCTTCTTCTTCACAAATAGGACCAGCGCTCCCCACGGAGACACACTCGGTCAAATAAAACCTCGATCCAATAGTTCTTGGATTTGAGCTTTGAGCTCCACTAGCTCATTCGGCGCCATTCTGTAAGGAGTAATGGACACCTGAGTCGTACCCGGGTATAGCTCAATCCCAAACTCCACTTCGCGATCCGGAGGTAATCTTGGCAACTCCTCAGGAAAGACATCTACGAAATTCTTTACTGTTCTTACCTCACCGACAGTCACCTCCTTAGCATCCAAAGCACTGATAAAAGCTAGAAATGCATTGCATCCTTTTTGAATCATCTTAACAGCCTTCAATGCAGATACTACGTTGGACAAATAATCCCTTCTTTCCCCTAGCACAAACACCTTTCCGCCTTCCAGTGTACTCAACACCATGCGCTTAGTCTCACTGTCCAGCTTAGCACGATGTTTAGCCAACCAATCCATTCCCAGGATAAAGTCAAACTTCTCAAATGGTAATTCCATTAGGTCTACTGGAAACACTACTCCTTGAGTCTCTAACGGTACACTACTAAATAGTTTGTCCACTATCCTAGATTGTCCTAATGGGCTAACCACCGTCATCTTCCTAGGAGTTATTTCAGATTCTATACTTAAATTCTCAGATACTGAGCATGCAACGTAAGAGTGGGTTGATCCAACATTAGTCAAAGTAAGAAATGGATTACCAGCAATAAAAACATACTGATTATGATGTACGGTGCGTCACCATCCTCCCGTCGACGAGCTGCATAAACTAGAACCGGCTGTCTCGTGTCTACATTACCTGTACCCCTACCAGGTGCTCCACGACCCCAACCGAACCCATTTCCTCCTCTGACTAAGCCACGACCCCTTGGTAATGGTTGACCACCCTACCTAACCTGATCAGAACCCCGTTTAGCAGGCTGTACCTGATCCACTTGTGGACAATCTTTCACCATATGATCCATAGATCCACACCTGAAGCATCCACCAGTTCTTCTTCTGCACTCCCCGAAATGTACCTTCTCACATGAGGAACATGATCGATTCTGACCCATTGTAGCAGATGTCGGTATCCAAGCTGACCCATCAAACCTAGGCCTTTTCTAAAAACTCCCAGATGATCTCGACGGCACAAAATTTCTCTTGTTCCTACTCCAATCCTTATTATTATTCTGCTTCTCAGTCTGCTTCACCTCCTCAGATATTCTAGCTTTCTCGACCAGAACGGTAAAGTCCCTTTCTCACTACGGTGCTACCAACACTCTCAACTCATCCCGCAATCCATCTTCGAACCGTACACAGCGCTCATAGTCAGTCGCTACAATTCCTCAAGCGTAATGGCTCAAACGCAGAAATTCTACTTCATATTCAGATACAAATTTGCTTCCCTGCACCAAGTTCAAAAATGCCTTCCTCTGCGCATCCACATAGATGGCCCCAACGTACTTTCCCTGAAATGACTCCTTAAAGAAATCCCAGTCAATCAGTGCGTGATAAGACCCTCCTTTCTTTGTGAGCCACCACTGGTAAGCCTTGTCTCGAAGAAGAGACACGACCCCTTTAAACTTCTCCACCACCGTAAAGTTTAGGTCATATATTATGCGCTCACTCACTTCTAACCAATACTCAGCTGTGTTAGGGGCTACGCCAGAAACACCTCTAAACGTGTAATATCCTGATCTGGTGGGTCTGTGCATTTGGGTATATTGTATGGCTAAGTTGGTAGGTGGAGGCTTGGAGGTGTGTATTGGGCTCACGTTTGGGCTTAAACCTGGGTTAAATTGCTTATAATAGTGTTAGTTCATAGTTAAAGTATGTGTCTGTGATTAGTTAGCAAGTTGGGCTTGTGGCCCAAAGTTTGAAGGTGCTATAAGTGAGCATAGACATGACATCACTTAGGAGGGAGATTGGGCCTAGTGTGGCCGCTTGAGGCTCATGTGTTTTAGGGTAAAAATTCAGCACTCTAAGGGGGGAGAGGGGACGGCACAGTGCTAGAATTTAGGAGTTTAATTCTTTTAATTTTTGTTAATTAAAAGCTGATAATAAGGAAGAGAGGAGTTGGTTTTAAGGTGGTCTCTTCTCAAGGAGGATAATGATTGAGTTATCAGGCGGGATAAAGGCTATCGGTGATAGCGAGTTGGCCAAAATCCAACTCACGAGGGGGGTTGAATTGCCAAATTTGGCCAAGTGTTCATCTTCCTTTCATTTTTTTTTTTCTTTCTCACCTATTCTCTGCTAGCCGAATTTGTTTTCTCTTGTGAGCCTCTTTTGTTTTCTTTACTGCAACTTCCTAGCTCTCCTCTCCTCAATATTTTCTTTTTAAAAGTCAAATTCTTCTTGTTCATACCCTCTTCTCCCATAGCTGAATCTACAAGAGTGGTATCTTTTTCCCGAAGGTGCACCATAGCCGAATACTCCTTTCTAGTTTGGTAAGATTTTTGTTGTTCTTTGTCGGTATTATTTTTAGACCTTAAACAGAATCGCTCCTCTAACATTCATTGATGATCACTCTTATTGCTCAAAAGTCGAATCTGTCTCACTATAGTCTCTCATGTCCATTGGTGGAAAAGCCGAAGGTAGGTGGGTGGTAGGTTCGATCGACTGGCCACACTCTTGTCCCTTATTCTTTTACCGAATGTCATATAGTACTCAGTTGGTTGCGATCAGCGGTTTGGTCCAATATTTTGGTGATGGTCGAATGTAGGTAGGAAGGTGACATTTTCTTAAGGACTTTTGGGATTCGACAGATTAGGTAAAGGTTCGTTTGAAGTGTTATAAGTATTTAATTAATTAGATCTCATCATTTACATTCGGTTTAGTGGCCAAGGAGTTATTATGGACCCAATTAACAGTCAAGCAATAGGAAGGGTTGAATCTGTAAACCCAGTACCTAAATACAAGAAGCAATCTGTGTCAGGAGTACACAATTGGCCATCCGGGTGTGGGCTGACATCGGAAGTAGATCGTAGGCCGATAGTGGTAGTCTCGAGTGATAGTAGCATAGAAGCAGTGAGAGCATTAGTACGGGAACCAGGTGTGTAACTCTTACACACTTTCTTTACTTAATATGTCAAAATGTTATGTGTTGATAAAAGCCAGAGTGACGGCAATGGTTATTAAAATACCCTTGTGGGTAAACGCGAGAATGCCGGGTAAGTTTGTTATGGTTGCTAGCATTAAATGTTATTTATGAGTGCATGATGTTCTTTATACGTTATTATATATATATATATATATATATATAAAGCATGATCATATTGGTATTGATAACATAAATATGTGATATGGGTGTTGAGAGGAGGGGGAAGTATGATCTCTCAAACTGTCACCAATGGTTAGGTACCACACAGTGGGTTGGCCCCACATATTATAATATTATGACTAAGTCTCAGTGGTTTGGGACCACCAGTGGTTTGGTACCACATATGCTTATTTTTGTAACTTCGGTTACCAGTGGTTAGGTACCACCAGTGGCTAGGTGCCACAAGGGCTAGATTTGGGAGACTCGGATGGATACCTAGGTTGGAAGGGTTGCATGACTTGCATATTTGTATATGAATTTACAGAAGAGTACAACTATTTCGGAATGGGATTTACACACCGAGTCTAGGTGACTCACCCTTCCGTTATATTTTACAGATAAACCATAGATCGTGGATGTGGAGCTTAATGGACTCGAGGTGGCCATGCTCGACATTAGTTTTATTTCAATTTTTCTATTTGGACTTAGTTATTTTCCTTAATTTGGGTTTTAGTTACGTAGTAAGGCCGCTTAAGTATTATTGTGGGCGTTTTATTTGGTTGTTTCTTTAACTCTCGTTACACATACTTGGTAATTATGAATTGGTTATTTTCAAACCCTAAATAAATACTTGTTTTCGAAAGTGTACACTGACTAAGTACTAAATCTGAGTAACAATAAGGCAACCAAGTTTTCTAAACAAGTTTTAACATGTTTTAAACATCACAAGATCCAACGATGTTTTCTTTAAAATTTTACAATGCTTTTCTTTAAACAAGTTGACAAATCGGTTTTCAAAATGTTTTCTTTCCCGTGGCACGCCAGTTTCGGTTGTAGTGTTTTGATGGGTTTAGGGTGTTACATTTTGGTATCAGAGCCTGATTCAAAAGCTTAGTTGTGGGTTTAAGGCCCAAAATATGGTTTAAGAGTCTGTGAAATGATTTTTAGGGTGATAAATATCTCGGCGCTGGCACCGAGTCTCAAACACCAATCCACCCCGGTAAGTACCCTAACCTTTGATGTGATGTATGTATGTTACGCTTCATGGGTTTTTAGACATAGCTAAGCATAATAGTACCAATGAACCATAGGGCTAGTTTGCACAACTCCTTAATTGCATAAGACTTAAGTTTAATCAAACAAACCTGTGAGTAAGTCACCGAGTTAGGATGTGGCAACAACCATACGTATGTCTAGGATTAGATTCAGGGAGAGCTTGGTATTTAAGCATTCTCAGTGACACACCTCCTCTTCGCTCGAACCCTACTTGAAAGCGTGGGATTGCTCACTCTAACCATGAGGACTTGTTCACAGGCTAAACCTTATAGTTAAAACCCGAAAGGGATCAACCACCTTGTTTTGTAAAAAAGAAAACCTAGTTTTGAAATTACCAAATTACCCCTTGATTTGTAACAACTACCCTAGATTTGAAGCAAAAGAGACCAAAGTACCCCTGGTTTGTAAAATTACCAACTTACCCCTGACTTATAAATTACTGAAATATCCCTGAGTTATAAAATTACCAAAATACCCCTGCTTCATAAAATTACCAAAATACCCTTATTTTGAAAAATACCTGAAACTTTATTTTGGAAAAATTACAAAAATACCCTCGGGTAGTGAAATGATGAAAATACCCCTACAAGTTGAATGTGGCTCATGGATGTTGTTTGTATGATGAATGTACTTAGAATTAGGAGATAAGCCTGAAACTAAAACTATAGATAGGTTCAAATTCGAAAGAATCACTTTCAAAACTATCTTTCATAAAATTGTTCGTGGATAAACGGTGGAATGTAATTAGTAATTCATAAAATTCTTAATCGGATAAGTGCGATCGAGAAGAATGAGTACAAGAGGTCGTGAGCGTCCACCGCATGGTAGTGGTAGGGTAGGATTACCTTGTCGAGCCAGTGAGGTCCGGCCATGGGTCGAGAATGTGATGCTTGGACTTGTCGGCGAAAGTAGAGTTCGGGACCAAACTGGTGGTAACGATGCAGATCTTAGCGATCTTGTGAGTTTTGGAGAGAGTTCTTTGGCAGGCGGTAGCAAGAGCCCGAAAATTAGTGGTTGAGCGACTCAAGCTATGGAGCGAAAATGTTTAGGGAGTTTTGGTGTAGCTCCCAACACTCTTGAAAGTCTTGGTTAGAGGCGACAGAGCGTATAATGGATGATTTAGATTTCTTAGCTGATGATAAGTTGAAAGAGATAGTGTCTCTTCTCCGAGATGAGTCGTATCAGTGGTGGCTCACGGTCAGGGATGGTGTAGTGGCCGATGATATCACCTGGGATTACTTTTAGGCGGCCTACCAGAGGAAGTATGTGGGGGCTGGTTATACTGATGCACAACGTATGGCATTCTTGAATTTGGATCAGGGGAGTAAGTAGGTACCTGAGTACGAGCCAGAATTCTTGAGGTTAAGGAGGTATGCTCGAGGTATGGTGGCTACGGAACATGAGCGCTATGTTAGGTTTGAGGAAGGGCTACGAGATGAGCTACGGGTGTTGATTACACCTTAGCGGGAAAGGGAATTTACCGTTCTCGTGGAAAAGGCCAAAATAGCTGAGGAGGTGAAGCGAATCGAGAAATAGAACCGGGACAGAGGTAAGGATAAAAGGGGTTTTGGGCCATCAGGTCTCATTGGAAGGGCTCAAAAAGGCCTAGATTTGGTTGACTGGATTGAGTCGCAGTTCTTCTTTCTTTGCTCGATTAGCCACCTCGATGTGCTCGATGTGGGAAGTCTCATTCGGGAGAGTGTTGGGCTGGTAATAGAGGGTGCTTTGAGTGTGGGTCAATGGAGCACCGGATAAGAGATTGTTCACGAAAATCAGCTAGGACACAGGCTGAAGGTCAAGGACGTGCTCAGTTCTGGGGAGATGGCCAGCAACCGCAGAGGGGCCGAGGTGTGGTTAGGGGTGGTAATGGTAGCGGACGGGGCCGTGGGGTACCTAGCCAAGGTGTAGAGGTGCTAATGCCAGACAACCTGGGTTGGTCTATGCAGCGAAATGTGGAGAGGATGGTGACGCACTGGACGTTATAACCGATACGTTTTTAGTTTCTGAGTTGCCTTATACTACTTTAATTGATGTTGGTTCGATGCACTCTTATGTTGCTAGTAGTATAGTGGGAACTTTAAACTTAGCTTATGAGATTTCTACTAGAAATATGTCGGTAATAAGCCCTTTAGGACACTCTGTGGTAGTAGACAAACTATATAGGGATGCACCCCTAGAACTTCAAGGGGCAGTGTTTCAAGCTGAATTGATAGAACTACCCTTCGAGGAGTTTGATTTAATCTTTGGAATGGATTGGTTGGTTAAGCACCGGCGTAATCGATCTTGACTAAGCGCTTATGGTGCTAAAATCGATCGAGGTGAAGAGGTGGTGATGATAGGTGAGAGAAGGAATTACCTATCTAATGTGGTGTCCCGGTTGAAGGCGGAGAAGATGGTAAAGAAAGGATGTGAGGCGTTTGTGGTCTATGTTTGTGCTTTGGAAGGTAAGGAATTGGCTATAGAAAGTGTCTGAACGGTGAATGAGTTTATCGATGTTTTTTCAGAAGAGCTTTCGGGTTTGCCCCAGGATCGCGAAGTGGAGTTTGGTATAGATCTTCTACCAGGAACAGCACCAAAGGTTCATCGCCCCGTATAGAATGACGCCAAAGGAGTTGGTGGAGTTGAAAGCACAGATTCAGGAGTTATTGGATCGGGGTTTTATCCAGCCAAGTGTATCACCTTAGGGAGCGCCTGTGCTCTTTGTTGAGAAGAAGGATGGGTCGATGCGAATGTGCATAGACTACCATCAGTTGAATAAATTGACGATTAAGAACAAGTATCCGTTGCCTAAGATAGACGACTTGTTTGACCAGCTTAAGGGGGCGTCAGTCTTCTCCAAGATAGATTTTAGGTCGGGGTATCACCAACTTAAGCTAAAGGAGGCGAATATCAATAAGACGGCGTTTCGTACTAGATACGGGCATTATGAATTTTTTGCAATACCGTTCGGGTTGACGAACGCACCAGCAGCATTTATGGATATGATGAACCGGGTGTTTTAGTCGTATTTGGATCGGTTCATCGTAGTATTTATAGATGATATTCTGGTGTACTCGAGATCGAAGGGGGAGCACGACGCTTATTTGCGGGTGGTGTTGCAGATTTTAAGGGAAAAGTGTTTATACGCAAAGTTTAGTAAGTGTGAGTTCTGGTTGAAGGAAGTTACCTTCTTGGGTCATGTGGTGTCAGCTGAGGGGATTAGAATGGACCCTCGAAAAATTGAGGCTGCATTGGACTGGAAGCCACCAAAGTCTGTGGCGGAGATTCAGAGTTTTTGGGTTTAGTAGGATATTACTGAAGGTTTGTGGAAGGATTTTCTTTAATTGCAGTGCCATTAACTAAGTTGCTAAGGAAAGGGGTTCCATTTGTATGGTCAGACAAGCAATAGGAGAGTTTTGAGAGGTTAAAGAGGATTTTGACGGAAGCTGCTGTGTTAATTCAACCTAAAGCAGGGAAAGAGTTTACGGTTTATTGTGATGCATCGCATACATGATTAGGATGTGTGCTAATGCAAGAAGGGAAAGTAGTAGCGTATGCTTCTCGACAGTTGAGACCTCACGAGGTGAACTACCCGACGCATGATCTGGAATTGGCTGCAATGGTTTTTGCCCTAAAAATTTAGAGACATTATTTGTATGGAGAGAAGTCTGTAGTGTACACGGATCACAAGAGTTTGAAGTACCTTCTTACATAGAAGGAGTTAAATTTAAGGCAGAGGAGGTGGATCGAGTTGTTAAAGGACTATGACTGCTCGATTGAGTACTACCCGGGAAAGGCTAATGTGGTAGCAGTCGCCTTGAACCGTAAGGTGGTGGCAGAGTTAAGAGCCATGTTTGCCCACCTTAGTCTGTATGATGATGGAAGCTTTAGTTAAGCGGGCGCATGTGAAGCCATCATGGGTAGATCAAAGTTAAGGAGAAACAAGCGGTAGATGAAGTTTTGAGCGTCTGATGTTTGTAAGTGCGTAATGGTGGATTTGAGGGGTATAGTCGAGCAAAGAATGGAGTGTTATGTTTTCGGGGAAGGTATGCATGCCTAAAGTCGTGGAGTTAAGCGTAAGATTTTACAGAGGCACATAGCAATCCATATGCTATGCATCCCGAAGGTAGTAAGATGTACTAGGATTTGCGAGAGCAGTTTTGGTGGCTGGGCCTTAAGCGTAAGGTAACGAAATTTGTGGGTAAGTGCCTGACATGTCAGCAAGTCAAGGCTAAACATCAGCTACCATCGGGTTTGTTACAACCGATAAAGATTCCACAGTGGAAGTGGGAAAGGATCACGATGGATTTTGTTAGTAGGCTACCCCTCACACCCACTAAAAAGGATTCAGTTTGGGTAATTGTGGACCGTCTGACGAAATCTACTCATTTCATACCTGTACATATGGATTATTCTCTTCGGAAGTTAGCGAGACTATACATAGCAGAGATTGTAAGGTTGCATGGGGTGCCAGTGTCGATTATTTCAGACAGAGACCTTAGATTTACGTCAAGGTTCTGGAAGGCTTTGCACCAGGCATTGGGTACAAGGTTGGATTTTAGTACGACATTCCATCCCCAGTCAGATGGACAATCGGAGAGGGTGATTCAAGTTTTGGAAGACATGCTAAGGGGTTGTGTCTTGGATTTCAAAGGGAGTTGGGAAGAATTTTTACCGTTGGCGGAATTCGTGTACAACAATAGTTATCAGGCAAGTATTCGGATGGCACCATATGAAGCATTATATGGTCGAAAGTGTCGTACCTCTATGTGTTGGACAGAGTTGGGGGAGCGGCATTTATTGGGGCCGGAGTTGGTTGATGTAATAGAAGATAAGGTAAAGGTGATTCGAGCTAGTTTGAAAGAAGCTTCGGATAGGCAGAAGTCTTATGCTGATCTTAAATGGAAGGATATAGAGTTTGCAGAAGGTGACAGGGTTTTCTTGAAGGCGTCGCCGTGGAAGAAGGTTCTAAGGTTTGGTAGGAAAGGCAAGTTAAGCCCTAGATTTATCGGGCCTTATCGGGTGTTGAAGCGAGTGGGACCAGTAGCTTACCAACTTAAGTTGCCACCGAGTTGAGTCAAATCCATGAGGTGTTTCATGTTTCCATGCTTAGACGCTATCGCTCAGATCTGTCTCATGTTGTGCCGATAGAGGAAATTGAGGTGAGCCTAGACTTGTCTTTTGAGGAGGAGCTAGTGCAGATCCTAGATCGGGATGTTAAGGTTTTGCGTAGGAAATCAGTCCCTTTGGTGAAGGTATTAAGGCAGAATCACGGATCAGAAGAAGTGACATGGGAACCGAAAGATATCATGCGACAGCAATACCCTCAACTCTTTTGATCAGGTAAATTTCGAGGCCGAAATTTATTTTAAGGGGGGTAGAACTGTAATATCCCGATGTGGTGGGTCAGTCCATTTGGGTATGTTGTATGGCTAAGTTGGTAGGTGGAGGCTTTGAAGTGTGTATTGGGCTCAGGTTTGGGCCTAAACCTGGGTTAAATTGCTTATAAATAGTGTTAGTTCATAGTTAAAGTAGGTGTCTGTGATTAGTCACCAAGTTGGGCTTGTGGCCCAAAGTTTGGAGGTGCTATAAGTGAGCATGGAGATGGCGTCACTTAGGAGGGAGATTGGGACTAGTGTGGCCGCTTGAGG
This sequence comes from Gossypium rotundifolium, assembly GCA_025506655.1. Lineage (NCBI taxonomy): Eukaryota > Viridiplantae > Streptophyta > Magnoliopsida > Malvales > Malvaceae > Gossypium > Gossypium rotundifolium. The sequence continues at coordinate 116,569,538 of CP106731.1, read as the reverse complement.
CTTAAGTGTTTTGGGGCAAAAATTCGGCACTCTAAGGGGGGAGAGGGGACAACACATGTAACATCCCCAAACCCGGCCCATTCACTCAAATCAGATACTGGTTATGTCACCGGGAATGGTGGGATGAAAATCTTCCTAATTTAAAATAAAACATAAGTAGTTTGTTGAATTTTGGAAAACATATCTTTTGAGTATAACTTTGCTATTAAACTCATTCATTTTATCAAACTTTAGTTTATAATATCCAATTTGAATAAATAGGTTGCAAACCATAAATCATTTTCACCTAGCAATTTAAACTAAAATAAACCGTAGTTAAAGTAAAACCCAAAATAATAAAATGGCCTTTTATTACAACCCAATACTTAAAATGAAATACTTGCATCCAAAACTTAAGCATGACATAATTAATCATCGTCTTGACATGGGCCACCTTGTCCTCTCCGATCCGGTCGACTTTATGCACTACTCGAAATGGTTAAAGGAAAAAGGTGAGTCACCAAGACTCAGGTATACCCTTTTTCCCTGATTAGCAAAATATCATATGCTTTTTTTTCCCCCCAAAAAATTTTTTGGGGGAAAACCTTAAGGTTTAAATTCCCCCTTTTTTTAAAAATTTTTTTTCCTTTGGGGGGGGTTTTTTGGGGGCCCTTTTTTTTTTTTTCCTTTTTAAAAAAAAATTTTTTTTTTTTTTTTTTTTTTTTTTTGGTTTTTTTTTTTTTAAAAAGGGGTTTTAAATTTTTTTTCCCAAAAAAAAAAAAACCCCCAAAAAAATTTAAAATTTTTTTTTCCCTTTGGGGTTTAAAAGGGGAAAAAAATTTTTTTTTTCCCAAAAAGGGGGTTTGGGGGGAAAAAATTTTTTTTTTTTTTAAAAAAAACCCTTTTTGGGGGGTTTTTTTTTTTTCCCAAATTTTTTTAAAAAAAATTTTTTTAACCTTTTTTTTTTTTTTTTAAAAATTTTAAAAAATTTGGAATTGGCCAGGTTTTAAATTTTTTTTTTTTAAAATTTTAAAAGGGGGTAAAAAAAAATTTTTTTTGGAAAATTTTGGGGCCCTTTTTTTTTCCCCCCTTTTTTTTTTTGGTTTTTAAATTTTTGGGGGGTTTTTTAAAAAAAACCCAAAAGGGTTTTTAAATTTTTTAAAAACCCCCAAAAAAAAAGGGGTTAAAACGGGGAAAAAAAACCCAGGGGTTTTGGGGGAATTTTGGGGGGGGGGGGAAATTTGGGAAATTTGGTTTTTTGGTTTTTTCAAACCGGGGAAAAAAATTTGGGGTTTTTTCCCAAATTTTTAATTTTAAAAAAAAAAATTTTTTTGTTTTTTTAAAATTTTGGGGGGTTTTTTTTTTTTTTAAAAAAAAAAAATTCCCCAAAAAAAAAAAAATTTAAAATTTTAAAAAAAAAATTTTAAAAAAATTTTTTTTCCAAAAAAAAAAAAATTTTTAAAAAAAAAAATTTTTTTTTTTAAAAAAAATTAAAAAAAAAATTTTTTTTTTGGGTTTTTGGGGGGAAAAATTTGGTTTTTTTTGGAAATTTTTAAATTTTTTTGGGGGGGAAATTTTTTTTTTTTTTGGGAAAGGGGAAAAAATTTTTTTAAAAAAAAAAAAATTTTTTTTTTTTTTAAAATTTTAAAAAAAAATTTTTTAAAACCCAAAAATTTAAAATTTTAAAATTTTCCCCCGGGGGGCCCTTTTAAAATTTTTGGGGGTTTGGGGGAAAAGGGGGGTTTTTTAGGAACCTTTTTTTCCGGGACTTTCCCCTCCCCCCGGGGGGGGCCCCCAAAAAAATTTTTAAAACCAAATTAAAACCCAAAGGGCAAAATTTTTTTGGAAAAAACCCCCCTTTTTTAAAAAAGGTTTGGGGGGGGAAAAAAACCCCTTTTAAAAAAAACAAAATTTTTAAAAACCAAAAAGGGGGCCCCAAAAAATTTTTGGGGCCCCCGGGGGAAAAATTTTTTTTTTTGAAAGGGAAAACCCAAATTTTTAAAAAAAAAGGGGGGTTTTTTTGGGGTTAAGGGGCCCGGGAAAAAAAAGGGGGGGAAAACCCAAATTCTTTTTAAAAAAATTTTAAGGAAAAATTTGGGGGTTTTTTGGGGGGGTTTGGTTTAAAAGGGGCCCTTGGTTGGGGGGGGGGTTTGGGGGGGTTGGGGGAGGGGTTAAGGCCCCCCCTTTTTAAGGGGGGGGGGCCAAAAAAGGTTTTTGGACCCGGGGGGAAAAAGGGTTTTTTAAAAAAAAAAAAGGGGGGGTTTTTTTAATTTTTGGGGTTTGGGGGGTTTAAGGGGTTGGGGAAAATTTGGGCCCGGGGGGGGAAAAATTTTTTTTGGGGGGAATGGGGGGGGTTAAAAAAAAGGGGGGGTTTTTAAAGGTTTTGGGGTTCCAAAGGGGGGGGGGGGAAAAACCTTTTGGGGGCCCGGGGGAAAAATTTTTTTTCCCCTTTTTGGGGGTTAGGGGGTTTTTGGGGTTTTTTTTTTTTTTTTTGGGGGAATTTTTTGGGAAAATTGGGGGGAAAAACCGAAAAAACCAAAAAAAAGGAAAAAAATTTACCCCGGGTTTTAAAAGGGGTTTTTTTTTGGGAAAATTTTTGGGGTTTTTTAAATTTGGGGGGGGGTTTTTTTGGGGGGGGTTTTTTTTTTTGGGGGTTGGGGGGGGGGAAAAAATTTGGGGTTTTTAAAAAAAAGGGGGTTTAAAGGGGGGGAAATGGGGGGGGGGGTTTTTTTAAAGGGTTTTTAAAAAAGGGGGAAAGGTGAAGAAGGGGGGGGGGTTTTTTCCTTTTTTTGGGGGGTTTTTGGGGTTTAAAAATTTTTAAAAATTTTTCGGAAAAATTCCCTTTTTAAATTTGGGGGGTTTTTTTCCCGGGGGGCCTTTTTAAAAAAAGGGGGAAAGGGGGATTGGGGGCTTTTTAAAAAAAAAGGGGGATTTTTTAAGGCCCCTTTTTTTTTTTTTTTTGGGGGGGGGTTTTTTTTGTTAAAAAAATTTTAAAAAAAAAAGGGGTTTTAAAAAAGGGGGGGTTTTTTTTAAAAATTTTGAAAAAAGGGGTTGGGGGAAAAATTAAAAAATTTTTTTTTTAAAAAATTTTTTTTTTTAAAGGGGGGTTTGGAAAAAAACCCCCTTTTCCCCTTTAAATTTGGGGTTTAAAAATTTTTTTTTAAAAAAAAAAATTTTTTTTTTTTTAAAAAAAAAGGGGGAACCCGGTTTAAAAAAAATTTTTTTTTTTTTTGGGGGAAAAAAAAGGGGGAAAGGGGGGCCCAAAACGGGTTTTTGGGGAAAAAATTAAATTAAATTTAAAATTTTTTTAAAAATTTTTCCGGTTTTTTTAAAAATTTTTAAATTTTGGGGGGGGGGCAAAAGGGGGGGGAAAGTTTTTTTTTCCGAAAATTTTTTTTTTTTTTAAAAAAAATTTTAAATTTTTATTTTTTTTTAAAAGGGGAAAAAGGGGGTTGCCTTTTTTAAAAATTTTTTGGGGTTTTGGGGGGGGTTTTTTTAAAAAAAGGGGTTTTTTAAAAAAAAGGGAAATTAAAAAATTTTTTTAAATTTTTAAATTTTTAAAAGGGTTTTTTTGTGACAAAATTCACCAAATAAAACTCTTAAGACCACCAAAACCAAGCTCCTTTAAACCACGAAAATCAAAAATTCCCCAAAGCCTTCCCTACCTTCCAAGGTTCTCCAAACCCACAAAACTTGCCCAAGCACACAAGAAACCTACCAACACAGAGATATGCACTAAATGCATAACCCCTAAAAACCAGGGTGTTACAACACATGTGCTAGAATTTAGGAGTTTAATTCTTTTAATTTTTGTTAATTAAAATCTGATAATAAGGAATGGAGGAGTTGGTTTTAAGGTGATCTCTTCTAAAGGGAGGATAATGATTGAGTTATCAGGCAGGATAAAGGCTATCAGGTGATCGCAGAGTTGGCTAAAAATCCAACTCTGAGAGGGGGTTGAATTGTCGAATTTGGAAGCCAAGTGTTCATCTTCCTTTCATTTTTTTTTTTTCTTTCTCACCTATTCTCTACTAGCCAAATTTGTTTTCTCTTATAAGCCTCTTTTCTTTTCTTTGCCGCAACTTCCTAGCTCTCCTCTCCTCAATATTTTCTTTCTAAAAGTCAAATTCTTCTTGTTCATACCCTCTTCTCCCATAGCCGAATCTACAAGAGTGGTTTCTTTTTTCTGAAGGTGCACCATAGCCGAATACTCCTTTCTAGTTTGGTAAGATTTTTGTTGTTCTTTGTCGGTATTATTTTTAAACCTTAAACTGAATCACTCCTCTAACATTCATTGATGATCACCCTTATTGCTCAGAAGCTGAATCTGTCTCACTATAGTATCTTGTGCCAATTGGTGGAAAAGTCGAAGGTAGGTGGGTGGTAGGTTCGGTTGAATGGCCACACTCTTGTCCCTTATTCTTTTTTCGAATGTCATATAGTACTCGATTGGTTGCGATCAGTGGTTTGGTCTAATATATTGGTGATGGCTGAATGTATGTAGGAAGGTGATATTTTCTTAAGGACTTTCGGGATTTGACAGATTAGGTAAGGGTTCGTTTTAAGTGTTATAAATATTTAATTAATTGGATCTCATCATTTACATTCGGTTCAGTGACCAAGGGGTTGTTATGGACCCAATTAACAGTCAAGCAATAGGAAGGGTTGAATCTGTAAACCCAGTACCTAAATACAAGAAGCGATCTGTGTTAGGCGTACGTGATTGGCCATCCGGGTGTGGGCCGACATCAAAAGTAGATCGTAGGCCGATAATGGTAGTCTCAAGTGACAGTAGCGTAGAAGTAGTGAGAGCATTAGTACGGGAACCAGGTGTGTAACTCTTACACACTTTCTTTACTTAATATGTCAAATGTTATGTGTTGATAAAAGCCGAAGTGACGGCAATGGTTATTAAAATACACTTGTGGGTAAACGCGAGGATGCTGGGTAAGTTTGTTATGGTTGCTAGTGTTAAATGTGATCTATGAGTGCATGATGTTCTTTATATGTTATTATATATATATATAAAGCATGATCATTTTGGTATTGATAACATAAACATGTGATATGGGTGTTGAGAGGAGGGGGAAGAATAATCTATCGGTCACAAGAGTGGTTAGGTACCACACAGTGGGTTGGCCCCACATATTATAATATTGTGACTAAGTCTCAGTGGTTTGGGACCACTAGTGGTTTGGTATCACATATGCTTATTTTTGTAACTTCGGTTACCAGTGGTTAGGTACTACCAGTGGCTAAGTGCCACAAGGGGTAGATTTGGGAGACTTAGATGGATACCTAGGTTGGAAGGGTTGCATGACTTGCATATTTGTATATGATTTTGTATAAGAGTACAACTTCTTTTGGGATGGGGATTTACAGACTGAGTCTAGGTGACTCACCCCTTCCGTTATATTTTGCAGATAAACCATAGATCGTGGATATGGAGCCGGAATGGACTCGAGGTGCCATGCTCAGCATTCATTTTATTTCAATGTTGTCCATATGGACTTAGTTGTTTTCTTTAATTTGGGTTTTCAGTTCTATAATAAGGCCGCTTAAGTATTATTGTGGGGCATTTTATTTGGTTGTTTCTTTAACTCTCGTTAAGCGTGCTAGGTAATTATGAATTGGTTGTTTTCAAACCCTAAATAAATACTTGTTTTCTAAAGTGTACACTGACTAAGTACTAAATACGGAGTAACAATAAGGCAACCAAGTTTTCTAAACAAGTTTCAACATGTTTTAAACATCACAAGATCCAACGACATTTTCTTTAAAATTTTACAATAGTTTTCTCTTTAAACAAGTCGACAAATCAGTTTTCAAAGCGTTTTCTTTCTTGTGGCATGGAAGATTCAGTTGTAGTGTTTTGATCGGGTTTGGGTGTTACAAAACATCTCCACTCCGTTGGCTCGAGTCGTTCAGACACAGATTTCTGAGCTTCTGAACCCATGACTGCCCCAACAACTCTCTCAAGGACCCGCAACATTGCCTGAGATAATGCATCATCTCCGGCCGTCTAGTCCTGAAATTCTCCCTCCATAGCTGGCAGATCCGTCATCTCGTTTCCTGACCCGTAGCTAGACCCTAGTGGCTCTGACACGGTCATCCTACCCCTACCACGACCACGCGACGGACGTCCTCGACCCCTTGTACTCATTCTTTCGATTGGCATTTATCTGATTAGAAATTTTATGAATTATTAATTCTTTCCACTGATTATCCAAGAACAATCTTATGAAAAGTAATTTCGATAGTGGTTCTTTCGAATTCAGATTTATGTCTACAGGTTCCAGTCTCAAGTCTACTCAACCTAGTTCTGGGAACTACATACATTCAACAATCAACATATAGACAACATCCATGAACCCACATTCAACACATAGGGGTACTTTCGTCATTTCACTACCCAGGGGTATTTTCAAAATTTTATCCTACAAGGGTATTTTCGTAATTTTTTTCAAAATAGGGTATCTTGGTGATTTTTTTCAAAATAAGGGTATTTTGATAATTTCGTGAAGCAGGGTTTTTTAAAAATTTTGCAATCCGGGGGTATTTCGATAATTTTACTAACCGCGGGTATTTCGGTAATTTCACAAACTGGGGGTATTTCAGTAATTTCAAAAACTAGAGGCATTTCAGTAATTTTACAAACCAGGGGTATTTTGGTAATTTTACAAACCAGGGGTATTTTGGTGATTTCACAAACCAGGGATATTTCGATAATTTTACAAACAATGGGTATTTTGGTAATTCTTTTCAAATCAATGCCGTTTTGGGTGATTTTTTACAAAACTAGGGGCATTGTAGTAAATTTGACAAAACAAGGTGGTTGGTCCCTTTTGGGTTTTAGGAAGAAACTTTGGCCCGTCAATAAGTCCTCGTGGCTAAGGTGAACAATCACTACGCACCAGGTAGGATTCCAGCGAAGAGGAGCTGAGTCGCTAGGACCACTTAAGTACCAAGCTCTCCCTGGATCCAATCCTAGGCATGCGTATGCTTGTTGCCACACCCTAACCTTGTTACTTGTCTACGGACAAGTTTAATTAGATTAAGTCTTATGAGAGTTAAGAAGTTGTTTAAGCTAAGCCTAGAGTCCATCAAGTTCTAATTAAGATAATCGACGTCCCATAAAGGCCATCAAGCCCACATACCTATATAAAACACAATGAGTTCAGAATACTTACCTGATGAACTTGGGCCTGAGACACAGGTGCCATGCCGAGAAAACCATCCTGTATTATTTATAAACATGCATGTTTTCAAAACCCATATTTAGAAAACATTTTGAGCCCAAAACCCCAAAGTCGAGCTTTGAATCGGTCTCTGATACCAATTTGTAACACCCCAAACCCGGCCCAAACACTCCGACCGGATCTGGCATGTCACAAAGAAAATTTTATAAAACATGTCACATTTTTTTTGAAAAGCATAGTTTAAATATTTATACCGAAAAAACTTAATAATTTGATAATTTGTAAAAGAAATAAGTTTCAATTAATGCCTTAATGAATAAAACTAAAATTTTGCCTCTGAGTTTTATTATTTAAACACATGCCTTAGCTTCAATTAATCATAAAATCCAAGTGTATGAAAACCCGAAAACCAAAAACATAAAACCAATGCACAATATCCACTGGCCTTCTTACAATAAAATATAATACCAAACAAATTGAAAGTATTAAGGGAAAATAATTAAAACAACATCCTTTATTGAGTCAAAATAAATCAATGCATGGCCACCCTGCGTTTCTTTCCAGCCCGGTCTGATGCACTAAGTGCTACCTGAAAAAAAATGTTAACAACGGGGTGAGTCACAAGACTTAGTGTGCAATCCCTCTTGCACCATCAGACTGGGCCTTAGCCCCACAGAACAAAATAATAGAATATCACATATCAGAATTAAGCAAAGCCCATCCCAATCCTAGATCCATCCACTACACACCACCCTTACCTGCCAATCACACTAATAGGGATTTCTACAATCCCCCTCACCGCTACACACCTTCGATGGTAGTCATGCTGCAGTTAGCTACTCATTGTTAGATTTGTGACATAGTCACCAGAACAGATCATGGCAAAGCCACTACAATAGATCGTGGCAGAGCCACTACAACAGAACACTTCCCCTTTCGTATACATCAATCGCCCAACCTCGAGCAAACATAGAAAATGACATGCATGTATATCATATCAACTCAACAGAATCATTTTACTTAAAGAAAATCACAGAAATCACTAACCTAATGAGTCGCCCTTTACCCTTCACGGGTTTTCAATAGTCATGTTGGGATATCGGCATTTAACAGAATATAAACAGATTTATATATATACTAATAAAAACAAAGATGGTGTGAAAAATTACACACCTGATTACGCTTAACGCTATATTATCAAAATTGATGCTCTCCCTAGTCGGAATCACGATTATCAGATCACTATTCTATCGGTCAAAGACTTACTACAAGAGATACGATTTGAGTATCACCTAACAAGGTTAACTGACAAATTGGAGATAAATCGATTAATAAAATGGCTAAGATGAATCTTCTTACCCAAATCAATTAAATCCTGGAAGTAGTATGATTCGAGTGCTACCGATTTAAAAACCTAGGCGATTAGATCTCCTTCAAATCCTGGAATGCCGCCCATGAAAGAAACCACGAGATTAGTCAACTATTTAGCCATTCGACTATGGTCTCCAAAAGTTGGAAAAGATCGAAAGAATACACAAATTGACATTTACCTTTACAGAAGGTTTTGGCTACCCCTTGCAAAAAGATTCGGCAATCACAGAAGAAGATCGAAGCGTAGAAGATTAGAGATCTAGGAATTTTAGCTTTTAAGAAAATCCCAGAAAAGATGAACAAGAGGGGGCTGATGCATTTTCAGCTTTTAGAAGAACTGAGTGAGGAGTTTCAGTTTTGGCTTAGGAAAGGAAAACAAAGAGAACCTTAGAGATTTTGACTAGGAAGAAGTTTCAACAGAAGAAGAAAAAGAATGGAAAAGTTTGCAACAAAGAAAACTAAGAGAGAGAGAGCTTCAGGAAAAAACTCACAAAGTTCGGCTTTGCCTAACTCTATCTAGCCGTCCACCCCCTTCACACACACAGTCCCACATTTAGCCACCTCTAGCCTCCTAGATAGCTCCTCCTCCTTTCCCTTATGCTTATTAGAACACATATCCAGAAGAGACCTACATCACACCACTTCCTCCCTCATTTATCAACTTATTATCCATATTTTTTTAACACATTAAATCCCCTATTTTCTAGCCTTGATGTCATCCCACCTAGCTCATCTTTAAGTGCTGAAAATGGCCCAATTCTATGGGCTCCATACGGCTCACACTTGGGCCTCCTCCCTTGTCATTGACGCCACTTAACAACTCCCCTTGCTGCACCCTTTGTTACTGGGACACAAGCCCATTTTGCTTATTTAAATAAAGATACCATCCTTAAAGCCCTATATTTTAATCGAAACCTCAGCCCATTCCTTAGCCCAATCCAGACCCCTAATTCTCAAACTAACACATTAAACCTACAACACACAAAATGCACAGGCCCACTAATTCAGGATGTTACAATACTTACCAAATCAACTTTCGATCCTACGGCCTAAATTTAACATTTGAGATTAGTATGGTGACAGAGACAATTCGGCACCAATAAGGAGAAGAAGAGGAGAAGTGATCGACTAGAACTAAAGCTGAACAAGAGAAGAAATTTAAGAAAAGAAGGTATGGGGAGTTGGGCTAGAGAGATGATGGGTTTTTTTTAGAAAATGGAAGAATTTGGCTAAGGGGGAGAAAAAGAAATGTAATTGAACCCAAGGAACCTCTCAAAGGAATTTGACACCTCCTTTTATACCCAATAGTGAATCCTACCTTCCCCCACTTTCCAATTTGGCACCAACTCCTCCCACCTTTCATCTCCTAATTTTTCTCCATGATATTTCCCTTATCTCATCTAAAATTCCCTCCTTTATTAGCTTACAAGACCAATTCAAACACTTCAACAAAAGAGACCAAATTCCACACAACTTTGGCCGTCTACTATGCAAACCAAAAGCACCTTACCACTACTCGAACCTTGGACCTCTTCACGCCACCTTGTAGCTCCCCAAGTGACGCCACCTTGCCACTGGACCACAAGCCCAATTGTGTCCTATTTTCCCCTTATTCTGCTTAAGAGGCCTAATGCTTGAGACTAGGGTCCACTAAAGTAAGAAAAATAAATTTTTCCCTATGGTCTTCCCTATCTCTAAGACTTCAAATAATCCCGATAATACCTTAAAATTATTACCCTAAGTGCTACTCATACAAACAAACTTTAGTGCATAAAAATTAAGGTTTCAAGATTTTAGGGTGTTACAACCCATTAGGCCCAAATCTACTAGGCCCAAATTTGGGGCGTTACATGTTTATTCCTCTACCCTTGCCAATTTTTTTGCTTCAGTGTTCTTCTCTGTGTCATTTTTTTCCCATAGTTGTCGTTCTCTTCATCTTTGTTCTTTGTCGAATTGTTGTGCCTTTGGCCTTTGCCTTTGGTTTATTTGTCGGTGGTTCCTTTCTCTGTATGCTATCTTGCACTTTTAGAAAGTTTGAGTTTCAATTTGGTTCAAACTGTTCATGCGATTATTTTTAATAAGGGTTCGGTTGGATTGCAGGAGCTTAGTGATCATTCATTCTCGATAGTTTAAGTAGGTAGGGCCTTGGTTATTCAAATGGGGTAAGTGGTTTTCAACTAAGTGATTAAGTGTTTTTGATTAGGGCCGTTTTAAATTTGGTTGACATGCAACTAATTGAATGTTTATGGTTGAACTTAGATTTGGAGTGCTCAAGGACTGTGTGCGTGTTTTAGTAACCAGGTGTGTAAACACGACTTTAAAAATAAAAATCAAAAAGGCCAAAAATCGTGACAAGTCAACGCCACACGGGCATGAGGCCGCCCATGTGGTAGGCCATGTGACTGAACACGGGCATGTGATCATCAAGGCTGGCCATGTGCGATTCATTAGCCAGACTAATTGGGCCGTGTGGGCCACACGGAGCGTGTGGACCCCATACAGGTGAACCACACGGGCGTGTGGGATTATTGGGCTTGGCTATGTGATCCACACGGGCAAGGCCATTTTGGGCCGTGTGGGCCACATGGGCATGCAACATGGGCCTATGGGCCCATTTTTATTATTTAACTATTAAGGTGCACGGGTCGTCTAAGTTGACTGTGGACCTACTGTAGGGTCGATAAGCGTACCTAGACCCCTAATTGACTGAATTGACAGTATGATTGATATTAATAAGCATGATAATGTTCCACTGATTTGATATTGTATGCCCTGACTACATTTATGATCTTTTGTTATAGCATGTTATATTTACCTATTGCATTGCATTTGGTCAGGGGGTTTATTTTGTTCGGAAGAAGTGTACTAAAAGGCCTCGAGCCTAATTTACTGGAAGCTCAGCTTCAAACTACTATTTTAGTGTTGCTATCGGTACTACTTGGAGTGTAGGGATTGGATGGTTGATTATATCCCCACTTGGAGTATAGGGTTGGACAGAGATGGAGTGTAGAGGCTGGTTGGGTAGGATTTCCTGATTGCATATTGGTTTTCGTTACTGTTACTGAGATGGGCTAAAGCTCGAACTAATATTGATATTGTAATGGGCTAAGGCCCTAACTAAAACTAAAATCGCTACTGAAATGGGCTTAGGCCTAGGTTGTGATTGCTTTCTGTTTGGTTGTTTTATATGGGATTACACATTGAGTTTTTTTAAATTCACCCATTTTTTATCTCGCATGTAATCCCAGGACATAGGCGGATCGGTGCGTGAAGGAGGACTTAATGGTGGCCACACGACTCATTTTATTCTATTTTAGTAATTAATTATAATTTTAATTTTATTTTGGGGTATTTACTGTAATAATGGCCTCTTTGGATTTTCATGGATTATTTGGGGGTTTTATTGTTTTGATTTATAACTTCTAGTAGTAGGGACAATCGAGTTTTCAAAAATCAAACCTTTTTAACAAACTGCACACGAATACGCAAACTATTTTTAAAGCTTCCGCGATAAGTGACGTTTTGAAAATTAATAACTTTCTGAAAATAAATAACTTTTTGATAATGATTCACGTGTTGGAAATGAACGACACATATTAGAATGAATGAAAGGTATTAAAAAGAGGACTACTAGAAAAGAGGCTTTTCTTTAATAACAACTTGTTTTATGAAAAACACTTCAATGTGACATCGCCAGATTCGGCCATAACGTCTAGGTCGGGTTTAGGGTGTTACAAATTTCCTTTATAGCTCAATCCACAATCTTCCCCTTTTCATTGCTAGTATTTCCCCTTCTTCAGTTTCTTCATGATTAACAAAAATCTCATAAATACCAAAATATTAAATAGCCATTAATATGGCTCAACAACACCCAAAACTTGGAATCAACATGATTTAATTTATGATTGAGATAAAAAGTCCAAAATCCATACCTTGATAACCTCCTTTCTCCCTCCAAGGCAACTTTCTCACATTAGGGCTCAAACTTTAAGCACATCGTGATGAAAAGGTATAGCTAAATTAAGGTTTTGATGGGGAGAGTTTACAAAGAAATAGTGCAAAATGATGAAAAATAGGGAGAAAAATTAGTAAATATGAAGGAAAAATTATGATAAATGGAAAAGCTTCATAGCTTCCATGGTCGGATAGTATTTGAAGATGATGAGAAGATTTCTGTAACATCCGAGGTTTAGGGGTCTCGCATTTTAATTTATTTCTATGTGCTAGTATGCTTTGGATGTTGTTTGTGTGCGTTTGGGGGCCTCAGGAAACCTTAGGGTTAGGTAGGAGCCTTGGTAAAATTTTTATTTTTAAGCCTTTAGGGGAGAGTTAGGGGAGCTAAGCCTTAAAGAAATTAATAAGGATTTTATGACACAAGAAAGGAAGTGGTGGAGTGGCAAGGTAAAGTATGGGAGCAAGGGAGAGAGTTTGCGTCAAAGGAGTTTCAAGGGGGAGGAGGTTCGAGCAACAAGGGAAGCATTTTGGGGTTTGTTTTTGTGGTAAGGGGAGTGGAGAGTTGGATTCGGCATGGACGCTTGAAGGTTGGAGTTTGAATGGGTGAAGGATTTGAAATGAGTGGCTATGAAGGGAGATAAGAGTTTGAATCATTCAAATGTGTTTGAATGAGTGGAATGGAGAAAAGTTAGGAGAAAATAAGGGGTGTGGAGTGAGGTTGAAGTGGTGGCCGAATGTGGGATTCTAGAGGTGGGCATATTCGATTTTGTGGAGGGCTTAGAGTGTCGAAATTTTGTCTTCTTTTCTTTCTAGTTTTTCATCCTCTCTTTTGGTGCCGAAAACACTTAGCAATTTCTTTCTCTCCTTTTGACCCTTAGCCGAAACTTAGATGACCATTAAGGTCACTTTTATTCTTCTTATCTTCTCACCCTCAAAAGTCAAAAGTGAGAGAACCTTTTTGTGTATTTTCGTTCATCTTCTTTTCTCTCTTCTCTGAAGCCGAAATCGCTACCATTGTTCTTCTTTAATCTCTTTTTCCTTCTAAAGCCGAATAACCCTTCTACTCCTTTGAACCCTTTACCAAATCTCTTATTCACCATTACTCCTCTTTACCTTTCATTTTTTATGCTTTTTTTCTTCTTCAACTCGGGTTTAATCTTCAAGCCTTAATTCTTGGGTGGTGACTCTCTCTACCGATTTTCTTTTTCAGATCCTAGAGGTGGTGGTAAGGAATCTCTGTTCATTCAAATCTCTTTCTTTTCTCTTTGGTTTGTTGAAACCAAGAGTCTAATCTTGTTCTTTTGTGTGGACGAAACCATGAAGGTTTAAGTTCGGGACTTTTGTTAGGCCAGTGTTATGGGGGGAGATCTTTTGGGATTCGATCAATCAAGGTAAGATGATTGTAGCATTTGACTGAAGGCCATTTCTTTCGTCCATAAGTGTTAGAGCTGATTCTAACATGGTTAATGTAGGGATCTCAACGAATTTCAAGATCAAGTGAGAATCTTTGGCATTTGAGTCGACTTTGGTAAGGTTATTTGATTTAGATATTATTTAGTCTCATTTAGATCTGATTTAACATTTAACCGGGTCTTCTCATTGAGTTATTATTCGATGGATGTGGGTACCAGCCAAGGAGAGAAAGAGGTTGGACACGTAGTCCCTACCCCTAAGTTTAAGAAGCGTTCGATTTTAGCAGTTTGGGATTGGCCACTGGGGTGTGGGCCAGCGTCGAGCAAGATCGTGGGCAAATAGCATTAGTGTCGGTTAGTGATAGCGTCGACATAGAGAGCGTGGTGTTACGGGTTATAAGGTGTGTAGTTAGCACACTGTTTCTTTACTTGCTTTATTATGAATTAATAAAATACATGTGATATGTGTGGTGGCCGATTTAGTGGCTGTGGTGGTATTGTTACCCATAAAGGGGTAATTCTAAGAACTGTGTTAGTAGATTTCTTATATCAAAATGTGGTTGGATATATGTGGATTTATGAAAGCATGTAAAAAAAATTGTATATCTGGACATGTTCATATGTTTTATGCCATTTCATCATATTATGTTGCATGCACATAGGGTTCGGGATATATATGGCTAAAGGGGAAGTGTGTACATATATGTATGTGGATTAAAGATGGCCTCGCGCCTCATTGTGGTTTGATGTTGGCCTCGAGCCACATCGTGGATTGATGATGACCATGAGTGTCATCATGGATATTGTGATTTCAATCACGTCGATAAGTGACTAGATCACTAAGTGGACTTTGAGCAGCATGACTGCCAAAGAGGTGTGTAGCGGATGGAGGGTCAATTTAGTAATCCCCTAGTGTGTGGTGGTTGAATATACGGGTGGTGAGTAGCGGTTGGATATTAGGTTGGGTTGGGTTCACATTATGCATGATAGTATGTGGTACGTGGACTTGATGTGGTTTTGGGGCTAAGCCCATTTGTGGAAATATGTGGATTAATTGCACACTGAGTCAAAATGACTCACCCTATTTTTCAAACAATGCAGGTAATACATGATACTTTGGACCGGGCTGGAGTGGATTCGGGGTGGCCATGCAGAAGCTATTTTTATTCTTAAAGTACATTATAAACTTTTATTACTTTTTGGGGTATTTTTATTGTAATAAGGCCTCTTTAAATACTTTGGATTTTTATGTTTCAAGTTGGAACCGCTATCAAATGGTTAATTAACAAAGGAACTCTAAAATATCGGCAACACTCGAATTTAAGTGAAATTTCCAAAATATGGATTACTTATAAACCTTTCGGTTTCCCAAAATTTTGGTATAAATGAATATTGATTTGAACTTGTACAACTCAAAAGTTTGGTTTTTTTTAAAATAAATTGCTAAGTTTGAATGAGAAACCCTCTTTAAACGAAGTTTCTATTTTAGAATTTATAACCCATTTTTTCACTTATGAAAGCAAACCATTTTCAACCTTTTTCCCTATATCATTTCGAATTCGGCTGTGGTGTTTTGGGCTGGGTTTGGGCGTTATAATTTGGTATCAGAGCCCAGGTTTTAAACTTGGCCTTTGGGTTTTGAGGTCCGTAACGTTTCCAAAATTGGTAAGGAAAAACGAATTTTTTGTGGAATGGATTTTTGGAGGCATGGCACTCGAATCTTCCGGCCCAAGTCCGCTAGGGAAGTATTCCAAATCTTTGTGTGGTATATATGAGTGGGCTTAATGGGTTTCATGGGATGTAGACTATTTCAATTAGACTGTGATGGACTATAGGCTTAGTTTGAACAACTTCTTAAAAATCATAAGACTTAAACCGAGCAAATAAACCTGTGAACCAATCGCCGAGTTAGGGTGTGGCAACCGGTGTACGCATGTTTAGGACGGGATTCAGGGAGACCTTGGTATTTAAGCAGTCCTAGTGACTCACCTCCTCTTTGCTAGAATCCTACCTGGTGCGTAGTGATTGTTCACTCTAACCATGAGGATTTGTTGACAGGCTAAACCTTATAATTAAAACCCAAAAAGGGACTAGCCACCCTGTTTTGTAAAATCCTAAGGGAAACCCTAGTTTTTTTAAATTCCCAAATTACCCCTAATTCGTAAAAGTTACCCTGGTTTTGGGAAAATGACCAAAACACCCCTAATTTACAAAATTATCAAAATGCCCTCGATTTGAAAATTACCAAAATACCCTTGTTTTGGCAAATCACCTAAAACCTTACTTTGGAAAAATTACGACAATGCCCCTATAGGATAAAATTATGAAAATACCCCTGGGTAGAGAAATGACAAAATGCCCCTCTGTGATGAATGTGAATTCATGGATGCTATCTGTGTGATGATTGATGAGTGTATGTGGTTTTTGGAATTAGGAGATAAGCCTGAAACTGAAACTATAGTTAGGTCCAAATTCGAAAGAACTACTATCGAAATCTTTTTTCATAAAATTGTTCATGATTAATAAGTGAAAAGGAATACTGATGCATAAAAATCTCTTTAAATCAGATTAAAATACGATGATAGATATAAGTTCTAGGGGACGTGGTTGCAATACGCGAGGGCGTGGTAGAGGGAGGATGGCTATGTCGGAACCAGCAGGGTCTGATCATGGGTCAGGAAATGAGGCACCACTACCGCCAACTGTAGAGGCAGAGTTTTAGGGTCAGACAGGGGGAGACAATGCAGTGTCTCAGGCAATGCTGTGTATGCTGGAACGAGTGGCTAGGGCAAGTGTAGGGACAGTAACTCGAAAGTCCATTCCTGAGAGACTCCAAGCTAATGGAGCTAAAATGTTTCGAGGTATTTTCGGACTAGCTCCAAATGTGGCGGAGTATTGGTTAGAAGCAGTCGAGAGGATCGTGGATGACTTGGACTGCACTGCTGAAGAGAAGTTGAAAGGCACCGTTTCCTTACTTCGGAATGAGGCCTACTAGTGGTGGCTCACTGTCAAAAAGGGTACTCTGGCAGACCGAGTGGATTGGAGTTTCTTTAAGATAAAATTTGAGGGGAAGTACATCAGAGCTAGTTACGTGGACACACAGAGGAAGGCATTCTTGAACCTAGTACAAGGGGGTAAGCCAGTAGCTGAGTATGAAGCAAAATTCTTGCGGTGAAGCCGGTATGCTCGGGGAATTATTGTGATAGACTATGAGCTCTGTGCAAGATTTGAGGATGGGCTGCGAGATGAGCTGCGGGTGTTGATAGCTCCTCAGTGAGAGAGGGATTTTGCGGAGTTGGTGGAAAAAGCTTGGATAGTGGAGGAGGTCAAGCAAACTGAGAGGCAAAACAGGATAAGGACAGAGGCAAAAATAAGAGAAGTTGTGGACCATCAGCATCATCTAGGGAGTTTTAGAAAAAGCCTAGGGTTCTGCGCCAGTTACTGGAAATCAATTTCGTCAGTGTGCTTAGTGTGGAAGGTCTCATGTGGGAGAGTGATGGGGAAAGAATAAAGAGTGCTACAGGTGTGGGTCAAGGGACCATCTGATTAAGAATTGTCCTCAGGGCGTGGCTAGGACTCGAATGGTAGGTCAGGGGTATATGCATCTAGGAAGGGGTGGCCAACAGATATCAAGAGGTCGTGGTCCCAATCGAGGAGGGAATGGTTGAGGTCGTGGAGCACCGGACAGAGGTGCTGGGAGCTCAGATGCAAGAAAACCTGGGTTGGTTTATGCAGCGAGACATTGTGAGGAGGGGGATGCACCAGATGTTATTACAGGTACGTTCCTCATCTTTGGGTTACCCTTTACTGTATTGATTGATGTTGGGTCGACGCACTCTTACATTGCTAGTATGGTGTCTGAAACCTTGAATGTGAAACCTAAAATTGCCTTTAGGAAGATGTCTATACTTAGTCCTTTAGGGTAATCAGTTGTAGTGGATAAACTCTTTAGAGATGTACCTTTAGAGGTTCAGGGGTCAGTGTTTCCAACTGACTTGACGGAGCTACCATTCAGAGAATTTGACTTGATCTTAGGCATGGATTGGTTAGTAAGGTATCGTGAAAATTTGGACTGTGCTGCTAAGCACATGATGCTGAAGACTCTCGAGGATGATGAGGTTGTGGTGATAGGGGAGAGGAGAGACTATTTGTCTAATGTAGTGTCTACTTTTAAGGCAGAGAGAATGGTGAAGAATGGGTGCTTGGCTTTCTTAATGTTTGTTAGTACCTTAGATGCTAAGGAGGCAGTTGTGGAGGAGGTAAGAACATTAAGGGAATTTGTGGATGTTTTTTTCCAGAAGAACTTCCAGGGTTGCCTCCGGATCGTGAGGTGGAGGTTGGAATCGACCTTCTCCGAGGTACAGTGCCAGTGTCCATCGCTCCTTATAGGATGGCACAGAAGGAGTTGGTTGAACTTAAAGTCCAAATCCAGGAGTTGTTAGATCGTGGTTTTATTCGACCCAGTATGTCTCTGTGGGGAGCACTGGTGTTATTTGTAAAGAAGAAGGACGGATCTATACGTATGTGCATAGACTACCGCCAGTTGAATAAGTTGACGATCGAAAACAAGTACCCGCTGCCAAGGATAGACGTGTTTGATCAGCTTAAAGGGGCTGCAGTGTTTTTGAAGATAGATTTGAGGTCGAGATATCACCAGCTTAAGGTGAAGGAAGCTGATATCCATAAGACAGCATTTTGGACTCGATACAGGCACTATGAATTCCTAGTAATGTCGTTCGGGTTGTCAAACGCACCGACTGGGTTCATGGATATGATGAATTGGGTTTTTCAACCCTATTTGGACCAGTTCGTCGTGGTGTTCATAGATGACATTCTAGTTTATTCCAATTCAGAAGAGGATCATGATGTGCATCTACGGGTGGTTCTACAAATATTAAGGGGAAAGAAGTTGTACTCCAAGTTTAGCAAGTGCAAATTTTGGTTAAGAGAAGTTACTTTTCTGGGTCATGTAGTATCGGCAGAAGGGATAAGAGTGGATCCTCGGAAGATCGAGGTAGTATTGGATTGGAAACCACCTAAGTCAATGGTGAAGATTCGCAGTTTCTTGGGGTTGGCCGGTTACTACAGAAGTTTTATCAAGGGTTTTTCTTCTATAGCAGCACCTTTGTCTAAGTTATTGAGGAAGGAGGTACCTTTTGTGTGGATGGATAAGCAGCAAGAGAGCTTTGAGAAGCTAAAAAGGTTTTTGACAGAGGCTCGATTTTGATTTAGCCTAAGGTGGGGAAAGATTTTATGGTATATTGTGATGCTTCTCATATGGGTTAGGTTGTGTATTGATGCAGAATGGGAAGGTTGTTGCTTATGCATCTCGGAAGTTATCTATATGGTCCGAAGTTGGTTGCAGTGGTTTTCACTTTGAAGGTATGAAGGCATTATTTGTATGGAAAGAAGTCAGTGATCTACACGGACCACAAGAGTTTGAAGTATCTACTAACTCAGAAAGAGCTGAACTTGAGACAGCAAGGTGGGTGGAGTTGTTGAAGGATTATGACTGGTTAATTGAATATCACCCAGGGAAAGCGAATGTGGTGGCAGATGCCCTAAGTCAGAAGGTAGTATCGGATCTGAGAGCGATGTTCGTGCATCTTAGTCTTTACGATGACAGGAGTTTGTTAGCGGAGCTGCAGGTGAAGCCAACATGGTTAAGTCAAGTAAAAGAGAAACATTTGGTGGATGAGGTTCTAAGTGCTTGACTTTTGCAAGTACAGAATGAGGGATTAGAGGACTACAGTGTAAACATTAATGGAGTCTTGTGTTTTCGAGGTAGGGTTTGTATGCCAAAAGACGTGGAATTGAGACAAAAGATTCTTCGGGTAGCCCTTACGCTATGCATCCTGGAGGGAGTAAGTTGTATATGGATCTATGAGATCAGTTCTGGTGGCCTGGATTGTAGCGGAAAGTTACAGAATTTGTGGGGAAGTGCTTGATGTGTCAGCAGGTCAAAGCTAAACAACAAGTGCCTTCGAGGTTGCTGCAACCAGTAAAGATTCCGCAGTGGAAGTGGGAGAGAATCACGATGGATTTCGTTAGTGGGCTTCCTCTTACGCCTACTAAGAAGGACTTGGTATAGGTGATCGTGGATCGATTGAAAAAATCTGCTCATTTCATACCTGTTCGTATGGATTACTCTCTGCAGAAGTTGGAGAAGCTGTATGTAGCGAAAATTGTGAGACAGCATGGGGTGCCAGTATCAATCATCTCGGATAAGGATCCTAGATTTACGTCGAGATTTTGGAGGGCGTTGCATCGGGCATTGGGCACCATGTTGGACTTTAGCACGGCATTTCATCTACAGTGGATGGCCAGTCTGAAAGGGTGATTTAGGTATTAGAAGATATGTTGATGGGGTGTGTTATCGAGTTTAGAGGTAGTTGGGAGGAATTCTTGCCCTTAGCAGAGTTCGCGTACAACAACAGTTACAAGGCTAGTATTCGGATGCCACCGTATGAAGCATTGTACGAGCGAAAATGTTGGACTCCTACCTGTTGGACACAGCTAAGAGAACGTCATGTTTTGGGTCTGGAGATAGTGGCAGAATCAGAGGAGAAGGTTAAGGTAATTCGAGATCGGTTGAAGGAGGCATCTAACACACAGAAGTCGTATGCAGATCTTAAGCGATAGAGATAGAGTTTGCAGTGGGTGATCTCAGTATTCCTAAAAGTTTTGCCTTGGAAGAAGGTGATGAGATTTGGACGTAAGGGTAAGCTGAGTCCCAGGTTTATAGGACCTTATCGGGTTTTGAAGCAAGTTGGACTAGTAGCGTATCAGTTGGAGTTGCCTTCAAAGTTGAAGCAAATACATGACATGTTGCACGTGTCGATGCTAAGACGTTATCGTTCGGATCCGTCTCACGTGGCGCCAGTTGAGGAAGTTAAGTTGAAGCCAGATTTATCCTATGAAGAGGAGCCAATTCAGATTTTGGAGCGAGATGTGAAGGTTCTGCGAAGAAAATCAGCCTCTAGTCAATGTACTGTGGCGGAATCATAGTTCGGAAGAAGCGTCGTGGGAGCCGGAGGAGACGATGAGACAATAATATCCTCACTTATTTTGACCAGGTAATTTTGAGGATGAAATTTCTTTAAGGGGGTAGAACTGTAACATCCGGGGTTTAGGAGTCTCACATTTTAATTTATTTCTATGTGCTAGTATGCTTTGGATGTTATTTGTGTGCATTTGGGGGCCTCAGGAAACCTTGGGGTTAGGTAGGAGCCTTGGTAAAATTTTTGTTTTTAAGCCTTTAGGGGAGAGTTAGGGGAGCTAAGCCTTAAGGGAATTAATGAGGAGTTTATGACACAAGAAAGGAAGTGGTGGAGTGGCAAGGTAACGTATGGGAGCAGTGGGGAGAGTTTGCGTCAAAGGAGTTCCAAGGGGGAGGAGGTTCGAGCAACAAGGGAAGCATTTTGGGGTTTGTTTTTGCAAGGGGGAGTGGAGAGTTGGATTCACATGGACACTTGAAGGTGGGAGTTTGAATGGGTCAAGGATTTGAAATGAGTGGCTGTGAAGGAGATAAGAATTTGAATCATTCAAATGTGTTTGAATGAGTGGAATGGAGGAAAGTTAGGAGAAACTAAGGGGTGTGGAGTGAGGTTGAAGTGGTGGCCGAATGCGGGATTCTAGAGGTGGGCATATTTGATTTTGGGGAGGGGCTTAGAGTGCCTAAATTTTGTCTTCTTTTCTTTCTAGTTTTTCATCCTCTCTTTTGGTGCCGAAAACACTTAACAATTTCTTTCTCTCCTTTTGACCCTTAGCCGAAACTTGGATGACCATTAAGGTCACTTTTATTCTTCTTATCTTCTTATCCTCAAAAGCCGAAAGTGAGAAAACCTTTTTGTACATTTTCATTAATCTTCTCTTCTCTCTTCTTTGAAGCCGAAACCTCTACCATTGTTATTCTTTAATCTCTTTTTCCTTCTAAAGTCGAGTAACCCTTCTACTCCTTTGAACCCTTGGCCGAATCTCTTATTCACCATTACTCCTCTTTACCTTTCATTTTTTATGCTTCTTTTCTTCTTCAACTCAGGTTTAATCTTCAAGCCTTAATTCTTGGTTGAATCTAGTAAGGCCGAACGTCTCTTGGTGGTGACTCTCTCACCGATTTTCTTTCGGATCTTAGAGGTGGTGGTAAGGAATCTCTGTTCATTCAAATCTCTTTCTTTTCTCTTTGGTTTGCCTAAACCAAGAATCTAATCTTGTTCTTTTGTGTGGATGAAACCATGAAGGTTTGAGTTCGGGACTTTTGTTAGGCCAGTGTTAAGGGGGAGATCTTTCAGGATTCGATCAATCAAGGTAAGATGATTGTAGCATTTGACTGAAGGCCATTTCTTTCGCCCATAAGTGTTAGAGTCAATTCTAACATGGTTAATGTAGGAATCTCAACGACTTTTAAGATCAAGTGAGAATCTTTGGCATTTGAGTCGACTTTGGTAAGGTTATTTGATTTAGATATTATTTAGTATTGTTTAGATCTGATTTAACATTTAACCGGTCTTCTCATTAAGTTATTATTCGATGGATGAGGTACTACCAAGGAAAGAAAGGGGTTGGACACGTAGTCCTTACCCCTAAGTTCAAGAAGCATTTGGTTTTAGCAGTTCGGGATTGGCCATTGGGGTGTGGGCCAGCGTCGGAGCAAGATCGTGGGCAAATAGCGGTAGTGTCGGTTAGTGATAGCGTCGACATAGAGAGCGTGGTGTTATGGGTTATAAGGTGTGTAGTTAGCACACTGTTTCTTTACTTTCCTTATTATGAGTTAATAATACATGTGATATGTGTGGTGGCCGATTTAGTGGCTGTGGTGGTATTGTTACCCATAAAGGGGTAACTCGGTAACCATGTTAGTACATTTCTTATATCAAAATGTGGCTGGATATATGTGCATCTATGAAAGCATGTAAAAAAAAAAAATTGTATATTTGGACATGTTCATATGTTTTATGCCATTCCATCATATTATGTTGCATGTACATAGGGTTCAGGATATATATGGCTAAAGGGGAAGTGTGTACATTTATGTACGTGAATTAAAGATGGCCTCGCGCCTCATTGTGGTTTGATGTTGGCCTCGAGCCAAATCGTGAATTGATGATGACCATGAGTCTCATCGTGGATATTGTGATTTCAATCACGTGGATAAGTAGCTAGACCACTAAGTGGACTTTGAGCAACATGACTGCCAAAGAGGTGTGTAGCGGATGGAGGGTCGATTTAGTAATCCACTGGTGTGTGGTGGTTGGATATACGGGTGGTGAGTAGCAGTTGGATATTAGGTTGGGTTGGGTTCACATTATGCATGATAGTATGTGGTACGTGGACTTGATGTGGTTTTAGGGCTAAGCCCATTTGTGGAAATATGTGGATTAATTGCACACTAAGTCAAAATGACTCACCCTATTTTTCAAACAATGCAGGTAATACATGACACTTTGGACTGGGCTGGAGTGGATTCGGGGTGGCCATACAAAAGATGTTTTTATTTTTAAAGTACATTATAAACTTGTATTACTTTTTGGGGTATTTTTATTGTAATAATGCCGCTTTAAATACTTTGGATTTTTAAGTTTTATGTTGGAACCACTATCAAGTGGTTAATTAACAAAGGAACTCTAAAATATCGGCAACACTCGAATTTAAGTGAAATTTTCAAAATATGGATTACTGATAAGCCTTTCGGTTTCCCAAAATTTTCGTATAAATGAATAATGATTTGAACTTGTGCAACTCGAAAGTTTTGTTTTTTTAAAATAAATTGCAAAGTTTGAACGAGAAACCCTCTTTAAACAAAGCTTCTGTTTTAAAATTTATAACCCATTTTTTCACTGATGAAACCAAACCATTTTCAACCTTTTTCCCTGTAACATTTTGAATTCGCCGTGGTGTTTGGGCCGGGTTTGGGGCATTACAATTTCTTTATCATTCTTTTAATTATTTTGTGTTAACAAAATAATATTACAAAAGTCAACAAATCAAAACAATTTCTAACATGTGATAAAAATGTCATGTATAAATTAAAATTCAATTTAAAAAGTCTCATAATCTCATCACTACAATTCTAAAAAATTACTCTAATTTTTATGTCATATGGGTTCTACATACCCGGATTACCCTTGGTGGAAAAATTACCATTTTACCCTTTTTTATTATCTTTTTCACGATTTCTTCTCAAAATTCAATACTTTGGTTAAACCAAGTCCACAATTCATATTTAACTCCCCCAAAAAAATCCTTGGGTGGTGAGAATTACTATTTTTCCCTCTTCTTGGTAAATATGGGAACATTATAATTTAATCTGTATACAGTTCAAAATTTCCAATTTAGACCCAAAAGTAATTTGCATCTTGCCACATTTATTTTCTAATCCATTCCATGCCAAATTGATAAACCATAAAAGTAACATATTTTAATCCCACATTTAGCATACTTTTGGATGATTTATTCCTTGTTTTATGTAAAAAGGTGCTCTTAATCCTTTCTTTTCATGTTTCATACCCAGGAAAGCACCCGAGGATGAAAAGAACAAGAAACGGACTTAAAACAGGCCAATTTGGACCAAAGTGGAAATCAACACGGTATGAACTTCAAGCCACACGACTGTGCCTTGTCAATTAACTAGAACATAGCCTAACCACGATTTACACGGCCGTGATTCCATCAACAGACCCAAAACACAACTTGAAGTCGATTCACACGGGCGTGTACCATGGCCGTGGCCCTGTCGTGGAAAAGAGGAATTTCACTTGGAAAAGGATACTTAGGGAGACACAAACGCATTCCAAGAGCCTATATAAAGACCCTATGTGTAACCTAAAGGAGGTCGGTCAGTTAGGCCAGTCAGCTAGGCCAAGACGCTAAGCCAAAAGGCCAGATCTGTGGGAATCACTCGAAGATAGCCAGTTGATCCATCTCAAGAAGCCGGATTCTACTCAAGATGGCTTAATCTTTCCTTCAATTCCTTCAGGGGTTTTAGGATTTCTTATGTTTTTTTATCTTTTCTCTTGAGATGTTTTATTTTATCATTATGAACTAAACCCTTTAGATACCTGAAGGGGATGAAACCTAGATGAATCTTGTTATTGTTTTCTGAGCTATATGATAAATACTTAGTTTGTTCTTAATTATGTGTGTTTAATTCTTGTGTTAATATTTCCCAAATATTGATTCAAGTTGAATGTGCTTAGGTGGTGGAGAAAAAGTCATTTCTTAAGAGTAGATTTAGCATAATTAAGTGTAGTTGATAGCGTGCCTAGAGATAGGGTGACGACATTTTTTCGGATTAGGGTGAAACCTAATATAGGAGTCCATAGATCGAGTTAATGTGATTCTAGGGGTTTTAATTAGAAATAGATTTCAATTAATCAACCTAGGGTTAGACGTTGTTCGCCTCGAGAGTGGGTTTAATATAAATGAGGCAGTCTTATGGATCAAGCTAAGTGAACAAATCATATGGTTCAGTGTTAGATAACAAGTGAAGTCTAGGTGGATTCTTTCTAGGGTATCGTCGTAATCAACTGAGTTTTTCTAAAAGTTATTTCTTTAATTTGTTCTTTTTGTATTTGCGTCTTAGTTTAGTAATTAGTTAGTTTTTAGTTTAATCAATCAATCACTTTGTATTTGGGATAAATAATAGAAAGAAAGTGAGTATTAGTACTTTTAATTCCCTTGGGTTCGACAATCTGGTTTTGCCTAAACTATACTACTGTTCGATAGGTGCACTTGCCTTAAGTCATTGTCAGAGTTAGTTTCCAGGTTCGATCATTCTCTATTATAAATTTTAAAACTTGATAATTCAGATGATCAAGTTTTTGGCACCGTTGTCAGGGAATTAAATTATTAAGAAAACTCTATTTTTATTACTTTAGCCATTAGTTTTTTATTTTTCGCAATTTATTTTATTTTATTATTTTTGGTAATTTTATTTCTTTCTTTGCCTAGCAGGTACCTTTAGTTTATGACTGGAAGGAGCCCGACAGGACCTTTAATATATGATAGTGATATCGAAGCTACCGATCTTAAGAATCACAAAGAAATCAGGCGAGCCTTAAATTACCAAGAAGGCGAATCCAATCATACTGAAGGGATGGATGAAAATAATCCACCACGAGATGTGGTAGATGCTTCACGTACTATGTATGATTATGCTTAACCTAATTTAACAAGAGCAGAATCTAGTATTGTTAGACCTGCTATAGTTGCTAATAATTTTGAATTAAAGCCTAACACTATACAAATGATTCAACAATTTGTTCGAATTGATGGTTTGCAGGACGAAGACCCGAATACTCATATAGCTAATTTTTTAGAGTTCTGTGACACCTTCAAAATAAATGGCGTTTTTTACGATGCCATACAACTTCGGTTATTTCCCTTTTCATTAAGGAATAAAGATAAACAATGGTTAAACTTGTTACCACGAAGGTCAATAATCACATGGGATCAAATGACCGAGAAATTTTTATTAAAATATTTCCCACCGACCAAAACAACCAATTTACGGAATGATATTTCTTCTTTTGTGCAGATGGATTTAGAGACATTACACGATGCATGGGAGAGATACAAGGATCTCTTGAGGAGATGTCCACACCATGATTACCTTTGTGGCTACAAGTCCAAACTTTTTACAATGGTGTAAATCCCTCAAAGAGACAACTAATAGATTCAGCCGCCAGTGGAACTCTGAATAACAAAACTCTTAAAGCAGCCTGCGAATTCATTGAAGAGATGTCACTGAACAACTATCAGTGGCAAGTTACAAAGACAAAACTGGGAAAATTAGCCAGAGTTTTCAGCCTCGACGCAGTAACCTTGCTATCAACATAGGTAGAGATGATGAATAAAAAGCTTGATAGTTTGTGTTCTTTGCAGGTACATCCAGTAATGCAATGCGATGCAAGTGGAACTGTGGCGAATCCCAAGTACCCACCCTACCAACCAGGCACAAAAAGTGAATAGATGAACTATATAGGTAATAATTTCAGATATAATAATAATCCTTATAGTAATACCTATTATCTAGGTTGGAGTAACCACCCAAATTTTTTGTAGGGACGTCTAGGAAATCAAAGAAGTCAAAGACAACAACCTCCTCCAAATTTCCAAAATCAGCTCTATCACAGGAAAAGAAGCCCAACCTTGAAAAGATGTTGACAAAATTCATGGCATCCACAGAAAACCGTCTTCAAGACATTGAGGCAACACTTAAAAACCAATGAAAATCGATGGAAGGGATCAAGAACCAAGTTGGGAAACTTACTAAGTCAGTCGGGGAAGTTACAAAGTCAGTTGGACAACTTGAAAAGTTAATGTTCGAACGACCGCAAGGGTGTCTACCAAGCAACACCGAGATTAACCCAAAGGAGCAAATCCAAGCCAAACAACTTAGAAAAATGTAGGGTTAGATGAACCCAATTCAATACAAGAAAGTGAGGAAGAAGAAGGTAAAATTGAGGTAACACAAGAAAAGCCAAAATCGATAATTAAAGAGTACCAACCTCGCATACCTTTTCCCGAAGCGTTGAAGAGAGACGATACAGAGGAATAGTTCGGTAAGTTTCTTAAACTTCTAAAGAACTTACATATTAACTTACCACTTCTTGAAGCTCTTTCACAGATGCCAGATTCAAGGAAATTTTTAAAACAACTCTTGAAGAACAAGCGTAAGTTAGACGAGGAGTCGTATGTGGAGCTAAACGCAATGTGCTCAGCAATCCTACAAAATAGACTACCACTAAAGTTAAAAGATCCAGGGAGTTTTACAATTCCATGTTTAATTGTTAGTTTAACCGTTGACAATGCCTTAGCTGATTTAGGGGCAAGTATAAATGTCATGCCTTGTAAAATGTTTAAACAACTAGGTCTAGGGAAACCCAAACAAACAAGGATAAGTATACAATTAGTTGATAAAACTTTTAGAATTCCTAGGGGTATTATCGAAGATGTTCTTGTAAAAATTGATAAATTCGTTTTCCCAGTAGATTTTATTGTCTTAGACATGGATGAGGACAATTCAATTACTTTAATCTTATGAAGACCCTTTTTAGAAACTACTAGGACTAAAATTGATGTTGGCACAGGAGAACTTATTCTTCGAGTAGGTGACTAATCGATTAGTCTACAAGCTCTTGACTCGACCAAGTCATCAATTGATGAAGGTGAGAAAGTAAATTTAGTTGATAACAAATCTATTCAAATTTCACCACAGGAAAAAGCAAAAAGCTACAAACATGAGCAGGATCATAAAACTCGTCCCAACAAAGAAGAAATATATGAGGAACGAAGCTTGGAGGTCAACAAACTAAGGGAATAGAAGACCCACTTTAAAGAAAATTTTAAAGAACTTCTAGACGAGCTCGTAGGGACATCAAATCACTTCAAAATATGAGATCAGGTACGATTAGATAAAGCAGATCCTCGCATCACCATTCCAAACCTGAATTCAAATGCAGACATCCCTCTCGAGGTACAAAATATCTCCTCATACGGAATAGTCGAGGTGAGTAATCTTATATTCGGCACTCTTAAGGTAAATGCTTCCCAACTTAAAATTTATCATGAAAATAAAACTGATAGCATGAGGAAGGATATTCAAACATTTAAACCACCCTGATTTTTTTCAAACACGAGGAAAAGTCTAGCTTAAGACTTAAAACAAGCGCTTCTCGGGAGGTAACCCGAGCACTAACACTATCTCTTTATTTCAATTTTTCTCATTCTCCAAAATTTTAATGAATCAAAAGTGCAGATTCCCAGACTACACGGCCTAGCACATAGCTGTGGCCGTGTTCGTGTGGGTACTCCGAATCGTCGTACTGACATGGCAGGGATGGTACGAGTCAGAACGAATCAATTTTTCAAAGTCATGGACCCGACAACCACGCCACAGTAGTGCGATGCAGCCATGGCTGACACTGAGAGTTCATACACGGCCATGGTAAACTAAACATGGGCATAGGGAAAATGATATGCCCTACACCACGACCGTGCAACGCTACCATGGTCAACACTGACTTATCACACACAGGCAATACGATCCACAACACGGTCGTGCGAAGAGGCCGTGTGTTTTGACACCCCATGGTACTCGGGAATGGGACGGTGTCAAGATCCAAAACTCTATTTAAACCTCGCCATCCCTCCCTATTTCACCCATTGACATTCATCCCTACCTTCTCCCCCTTAGATTTCTCTCATTTTCTCCTATCATTCTTTCAACTGTTGAGACACCAAAGCCATGACGAATAAGCGTAAGAGGCCAACCACAGTCTCTTTAAAGGAGACCAATCTACATAAGTTCATGCCAGCCGCTTCAAACCTCCAACACGCCAAGGGTCTTCGAGGCCTTTTCGATTTTATTTTTCTTTTCTCATCTCTTTTATTTTCCTTCCCTTTGACTATCTTATACTTAATTTAGTTTATTTTATTGTAGTTTCTTTGTTTTAGGTTCTAAAAGCTACTAGGGAATCACGCACCACAACCTTAGAAATCACCCCCACCTCGTGAACCATCTATCAATAAGGACTCTTCAGTCCATTAGTCTTCTCTTTTAATTTCAATTTTCTTCTTAGTCTCCTTCCCTTTATCTTCCTTGTCTATAAATATATTAATAATATATTTTTAATGTTTCTTTAGATTTTCTAGCTATATCTTTACAGGCTCTCAATTTTCATCTAGTATAGAGATTGTCGGTAGACACCCCACCAGGACCATAGAAAACACCACCACTGCCTCCTCCTCCAAATTTGGCCAGGAATAGTGATTCCAGAAAAAATTCAGGAAGTGTCACTCCTTCCCTTCTCTTTTGATTTTATTATTACATGGTTATTTATATATCTTTGTACATTGAGGGCAATGTACATCTTAAGTGTGGGGGGTAAAAGTACCTAAATTTTTGCATTATTCTCAAAACCCTAATTTTATCTAGTTTTTAAGTATTTTCTCATATTACTAATTAGGTGAAATTTTGATGATTTATGATTTTTATTAATATGTTTTGGATTAAGTCATTGATAATTGTGCATTGATGATTAAAATTGAAGAATACTAAAGAATCAAGCATGATAAGTCTATTTTTCAGAGTTAAAAATATTTTTTTTAGGTTGTTGAACTGAATTTGAATATTACTGTGAAGTTCAAAATTTACAGGGATTGATGTCAAATACCCATAATTTTTGTGAGATTTGAGCCTTATAGAGCATATATTCTTTTCCGTGCTCACTTTATTGATTATAAGTGTGTCAACATTGAATCCTCATTGTAGAACTTACCTCGATTATACATGTCAAGACCACATTATTGATTTGATATACTGAGATGATAAAGGCACCTAGGTTTTAACCCACTCATTCCACTAAAAAGCCTACCTTCACAATTAACCCTTAGTGAACCCCGTTGATCTTAACAACCCTTTTTATTGATTCATCCACTAATATTAACCAAAAACCCTTTGTATTTGTTATCACCATTCTTTTGACTACCCTTCTATCAGGAATTGATTTGACCAGTTGCATAATTAGTTTATTTTAGTTGATAAATTTCTCTCTTTATTATGTATTCATTTTAGCTTGTTCTTAAAAAATGGAAAAAAAAATCAAAGTATATTCAGTATTAGTAATATAAAAAGTGAGCTTGTACATTTAAATTTCAATTATCGAATAAAAAGCTCGTATTATTAGTTTCAAAGTTTCAATTGATGTAATCATTTATTTTCTAGTTCATTGTTTTTAGTTAGGTGATTTGTCAATTCAATCTCAGTTCTAACCCTTCTAATTTAGCCTTTATCCACACCTTTAACCCAAGCCCCATTACAACCCTGTTGAAGACCTTTTGATTTGTGTATCATCTCATATTACAGTGGTGGAGACTTGGTTTCCAGGCAAGCCTATGGGATTAACTTTTCAGGTTCGACTTATGAGTGCTTTTTCTTGAACCTTAAACACTTCGAGTGCTTTGAGTGAATCTTTAGTGAGGATGTCAATCCTTTTCAATTTTGAATTAAAGGTAATTATTTAGATAAGGGGAGACACCTATGTTTTCGTGCTACAAATATATGACTTAGAATTGTTTGAATCTTTAGGAGTCTTTGAGTTAAATTATCCATGTATGAATTGTCTATGAATTATGATGAGACATTGTTAATGAGAATTATGAATTTTAGAATGTTCGTTTTAATTGTAAATTGAGAATTTTGCTTGAGGACAAGCAAAAGCTTAAGTGTGGGGGTATTTGATAAACCATAAAAGTAACATATTTTAATCCCACATTTAGCATACTTTTGGATGATTTATTCCTTGTTTTATGTAAAAAGGTGCTCTTAATCCTTTCTTTTATGTTTCATACTCAGGAAAGCACCCAGGACGAAAAGAACAAGAAAATGGCTTACAACAGGCCAATTTGGGCCAAAGTAGAAATCGACACGGCCTGGACTTCAAGCCACACGACCATGCCTCGTCAATTAACTAGAACACGACCTAACCATGATTTACACGATTGTGCCTCCATCAACAGACCCAAAACACGGCCTAAAGTCGGTTCACATGGGCGTGTGCCATGGCCGTGGCCCTGTCATGGAAAAAAGGAATTTCACTCGAAAAAGGATACTTAAGGAGAAAGAAACACATTCTAAGAGTCTATATAAAGACCCTAAGTGTAACCTGAAGGAGGGCAGTCAGTTAGGCAATCGGCTAGGTCAAGAAGCCGAGCCATAAGGCTAGATTCGTGGGAATCACTCGAAGATAGCCAGTTGATCCATCTCAAGAAGCCTGAATTCTACTCAAGACGGTGGATCTCTCCTTCAATTCCTTCATGGGGTTTTATGGATTTCTTATGTTTTGTTCTATCTTTCCTCTTGAGATGTTTTATTTTGTCATTATGAACTAAACCCTTCATATACCTGAAGGGGATGAAACCTAGATGAATCTTGTTATTGTTTTCTTAACTATATGATAAATACTTAGTTTGTTCTTAATTATGTGTGCTTAATTCTTGTGTTAATATTTCTGGGATATTGATTCAAGTTGAATGTGCTTAGCTGGTGGAGAAAAAGTCCCTGCTTCAGAGTAGATTTAGCATAATTAAGCGGAGTTGATCATGCACCTAGAGATAGGGTGACAAGATTTTGCCGGATTAGGGTGAAACCTAATATGGGAGTCCATAGATCGAGTTAATGCGATTTTAGGGGTTTTAATTAGAAAGAGATTTCAATTAATCAACCTAGGGTTAGATGTTATTCGCCTCGAGAGAGGGTTTAATATAAATTAGGAAGTCTTATGGACCATGCTAAGTGAATAAATCATATGGTTCAGTGTTAGATAACAAGTGAAGTCTAGGTGGATTCCTTCTAAGGTATCATCATAATCAACTGAGTTTTTCTAAAAGTTATTTCTTCAATTTTTCTTTTTGTCTTTGCGTCGTAGTTTAGTAATTAGTTAGTTTTTAGTTTAATCAATCGATCACTTCATATTTAGGCTTGATAAACCGTAAAAGTAACATATTTTAATCCCATATTTAATAGGCTTTTGGATTATTTAGCACGTGATTTCTGTAAAAAGGTGCTTTTAATCCTTTCTTTTCATATTTATACTCAGGAAAGCACCTAAGGATAAAAAGAACACAAAACGGGCTTAAAACAGAGTAATTGGACCTTAACGGGAAATCAACACGACCTGGCCCAAATCCAACATGACCGTTCCTCGCCAACTACCCAGAGCATGGCCTCAACTCCGTGACACACGGCTGTGCAGCATCCATTTATCACACGGACGGGCCTGGTGATCTACATGGTCATGCCCAAATCGATAGACCTGAAGCACAGCCTGAATCCTACTTACACGACCATGCCCAAAATGACAGAATTGAGACACGGCCTAACCACGAGTTACACGGGCATGTGCTATGGCCATGCCCCTGCCACGGGAAAGAGCAACTTCACTAGGACTTGGATGCTTGAAGCCAAAGAAACAGACTCCTAAGTCTACTCCAACACCCTAATAGTAATTCTACTTGAAGAAGATACTTAGGAGCCAAGTATAGCATTCCAAAGCTTATATAAATAACCCAAGGCAGACATAAAAGGGTGGCTTTTTGTATAGGCTTTGGCTGAAGCTTTCATCTTTTAGGGAGTCACTTAAATATAGCCAGTTGATCCATCACAAAAAGCCGGAGTTCCATTCAAGACGGAGGATCTCTCCTTCAATTCCTTCAGGGGGTTTTAGGGATTTCTTATGTTTTGTTTATTCTTTACTCTTGAGATGTTTTCGTATTTAGTTATGAACTAAACCTCTTAGATACCTGAAAGGGATGAAGCCTATGATGGATTTTGTTATTTAATTTCTAAATTATATGATAAGTACTTAGTTTTTTCTTAATTATGTTACTTAATTTAATCTGTTGTGCTTAGGTGGAGGAGGAATAGACCCTGTCTAAGAGTAGATCTAGCATAATTAAGCAGACTTGATCGGGCGCCTAGAGATAGGGTTACGAGATTCTTTCGAATTAGTGTGAAACCTAATATGGGAATCCATTGATCGATTTACTGCTTCCTTAGTGGGTTATTATAAGAGAACAAGAGTTCCACTAATTAACCTAAGGTTAGACGTTATTCACCTCGAGAGAGGGTTTAATATAGGTTAGGGAGTCTTACAGATCAAGCTAAGTAAAGAAATCAAATGGTTTGGGGAATGAATAATAAGTGAAGTCATAGGTGGATTCTTCCTGAGGGTATCGTCTTTATCAACTGAGTTCTCCTAAAGTCTTTCTCCAATTCATTCTTTTGTCTTTGCATTTAGTCTAAGTATCTCATTAGTTTAATAAACCAATCACTCCATATTTTAGGCTAAATAATAGAAAGAAAGTGAGTAGTAGTACTTTTAGATTCCCTTGGGTTCGATAAGATATTCTTTCTTGAGCTATACTACTGTTCGATAGGTGCACTTGCCTCTATCATTGTCGCAGTCAGTCTAAAGGTTCGATCACTCTTTTATAAATATTAAAACTCAACTATTTTACACGATCAAGGCTAAATAATAGAAAGAAAATGAGTATTAGTACTTTTAATTCCCTTGGGTTTGACAATCCGGTCTTGCCTAAACTATACTACTATTCGATAGGTGCACTTGCCTTAAGTCGTTGTTAGAGTTAGTTTCTAGGTTCGATCATTCTCTATTATAAATTTTAAAACTCTACAATTCAAACGATCACAAATAATCCATAATAATTGACCGTGTGTCAGAGCCTTAAAATTTTATAAAAATAATTATCGAACCTAAAAACTAACTAAGACAACGATGGAAGCAAGCGCACCTATCAAACTATAATGTAGTTTAATGGCAAGATCGGATTGTCGATCCCAAAGGAACCAAAAGTACTAATACGAACTTTCTTTTTATTATTTAGCCTAAGAATTAAGAGAGTTGTTATCTAATCTATAATTAAGTAACTACTAAGCAAAAGATGTTAAGACAAAGAGAATGAATTAGGGAAATACTTGAGGGAAAAACTAATTGATTAAGACAATACCCGAGGAAGAATCCACCTAGACTTCACTTGATATTTTAACTCTGAATTCACTTGACTTGATCCGTAGGATTCCATAATTTATATTAATACCTCTTTCGAGGCTACTAACGTCTAACCCTAGGTTGATTAATTGAAATTTCTTTCTAATTAAAACCCCTAGAATTGCATTAACTCGATCTATAGACTCTCATATTAGGTTTGACCCTAATTCGAAAGATTTTCATCATCCTATTTCTAGGGTTGCGATCAACTACTCTTAACTATGCTAGATCTACTCTTAAACAGGGACTTTTGCTCCACTGCCTAAGCACATCAATACTTGAACCAATATCCTGGAATATCAAACCAAGATTTAAGAACATATAATTAAGAACAAATCAAGTATTTATCATACAGCTCAAAAAACAATAATAAGATCCGTCCTAGGTTTCATCCCCTTCAGGTATCTGAGGGTTTAGTTCATAATCATAAAAGAATACATCTCAGAAGAAAATATAAAACAAAACATAAGAAAATCCTAAAACCCCCTGAAGGAATTAAATGAGAGATCTTCCATCTTGAGTATGATTTCAACTTTTTGACATTAATCAACTGGCTTCCTTCGAGTGAATCCCACAATTCGGCCCCTCTGGCTTGGCTATTTGGCCTAGCTGAGCCGCCTCACTGAACGCCCTCATCAAGGTTGGCCTCTAGGGTCTTTATATAGGATTTTGGAATGTCTTTCTTTGCCTCTAAGTACCCTAATCTGAAAAGTACTCTTCTTTGCTGCGACAGGGACACACCCATGGCAGACGCCCGTGTGATTCGAGGCCAGGCCATGGTCGAACCTGTGAAAGAGGTATGGCCATGTATTTTAGGGCTAGGCCGTGTTCAGGTTTGTCAAGGAAGCACGGCCATGTGGTCTAGGCCCAGGCCATGTTGATTTCGTGATTTGGCCCATTTACTCTATTTTCGGCCTGTTTCTCATACTTTTCAACCTCCGGTGCTCTCCTGAGTATAAAACATGAAAAAAAAAAATTAGGAGCACATATTTCCACAATAAAAGGGATAAATCATCCAAAAACAAGCTAAATGTAAGATTAAAATATGTTCATATTATGGTTTATCAAATACCCCCACACTTAAGCTTTTGCTTGTCCTCAAGTAAAATTCTCAACTCACAATTAAAGCGAACTTTCTCAATTCATAATGTTCATCGATAATGTTTCATCATAATTAATAGGCAATTTATACATGGATAATTTAACTCAAAGAGTCCTAAAGATTCAAACGATCAAAGTCATAATTTTTAGTACGAAAAATATAGGTGTTTCCCCTTTTCTAAATAATTACCTTTAATTCAAAATCGACAAGAGTTGACATCCTCACTAATGATTCACTCAAATCACTCAAGGTGTTTTTAAGGATCAAAATAAAGCACTCAACAGTCAAACATGAAAATTTAATCCCATAGGCTTGCCTAAAAATCAAATCTCCACCACTATAAAATGAGATGATACACAAATCATAATATCTTTAAAAAGGGTTGTAACGGGGCTTAGGTTAAAGGTGTGGATAAAGGTTGAATTAGAAGGTTAGAATTGAGCTTGAATTGACAAATTACCTAACTAGAAAAATGAACTAATCCTGAATAATTACATAAATTGAAAACTAATGATACAAGCTTCTTCTTCAAGATGTTGAATTTAAATGTATAAACTCACTTAATCACGGAACTAATAATGAATATACTTTGATTTTTTTAAGAACAAGTCAAGTAAATACATAATATAAGAAAATTTCAACTATTGAAATAAAATAAAAAGGCGGTCCCTCACCACACGGGATTTGGGATAAAATCCCTTGAATTTTCTTAGAGAAATTTGGAAGATTTAAAAAGGAAATAGGGGAAAACTTTAAAGGGTTGGGGGGGGGGAAGGGGGAAAAAAATTTTTGGGGGAAAAAAATTTTTAAAAACCTCCCAAAATTTTTTCCTTTGGGGGGGGGCAAGGGGTGGCCTTTTTTTTTCCCCCTTTTTTTTTAAGGGGAAAAATTTTTTTTTTTTTTTTTTTTGGGTTTTTTTGGGGTTTTGGGTTTTTTTTTTTTTTTGGAAATTTTTTTTTTTCCCCCCCAAAAAAAATTTTTGGGGGAAAATTGGTAAAACGGTTCTTTTGGGGGGGGTTTTTTTTAAAAAAAAAAGGGGGGGGAAAAAAAAAATTTGGGGTTTTTTTTTGGGGAAGGTTTTAAATTTTTTGGGGGGGGGGGTTTTTTTTTTTGGGGGGGGGAAAAAAATTTTTAACTTAAATTTTTAATTAAATTAAAATTAAAGAAATTTTTAAAAGGGTTTTTTTTCCTTTTGGGAAAAAAAATTGGGTTTTTTTTTTTTTTTGGTTTTTTTTTTCGAAAAATTTTTTTTTTTTTTTTGGGGCCCGGGGGTTAATTTTTTTTTTTTTCCCCAAAAGGGAAAAAATTTTTTGGGAATTTTTTTTCCCTTTTTTAAAACCTTTTTTTTTTTTTTTTTTTGGGCCCCGGGGGGAACCAATTTTTTTTTTACCCTTTTTTTTTTTTTTTTTTTAAAAATTTTTGGTTAAATTTAAAGGGGTTTTGGGGTTTTTTTTTTTTTTTTGGGATCCTTTGGGGGGTTTTTTGGAATTTTTTCCCCCCTTTTTTTTTTTTTAAAAAATTTTTTTTTTTTTGGGGAAAAAGGGGGGGGTTTTTTTGGGGAAAAGGGAAAAAGGGGTTTTAAAAGGGGGGGGTTTTTTAAAGGGAAGGGGGGGGAAAAAAAAATTTTGGGGTTTTTTTTTTAAAAAAAAAAAAATCCTTTAAATTTGAATTCCTTTTAAAATTTTTGGAAAAAAAAAAAAAATTTTTTTAAAATTTTTTTGGAAAAAGGGGGGGGGGGGGGGGTTTCCGGGTTTCCCCTAATTTTTGGGGGGCTTTTTTTTTTTTTTCTTTTTTTCCCCCCTTTTTTTAAAACCCAAAAATTTTTTTTTTTTTAAAAATTGGGTTTTTTTTTTTTTTTTTTTTTTTTTTTTTTTAAAAAAAAAAATTTTGGTTTTTTTTTTTTCCTTTTTTTTAAAAAAAAAAAATTTTTTTTTTTTTTTTTTTTTTTTTACCCCCGGGGGGGGGGGCCTTTTTTCCCCCCCTTTTTTTTTTTTTTTTTTTCCTTCCTTTTTTTAATTTTTTGGGGAAAAAAGGGGGGGGGGGTTTTTTTTGGGGGGTTTTTTTGGGGGGGGTTTTTTTTAAACCTTTTTTTTTTGGGTTTGGGTTAAAAAAATTTTTAAAGGGGGGAAAAAAAATTTTTTTTTTTAAAAAAAAAGGGGGGGGGCCTTTAAATTTTAAAAGGGTTGGGGAAAAAGTTTTTTTTTTTTTAAAAATTTTTTTTTTTTTTAAAAATTTTTAAAATTTTTTTTTTGGGAAAAAAGGGGCCTTTTTTTAAAAAAATTTTTTTTAAAAAAATTTTTTTTTTTTTAAAATTTTTAAAAATTTAAAAAATTTTTTTTAAATTTTTTTTTAAAAATTAAAAGGGGAAAAAAAAAATTTTTTTTTCCCTTTTTTAAAAAAACCAAATTTTTTTTTTTTTGGGGGGGGGTTGGGGGGGGTTTGGGGGTTTTTTTTTTTTTTTTGGTTTAAAAATTTTTTTAAAAAAATAAAAATTTTTTTTTTTTTTTTTAAAAAAAAAAAAAAATTTTCTTTTTTTTTTTTTTTTTAAAAAGGGGGGAAAAACCTTTTTTTAATTTTTTTTTTTTTTTTTTTCCAAAAAAAAAAAAAAAAGGGTTTTAAGTTTAATTTTTTCCCCTTTTTAAAATTTTTTTTTTTTGGGAAAATTTTTTAAAAAAAAAATTTTTTGCCCTTTTTTAAAACCTTCCCCCAAATTGGGTTTTAAAAAAACCCCCCCCTTTTTTTTTTTTTTTTTCCCCTTTTTTTTCCCCCGGGGGTTTTTTGGGGGAAAAAGGGTTAAAAAAAAAGGGGGCCCCAAAAAAATTGGGGGTTTTTAACCCCTTGGGGGGTTTTGGGGTGAAAAAAAAAATTTTTTTTGGGTTTAAATTTGCCCTTTTGGAACCAAAAGGGGGCCTTGGGTTTGGGGAAAAGGGAAAATTTAAAACCTTTTTAAAAAAACCCCAATTTCCCCAAAGGGGAAAAAAGGGGGGAAAAAAAAAAGTTGTTTTTTTTTTAAAAAATTTTTTTTTTTTTAAAAATTTTTTTATTTTTTTTTTTTTTTTTGGGAAATTTTAAATTTTTAAAAAAACCCTTAAAAAAAAAAAAATTTTTTTTTTTTTAAAAATTTTTTTTTTGGTTTTTTTTTTTCTTTTAAAAAATTTTTTTTAATTTTTTGGGGGGGTTTTTTTTTTTTTTTAAAAAAATTTTGGGGGTTTTTTTTTTTTTTTTTAATTAAAAAAATTTTTTTTTTTAAAAATTTTAAAATTTTGGGTTGGGGGGTTTTTTTTTTTTAAAATTTTAATTTTTTTTCCAAAAAAATTAAAAAAAAAAAAAATTTTAAAAAAAAAAGGTTTTTAAAAATTTTTAAAATTTTTTTTTTTAAAATTTTAATTAATTTTTTTCCCAAAAAAATTTTAAAAATTTTTAAAAAAATTTTGGGTTTTTTTTCCCCGGGGTTTTTTTTTTTTACCCTTTTAACCCTTTTTTTTTTTTTTTTTTTTA
The DNA here is from genome assembly GCA_025506655.1 of Gossypium rotundifolium. Taxonomy (NCBI): domain Eukaryota; kingdom Viridiplantae; phylum Streptophyta; class Magnoliopsida; order Malvales; family Malvaceae; genus Gossypium; species Gossypium rotundifolium. The sequence continues at coordinate 116,530,453 of CP106731.1, read as the reverse complement.
AAATTTTTGGGAAACCGGGAAAAAATTTTTTAAAAATCCCAAAAAATTTTTTTTTTTTAATTTTTTTTTTTTTTTTAAAATTTTTTTTTTTTTTTTTTTAAAACCCCCAAAAAAAAATTTTTTCCCCCTTTTTTTTTTAAAAAAAAAAAAAAAAAAACCCCAAAAAGGAAAAAAAAAAATTTTTTTTTTTATTTTTTTAATTTAAAAAAGGGCCTTTTTTTTTTTTAATTTAAAAAATTTTAAAAAGAAAAACTTAAAAAAAAAAAAAAACCCCGGGGGTTAAAATTTAAAGGTTAAAAAATTTTTAAATGGCCCCCCGGATTTTAATTTTTTTGGAAAAAAAAAAAAAAAGGGTTAAAAATGGGAAAATTGGGAAATTTTTTAAAAAATTTCCCCAAAAAAAAATTTTTTTTTTAAAAAAAAATTTTTTTAAAAAAAAAAAAAAATTTTTTTTTCCCCTTTTTTTTCCCCAAAAAACCCAAAAACCCCGGGGGTTTAAAAATCAAACCTAAATTTTTTTTTTTTTAAAAAAAAAACCCTTTTAACCCTTTTTAAACCTTTTAAAAGGGGTTTTTTTTTATTTTTTTTTTTTCCTTTGGAATGGGAAATTTTTAATTTAAATAAACCCCCCAAAAAAAGGGGAAAAAAAAATTTTTTTTTTTTTTAAAAATTTTTTTCCCAAATTTTTTTTTAGGTTTTTTTTTTTTTTTCCCCCCAAAAGGGGGGGGTTTTTAAAATTTTTAAAAAAAAAAGGGGGGGGAAAAAAAAAAATTTTTTTAAAAAAAAAATTTAAAAAAAAAGGGGGGGAAAAAATTTTTAAGGGGAAAAAAAAAAAAAAAAAACCCAAATTTTTTTTCCCAAAAAAAAAAAAAAAAAAAAAAAAGGAAAAAATAAAAAAAAAAAATTGGGAAAAAAGGGTTTAAAAAACCAAAAAATTTTTTTAAATTTTTTTTTTTTTTTTTTTTTGGAAAAAAGGGGGTTTTTTTTAAAAAATTCCTTTTTTGGGGTAAAAAAAAAAAAATTTTTTTTTTTGGGTTTAAATTTTTTTAAAAATTTTTTTGGGGTTTTAAAAATTTTTTTTTTTTTTTTAAAAAAAAAAAATTTTCCAATTTTTTTTTTTAAAAAATTTTAAAAAAAAAGGTTTTGTTTTAAAATTAATTAAATTTTTTTTTTTTAAAATTTTTTTTTTTGGGCCAAAACCCTTTTTAATTTTGGAAGGGGGGAAAAAATTAAATTGGTTTAAAAATTTCTTTTTTCCAAAAGAAAGGGAACAAAAAGGGCCCAAAATCCCTTTAAAAAAAATAAATTTTAAAAAAAAATTTTTCCCAAAAAAAAAAAATTTTAAAAAAAAAAAAAATTAAAATTTTTAAAACCTAAAAAGAAAAAAAAAAAAAAATTTTTAAAAAAAATTTTTAAAAAAAAAGGGGGGGGCCCCCAAAAAAAAACCCCAATTTTTGGGTAAAATTTTAAAACCGGGTTTTTTTCGGCCCCTTTTTTTTTAATTTTTTCCTTAAAAAAAAAAAAAAAAATTTTTTTAAACCCCCTTTTTTAAAAAATTTAAAAATTTTTAAAATTTTCCCCAAAAAATTTTTTAAAAAGAATAAATTTTTTTTTTCCGGGGGGGTTTTTAAAAAAGGGGGAAAAAAGGGGGGGGGTGGGCCCCCCCCCCCCAAAAAAAAAGGGTTAAAAAAAAAAAAAAAAATTTTAGGGTTTTTAAAAAAAAACCCCCTTTTTTTGGAATTTTTTTTCCCAAAACTTTTTGGGTTCCCCCCCCCAAAAAAAAAATTTCCCCTTTTTTCCCCTTTTTTTTTTTAAAAACCCGGGAATAAAAAAAAAAGTTTTTGGTTTTTGGGGGTTTTTCCAAAAAGGGGCCCGGGGTTTTTTTTTTTTTTAATTTTTTTTTATTAATTTAAAAATTTTAATTTAAATTTTTTTTTTTTAAAACTTTAGGGAAAAAAAACCCCCAAATTTTTAAAAAAAAAAAAAAAATTTTTTTTTAAAATTTTTTCCTTTTCCCCCAAAACCCCCTTTTAAAAAAAAATTTTTTAAAAATTTTTTTTTTTTAAAAGGAAAATTTTTAAAAAGGGAAAAACCCTAAAACCCGAGGAAAGGGAAACAAACCCCCCCCAAAAAATAATTTAAAAAGGGGAATTTTCCCCCATTCCATGCCATATCTTCTAGCTTACCTTTTCATATGGTCAATTAACCAAAATTAAAAAGATGCTCATCCATTCTAGAAGAGTCCCGACCACACTATAGGAAGGAAACAAAATAAAATCCTCCCATTTGCTAGCTAGGGATTCGAACTTCTCCTCAAGCACTCATCCAAGTGCCCTTACCACTTTGCTAATTACTCATCTTATGCTTAAAACCCTTGTCATTATTTCTTAAAGCCTATCATGCTTAGCTTCATCTTAATTATTAAAAAAATTAATATATCACTAAGCATTCACTTACATAATGAAGTTCAAAAATGAACTTCCAAAACACACTCAATCATAATTAGGCATGCAATAACATTCAATTAAGTAAAGATGCATAACCCCTAATTATCAGGATGTTACACTTACATGACTTAGGCATTTCTTGTAACATCCCTTTTTTAGTCAAATCAGAACATTAGTTTCAGGGTCACAAATTTGAATTAAAAATATTAATTTTATTATTATTTTAATGTTTACAGCATGATGAAATGAATATGTGAAATTTTCGTTAGGAAATTTTATCGCTTGGATGATTAATTTGATAAAAAGGACTAAATCGTGTAAAGTGTAAAACTTTAGTTCTATTAGCTAAAGGTGTCTAATAGCTATAAAAACTTAAAGTAGAGGTCCTTCAGTGGTAAATAACCCAATAACTTGTTAATGGATGATAGTGGCTTGGTATTTATGAAATTCATGATGTTTTTAAAGATTATAAAAGTAATTAAGTAATTATAGTTAATAATAAATAAAACCAAATTAAACATTATCTTTTAAACATCTTTCTTCAACTGAAATTCACAAGGAAGAAAGCTATTTTCATGCTTAAATTTTTGAAACCCTAATCTCTTCAATTAGGTATGTATTTTGACTCGATTTTTAATGATTTCTATGTTTTTGAGATCGTTGCAACTAGGTCTAGCTATCCTGGGACTAATTTGCAAAATTATTAAAGATTTTGAATGTTTTCATTGAAGAATACATGATTATTTTGATGTTTAATGATAGATTATGAATGTTTAATGATAGTTATATAAATTTTGTTAAGTGATTTTTAGTGAAAATGTAAATTAGGGATTAAATTGTGAAATGTTCAAAATTTATGGTTAAAATGTGCAATAAATGGAAAATATGGGCTGCTAGGGACCTAATTGTAATCCAGCTAGCATGGTTTGTGGTTGAATTGCATGAATTTTTATTTTTATGAAATAAGGACTAAATTGTAAAAGATGTGAAACATTAGGGCAATTGTGTAAAATGCCTTAAAGTGAATTTTGGAATAAATTTAATAGAGATATGATTAAATAAGTTAATTTTGATTACATATAGATCAAGAAAAGCGAAACTCAGATCTAGATTGAGGGAAAAACAAAGTTCTTGACTAATCGACTCATTTCGTCGTTTTTTACATCCGAGGTAAGTTCCTATGTAATAAGTTTCATTATAAATGTATTTTAAATGCTTTGATATTGCATAAACTGTGAAAACGAGTCTTCAAACATGTTCAACAATGATTCAATGACGATTCGATATTGGAAATCCTGGTTGAACTTTAGGAATAGATTTTGATACCAGTGACATGTCATTAGGGATTATTATGATTATGTGATCTGCGTGATGGTCCTATACATCCTACCGGTGGCTGAGTATACCGACATGTGTTGTGGTTACTTGACAGCTTGTGTGAGAAGCACCGTGTAGCTACGTCTTGACCCACAGCTTGTTTGAGCAGGCCCGCTGATAGGTCGAGAGTGAGCATATATGTGATATGTGATTGAGATAGCTTCAACTATATATGTGGCACTTCTGGTGCGAGTTTCCCATGTATCTGATAGTATTTCGAATGGTTCAATGGGTAAATGAAAGACGTGGTTGTGTAGGAGATTGATACGAGATGGTACAGGTATGTACATGAATCATATAAGCTTAAATAAAAAAGTTATGAAGTTCATACATAATATTATGATAGAAAATGTGAAAGGTTTGTTAGTTAAATGAATTACATGTTGTTATGTTCAAATTAATGATTTGTGTAATTGTGTTAAGATTGAGTTTATTTCATACGAGCTTACTAAGCTTTATGGCTTACTTTGTTTAATTTTTCATGTTTTATAGTGAAATCAAGCTAGCTCAGATTCGAGGATCGCTTGGAGACTACGCCATACTATCTTACTACCACTTGGTACTTTTGAACTTTGGTATTTTATTATATGGCATGTATAAGGACTTTGGTCATTTTAGTTATGTTTTAGTAATGAATTTAGCCATTTGAATTGGCTTATAAATGTATATGCTTTGGTTTATATATATATATGTAGCCATGAGTGATGGCTTAATTTGGGTTATTTTGGTATGTTTGAATCATGTATATATATATATATATATATATATATATATATATATTTTGTCTATGTTTTGTGAAATGTGTTTGGTGATGGTTGTGTGATGCTTTATGATAATAAGTATTATGTGTATCAAATGGTTGATTTGTGGTTATTGGTTTCCTTGTGAAATTAGGCTAAATTATGCATATTTGGAAGTGTATAATGAATTGAATTGTATAAGTGATTTTGGTCTAAATGGTATGGTATATTTTGTGACTTGCATATATTAAGAAAAGTGGTATAGATTATGCATGAATTAAGTTTGAATTGGTTGGTTATAAAGTCATATTATGCTATGTTTTAGTGCCATTTGGGTTGATGTTGGTGTGCACAAGTTCGGGTGGAAAATTGGCTTGGTAAATAGCCTATTTTTGTCCACACAGGCAGAGACACGGACGTGTGTCTCAGCTATGTGTGATACACAGTCATGTACACGGCTGTGTGTCCTTTGGTGTTGAAATTAAAAACAAGTCAGTATGCTCCACACGACCCCACACACGGGCATATGACTTGGCCGTGTGGCATAAGTCAGTATACCCTACTGTGTTTGATGCGGTTGTTGGGCGCAGCACCCCAAGGCGCAATGAATAAAATTAATCCGTGATCCAAACCATGAATCCATGTGTGAGGAACGAATCGGGTGAAATAAAGGTTTCAAATTACCAAAGTTTCAATCGAGTAGATAGCAACGCCTCGGCGACAAGATATCGATCCTTTGTCGAACCAAGCCACAACCTTTACGATGTCGGCCTCTACGTAATCCACCGGTTTGACTATGAACTACAGATATCTCCAAAAACTAATTTTTTTTTAGAGAGGTGTTTTGCTTGGCGGTTGCTAGACCTTTTTAAGCAAAATTCTTAGGTTTTTCTTCACTAATTACCCTTTTATAATCAAGATTAAATAAATATAATAATGTTTTAACCTAAAATTATAATTACATTAATTATACCCAAAAGTTATAATTACATTAATTATAACATGGATTTCTAAACTATATTTATTTAAATTTATATAGGAACCAAATTCATATATTAATTCTCATTATGTGTACAACATCCTTGTACATATAATATATTCAATATTTGATTGCAATTAAATTAATTCTTTAATTAATTTAATTCATGTGATAATCAAACACAATACCAACTATGTTTCATTCCGCTCATTTCAACCATAGGGTGTGACCTCAGAGGTTCTTGTAACGTTAGTAGTAATACTAGAACGATTCTAATGTCACAAACAATGAGTGGCATCTAGCAATGCATCATTGCTACCTAAGATACAAGAAGTCATGATTCACATAACTTTTGTGATTAACTTTTCATGCATTAATCCTTAAGTCCTTTATCTCCGGAATAGATACAAGTCATGGAATAGTCACACTTGTATAGTCCATCCCATGTTTCTTGATATCTTGAGTAGACTATGATATACAAATTAGTATGACATCTCATGTCAACTTATTTGAGCATGGCCATGCATTTCTAGTCTCACTCAATCAAGTGGCCTAAGATATTACTCCCATTATGTGGGAGGACTTATCCTATATTGATCAATAATATCCCTCTACATTGATTGTGATATATCCAACATCAGCCTTTATAGAACAACCAGTTACGGTGTACGTTTGACTGTATCAAAATATACGACTCACGATGTTGGGATAATGATTATCTCAAGTCTAAGGATCATATACATATTAATCACTATGAGTAATGTTGTGACAATTACATAATAATCCAAGAAACATACTCATAGCGGGTCACCCAATATGTTGTTCTCTAACACACATATTCATGCATTGATTTTGACACTCCATATCAATGATAACTCTTTATCATCAATCAACTACATGTTAGTCTTAATGCATTATTGTTGTCCCGGTCAACAATAATACTTGACTAAGGATATTTTAAGAATAATCATATTATTCTCGTGACATTATTATAAAACAGCAGTTTATTTGTACACACGGAAGGAAAAACTCAAATAATAATGACAACGCTTTATATTAATAAACATGGTAAATCAAGTATGTTATTACAACCATCTCATGATTGATCTTTGGGCATACTCTTACAATCTCCCACTAGCACTAAGACCAATCAATCATATATCTAATACCAAGAGACTTAGTGTGACGATCATGCTTCACATGTCGAGGCTTGGTCAAGGATCAAGAATGTTATCATCCGTAGGTACTCTACATATCTCAACATCTCCTCGATCGATAATCTCTCGAATAAGATGATAGCGCCTAAGTATATGTTTGGATCGTTGGTGAGATCTGGGTTCTTTAGCTTGTGCAATAGCTCCATTGTTATCACATCGGAGTTCTATAGCATCCGATATGCTAGGCACAACCCTAGTCCAAGAATGAACTTCTTGATCCAAATCGCTTCTTTTGTCTGCCTCACCGGGTCGCAATATACTCGACCTCTGTTGTAGAATCGCTCATCGCTTTTGCTTTGAACTCTTCCACTCACAAAGACCACCATTAAGGCAAAACACAAATCCGATTGCGATCGAGAATCGTCCTTGTCGGGTTTGAAGTCGGCATCGGTAACCTTTACACTTAACTCTTCCTCACCTCCATATATTAGGAACGATCCTTAGTTCTTCTCAAGTACTTAAGGATATTCTTGACTGTGGTCCAGTGACCTTCACCGGGATCTACTTGGTACCTGCTCGTCATACTTAAGGCATACGAGACATCTGGACGGGTACATAACATGGCATACATGATAGATCCAATAGCGTACATATGGAATTTTACTCATGCGTTCTCTCTCTTGTGGAGTTGAAGGACACATTTCCTTGAGAGTGAAATACCATGTCTCATAGGTAGAAATCCTCTTTAGATTCTTCCATACCAAACCTTTTCAAGACTTTATCTATGTATGTACTTTGGCTTAGACCTAGTAGTCGTCTTGATCTATCTCTATAGATCTTGACTCCTAAGATGTAAGTAGCTTCGCCCAAGTCCTTCATAGAAAAACAACTTCCTAACCAAGTCTTAATAGACTGCAAGGTAGGTATGTCATTTCCCATGATAAGTATGTCATCCACATATAGTACCAAGAATGTGATAGTGCTTCCACTAACTTTCTTGTAAACACATGGTTCATCTTCATTTTGATAAAACCAAACTCTTTAATTGCATCGTTAAACGAAGATTCCAACTTCGAGAAGCTTGCTTTAATCCATAAATGGATCTTTGTAGCTTACAAATCTTTCCAAGATCCTTTGGATTAACAAAACCTTCGTGTTGTGTCATATACACATCCTCTTCAAGTTTCCCGTTAAGGAAAGTTTGTTTTGACGTCCATCTGCCAGATTTCATAATCATGAAATGCATTTATGGCGAGCAAGATCTGATGGATTTAAACATAGCTACAGGAGAAAAGGTTTCATCATAGTCAACACCATGAATTTGGCGAAAACCTTTAGCGACTAATCGCCCTTGTATGTTTGTATCGTTACCATCCATGTCGGTTTTCTTTTGAAAACCCACTTGCACCCTATAGGTTTAACCCTTCGTGGGTCAATCAAAGTCCATACTTGATTTTCATACATGGAATCCATCTCGATCTCATGGCCTCAAGCCATTTCTCGTAGTCTGGGCTCACACCGCTTCTTGATAAGTCCTAGGCTCATCTTGATCTATAAGAAGAACGTCACCATGTGTTGTAATGAGAAATCCATATCTCTCGGTGCATGGCGTTCTCTTAAAGATCTTCGCGGTGGTTGTGTTTCCACAAATAGTTACTTGTTCCTCAATTTCTTGTGGAATTTGTCATTTGTTCTATCACCGTTCAGGTGGTATCTTGTGATTCTCGAATTTCTTCAAGTTCAATCTTTCTCCCACTTCCTTTTCTAGAAATAAATTCTCTCTAGGAAGACACCACCGAGCAACAAACATTTTGTTCTCGGTGGGATTAAAGAAATAATAACCTTTGGTTTCTTTGGATACCCACAAAATACACTTTTCAGATTTGGGTTCAAGCTTAGTAGACGTCGACGCTTTAACATAAGCTTCACAACCCCAAATTTTCATAAAAGACATCTTGGACGTTTTCCACCACATCTCATATGGCGTCTTTTGAACCGATTTAGATGGAACACGATTTAGTGTGAAAGCAATTGCCTCAATTGCATGTCCCCAAAAGAAGTCGGAGATCGGCATGACTCATCATGGATCGAACCATGTCTAATAAAGTTCGATTTCTTCTCTCGTAAACTCCATTCCATTGAGGAGTAGCAGGAGGAGTAAGTTGTGAGACAATCCCACATTCCTTCAATAGATCATCAAACTCTAGGCTCAAATACTCTCCACCTCGATCGATCGAAGTGACTTGATAGTTTTGCCTAGTTGATTTTGTACTTCATTTTGAATTCCTTGAACTTTTCAAGAGACTCGCACTTATGGCGCATGAGATAAACATACCCATATCTACCAAATCATCGGTGAAAGTAATGAAGTATTGAAATCCACCTGCTCGTGTATTTATTGGTCCACATACATCGTAATGTATTAGGCCCAATAAATCACTAGCTCGCTCACTTTTACCACGGTGAAAGGAGATTTAGTCATTTTTCCCAATAAGCAAGATTCACATACTTCAAATTGTTCAAAAACAAATGAATCTAAGAAACCATCTTTATGGAGTATGGATATGCGTCTATCACTTATGTGGCCCAAACGACAATGCCAAAGATAAGTTTGATTTGAGTCATTTATTTTAGATCTTTTAGTATTTATGTTGTAAATAGGGTTCATTTGATCTAAAATATAGAGGCCATTAATCAATTGTGCCGAGCCATAGAAAACATTATTGAGATAAAAGGAACAACAATTATTCTTAATAATTATCTCAAAACCAATTTTGTCTAAACAAGAAACCGAAATAATGTTTTTAGTCAAACCGGGCACAAAATAACAATCCTCTAAAATTAAATCAAGTCCACTAGGCAAAGATAAAGTATATGTTCCCACGCCTAATGCAAGAACCTTTGCTCCATTTCCAACTCGCAGTCCACATCTCCTCTAGCCAACGCCCTACTCCTTTGTAGTCCCCTGCATGTAGTACAAATATGAGAACCACAACCAAGATCTAATACCCAAGAAGTAGTAGTTGATAAATTAATATCAATAACATAAATACCAAGCGGACATTCAGCTTGTTTTGGCTTTCTTGACTTCCTCAAGATAGATAGGGCGCCCGCTTCCAATGTCCAATACACCACAATGAAAGCGCTTCTTCCTTAGACACTCCACCTTTAGGTTTCATTGCACCTTTCCTTTGCCGAAGCTTGGGCTTACCTTTACCCTTGGGCTTTGTCTCAACTTTGGCCTTTCCCTTGCCCTTGTTGTTACGGACCATCAAGATGGGCTTGGGTCCAACCTTTTCATGTTACCTTCATGAGTTCGTAACATACCGAGTAACGTAAGCGAGTCTTGTCAATTTCATTCATATTGAAATTAAGGACAAATCGGCTATAGCTATCCCAAGAACGATTGCAGAATAACATCAGTGGCCAACTCTTGGCCCAATGGAAAACCAAGCTTAGATAGACTTTCAATATAGCCAATCATCTTAAGGACATGAGGTCCTACTGGGCTTCCTTCAGCCAACTTACATTGGAATAGGGCTTTAGAGATATCAAACCTCTCTTGCCGTGCTTGCCCTTGATAAAGTTCTTTCAGGTGCTCGATCATATCATGAGCAACCATGTCCTCATGTTGCTTCTGAAGCTCAGGATTCATAGTGGCAAGCATAAGGCATCCAACATCTACCATGTCATCGAGATACTTCTTGTAAGCATCTTTATCAGCTTCTCGAGGCATTAATAGGTGGTTCATTAGGAAGTGGTTGTTCAATGACATACAATTTCCGTTCTTGTTTGAGGACTATCCTCAAGTTACTGAACCGACCAAGAAAATTCAAACCATTCAATTTGTCCTTCTCAAGGACCGATCGCAATGATAGTGTGCTAGTATTTGCAGCCATAATATATCTACAACAATTAAATATGCGTGTGAGTAAATTTACCAAGTTTATATAAATCATTAAAAGACTATTAAATGATGATCCCACTATTTTATTTCAAAATTAATAACCCCATATATTAATTTCTAAAAACTTTCTCCAAAGTATTTCTAGTGGGTTAAGGACCCATATTTCACCTCCTCTTAAGTCACTTTGGCTTTACTCTCAAGACTATGGTTATTTAGGTAAGCAACCTTTGCTAATTACATCATATGTAACTCCTAATATTTGATGAACAACTCTTGTTCTAATCATCTTATGATTTATCCAATTTAATTGCCTCTAGGTTTCTAATCCTATTAGAGTAACCTAGTTAAGTCATTAACCAATTTTTAACCAAATAATATCACTTGTTTATTCTTCGCGTTTAACCAAGATAAATACTAGTACTTTGCTTTGGCATAACCTACATAGTATTGATCGAGGCCTTAACGAGGCAAAATTGGAAGGCCATGTTGACTTAATATTTTAATAGAGGATTTTATTAAGGATGTTCCATCTCACCAATCATGGTCTAATTTAGTCCATTTAGTCTTTTAATTGATCTCATCAATTAATTGGGTTTATTATTAAATTTTAATATATAAAATTGGCATGCTTTAAACATCCATAGCATCTCATACATGAATAAATAAAGCAATAAATAAATGCAATAGTTATAGCCCATATACTAAGGTGATTCAACCCAAGCCAATGGGAGAACCAAAAGGAAACCTAAAGGTGTAAGCGGTTTCATAAACTATCATTCTTCAATAGTTGTCCCAACTTCCTTCTCGTCTGCCCATAGCAACTTTTGCAAATTACAATATGCGTAAACTTCGCTTTACATACGAGGGAGTAAGATGAGAAGAGAAATACAAGAGAATAGTAGTAAGGCACGACACGCAGTCGTATTTATAAAATTACAACCTTTTATCAAATGGGTCATCGGCTATAACTATGCATTTCAAACACCGTGCATGTCAAAAATAGCATACATAATTCAATGTTCTTTTGTTAAGGTGAATTATAAAATATCCCTTCAACCTTATGTGGCCCATCAAGTTTATATATATTTCTTTTATTAACAAAATATACTATAATAAGAAAATGGGGTCTCGAGGCGGTCAGAGGAAGGGTCAAGGCCCGCGGCCGAGCAGATCCTCGATCCCCATCCTCAAAATATGAGAAGGGATTTTACGGTAGATTCGGGGGCGGGCGAGCCCCACAGATGGACCAGTGGTACAAATCGCATACCCAGTCAAATGAAACCTCACGATTTGATAACTTTTATCAACGGAATCGTGTTTTCGGATTTTAATCCTTGAGGTTCATATCGAACAACCCTTGTTCCACAAGCCGCTTAACCTCATCGAAACTCCGAAATTCCACCGTCGCAATATTACAGATTTGTTAATAATTAATGAATAACATAAGATCGAATAGGCCACAACACCATGATTAACATTTAATCAATTATCGAAAGGAACAGCTTATCGTGTTATGCTTAAACGATTTAAACAACCGAAAACGTAATAAAATAAAAGCATGCATCTCATACAATTGCATCACCCAAGTATTTAAACCCGAGTCCAGATCACACAAGTGGCTCGATACCATCGTTGGACGCAAGCACCCCAAGGCGCAATGAAATAAAATTAATCCGTGATCCAAACCATGAATCCATGTGAGGAACGAATCGGGTGAAATAAAGGTTTCAAATTACCAAAGTTTCAATCGAGTAGATAGCAACGCCTACGACAAGATATCGATCCACCGTCGAACCAAGCCACAACCTTTACGATGTCGGCCTCTACGTAATCCACCGGTTTGACTATGAACGCAGATATCTCCAAAACTAATTTTTTTTAGAGAGGTGTTTTGCTTGACTATGCTAGACCTTTTTTAAGCAAAATTCTTAGGTTTTTCTTCACTAATTACCCTTTTATAATCGGTATTAAATAAATATAATAATGTTTTAACCGAAAATTATAATTACATTAATTATACCCAAAAGTTATAATTACATTAATTATAACATGGATTTCGTAAACTATATTTATTTAAATTTATATAGGAACCAAATTCATATATTAATTCTCATTATGTGTACAACATCCTTGTACATATAATATATTCAATATTTGATTGCCAATTAAATTAATTCTTTAATTAATTTAATTCATGTGATAATCAAACACAATACCAACTATGTTTCATTCCGCTCATTTCAACCATAGGGTGTGACCACAGAGGTTCTTGTAACGTTAGTAGTAATACTAGAACGATTCTAATGTCACAAACAATGAGTGGCATCTAGCAATGCATCATTGCTACCTAAGATACAAGAAGTCATGATTCGACATAACTTTTGTGATAAACTTTTCATGCATTAATCCTTAAGTCCTTTATCTCCGAATAGATACAAGTCATGGAATAGTCACACTTGTATAGTCCATCCCATGTTTCTTGATATCTTGAGTAGACTATGATATACAAATTAGTATGACATCTCATGTCAACTTATTTGAGCATGGCCATGCATTTCTAGTCTCACTCAATCAAGTGGCCTAAGATATTACTCCCATTATGTGGAGGACTTATCCTATATTGATCAATAATATCCCTCTACATTGATTGTGATATATCCAACATCACCTTTATAGAACAACCATTCACGATTATACGCTTGATGTATCAAAATATCGACTCACGATGTTGGGATAATGATTATCTCAAGTCTAAGGATCATATACATATTAATCACTATGAGTAATGTTGTGACAATTACATAATAATCCAAGAAACATACTCATAGCGGTCATCAATATGTTGTTCTCTAACACACATATTCATGCATTGATTTTGACACTCCATATCAATGATAACTCTTTATCATCAATCAACTACATGTTAGTCTTAATGCATTATTGTTGTCCCGGTCAACAATAATACTTGACTAAGGATATTTTAAGAATAATCATATTATTCTCGGGACATTATTATAAAATGCTTTATTTGTACACACGTAAGGAAAAACTAAAATAATAATGACAACGCTTTATATTAATAAACATGGTAAATCAAGTATGTTATTACAACCATCTCATGATTGATCTTTGGGCATACTCTTACAGCGGCATACCACACGGCCTGGCACATGGGTGTGTATTGCCATTTGTAGGGCAAACGGGCTAGCCACACGGGCGTGTGTGTTGGCCGTGTGACCCAAGTCGAGAGTTACAGGTGGTCAAACACGGGTTGGGACACGTCCATGTGCTTCCACTTGAATGTCCACACCAAGTGTGTCCTCTATTTTGAGAAAATTTTCTAAGTATTCTAAGAATTTCCAAAGTTATCGGTTTAGTTTCGAACCACTTTTCAAGCATGTTTAGAGCCCCGTAGGCTCATATTAGGGACATCATGATTAAGTTTGAATAATAGTTCCATGAAATATGTAAATGTATGTGAAATGATTGTTTAATTGATTTATAATTTTGGTAATGCTCCGTAACCCTATTCTGACATTGAATACAGGTGAGGGGTGTTACATTTCCCATTCACTAACAACTTTAACATGATGAATAATTGATTGACCACTTTTGACCACAAACATCTAAGTTCAAGATGTTACAAAGTATTTAGTATTAAGGGTCTCACCAGTAGGGATCCATTAATAAATTATATAGGTAATTTGATTATCCAACAAAATATAAATAGTCTTTTATGGGATTGTTTGATGTAATGTCCATTCATGCATAAGAATATTTAGGTCACTTAGGACTTTTTTGCTTGCAACGTTCGAGCCTAGGGCGTATGGAGTTCAAAACAAGAAGCATCAAGAGGGTTACAAACATGAAAATAGTTTGGAACATCGTATCAATCCTTATTCTTCCGTCTTAGTGACCCTTACCCACTCACCGCCTTATTTCTCCTTCTCTCACTTTCCTTGTTTCTCCATATAGGAAATCATAGCATGACATGGTAACCACGGCTAGCCTATGAGTCTCTGTGCACTAATGAATGAGTTTGTCTTATTCTTGTGACTTTGTCACTTTTCTTCTTCAGTTTATCTCACTCACGAGTGCTTTTTGCATTTCAAGAACTTTTTCAACTTGTATTTCTTTTCTTAATTTTTCTTTTGTTTTGCACAGTCAAGCTAACATATAGTTCCCATATCACACCAATGTTTCCTATTTCACTATGTTTTTACAAACTTTGCCTTGATGTATCTACTTAACCCTTAATATGTATGGCGGACATCCGTAGTCGTGCAAAGCAAGACCAAAGAAAAAAAGGAAAATACAAATTAATGTTTCAGGCTTAGGGTTTGTAATGAGGTTCATCAAGAAGTGTCAATAGGCTCAAAAATTGGTACTAAAGGTAAAATAAAAATAGGTTAGCTTTTTTGCTCTAGGTGGTTTTCAAACAATGCCTTAGGTCATCCCTTAATATCTCAATATGTGCAAATTTAATCAACCAAACAAACTCAAATTAAACCATTCATCATTCATACTAGCATGCTCATTTCCTTGTATTTTCTATATCAATTGTTACATTTGATTGCTTAATCCCTATTTATAGTGTAACATATAGAACTTAGTAATCTAATAGTTAAAAGTTTAAAATCACATATCATCATGCCAAATTTATTTGTAAAGACAAGCAACCTATGTACATGCTCCTAACTAATCACTTGTATTTCTACAAGCTTAAAAGACACAAAAAATCAAAGGAAAATGTAAACATTTAAAAAAAAAATGTTCTATGTTAGCCCTCACACTTTAGCTGACGCATTGTCCTCAATGTGTAGCCCATAAAAAAGATAAGGAAAGAAGTTATCCGACGAGTCACGGTTGTTCCAACTGTTAAAGGTGGGTGCTTCCTCCTTTGATCATGTAAAGCTCAAATTGTTGTGTCTCCTTTGAGTTGGGTTCCTACATAGAAAATTTAAACAAGACGTAACATAATTAAGGGCCTACTATTAATTCTATTCCTACAAAGTTAAATTAAAATTGTCTAAAATTAATAGAAGTCTTTAAAAAAAAATAGAAATGTTTAATATCCCTCCTCAAAGTCTATCTCCTCACGTCCATCATCCTTTTCATCCTCTTCTTCCTATTCGCTTTCATGTACCTCCTTTTCTTTTTCAAGATTTGTTGGACCAAACATGTCAGGTGTATATTTGGGAACCCAAATGTTATTTTGCCTAGTAAATTCTTGAAAAATTTGCCTCGACTCTTGCATCCATTGTGTCATCCAATCTAGATTTGGATGACTACTCTTATCAACATCTTGTTGAGCGCATGATGAAGTTGGTGTAGCTGTCGCTTCTTGTTTTTGTGTGTTCCAGTCTTTGATTTGTTTGGCCCACAACTCTGTGTACTACTAGAACAAGGTGTCTTCGATAATACTTCAGAAAGGTTTTAGCGACTATGTTGTGGATGTTATGGGTACACCCTACCTTCTTGCATAAGGCCATCACTAAGTGGGGAAAGAAAACTCATCTTCTAGCCACTAATACATCTCTTCATGTTCTAGTGGATCCATCTTCCAATACATACTTGGCTTTTCTACAAAATAGCGTAGAGTAAAATATCTCGAAAGGTATTAACGTTAGATACAGTTAAAGTACGGACAATTCGTGTACATACAAATTGGATCCACATTTTAGCCTCTGGAAACATAATAGCTTGATGAATAGATGTTCGGATATTGGTACTCGGGCAATATTTCCATTTACCCCTTCCTTCAATTACAAAGTTTATAATATTATCTATTTCTATGTCTCAAAAATACTCTAAGCTAGTTTCATCAATGAAATCATTTTCATAGTATGGATCATTATAGAAGTCATAAATAATTTGAGGGGCTACTCGTACTTCCTTCCCTCGCACAGGTACCATCTCCTACATATGGCCTTCAGTGTTTCTAGACTCTTTATCCCATAAATATGCATAAAAAACCTTAAACAATAGGGACCATAGCACTATCTTTTGGGATCGTTCAAAAATGTTCCCACTTATGGAATCTAACCAAAGTCCATATTTCCTTACAAAAAAATCATGGACGGATCAGATCCCCTATTTTGTATAATGGTATTTCCTTAAAGTTCAACAAAATATTTTTTAGTATTCGATTTTTAAAAATTAGAGGGGTTTGGAACCGATGAAGATTCTAGTTCATTAGTTCTTCTAACTTTTCTAGAAGGTATGTTTAGTTCTCTAACTAATGAAATTTCAAGCAAGTGAGTTCAATGGAAGAGTAAAAGTTGAGTTAGTGTTAAACGTTGGATTCCTTGTGATGCTTGTTTCTTCTTCGTTCCTTGAGATGTTTCCTTATTTTCTTCACTAAATAAGACTAAAAAATGAAATTTCTCCAAGCAAAACTAAAAAGAAAAAAAAAGAATAATGAATTTTAAGGTTTAAGGAGTTTGGAAGGTTTTGGGGAATTAGATGATAAAGAGATGTTAAAGTAAAGGTGAAATATGGTTTTAGGTTATAAAATAGGTGTTTTGATGGTTAAAAATCAGGTAAAGTGGGGTTTAAGGCATTGGGTTTTACAAATGGGTCGGGTCAACCCTTTAAAAGTTGCAACGATATCGTGACACAGGGGTTCCGCGTCGTGACTTACCTGCTAGTTTACCTTTGTCATGAGCCATTCCACCTCTGCCCGCTTATCTCTTTCCTGAAACATGTTTATTCATTCTGTTTGCATAAAAAAAGTATATCCCTTGACTTGGGAATGTTAGAAACAAGTAATTGTTTGCACTATGCCCCTAACTTCCTTATACTTTCCTTGCTTAGTGGATGATCACATTTGAAGATTTTAGTCTCACTATTGATTTTCATGATTAATTTGTTTTTTCTAAATCAATAGTTGGCCTAGAATTGGCTAGAAAAGGTCTAACTAATAAGATCCATACCTCTCAATCTTCTTCGAAATATAGAATCACAAAATCTGCTAACTTGACTAACACATTTTCCAATACACCTTTCGGATGTACTAAAGACCAGTCAGCCAACTATATTTTTATCTGAGTAGTTTTGAGATCCGTTAACCCGAGTTTTTAAAAAATGGATAGAGGCATTAAATTAATACTAGCTTCTAAGTCACATAGAGCTCTATTAAAATGAATGATCCCTATATCTGTGGGAATAGTAAAACTTCTCCTTTCAAATTTTGGGGAACCTGTCTTGAAATAATAACACTATAGGAAGCGCTTAGATTAACTTGTTTACCTACCTTAATTTTCCTACGTCTAGACATAATTTCCTTTAAGAATTTGGTGTATGTAGGAACTTTCTCAATTAACTTGAACAAGTTTAGAAAACTTATAAACTTGTCTTAATCCCGCTTTTGTTTTTCTTCTAGCCTTGAAGGGAATGAGATATTTACAATGATAGAATCTTTAGTTATCTCTTTTTCTAGCTCAACTACCGGTGCAACTTCTTCTGCTGACTCTGGTTCATTTCCAGTCTTTAGGGATTTCTCTTCAGGGTCATTCGTATTCTCCATATTTACCTCCAAACTAGGCTTTTCTAGGCTATTCAGTACTTTTCCTGATCGGAGCGCTATTGCTTTCACGTGCTCCTTACCTTCCCTCTAAGGATTATTTTTTGTATTGCTGGGAATACCTGTGTCAATTTGTCTTTTGATGTCACTCATCATGATCATCAATTGGCTCATTTGATCCTTAGGTTTAGTCCATGTTCTTGATAAGTTGGTGCACTTAAACTAAACCTACTTTATGTAACACCCCTCACCCGTATTCAATGACGAAATAGGGTTCCGAAGCTTTACTTGAACATATCACACATTTAAACATTCATTTCACATACTTTTTCATATTTCATGCAACTATCATTCAAAAACTATCATAATGTCCCTAATACAAGCTTACGATGCTCAAAACATGCATTCATGGTGGTTTGGGACTAAACCAATAACTTTATAAACTTTTTCCAAAAATAGGGGACACACGCCCCTGTGGCCCGACCATGTGTCTCACACGGCCAAAGACATGCCTGTGTCACACAGTCGTGTGGACATTCAAATGCAAGCACATGGTAGTGTCCTAGCCCATTTCGACCCCTGTAACTTTCGACTTGGGTCACATGGCCAACATACACACTGTGCCCTAAAATGGCCATACGCACTGTGTGCTTGGCCGGGTCAAACCTATAGGGTATACTGACTTATGCCATACGGCCAAGTCACACGCCCGTGTGTGAGGCCGTGAGGAGCATACTATCTTGGTTTCTAATTCAACACTAAGGGATACACGGCCTTGTGTCACACACGGATGAGACACACGCCCATGTCTCTGCCCATTTGGACAAAAACAGGCTATTTACCATGCTAATTTGCCACCCAAATTTGCATATATCCACACCAACCCAATTGGCACACCAACAAGGCATAAATAGGTATTTAACATCAACTCCAAGTAAGTATAATTCACCATTTGAATACCAACAATTAACATGCTCATATTACCATGTTTTGCCAATTCAAATCATACCAATTTCACATTCACAAAACATCTATATACACTATTTCAGCCAAGCATTTTACCTTGCCTAAAACCATAAGCATACAACATCAATTTCAAACCATTAGATACCTTAAATGCTAAACTTCCTCAAGCCATTCACACGCAATATGACCACATCACCAAGGAGCATTATCACACATATATATATACAACACCATATTTGCCATAATAAGCCAACTCTCATGGCTATACACAAAATCAAACTTTAAACATTTACAAGCCAACTCAAATGGCTAAATTTATAAGCAATACATATACCAAAATTGCCCAAAGTTCCTATACATGCCATATGACCCAAAACATAATTTCAAAAGTACGAAGTGATAGTTAGATAGTGTGACGTAGTCTCCACGATCTCTAAATTCGAGCTAGCTTTGACGTCATTATAAAACACAGTAAAATAATCAAAGTAAGCTTTATACTTAGTAAAATCGTATGAAATAAACTCAATGAAATCATAAATACACAATTCAACAATTCTAATAGATCCATATGTAGCTCATATTATCTAACAAACCTTTCACATCTTTAAAATCATAAGATTATATGCAAACTTCTCAGTTTCTTCAATTCAAAGCTTATATGGTCCATGTACATACCTGTATCATCTCGTATCAATCTCATGCTCAACCACATCTTTCATTTACTTATTAAACCATTCAAAATACTATCAGATACTCAGGAAACTCGCACCTAATGCGATACATAGCCAATGCTATCTCAATATCATATCACATATATGCTCACTCTTGAGCTATCAACTGCCTCGCTTCACACAAGTCGCTTGTCAAGATGTAGCAACACGATCTCTGGTCACACAAGTCGTCAAGCAACCGCACACACGCTGGTATACTCACCATTGGTAGGACATATAAGACCAGCACCCGGAGCACATAATCACAATAAGCCCTAATGACATGTCATTCGTATCCTAATCTATTCCTAAGGTTCAACTGGGATTTCCAATGCCAAATCGTTGTCAAATCATTGTTGAACATGTCCGTAGTCTTGTATTCACAGTTTATACAATATCAAAGCATTTAAAATACATTTATAACGAAACTTATTACATATGAACTTACCTCATATGTAAAAATGACGACACGAGTCAACTATTTCGAAACCTTATTCTTTCCCCGATCTAAGTCTGTATTTTGCCTTTCTTGATCTATATGTAATCAAAATTAACTTATTTAATTCTCTCTCTATTCAATTTATTCCAAAATTCACATTAAGGCACTTTTACACATTTACCCCTAATGTTTTACATTTTTACAATTTAGCCCTTATTTCATAAAAACATAAATTCATGCAATTCAACCACAACCCATGCTAGCTAAATTACAATTAGGTCCCTAACAGCCCATATTTTTCATTTATTTCACATTTTAACCACAAAGTTTCCATATTTCACAATTTAATCCCTAATTTGCATTTTCACTAAAAATCACTTAACAAAACTTGTATAACTATCATCAAACAATCATAATCTATCATTAAACATCAAAATACCCATGTATTCATCAATGGTAACATCTAAAATCTTTAATAATTTTGCAAAATAGTTTCTGGGCTAGATAGACTAAGCTGTAACGATCTCAAAAACATAAAAATCATTAAAAACGGGACAAAAACAAACTTACAATTAAACCATGAAGTGGCCGAACCTAAGGAAGCTCCGATGGATTTTTTTCTTTCTTATTTTCGATGGAGAAAGATGAATTAGAAGATGACTCCTTTAATTTCTTTTTGTTTTATTTTACTAATTAACATAATTACTAATTTAACCTTTCTTTAAACATTAAAATTTACATAAGTGATGTCCATATTTGTCCACTTACTTTAATAATGGTATAATTATAACATAAGGACCTCCACTTTTTAATTTTATAGCTATTAAACACCTTTAGCTTATAGAACATAAGTTTTACATTTTACGCGATTTAGTCCTTTTTATCAAATTGAGCACTCAAACAATAAAATTTCTTAACAAGTTTTTCACACAATCATACTATCATGTTGTAGACCTTAAAATAATAATAAAATAAATATTTTGACTTTAGATTTGTGGTCCCAAACCACTGTTCTGATTTGACTAAAAATGAGTTGTTACACTTTACATCTATTCTCATTGACTGCATTCTCCCTTGATTTTATCCAGACGCTGACCACATGTGGTATGGTCACTTGGGTTGACCCTATCCTAAGGTTTCTGTGAATAAAGATGTCGATATCTAGTATTTTTAGCTTGATTTAAACTATTACCTCCTCATTAGTTTCCTCCCCATCTCAAATTCGAGTGATCTCTCGAGCTAGGATTATAGATATTTGAATACGGATTTCCACCCCTACTTCTGATATAGTTCATGTCCTCAGTAGGATTATTATTGTAGTGGAAGAGTGGTTTTCCTTTTCCACACATAGACGGTTTATTAACAAATTCGATAAGGTTAATTCTATCCACTAACTGTTAATACGTATCATCTTCCTGGATCACTTTTACCATGTTGGTTTTCTTAACATATATAAACCGTTCAATAGGCCACTCATAGGAGTTTAATGCCATATTTTGAATTATTTCGTACGCATCCTCATATATCATATTTCATATGTGCTCCTCCTACTGCTTCTTCTAGTCCTGATCTTGCATTCGTATCCAACCCATTATAAAATACCTACAATTGCATTCAATCAGGGAATCCGTGGTGCAGACATTTTTGAATCAATGTTTTGAAATGTTCTCATACCTTATGAAAACTTTCTCCTTCCATCTGTCTAAAGACAGTAATCTCTCTTCTTAGTTGAACTGTTTTACTAATAGGGAAGAACTTTTGTAAGAACTTTTCAGCAAGATCATTCCATGTCGTGATAGGCCTTAGTGCCTGTGTGAAATACCCCAAACCCGACCCACAAGCCCTGACCATATCTGGTGTGCTTCTAGAGAAAAACTATTCAAAAATGATTTGGACTTTGCCAAATTCTTGTGTGTTTTTGAAGAACCATTGATTTGGGTTGGGTTCAAAATTAAAAACGGTGTTGATTAGGTGTCGAAACATTTAATGTTTATATTTAAGAAAAGTTGACTTTAACTTTAAATTAATAAAATCGTATCATACTAAAATAATTAAAATGTATGCATAAATAGTTTCATTCTAGTGGCCTTATTACATCAAAACAATTCCGAAATAAATCCAAAACTTGAAAGTTTAAAACTAATAAAATGTAACAATCTCGAATTGAGCATGGCCACCATTGAGCTCCTGCCGACCGGTCTATTACTGAGTGTCCCCGGAAAAAAATAATCTCACAACGGGGTGAGTCAAGCAGACTCAGTGTAACAACCATCACAAGTCTAAAACAATTTAGGCATGTCAAATCATACATAATAAACATATATAATCAATGATGCAAACCCGAACCCAAACCTAGATAACCATCCGCTACACATCACCAAGACCAACCATCACACCGTGGGGACTACTAAGTCGACCCTCCATCCGCTACACATCATCGAAGGCGTTCGCAGCATTTACTTGCACATCGCCTTTATAATTTCATGGCATAGCCACCGATAATATTTTGTGACATAAGTCACCACATTCGATTCGTGACATAAGTCACCACATTCGATATTGTGGTATAAAACCACCAAATCACTTCCTTTTATAATCACCCATGTGCTCCATGTCATACAAATCATGCAAAGATTATGCCACATTCTTTATTTCACATTCTTACCAATATTCACATATGTGTCATAATGTATTCGTAACATTGTTAACATAGTTTTAGAGAATAACGTACTGAATATGCCGTACCATTGGATGGTACCTTAAGACATATCTTTCACATTCTTATTAACACATATATTAAATTAAATCAGAATCTATTAAGATTCGATGTGGGTTACACACATGGTATTAACGCTTTCACTAAATCCCAAAAATCTACCAAAACCGATTGCACTCCTTCCTAATACCCATAGTTAAAATCGGTTAGGCATTAATACTAAAATATGGCCTATGGCCGAATGTTACATGCACTTACCTTGTGAATCTTAGATCCCAAAATTAATCCTTAAACCGTCGACTACAAGAGAAATCTCGGAATCACCTTCATGGTTTCGGCCAAAGAACATAGAGGATTAGAGTCTTAATTTTCGATGGTCAGAGAAAGAAAAGAACAAGAGTTTGATCAAGAGATCCTTACCAAATAGAATGATCAAAATTGTAACATCCTGATAATTAGGGGTTATGCATCTTTACTTAATTGAATGTTATTGCATGCCTAATTATGATTGAGTGTGTTTTGGAAGTTTATTTTTGAACTTCATTATGAAAGTGATTGCTTAGTGAAATATTAATTTTTAATAATTAAGATGGAGCTAAGCAAGATAGGCTTTAAGAAATAATGACAAGAAGTTTTAAGCATAAGATGAGTAATTGGCAAGGTGGTTAGGACGCATGGATGAATACTTGAGGGGAGAGGTTCGAATCCCCTAGCTAGCAAATGGGAGGATTTTGTTTTATTTTTGTTGTTTCCTTCCCTATAGTGTCGGCCAAGACTATTCTAGAAGGGATGGTCATCTTTTCTATTTTTGGTGAGTAGACCATGTGAAAAAGGTAAGCTAAAAGTTATGGCAAGGAATCAAGAAAGGATGGTAAGAAAGGGGGACAAAAGGCTTGAAGTAAGGACAATGTTATGGAAGCTTTTTCATGGTCATTTGACCATGAACCTAGTCGACTTTAGGGGCTAAGGGAGAAGGATTAATTGTGTTAGGAAACATAGGATTAATGGGGAAGAAATGTGGAGGAAAAAGGGGGATTATGTTGGCTTAGCTTGGCCGAAATTTTGCTTAGCCATTAGGGGGTGATAGTTGGCCAAATTCTAACATTTGTGTATCTTTCTCATTTTTTCCAAAAGCTCTCTTCCTAGCCGAATTTTGTTGATGATTTTAGGTAAAAGTTTTACCTTGTTTTAACTTTCGTTTTTGACCATTTTGTTAAAGTACCTATTCTCTCAAATTCTTGTCCTCTTTAGTCAAAAGCATCAAAAGTTTGGAAAAACATTTCTTCTTTTCTTTTCCTCATTCAAAAATACCAAAGATCATAAACCTATTTTCTTCACTTTTCCTCTTGGTGAATGCACCTAAGTCCCTAAACCTATCTCTTTTCTTTTGGAAATCATCATCTTTTCTTCTTTTCTCTTTCTTTCTCCTTCCATTTTCATTTTCTTTCTTCTTTCTCTCAACCAAACCATCATCTACCCTAAGCAAAACCACCATTCTTTTCCTCTCTTTGTCAACCGAATCATCTGCCATTTTGATTTCATTCCTTCTTTTCTTTTATTGAAAACCAAACCATTATAGCCAAAAATCACTATTTTTTTCTTCTCTTTTTGTGCAATTCAAATCTCAAATTCTCTTATTCTATATCATCAAGGCGAATCTTCAAGTGGGCAAGTAAGGCTTTTGTCAATTGTTTTCTTATCTCCTTTTATTATAACCGATTTAGAAACATAGTTCTCTTATTTTTTTTTTCTCTCTAGGTCAATCATTGGAAGAGATTTTAAGAATCTTTTGGAACCAACGTTTTAAGAAACCTTTCAAATCATCCAAGGTAAGAACATCACTTTTGGTTATATCAATCCTTTTAGATAGTTTATTAACTAACTTTATTTTAGGGGTGATTTTGAGACTAACAAGATAGGTTCGAAAAGAGCGATCTGAGTGTTTGGAAGAGAGGAGGCACTTGTTTTACCCTCGAACTTCAAACGAAGGGTCAGATCGGCGATAAGAGATTTTCCACCGGTTGTGGACCCTCTGCTAATAAAGATCGATTATTTGAAGTAGTGCATAAACCGAACCACTTTTCGTTGGTGGGTTATCGGGTTTTGATCCATCTAGCGGAGAAAACCACAAATAATGATTGTTCGAGAATCAGAGGTTAAGGATGTAGATCTCTCATCAATAGTATAGTTTTATTAGTAATGGTGTATACTAATCTAGTGTGATAATTAACTAGGTGTTGACGAGAGGGAAGGTATCGTTCTCACGGTCATAAGGTGTGTAACCTTACAATAAAATCTCATAGATCTATATTAAATGTGATTATATGAAAATATGTTTGATAATGATTGTGGATACCATTCAGTGGTATACGATATTCAGGTATGTTTACCCCAATATTTTGTTAATTTTGCTATATGCATAAATGTGAAATAAGTATGACTATATTATGATTTTGGGGTAAATGGTATGAAAATTGAATAATATGTATGTGCATGGGCATATGGATAAAATTGATAAAGGGGAAGTATTCTGGTGGTTTTACCACATAATCCGGTGACTTCGGTCACATATTTGAAATCCGGTGACTTTGGTCACATTTGTCTGGTGGCTTTGCCACAAAATTATAAGGGCGATGTGCATGTTGACTGCAGCAACTGCCTTCGATGGTGTACAGCAGATGGAGGGTCGATTTAGTAATCCTTACGGTGTGTTTGGTTGGTACGGGTGGTGTGTAGCGGATGGATATTTAGGTGGGCCGGGTTTGCATTTCATTATCTGTACATATCCATGTGATTTTAAATGATTATTATTTAATCTGCTATGAAAATGGGCTTTTGGGCTAAATATGAACTAAATGGGCCTATGGCCATATGTGTAATTAATGGGCTTTAAGGCTATGATCAAATGGGCTTTTTAATGTATGTGTTACACATTGAGTTTATAACTCACCCCTTTTGTGGGATAACTTTTCAGATGATTCGTAGTGCGATGGATCGGGTCAGCAAGGATTTCGAGGTGGCCAACGCTCAAACAAAGTATCTTGGAAATTTTCCTACTTAAACTTATTAAGTTAATTTTTACTTAGACTTTATTATGGGTTTTTGCTATTTTTATGTAATAAGGCCACTATGAACTGTTTTTAAATTTTTGTGTTTGGATTTATTTTTTATTTTATTCTGCCATGAACAATTTTAAATTAAATAACTAAATGGTTTTTGATAAATAATTTAAACTGTTTTGAAAACAAAATATATTTCCACAATATTAATAAATTTTCATTAAATTTGGTTTTCATTAACTTATTAATTTCTCTTAAAATAATGTTTTAAGAAGATGCGAATTTATTTTACAATTAAATTTCAACCCGATCTTTAAGTTAATCTATTTTATTCAAAATCATCAAGTTTTTCTTAAATAAGTGAGAGTTTGCTAAAGTTTTACTTGAGGAACATATCAAATCCGGTCAGGCTTTTTGGGCCGGGTTTGGGGTGTTTCAAAAACGTAATTGGCTCACCAACTCAAAGTGTCAACAAGAGGGAGGAAGTGTTTGAGTTTCGACTTTTAATGTATATGATCAAATCGGCTCAAGGGAAAAAGAATGGAGAAAAGGTTTCGGATTTTAAAGAAATTGGAGAGGGAGAGGCTAAAGAATTCGACATAAAGAATAAAGAGAATTAGGGTTTTTTTTTAAATGTCAGAATCAATGAGATATCCTCCCCTATTTATAGAAATTTCGGCACCTATTGTTCAAACTCGAAAACGCCCTTCCTGATAACTAAAAGTTAAGCTAAAAGAAAAGGGAAAATTCAGATCCATATATACTAAAATAAATAGATAAATAGAATAAACCTACACTCCCTAATCAACTCAAACTTATCACTAATCAAATTCCTTTATTATCTTCAAAATTTATCCTCATCAAAAGTCCTTTTATTTAGCCCAAAATTCAATTTGAATTTCATTCAAATAGCTTCCCGATCAGCACCATCTTTTGGAATTTTGGTCCAATTCAAACACTTTCCACGCCAAAGAAAAATTTCAAGCTATTAAGCACAAGGCAACTCGAACCCGAGACCTCCAAGCACAACCACATGCTACCGTACCACGCACTGTAACTATTCTTGTGATATATTCCGTTGTCAACTTCTTTTAAAGTATACTTTCCAATGAATCAATCATCCAAAGAAATCCAAAATATTAACCAACACCGGATTCGAACCTCCGCCCTTTTCACTATGAGGAACGCCCTTGCCATCGCGCCACCCGTTTCATTTGAGTCATAATTCCTTCCCAATTAATTATCAACCTTTATTGCATGCTCCAGGTTTACTTAAAAACCCAACATTTCGCAAGACAACACGACTAGAACCTTGTTCCCTCCTCGCTCCTAACGCCTTTGCCCTTTGGGCGAGCGTTTCCTTGTGTCATGAAACAGCCCAACAAATTATAAGGCCTAAACTCTAGCCTTTATACTAACATATGCAAAATATTTTTTTTTTGCCATACCCAAGACTTGAACCTTTGACCTCCGACTTATTGAGAACGCCCAAGCCACGGACCACCTACTTCTTTGTGATATCTTTTAACCCAACAATATTTTAAAAGCCTTATGACTACCACCAACCTCCCTAAAAAACAACATTTTTGCTAAAGCCCTAGATCGAGCCTAGGACTTTTCCAACACTACCAACCCTTCCTAAACCTCCTAAGAATTAAACTAAACATGAAATAATATTTTTTTAAAAGAAAATGTCCATTCAAACTTTTCATGATAAAATAATTTATTTCATTTGAATAATATTTTAAGAAAAATTAACTATTTAGATGTATTAGTGACATTATAAAAGTAGAGGGACAAACTACGTAAAAAAATAAAGCATATAAATCAAATCCCCAAATTTTAGCATAATCTAGGGTCAATTAAAATTGACCATTATCTTATTTTAGTATAAACCACATATTAATTTTTTTACGACAAAATCCATTCTCTCGACACACAAAACCCATTTATTCTAGGCCCAAATTCAGGATGTTACACTGTGAGTCTAACCGAGAATAGGCATTATAAATTAAAGAAAAAGGAAACAACTGAATATGGATAACGTCAAATTGACCTTGTTGTACTTAAAAGTATCACAAAGTTGGAGAAACCATTTTAAGTGCTGATTTGGACCTCTGTCATGGTACCCCTAAATTGTAGATTATTTTGGATTATCTGAATCATTGTCGGCTTGATATCAAAATTATTCACTGTGATAGCTGACCTAGCTATGCTCTATTGAACCATGTCCAAACTTGGTAATGCGTAGCCTCTTAAGGTTCTCTTGTTACGAGACATGTATTCATTCATGGGTAGCTGTGGTGCTGGTGGATCTCTTAAAATGTTATCGTTAGCGTCGCCAAACAACGAATTTTCACGTGGTATGTTACTTGTAGTAGGCAGTGGTGGATCTTGCATCTCTTGTTGCTGCCATTATTGTCAGTGATTTCTCTGAATTATTATTTTTGGATCTATGATCGCTACCACGTGTATTCCCCTACTATGAGTCATACAATAACCCAAAAAGAGAAGATTAGTAACAATAAATAAAATAAAATTGTGTCTATTTCCTAAAAATTTCCTAATTATTCTTTTTTAAAATGAAAAAATTAAAATCAAACTAGTGGTGTTGCCTCCCTGGCAACGACACCAACAACTTGACCACCTCTGGACGTATTAATGTCCAGAGTGTGAATACTGCAGTAAAAGAAATAAATATGCGATGTGGTATCCGCAAGTATACATGTTTAGTTGTAATATAGTTACAACGGAGTAGGTGAATACACCAAGGATTGTACTCAAGGGAGGCGAGTGCTCGATCAATTCTAACCTAAACACAAAAGATCTAATCAATTACTTTAACTATGTTATAGTACAAAAGTAAAATAAAATAAGTTTTTAGGGTTTTATAATAATAAAACAAAATAACATAAAGAAATAAAATTCAAGAGATCAAAAGATAGAATAAATCAAATATGATTAAGGGTGATTAGTTCGCTTTGATAATTCTCATCAACTATATCTTAGGGTTCCTTGTGAATTAACTAGTTGTTATCCCAGTAGGATCTTCCAATATTCCACTCGAATAATGAATCGACAAGAACAACTTATATTCCAGCCTTATAGTCCAGATCGGCTTGGGGTAAATGTGTTCACGGATAGGCCATACCAACTTTGGGTTAATTTCCACCTTCATGACTTCTTAGGGTTTTTAGGTCTAGGGTTTAAGTTCGTCATTTCCCTAACAGTTAATCCATTGAGTAACCCTTCAAAATAGTTAATATATTATACATTCACTCGCTAATCCCTTATAGATGGATTAGTTCCTCGTGGCTTTCATAAACAATATAGAATTGATGTAAAAAGAGAACATGATGAATGGATTTAGGTGTAAAGTTTTAAAAAATGCCTGATTTATGTTAAAGATGAAAATGAAACCATAGAGTTTGATGATCTCCACAAATCAGATCTTTTAAGATAAAATAAGAACAAACTAAACTAAAATTAATAGTGAAATTCATGCTAAGTAATTGGTGTCTTTGACATGTGACAAAAGAGCCTACTTATAGATCTCAAGTGGATGTCATCCTTAACCCTAGGTTAGCTGACGTTCTCAAGCTTTAAGTTTGACTGTATGGACCAGAATTCCCCCTAGCTTGTGTTTTATTCCATCCAGAGTCGATGTTGCGACACACTAGGACCTGTGTCATGACTTATCAGTTAGTGTACTCCTCCTAGGATATCTTTAAGGGTATGTCACAACACCACTAGTTGGTGTCCTAACATCGAAGGCAATCTCATGAATTCTTCATTCTACTTCCTTGTGAGATTGAGCATGTAACACCCCAAACCCGGCCTAGAAGTTAGGCCCGAGTCCGGCATGTCACAATGAAGTGTTTTTGCAAAAATCTTAATTTCATTAAAAAACCCTTCAAAAGAAAAGTTAAGTAAAATCCAGTTTGCTTTCTAAACGAGGTGTATCCAAAAACCCTTTCCTTGTTACTATCTAAAAAGAATTTCCTTTGATAGCGGAAGCTCGTTCTTAAAACACAATTATTTTCAAAAACCTGAAATATGCTTAAAAGAAATAAATCCAAGTTTCATTTCAAAATTTTAATGCATAGTGGAAGTAATGGAATAATAACTAGAGGGAAAACCTTATTACAATCTAAAATAAAATAACTAAAATAAATCACTTAAAATCTAGAATTTAGATATTAAGGAAAACAGTCTAATCGTCTTGCTAGTTGGTCCTCTAAGTCCTCATCTATCGAACCGCCATCGTGGATCACTTGAGAAAAAAAAAGAGGGAGTGAGTTTTGAAAATCGAGTAATACGACCCTCATCAAACAAATAGCATACATATCATATTGTTAACATAATAATATCATACATGCAATGTTTGTGCAAACCTCCCCAAATAATCCATCCAGTACACTTCGCTCCGTCAACCAAACACTTCGTGGGGATTTCTAAATCGACCCACCCATCCGATACACTTCAAGGGTAGCCCGATTCACAGATTACCTAACATTGCAAAGAAAGCTACTAATCATGTAATATGCTTAAAAGCCATCGGTGGATCCATCGTCGTCAAGCAACCATGCGTTCTCATATACTTCCTCCGCTCCATAATTCCCACCCATATGCATCCTAAATGAAATATCATATGAATGCAAAGACGTATACAAGTAACATCCATAAAGTTTACGTTCAACACATAGGGGTATTTTAGTCATTTAACAAATTAAAGGTATTTCGATAATTTTTAACTATAACATCTCGATTTAGGGCCTAGTCAGAATAGTGGTGCGAGACCACAAATCTGAGGTATATGTATGAGTTTTGAGGTTTATGCCATGTTTGCATGTTAGTGTGATAGCTTTGCGATTGAATTGTCCAAAAGGACTAAATTACAAAAGTCGCAAAATGTGATATTCTAAAAGCTATTTGTGTGAAATAGCTTTGGATTACCAATTAGAGGTCCTTAAATAGTAATTTCCCAAATTCTAATTTTGGACAAAATTGGGCATGAATGGGTTAAAATTTGAAAGTTTGACAAAAGGGCATATTGGTCATTTGTCAATTAAATGATTAAAAAGCAGAAAAGATGATAGAATTTCATTCATCTTCTTCTCCAAGCTTTTGAAAATTGAGAGAAGCCATTGCTAGGGCTCTTCAACTTTTCAATCTAGCTAGTAAGTCTATTCTAGCTCCGTTTATGATATTCTTTGTATTTTTGAAGTCCTAGTAGCATGAGTAAGTTATTTTTAGCTATATGTTGAGCTAAGATGGATGTTCAAAAATGTACCCATGTATGACATGCATGTATTTTGATGTTTTATGGAAGAATATGAAAGCTTGATGTAGTAGAAACATCTTTTGCTAAGTGAATTCCATGAAAAATGTAAGTAGGAACTTGTTTGTGAAAGTTTTGAGATTGGTCATACATGTGTGATTTAGAGAGATTTGATGATTGATTTAGCTGAAAAAATTGTTCAGCTAAACATGAAAGACTAGAAATTTGAATGAAAATCACTTTACGAGCCTTGGGCCAAAAGTGTAAATATGAGAAAGTTTAGGGGCAAAATGGTAATTTTGCTAAAGTATGAGATAATGGTCAATTTAGTCAATGTGTGTATTGAATGAGTTGATTTATCATTATAGATCAAGAAATACGAAGCCCGAATCAAAATTGAGGCAAAAGCAAGGTGGTGGACTAAATTGCATATCTTTATACTTTTGAGTGCCAAGGTAAGTTTATGCATAAATAATGCATTCATACTTACAATTTGTTGATGTTATCTAGTGTATAGCATGATTTAGAATGATTGAGAACCGATGTGGTTCAAGTGGAATGAATGTAGTAGATATTGTGAATGGATGAATGGATTACAAGTAGATATGTAAATGTGTAGTGATAATGCTTGATGGTAGGCTAAGTGCGATACCACCTTAATACTTAACATTGATGGGAAGTGTACGATACCATAGTTAAGTATATTATTTAGTGGGCTATTTGTGAAACCACCATGAATACCTTTCTTGGTAGGCTAAGTGTGATACTACCCTATAAATTGTTTGAGGTGGGCTAAGTGCAAAATCACTGAGAAATTAGCTGTGTGGATGTATTATTAAGAATAATGATGTGTTGTATATTGAGTAAATGTGATATTAAGTGCAGGGGTGCATGTCAATGATTATGAGTATGTGACTCATGATGTTTTAGAAATGTGGTAAGGGCTAGAAAGAGTAAGCATAATTGTGGATGTGAATTTATTTGGTAGTATAATACTAATTGTTGTTTAGTTTATACTATAATGCTTAAATTGTTTATGTAAAAACTTACTAAGCTCAAGGCTTACTCATTTTCTTTTACCTTGTCTTATAGAGAAGAGGTTGAATCAAGATAGTGGATTAATGGAAGATCGCCCACACTATCGCCTTTACTCAATACAGAGACTTGATGTTTTGTATATGGCATGTATAAAGGCTAGAGAAGTTAGTAAATTTTTTTGTAAATGGCAAAGATGTGTTGGCCTTTAGATAGATAATCTATTTTGTATAATGTCATAGTTGTTGGCAATTTTATTAATATGAAAAGATATAGTTATCCATGTGAGTTTGTGTTTCAATATGAGTTGATTATAGATGAATTAGATGAGTGCATGTTGTGTATGATTAGGGAGTGAGAAGAACTTGGCAAATAGCTTTGTTCTTATCCATGTGGATAGGCACACAAGCATGTGTCTAGGCCATGTGTGACACATGGCCAGCCCACGGGCATGTGCATTTGTTGTGTCTCTTTGACAGATTCGAGCAACATAGGCGACGGGCTAGCCACATGGGCGTGTGTCTAAACTTCAGGCCGTGTGGTGTAGTCAATGTTCACCATGGATAGTGAACACGGCGTTTGCCCTAGCCGTGGGGCATTGACAGTATGCTTGGGTTTTCATACTCGGGTTGAGGACATTGGCATGGGTGACCTCCATGGACGTCTCACCTTACACTGGCGTGTAGTCCATGTTTAGGTGGAAAAATTTTAAAATGGTAGAAGTTTCCGATAAGGTCTCAAGAACTCTCGTGTATTTGTGTGATATCTTGTAAGTTAAGAATGAGGTTGTTGAGGTGACTTAAGTAAGTAGTGACAATGAGCCTAAGTGGCGATCATATGGTTTTAATCTGTTAATACCTTGGGCCTAATTTTGGCGGGAATTACGGGTAAGGGTGTTACATTTAGTGGTATCAGAGCTATGGTTTAGTTTATTCTAGGACTACCGTAATGGGTGTAAGAGTCTAGCTATACATGCCATAAGCGTATAATGATAGTTTGGTGGCTTCTGATGATTTTAAACTTATTTTATATTGTGTATGGATCTCGATCAATCGGCTGTTGATGACGCAACTAGTAGTACGTCGGCTCCCGCGCAAGGGATCGCGCCTGTGCAAAGTGAACCTAATATTGGGGTCAAAGAGATGAGGCTCGGGAAGCCTTTCTCCAGATGATGAGTAACTGGTACTCGGAGTATGTTTGAGCAAACCCTAATGCCCAACCTCCTCCACCTCCTCCTATACCTCATCCAGTTCCAGTGGCTCCTTATGGTATAAAAGTAGTGAGAGTAACGAAGCCCCCGATGGATAAGATTAGGAAACACGGGCCGAGGAGTTTAGAGCTAAGGTAGATGATGACCCTGAGAGGGTAGAGTTTTGGTTGGAGAACTCGATGAGGGTGTTTGATGAACTCTCATGTATACCTAAAGAGAACTTGATGTGTGGCATACAAGTGGTGGAAGACATTGAGATCGGTAGTCCCGAGAGAGGGGGTGACGTAGGGCTTCTTTTTGGAAGAGTTTCAGAAGAAGTATATAAGCCAGAGATTTATCGATCGAAAAAGGAAGGTGTAACACCCCAAACCTGGCCTAGACATTACGACTGGATCTGGCATGTCACATAAAGGGTTGTTTAAAAACTGCGTGTTCGTTTAAAGTGTTCGTTTTCTTTTTGAAAACTTTGAGCTTTGTTGTTTATGAAATTCGAATTTGCTTTTATGGTTTTATTGTAAAAATGTTATTATTATTTCCAAAAATTTTGTTTATAGCAGAAATTAGATTCAATTGAATTGCGATATGTGGTATTCTAGAAACCGCTTACTAACCTTTTTTAAGAAAACCCAACTTCTAAACATTTAGTAATTTAATAATAGCCAAATGAAAGTTTAAAAGAAAATTTAAAGTTTAATGGCCTTTTACAAAATATTAACCCAAATTAAAATAAATCTCAAAATAAAGCAAAATGAAAATTCACTAAAGTTTGGGAGTAGTACTCTAATGTATGGCCACCACAAAGTCCTCTGCAGACTCAAATACTCAATGCTGGGGATCACCGACAAGGTTAAAGCAGAGGGGTGAGTTACGAGAACTCCATGTGTAATCCCCTAATCAATCATTAACTGGGCCCGAGCCCATACAAAAGTAGATTGGGCTGAAGCCTATACAGAATCAGATTGAGCCGAAGCTCTATTCGGTAACCTGGGCCTTAGCCCTATAAACATGGTAATGCAAGCATAAAATGTCCCCAACCTAGTAATCCATCCGCTACACACCCCCATACCAGCCCAACACACCTGTGGGGACCAAGTCAACCCACCCAGCCAAAACACGCCAATATTGCAGACGAGCTGCTAATTACAGAATTTGTGGCAAAGCCACTAGAATAATAGAATATACGTGGCATATCTACCAGACAGAATGTGGCAGAGCCACCAGAATACACTTCCTACGATCATCAATATCCCAAACCCATGCGTCATGTATGCAAAGCACATATCAAAATGATGTATGAAATAAATTACCGTCATGAACAGTTAAATAGAATACACACAATCATACTAATTAACCCCTAAGTGTATAACGGTAATTTACACAACAAGGGTATTTCAGTAATTTACCCACTAAGGGTATTTCAGTAATTTACCCACTAAGGGTATTTCAGTAAATTACCCTCTAGGGGTATTTTGGTAATTTTTCATTTAACAGCCTCTCCGAAGGTCTACTGTCGCCTCGAGCGACCTAGAACCCCTTTTTGGGTCTCTACAAAACTATTGGGCCTAAAACCCATTTTAAGCCCAAACAGGCCCACACGCTCGTGTGGCCCAAAATGCATGGTTCTGGTTTCAAATTTGTAGTTTTCGCATTCGAACCTATCGTTTGATAGCTTTCCAACAATTTTGCCCGAGTGGGTTGGATAGCCCATTGGGCCCACTTGGCCCACTTTAGCTTGATTAGGCCCGTTACAGTATCTGTTTCGCGAGAGTGCTTGTGACACTCTCGATGACCTACCGCCATTATTCACGTTTTGATTTACCACTATGAGCGTTCACACGCTCGAGTGGTCATAGATGTCAGTTTTTTGACTTTTGACTTTTGATCGATTCGCACAACACCACGTGCAATCATTCAGAGGGCTGTGAGATTACACACCTAATTATGAGTTGTGCTATCCACCGATTCCAACACCTATAGTGATAGTTGATAACAGGTTAGTAACCAATTGATAAACGTAACGAGAACACTTACTAAACTAACTCCTCTTACCGCGATGCGATCTCCATCAGTGTACCCAGTCCTTGGCCTTATCCCTTGACTACGAAAATCAAGACCCTAACGTAGTTTTGATGAATAAAAGCGTGTTAAACAACATCCAAAATTTGGCCCCCACAGAGTATAAGAGAGACCGAATTCTTACCCAAGCAGTCACGAGAGTCTTTACTAGAACAACATAAGAATGCTTTTAAATTTCCTTACCCTTACCAGAGTACCACCAATTGACAATTGCTACCCAAAGAGTTTCGGGCCTCACCAAACAGAACACAAGTGACTTGAGTTGGAGGAGAGTGAATAGATCCGGCCTAACAATCAAGAGTTAAGCCTGAGTGAAAAGGCTTAATAGAGAAAAGCAGAGAACGTAAAGAAAACAAAGGGAATCGAAAGTGTTGCCTTACCACCAGGGAAAACCGAATAGGAGGGAAAGATTCTACAGCAAAGGGGTAGCAAATAAAGATGGAGCGCGGAGAAGAAGATGAAAGAAAGAGACTTAACTTCTCTGAACACTTACTACAAAAAGATGTAGAAGATAAGATATGTATTCAACTATGAGGGAAAGACGAGGAAAGGAATGAAATGATTCGGCCAACAAATGAAAAAAAGAGAATAAGGGGACTAAGGTTTCGACAGAAGAAAGAAAGATTGGGAAAATGACCCGAAATGTTGTAGTCGAAAATGCCAAAAACACAACTCCCAGGAAAGAGAGCTTTGAAAAGAAAACGGCACACTCCCATACACAAAGCTTATTATGCTACTCCCAACTCACTTACTCAGCCAAAACTCCCTTTCCTAAACCCCCACCTTCGGCCACTTCTTTCCACACTTTGAATCCCATGATTCACTTCTCATTTCACTCCCCAACATCCTCTCTATCACCCATTCAAATCATTTGACCAAGTCACCAACCTCCAAGGCAGAGTTCTGACTGAACTCTACTTCTTCCATCCAGCTAACACAAAAATAGAAGCCTTGATTTGCCAACTGTGGAATTCGAACCTCTAACCTCCTTGCACTTCCCTTAATGCAACACCACCTTGCCATATGCTCCACTTGTGTCTCCAAACATGTGCAACTAAAGATAAGTCTATAGCCAAAGTCTAATTCCATTTAAAAAGGTAATCTAAAAGAAATGCAAGTGCCAAGACTTGAACCATAGACTCCCTTGCTTCCCTGTGGTGTCACTTCCTTGCCTGCCACTTTGCCACTACACCACAAGCTCTTTGGTGACAGTTCTCTCCATATTTTATTCTTAAAGCCTACCTACTAACTCCTAGGGTTTTACTCACCTAAAACCAAAATTTTCCACAAGCCCAAGTTTGATCCCGAGACTTCATAGAAGCCTCCTAACCTCCCAAAGTCACTCACCTAATAGGCCCAACTTGAGTTAGGGCCGCTCTCTTGCTCTCAAAATTTTTTTAAACGCTACCACGCCCAAGGCCCAATGGGCCTAATTCTACTAGGCCCAAATTTAGGCGCTACAAATTCACCCAAAAAGAAATTTTGTCCTCAAAATTTCCAACTATCTAATAGTCATTTAACACAGACTACCACACTCTACTGTCATAGGCACTCTCATTCCAATAGCACTAATACACTTCTAACCAAATCTCGAACCCCTTCACATAACGAAATATCTAACCACAGAAGCAAATAGATGTTTATCGCACATACATAAAATTTTCTACGTTCAAACACCACATCCAACCAAAACATACCCAACTCAATAGTGATGAAGCAATCCCGAGCCTTATGCTCCTTAGACCAGCATATCAAGCATGCTTTTAACCTCCTCCAACATTCACCCAGATGATGCCTTTTGCAATATTCACAAGCCGAAAAGTTTGGACGTGCCTTAACATGCTTCACCGATCAAGATTACGACCCTAAAAAATCGTGATCTCTTTTCTTCTTACAGTCCATATACCCAACTCGAAGTGTTTCACCAAGTTTTTTAACCTCCTTCAATACCTCCATAACTAGTTGAGTCAGCACATCAGCTCTAGCTCGATCATGAGGCCCCCTCTCAGTTACTGGTGATGCTGGTGCCTCCCTTTCGGGTATATGCCCTGAGGCTAAGGATCTAGCCCTAGCACCTCGGCCTTTACCGCGACCATGTGTACCTCATCCACGTCCTTTGGTACTCATCTCGATGTCACGCGTTAATCTAATTAAGAGCGTTATGCATCAGCTTAGTGTTAACAGATGTTTTATGAAAGAACAGTAGTATTAATAGTTTTCGTAGATTGAGTTTCCTACTATTTCAGTCTCTATAGTCTTAATTCCTATAGCTAATAGTTTCAGTGTACTACCACTAACTCTAGTGGTTTTCTTCCTACAGTCATTTCATCAAAGAACTAGATAAAATAAGGGAACTTACGGATTTGGTGCCGGAGACTCAGGGTGCCATACACCTAATAAATATATATTTTTCTAAACCAAATTTCAAACAAATTTTGAAAAACATTTCGAACTCATTCCATAGCTGATTTTTGCAACTGGACTCTGATACCATAAACTGTAACACCCCAAACTCGGCCTGGACATTACGACCGGATCTGGCATGTCACATAAAAGGTTGTTTAAAAATTGCGTGTTCGTTCAAAGAGTTTGTTTTCTTTTTGAAAGCTTTGAGCTTTTTTGTTTGTGAAATTTGAATTTTCTTTATGGTTTTATTGTAAAAACATTATTATTATTTCCAAAAATTTTGTTTATAGTAGAAATTAGATTCAGTGAATTGCGGATATGTGATATTCTGGAAACTGTTTACCAACCTTTTTTAAGAAAACCCAACTTCTAAACATTTAGTAATTTAATAATAGCCGAAATGAAAGTTTAAAATAAAACTTAAAGTGTAATGTCCTTTTTACAAAATATTAACACAAATTAAAAATAATTCTCAAAATAAAGCAAAATGAAAATTCACTGAAGTTTGGGAGTAGTACTCTAATGTATGGCCACCACAGAGTCCTCCGCAGCTCCAAATCCTCAATGCTGGTGATCACCTGCAAGGTTAAAGCAGAGGGGTGAGTTATGAGAACTCAGTGTGTAATCCCCTAATCAGTCATCAACTAGGCTTGAGCCCATCTGAGCAGACGGGCCAAAGCCCATCTGAGCAGTGATCGAGCCAAGCCCTATTTGGTAACAATCTAGGACATAGGCTTATAAACATGGTAATACAAGCAATAAATCCCCCAACCTAGTAATTCATCCGCTACACACCCCCGTACCAGCCCAACACACCTGTGGGGACCAAGTCAACCCACCCTGCCAAAACACACCATTATTGCAGACGAGCTGCTAATTATAGAATTTGTGGCAAAGCCACTAGAATAACAGTATATACGTGGCATATCCACCAGACAGAATGTGGTAGAGCCACCAAAATACACTTCCTCCGATCATCAATACCTCAACCCCATGTAAAATGTCATGTATGCAAAGCACATATCGAAATGTTGTATGAAATTAATTACCATCATGAATAGTTAAATAGAGCACACACAATCGTACTAATTAACCCCTAAGGGTATAACAATAATTTACCCAACAAGGGTATTTCAGTAATTTACCCACCAAGGGTATTTTAGTGATTTACCTACCAAGGGTATTTCAGTAATTTACCCAATAGGGGTATTTTGGTAATTTTGCATTTAACGTCCTCTCTGGAGGCCTACTGTCACCTCGAACGACTTAGGACCCTTTTTGGGTCTATACGGAACTATTAGGCCTAAAACTCATTTCAAGACCAAACAGGCCCACACGGTCGTGTGGCCCAAAATGCATGGTTCTGGTTTTAGATTTACAATTTTCATATTCGAGCCTATTGCTTGATAGTTTTCCAATAATTTTGCCCTAGTGGACCGGATAGCCCATTGGCCCATTTGGCTCGCTTTAGCTCGATTAGGCCCGTTACAGCCTCAATTTTATGGGAGTGCTTGTGACACTCTCGATGACCTACCGTTATTATTCACATTTTGATTTATCACTATGAGCGTTCACACGCTCGAGTGGTCACAAATGTCAATTTTTTGGATTTTTGGCTTTTGGTCGATTCCCACAACACCACGTGCAATCATTCAGAGGGCTGTGAGATTACACACCTGATTATGAGTTGTGCTATCCACTGTTTCCAACAACTATAGTGATAGTTGATAACATGTTAGTCACCACTTGATAAACGTAACTAGAACACTTACTAAACTAACTCCTCTTCTTCACGATGCGATCTCCTTCAAGGTACCCATCCTTGGCCTTATCCCTTGACTACGAAAATCAAGACCCTAACGTAGTTTTGATGAGCGGAAGTGTGTTAATCAACATCCAACATTCGGCCCCCACAGAGTAAAAGAGAGACTGAATTCTTACCCAAGCAATCACGAGAGTCTTTACTAGAACAACATAAGAATGCTTTTGAATTTCCTTACCCTTACCAGAATACCACCAATCGGTAATTGCTACCCAAAGAGTTTCGATCCTCACCAAATAGAACACAAGTGACTTGAGTTGGAGAAGAGTGAATAGATTCGGCCTAACAATCAAGAGTTAAGCCTGAGTGAAACGGCTTTATAGAGAAAAGTAGAGAAAGTAAAGAAAATAAAGGGAAACGAAAGTGTTGCCTTGCCACCAGAGAAAATCAAATAGGAGGGAAAGATTCGATAGTAAAGTGGTAACAAATAAAGATGGAACGTGGAGAAGAAGATGAAAGAAAGATACTTAACTTCATTGAACGCCTACCACAAAAATAAGTAGAAGAGAGGATATGTATTCGGCTATGAGGGAAAGACGAGGAAAGGAGATGAGAGGAAAAGAAAGAAATGATTTGGCCAACAAATGAAAAAAAGAGAATAAGGGGATTGAGGTTTCGGCAGAAGAAAGAAAGATTGGGAAAATGACCCGAAATGATATAGTTGAAAATGCCAAAGACACAACTCCCAGGAAAGAGAGCTTTGAAAAGAAAATGGCACTCTCCTATACACAAAGCCGATTATACTACTCCCAACTCACTTACTCAGCTGAAACTCCCTTTCCTAGACCCCCACTTTCGGCCACCTTTTTCCACACTTTGAATCCCATGTTTCACTCCTCATTTTGCTCCCCAACATCCTCTCCATCACCCATTCAAATCATTTGAACAAGTCACCAACCTCTAAGGTAGAGTTCTGACTGAACTCTACTTCTTCCATCTAGCTCACTCAAAAATAGAAGCCTTGATTTGCCAACTGTGGGATTCGAACCTCCAACCTCATTGCACTTCCCTTAATGCCACTCCACCTTGCCATATGCTCCACTTGTGTCTTCAAACATGTGCAACTAAAGATAAGTCAATAGCCAAAGTCTAATTCCATTTAAAAAGGTAATCTAAAAGAAATGCAAGTGCCAAGACTTGAACCTTAGACCCCCTTGCTTCCTTGTGGCATCACTTCCTTACCTCCCATGTGGCTCCACTTTGCCACTACACCACAAGCTCTTTTGTGACATTCCTCTCCATATTTTATTCTTAATGCCTACCTACTAACTCTCAGGGTTTTATTCACCTAAAACCAAATTTTTCGTCAAGCCCAATTTTGATCCGATGACTTCATAGAAGCCCTCTAACCCCTTAAAATCACTCACCTAATAGGCCTAACTTGTGTTAGGGCCATTATCTTATTCTCAAAAGTTTTTTAAACAGTCCGACACCAAGGCCCAATAGGCCCAATTCTACTAGTCCCAAATTTGGGGCGTTACAGAAGGAATTCCTTGAGTTGAAGCGAGGAAGAATGTTAGTAGCAGAATTTGAATGTGAGTTTGTTAGGCTTAGAAAATACGCTCAAGAATGTGTGTCGACGGAGATCGTCTTATGTAAAAGGTTTGAAGATGGACTGAACAAGGATATCAAACTCCTAGTTGGTATTCTGGAATTGAAAGAGTTCGCAATGCTAGTTGATAGGGCAAGTAAGGCCGAAGAACTAAGTAAGGAAAAGAGGAGGGTGGTGAATGATGCTCGAGATGCGATAAAATAGCCAATGGGCAAATCACACCAAGCTCAATCGAAAAGATCCAATGAGGTGAATCCTCGGATCACTACATCAGTGGGATATTCACCTCGAGATCAAGGCAACACTCGTTCGGGTTCAAGAGTCCAAGCCACCTCGATGGAAAGTGTGGGCAATCCGAAGAACAAATCGGAGTGTTCAAGTTGTGGTAGATATCACACTAAAGAGAGTTGGGGTAACGGTCAAAACTGTTATAACTGTGGTTCCCTCGACCATTTTATCCAAAATTTCCTCGAGAGGGATGACAAGGAAGAGAAGCAAGAGATAAGATCTAGCAATGTACCTGCGAGGGGTAGGCCACCAAAGAACCCGTGAGGGGGAACTAGTGGTAGACGTGCATCACGAGATTCTACTGTGAGACTAGAAGGTCGGGCACCTGTAAGGACATATGCCACTCGCACTCGCGAAGAAGCATCCTCCCCAAATGTAATAACGAGTACTTTTTCTCTCTATGACACTTTTATTATTGCTTTAATTGACCCAAGGTCTACTCTTCCTATATTTGCATGAGACTGGCATCTAGTTTGTGTATGACTGTTGAGTCTATGGACATTGTGGTTAAGGTGTCAAACCCGTTAGGTAAGCATGTGTTAGTGGACAAGGTGTGTAAGAATTGTCCTTTGATGTTTGAGAGTCATTGTCTTCCGACAAACCTAATGTTGTTTTCGTTTGATGAGTTTGATTTAATCTTTGGTCTTAGTGAACTGTGGTAGTAAGTTTATCGAGCTAAAATGTGAAGGTGTAGATGTTATTCGAGTTGAATCAGGTGGATCGGATAGTCTACCAGTGATGATTTCCTCTTTAGTGGCAGAGAAATGCTTGAGAAAGAGATATGAGTCATATCTCGCATTTGTATTGAATACTCAAGAGTTTGAGGTAAAGATTGAATCGGTGCTGGTGGTATGTGAGTATCTAGATGTATTCCCGAAAGATTTACCCGGATTACCTCCAGTGAGAGAGATCGAGTTTGGGATTGAGTTAATTCCAGGAACGGCACCTATTTCAATTGCTCCGTATAGGATGACACCTGCAGAGTTGAAAGAACTGAAGGTTCAGTTGCAAAAGTTAACGGATAAAGGTTTGTGAGACTGAGCTACTCATCGTGGGGTGCTCCGGTATTATTTGTGAAGAAGAAAGAGGGTCTATGAGGTTGTGCATAGACTATAGGCAACTCAATAAAGTGACGGTGAAGAATAAGTATCCTTTACCAAGGATTGATGATCTTTTTGATCAACTAAAGGTAGCTTCAGTGTTCTCTAAGATAGACCTAAGGTCTGGTTAGTATCAACTGAGAGTGAAAGAGCAAGATGTGTTGAAAACTACATTTTGAATAAGGTATGGCCATTATGAGTTTCTGGTCATGCCGTTTGGTTTAATGAATGCACCTGCGATTTTTATGGATCTGATGAACAGTGT
The DNA here is from genome assembly GCA_025506655.1 of Gossypium rotundifolium. NCBI lineage: Eukaryota > Viridiplantae > Streptophyta > Magnoliopsida > Malvales > Malvaceae > Gossypium > Gossypium rotundifolium. The sequence continues at coordinate 116,487,396 of CP106731.1, read as the reverse complement.
CTTTAGAACGTATGTAGACAAGTTTGTTGTTGTCTTCATTAAAGACATATTGATCTAATCTCGAGATGAGAACGATCATGAAGAACATTTGAAAATTGTCTTGCAAACTTTAAGAGATACGCCATTGTATGCTAAGTTTAGCAAAAGTGAGTTTTGGCTCCGAGAGGTCAGATTCCAGATTCCTAGGACACATCGTGTCGGGTGATGGCATTAGAGTTGACCCGAGTAAGATTTTGGCTACTGTGGATTGGAAACAACTGAGGAACATATCAGAAGTTAGAAGCTTTTTGGGTTTAGCGAGATATTACAAATGTTTTGTAAAAGGATTGTCTGTGATTGCTACCCCAATGACGAAACTATTACATAAGGATGTAAAGTTTGATTGGACTGAGACATGTCAACAGAGTTTTAAGAGGTTGAAAACATTGTTGACTGAGGCTCCGATTTTGGTTCAACCAGAATCGGGAAAAGAGTTCATGGTTTATAGTGATGCGTCATTTAATGGTCTTGGTTACGTGTTGATGCAAGAGGGTAAGGTAGTCGCTTACGCCTCGAGGCAGTTAAAACCGCACGAGAAGAATTATCCGAATCACGATTTGGAGTTTTGCTGCGATTGTTTTCGCGTTAAAGATTTTGCATACTTGTATGGGGAAAAGTATCGAATCTTTAGGGGTCACAAAATTTTGAAGTATTTGATGGATCAGAAGGATCTGAATTTGAGATAGAGGCGGTGGCTCAAGTTATTGAAAGACTACGAGTTAGTCATTGATTATCACTCGGGAAAAGCTAATGTGGTTGCAGATGCCCTAAGTAAGAAATCCTTATATGCTTTAAAAGACATAAGCACGAGTCTGGAATTGTCTGATGATGGGACTATATTGGCTGAGTTGAGAGTTAGGCCACTATTTGTTTAACAGATAAGTGAGGCTTGGAGAAATGATAGTGAGATGTAAGCTAAGAGAACCAAGTGCGGATCAGGAAGTGATTATGATTTTCGAGTGGACTCGAACTGTTGTTTGATGTATCATGATAGAATCTGTAAACCCAAAGATGATGAGTTGATTCGACAAGTCTTGCATGAGGCATATAGTGGTTATTGGTCAATCCACTTGGGCAGTATAAAAATGTACAATGATTTGAGAAAGTTTTATTGGTGGCCGAGTATGAAAAGAGACATTTCAGAGTTTGTGGCAAAATGCCTGATTTATCAACAGGTAAAAGCTGAGCATCAAGTGCCTTCTGGGTTGCTTCAGCAAGTGATGGTTCCCGAATGGAAATGGGATCGGGTTACCCTGGATTTTGTGACGGGGTTACTGATGACTCCGAAAAATAAAGATGTTGTGTGGGTTGTTGTGGATAGATTGAAGAAGTCGACTCACTTTATTCCAGTATGTGTTGATTATTCACTGGATAAGTTAGCTAAATTGTATGTTGCAGAGATAGTGAGATTGCATGGTGTGCCTATGTCTATAATATCGGGTAGAGATCTGAGGTTTACTTTGAGGTTTTGGAAGAAGTTACAAGAAGCCATAGGTACGAGGCTAAATTTTAGCACTGCATTCCATCTGCAAACTGATGGTCAGCCTGAAAAGTGATTCAAGTCCTTGAAGATATGCTTCGATGCTGTGTGTTAGAATTCGAATGTAGTTGGGAGAGATATCTACCTTTGGTCAAATTTTCTTACAACAATAGTTATCAGTCGAGTATAAGGATGGCTCCGTATGAGGCCTTGTATGGTCGTAAGTGTCAGACTCCTTTATATTGGACCGAGCTTAGTGAGAAGCGAATCCATGGGGTCGATCTAGTGAAAGAAATTGAAGAGAAAGTGAAAGTGATCCGTGATGGTTTGAAAACTGCTTCGGACCGACAGAAGTTGTATACGGATTTAAAAAGAAAAGAAATTGAGTTTGATATGGATGATAAAGGGTTTGTGAAAGTATCTCCATGGAAGAAGATCATGAGATTTGGACGAAAAGGGAAATTGAGTCCAAGATTTATAGGGCCGTATGAAATTACAGATAGAATTGGACTAGTGGCTTACCATTTGGCCTTGCTGATGGAATTAGAAAAGATTCATAATGTGTTCCATGTGTCGATGTTGAGAATAAATCACTCCGATCCTTCACATGTGATTTCTTCAGTGAAAATTGAGATAAGATCAAATATGTCTTATGAAGAGGAGCCGATTAAGATCTTGGCTCGAGAAGTGAAACAGTTGAGAAATAAGAACATAGCCCTAGTGAAAGTGTTATGGCAAAAACACGGTATGGAAGAGGCTACGTGGGAAATAGAAGAAGCTATGAGAGAGCAACATCCAAACCTCTTTACTAGTAAGATTTTCAGGGGCAAAAATCTCTAAAGAGGGAGAGAGTTGTAACATCCCGATTTAGGGCCTAGTCAAAATAGTGGTGCGAGACCACAAATTTGAGGTATATGTATGAGTTTTGAGGTTTAATCCATGTTTGCATGTTAGTGTGAAAGTTTCAGGAAGCAGTTTTGTTAAATTGCGGTTGAATTGTCCAAAAGGACTGAATTGCAAAAGTTACAAAATGTGATATTCTAAAAGCTATTTGTGTTAAATAGCTTTGGATTACCAAATAGAGGTCCTTAAATAGTAATTTTCCCAAATTTTAATTTTTGGACAAAATTGGCATGAATGGGTTAAAATTTGAAAGTTTGACAAAAGGGCATTTTGTCATTTGTCAATTAAATGATTAAAAGGGAAAAGATGATAGAATTTCATCCATCTTCTTCTCCAAGTCAAAAATTGAGAGAAGCCATTGTTAGGGCTCTTCAACTTTTCAAGCTAGCTAGTAAGTGTATTCCATTGCTTATGATATTCTTCAGATTTTTGAAGTCCTATTAGCATGAGTAAGCTATTTTTAGCTAGATGTTGAGCTAAGATGGATGTTCAAAAATGTACCCATGTATGACATGCATGTATTTTGATGTTTTATGGAAGAATATGAAAGCTTGAGGTAGTAGAAACATTTTTTGCTAAGTGATTTCCATGGAAAATGCAAGTAGGGACTTGTTTGTGAAAGTTTTGAGTTTGGTCATACATGTGTGATTTAGAGAGTTTTGATGATTGTTTTAGTTAAATAAATGGTTCAGCTAAGCATGAAAGACTATATAGTTTAATGAAAATCACTTTACGTGCCTTGGGCCAAAAGTGTAATTATGAGAAAGTTTAAGGGCAAAATGGTAATTTTGCTAAAGTATGAGATAATGGTCAATTTAGTCAATGTGTGTATTTAATGAGTTGATTTATCATTATAGATCAAGAAAGAAAAAGCCCGGATCAAAACCGAGGCAAGAGCAAGGTGGTGGACTAAATTGCACATCTCTATAGTTTTGAGTGCCAAGGTAAGTTTATGCGTAAATAATGCATTCATACTTACAATTTGTTGATGCTAGCTAGTGTATAGCATGATTGAGAATGATTGAGAACCGATTTGGTTCAAGTGGAATGAATGTAGTAGATATTATGAATGGATGAATGGATTACAAGTAGATATGTGAATGTGTAGTGATAATGCTTGATGGTGGGCTAAGTGCGATACCACCTTAATACTTAACAATGATGGGATGTGTGCGATACCATAGTTAAATACATTATTTAGTGGTCTATGTGTGAAACCACCATGAATACCTTTGTTGGTAGGCTAAGTGCGATACTACCCTATAAATTGATTGAGGTGGGCTAAGTGCAAAATCACCGAGAAATTAGCTGTGTGGATGTATTATTAAGAATAATGATGTGTTGTATATTGAGTAAATGTGATATTGAGTGCAGGGGTGCATGTCAATTATTATGAGTATGTGACTCATGATGTGTTAGAAATGTGGTAAGGGATAGAAAGAGTAAGCATAATTGTGGATGTGAATTTATTTGGTAGTATAATGCTAATTGTTGTTTAGTTTATACTAGAATGCTTAAATTGTTTATGTGTAAACTTACTAAGCTCAAGGCTTACTCCTTTTCTTTTCCCTTGTCTTATAGAGAAAGAAGGTTGAATCAAGATACGTGGATTAGTCGGAAGATCGCCCACACTATCAGCTTACTCTAGTACAGTAGACTTGATGTTTTGTATATGGCATGTATAGAGGCTAGACAAGTTAGTAAATTTTGTTGTAAATAGCTAATATGTGTTGGACTTTAGATGGATAATCTATTTTGTATAATGCCATAGTTGTTGGCAATTTTATTATATGAAAAGATGTAGTTATCCATGTGAGTTTGTGTTTCAATATGAGTTGATTATAGATGAATTAGATGAGTGCATGTTGTGTATCATTCGGGAGTGAGAAGAACTTGGCAAATAGCTTTGTTCTTGTCCATGTGGATAGGCACATGGACATGTGTCTAGGCCATGTGTGACACACAGCCAGCCCACGGGCGTGTGCATTGGCCGTGTCTCTGATAGATTCGAGCAATATATGCCACGGGCTAGCCACATGGGCGTGTGTCTAGATTTTAGGCCGTGTGGTTTAGTCAATGTTCACCATGGGTGGTAAGCACAGGCGTGTGCCCTAGCCGTGGGGCATTGGCAATATGCTTGGGTTTTCATGCACTAGTTGAGGACATAGGCGTGGGTGACTGAAACACCCCACACCCGACCCATGAGCCTGGACCGGATCTGGTATGTTCCTCGATGTAACCCGGTTCAAAAATTCTTTTGTTACTTTGAAAACTGTGTTTTGAAGATAGTTTGTTTGTGGGTTAGGCTCGAGTTGAAAACAAGTTTATTTATATACCAAAAATCCATTTATTTCAGGTGACAAAATATTTAAGCTTATTTTAAATTAAATGGACTTGTTCTTTAAATACCCTAAAATCGTAACTTAGTAATTGAAACAAAAATAAAACCATCACTATGGCCTTATTACATAAATCAAAACCCAAAATAAAATTATACAGTACTTAAATAAAATAAAATGTCCATATTAAATAATTATTTAAGCTGAGCATGGCCACCACAAGTCCTGCCGTCCCGGTCCATCATTATTCATCACCTGAAACGTGTGCCCACAACGGGGTGAGTCGATAGACTCAATGTGTAACCAACACCAAAATATAATAGAATTAGGCATACCATACACATCATGTTCAAATAATAATTCAAGATAATGATGCAAACCCGAACCCAAACCTATATGCCATCCGCTACACTCCACCCGTACCAACCTGCACACCGTGGGGACTACTAAGTCAACCCTCTATCCGCTACACACCATCGAAGGCAGTCGCTGCAGTCGACGTGCTCATCGCCCACATAAAATTCGTGGCATAGCCACCAGATAATTGTGTCATGAGACACCACATTCAGATAATGTAACCGGTTACCACATTCGGATATTGTGACCAAGTCACCACATTCACTTTGTGAGACCAAGTCATCACATTCACTTAGTGAGACCAAGTCATCACATTCACTTAGTGAGACCAAGTCACCACATTCACTTCCCTTTCTCAAATAACCCAATGCCCCATATTATTCATATCATGCATATCATACTTAATTTCACATTCATGTCACTTTTCACATGTTAAGTATAACATATTTCGTAATCCTAGTAGGAGTAGGAAAACGTACCTGAGTACTTTGTACCATAACATGGTACTTTAGCCACATTCTTACACTTTCATATTAGCATATATATCAAATTTAAGCCATAAATCTATTAAGATTAGTGCGGGTACACACCGATTCACTTAGCAAATTCATTTGAAATCCAGAAGAATCCCGATCTCTGTTTCTAGATCTTGCTTCCTATATTCGCCAACATTAAAGGTTTAATGAGAAACTCATTCAGCCATAAAACCAAATCCTAGTTGGATTTGGTGCCCTAAAACTCACCTTAATGCCGATTTTCTTAACACTCAAATCCTGAAAACTTTGTTTTTCTTCGCCTGGTATTTGGCCAACCCTAAATCTCAACATAGGTTAGTTTTCGGCTTTTTAATAATTAAAGAACAGATCTAAGTATTCATACAAGCCTTGGCCGAATGCTTTTAGGTGCTTACCTTGTGGATTTTAAATCCCAAATTTCACCGAATAACTAGGGAATATGCGGCCTATGGTGTACCTTCGGGAAAAGAACTTCTCCTTCCTTGTAGTCGACACTTAGTAATTCCCAAAAGATCTCTTCAAGGTTTCGGCAACAATATATAGAGGATATTAGGATCTTAATTTCGACAGACTTAAAAGAAATAGAATGAGAATCGAACCTAATATTGCCCTTACTTGAAGAATTCGATGGAACTCTTGCTTGAATCCCTTAGTAGTATTCGGCTATGGCCCTTATGTGTAACACAAGGTTTCAGCTTTTATAACAATAAAGGAATCGGCTAGGGCTTCGCTTACTTTTAGTTTTTTTTTTTATTGTGCTTATAATAAAAGAAAAAAAAAAGAAGAGAATTATGGCAGAGAGAATTTGGCTAAGGAGAGAAGAAAAGAATGGTGCTATTTGCTAGAGAATTTCGGCAGAGGTTTCCTTGAAGAGAAAATAATGAATGAAGAATGGCCCTTATTTTCCCTCTATTACGGAAATTCCTAGGCTAGAGTCCCCTACTTGGCCACCACTCTTCCTATGTGATAATTATCACTTTTATCAAAAGATTTAATCCAACAATTATCTCCTAATTAGCCGAAATTCTAAAGGAAATAAGACTCCTCCTTTTAGAGCCCACATGCCAGTCCACCTCTCGCTCTTGTAGCAAAATAAAATTTCTTTTATTTGCTTCCTAAGTGACTCGATCCTGGCCCAATTACACTTGCATGTGGCGCCATTTCTCGAGGCCCTAAGTGGCATCTTGTGCCACTTTTCCAAGCCCGTTGTGTGTCAAATTTCACATACTTTTTTCTCTTAAGGCCACCTTGCCTTAATTTCCTCTTTTAAACTTTAAAACTCGACATTTCTAGGTCATTTCTAAGTTTCCAAAAATTTTGTTCTACTCTTTAAACATAGGTTTCCAAAATGGTAACTTTCCTATTTTACTTAGGTTTCCAAAATGGTCACTTTCCTATTTTACTTAGGTTTCCAAAATGTTAACTTTCCTCTTTTTAACGTAACATTTCCATACATTACCAGTTACCAAAATATTCAAAATTTATTCATAACACATCAAACATGTCATTTCGTACAATTAAGCCAAAAATGCATAGGCCCTTTTCAGGATGTTACAGTTCTACCCCCTTAAAATAATTTCGTCCCTGAAATTTCCTAGCTAAAATAATTGAGGGTATTATTGTCGCATTGCCTCCTCTGGTTCCCACGAAGCTTCCACCGATCCATGGTTGCGCCATAACACTTTTACTAGAGGAACCAACTTCCTCCGTAGCACTTTCACGTCACGTTCCAAAATTTGGATCGGCTCTTCCTCGTAGGTTAAGTCTGGCCTTAGCTCCACTTCTTCAATTGGTACCATGTGAGAGGGATCCGATCGGTAGCGACGTAGCATGGTTACATGGAATACGCCGTGCATCTGCTGTAACTCTGGTGGCAACTCTAGCTGGTATGCCACTGGTCCTACTCGCTTTAGTACTTGATAGGGCCCTATAAACCTTAGGCTTAACTTCCCTTTCCGACCAAACCTCATCACCTTCTTCCATGGCGAGACTTTCAGAAACACTTAGTCTCCCACTTCAAACTCTATTTCCTTCCGCTTGAGGTCGGCGTAAGACTTCTGCCTATCAGAGGCTTCCTCTAACCGTGCTCAGATTATCTCAACCTTCTCTTCAATTTCTGCCACCATCTCTGGTCCTAAAACTCGACGTTCTTCTAACTCAGTCCAACAAGTAGGAGTACGACACTTCCGAATCGCATACAATGCTTCATATGGTGCCATTCAATACTTGCTCGATAGTTGTTGTTGTACGTAAACTCGGCCAGAGGCAAATACTCTTCCCAACTTTCTCTCAAATCCATCACACATCCTCTCAACATATCCTCCAACACTTGTATTACTCGTCAGATCGCCTGCCCGATTTGTGGATGAAAAGCCATAGTGAAGTCCAACTTAGTGCCTAAAGCTTGATGAAGTGCCCTCGAAAATCGAGACATGAACCTTGGGTCTCTATCTGAAATAATTGACACTGACATTCCTTGTAGTCTCACGATTTCTACCACATATAACTTGGCTAACTTCTGAAGGGAATAATCCACTCTTACTGGGATGAAATGTACGGACTTAGTCAAACGGTCTACTATTACCCATACCGAGTCCTTCTTAGTAGGCGTAAGGGGAAGCCCACTAACGAAGTCCATGGTAATTCTTTCCCACTTCCACTGTGGAATCTGGATTGGCTGAAGCAATTCGGATGGAACTTGGTGTTCAGCCTTAACTTGCTGACACGTCAGGCATTTTCCCACAAATTTTGTAACTTCCCGTTTAAGATCAGGCCACCAAAATTATTCTCTTAAATCTCTGTACAACTTAATGCCTCCGAGATGCATAGCATAAGGGCTACTATGCGCTTCCCGAAGAATCCTCTGTCTTAATTCCTTTGTCCCTCGACATACATACTTTTCCTTTGTAGCACAATACTCCTTCATCATTAACCTCATAGTCTTCTAACTCTCCGTTCTGTGCTTTTTGTAACTTAACACTTAAATCTTCATCAACCAACTGTCCCTCTTTCACCTCCTTCAACCACGTTGGCTTGACTTGCAATTCAGCCAACAGGCTTCCATCCTTATACAAACTTAAATGGGCAAACATTGCCCTTAGGTCCGACACAACCTTCCGACTTAGGGCATCCGCTACAACATTCGCCTTGCCCGGGTGATATTCTATCGAACAGTCATAGTCCTTCAGTAATTCCACCCACCTTCGTTGCCTCAAGTTTAACTCCTTCTGAGTCAACAGGTACTTGAGACTCTTGTGGTCTGTGTAAATCGTCGACTTTTCGCCATAAAGGTAGTGTCTCCACACCTTAAGAGCGAAGACCACTGCTGCCAATTCCAAGTCATGGGTTGGGTAGTTCACCTCATGCGGCCTTAACTGCCGAGACGCATAAGCGACTACTTTTCCATCTTGCATTAGAACACATTCTAATCCCGTATGTGAAGCGTCACAGTACACCACAAAATCCTTTCCCGCCTCAGGCTGAATCAATACTGGAGCTTCCATCAATACTTAAGTTTTTCAAAACTCTCCTGTTGCTTATCCGTCCATACAAAGGGTACTTCCTTTCTCAACAACTTTGTTAATGGCGCGACTATTAACGAAAATCCTTCCACGAACCTTCTGTAATAGCCTACCAATCCTAAGAAATGTCAAATCTCCGCCACCGACTTAGGTGGTTTCCAATCCATCACAGCTTCGATTTTCTTAGGATCCACCCTTATTCCCTCGGCAGACACCACGTGTCCTAAGAAAGTAACTTCCCTAAGCCAAAAATTCACACTTGCTAAATTTGGCATAAAGCTTCTTCTCCCTCAATACTTGTAACACAATCCAGAGATGCTCCTCATGCTCCTCTTCAGACTTAGAGTATACCAAAATATCGTCGATGAACACTACGACGAACCTATCTAAGTAGGGTTGAAACACCCGGTTCATCATATCCATGAATGCGGCTGGGGTGTTTGTCAACCCGAACGGCATTACCACAAACTCAAAATGGCCGTATCTTGTCCTAAAAGCTGTCTTATGGATATCCACCTCATTCACTTTCAACTGGTGATATCCGACCTTAAGTCGATCTTTAAGAACACTCGCTCCCTTAAGTCGATCGAACAAGTCATCAATTCTAGGCAAGGATACTTGTTCTTGATGGTCGACTTATTCAATTGACGATAGTCTATGCACATACGCATAGTTTCGTCCTTCTTCTTCACAAACAGGACCGGTGCTCCCCACGGAGACACACTAGGTCGAATAAACCCACGATCCAACAATTCTTGGATTTGAGCCTTAAGCTCAACCAACTCTTTTGGCGCCATTTGGTATGGAGCGATTGACACAGGAGCTGTTCCTGGTAGCAAGTCTATTCCAAATTCAACTTCCCTATCTGGGGGTATTCTTGGTAATTCCTCTGGGAACACATCCTCAAAGTCCCTTACCGTTCTAACTCCATTGACACCTTCCTCCTTTCCATCCAATGCACTTACAAAGGCTAAAAACACCTCGCACCCTTTACGAACCATCCTTTCAGCCTTAAGCGCCGAAACTACATTAGACAAGTAGTTTCTTCTTTCTCCTATCATAATGACCACCTCATCCTCAGGGGACCTTAGTTCCATTCGTTTAGCCGCATAATCCAACATGGCTTGGTGTTCTACTAACCAATCCATACCAAGTATGAGGTCAAATTCTCCGAAGGGTAACTCCACTAAGTCAGCTCGAAAGCTCACTCCCTGAATTTTTAGGGATACATTTCGAAAGATCTTATTCACTACTATAGTTTGGCCTAATGGGCTTACTACCGTCATCTCCCTATCAGAAAGTTCAGAGTCTAGGCCTAGTGTTTCAACTACACTACAGGCAACATAAGAATGGGTCGAGCCCACATCAATTAAAGCATAATAGGGTTTGCCATGAATGAGGAACGTACCGATTATGACGTTCGGCGCGTCTCCGTCCTCCCTACAAGAAGCGCAGATAAACCAAACTCGACTGTCTTGCCTCAGTATTAGCAGCACCTCTGCCTTGTGTTCCACGTCCTCTGCCAGCACCATTACCTCTGTTATTCGAACCTCGACCTCGTTGAGGTGCTTCCTCCCCGCCAAAGATGATTAACATTACGAGTTATCGGTCGCTTTCATCGATATCTTTGGACAGTCCTTGAGCATATGGTCCTTGGACCCATACTTAAAACATCCTCCTGTCTTTTTCCAGCACTTCCCTAAATGCTTCTTCCCACAATGCTCACAAGGACGATACTGCCCTCTGGTACCAACTTGTCAATTCCTTCGGTCCATCGATTCAGGCTTTTTCGCACATTTCTCGACGATCCATAACCCCTCTTGGGTCTATTCTTGTCAGAGTTTTGCTTAGTTGAGTCCTTGATTCCCTCAACTACCTTAGCCTTTTCAACCAACGCGAAAAACTCCTGCTCTTGATGTAGAGCTATCAATAACCTTAGGTCATCCCTTAATCCGTCCTCAAAATGGACACAGCGTTTATGTTCAGTTGCGACTACTCCTCGAGCATATCGGCTTAACCTCGTAAATTCACCTCATATATCGCTACGGACTTGTTCCTTGAACTAGTCCTAGAAAAGCTTTCTCCGCTCATCAATATAACGTGTGCGACATATTTTTTCTGATATGCCTCCTTAGCATACTCCCAGGTCAGATCCTCAGCGGTGGCTCCATCCCTCACTGTTAACCACCATTGATACACTTCATCGCGTAGTAGTGCCACCATTCCTTTCAACTTCTCCTCCAGGGTCAGATCGAGCTCATCCATAATGCACTCGGTTGCTTTCAACCAGTATTCAACTGTACTGGGTGCCACACCGGATACTCCACGAAACACTTCAGCTCCGTTGGCTCGGAGTCACTCGGGTACAGATTTTCAAGCTCCCGTATTTCCACCCGCGCCAGCCACCATTTCCAAAACTCGCAGCATAGCCTGCGATATAGCATCATCCCCCGTCTGAGCTTGCTGCTCGACATTAACAGCTGGGGGTGGTGGTGGCAGTGGTAACTCATTGTCAGACCCTTGACCCGATCTAACGGGTTCTGACACAGTTATTCTTCCTCTTCCGCGTCTTTGATGACCGCGTCCTCTAGAACTCATCTCTAACATCGAGATCTGATTAAGAAGTTTTTATGAATTAGTACTTTTGTTTCACTTGATTACCCGCAAAGAAATTTTATGAAAAGGACTTTAGGAGTGGTTCTTTCGTATTCATACATGCACACAGGTTTTTCATTCATTCATACATCCATCAAACGATTATGAACCTTAGTTCATTCAGAGAAACATTGTAGTTTTCATTTGTTGTTGTTTTTTCACTACCCAGGGGCTTTTCGTAATTTGTCCTACAGGGGTATTTTCGTAATTTGTCAAAATAAGGTTCCTTGATGATTTTGTCACAAAGTATTTTGGTATTTTTAAATTCACAGGGTATTTTGAAAATTTTTGAAATCAGGGTATTTGAAAATTTTAGACCTCGTGGTATTTTCGTAATTTTTCCACAAACCGGTAAATTGTAAAATTTTAATAAATCAGGTATATTTCAGAAGTTACAAAACTTTGAGGGTTCTTTTTTAGAGATTTATTTTCCAAAACGATGAAGTTGCAAAAATTTTGGAAATTAGGGTCATTTTGGTAATTTTGGTAAGTTAGGGGCAATTTTGTAATTTTCCAAAAATTAAGGTATTTTTTTGATAGTTTGCAAATTAGGGTTTTTGAACATTTATGAAATAATGAAATTTTGGCAAAACTGTTGAGTTGTTGGACATTTTATAAACTAAGGGTATTTTTGTAATTTTACCACTAGGGGTATTTTGTAATTTTATAAATCAAAAATTTTTCAAAATTTGTGTAAAAAGAAATAATTTTTGTGAATTAAAGAAAAATAATTTTAAGAATTTTAATATTAAGGTTCTAAAAAATGGCTAGTTTCCTTTCGAGTTTTAGTTATTGAGTTTAGCTTTATGACCGAGCCTCCTTGGTCGTGGGTGAACCAAAGCTACGCACTGTGCAGGATTCGAGTGGAGAGGAGGTGAGTCACACTGATTGCTTAAGTACCAAGCTCCCATTGGAACCATTCCTAGGCATGCGTCAGGGTTGCCACACCCACTAAGTCCTCCAGGTTAGGGTGAACCAAAGCTACGCACAAGGTAGGATTCTGCAAGAGGAGGTGAGTCACTAGGACTGCTTAAATACCAAGCTCTTCCGGATCCAATCCTATACACGCGTACCATGGTTGCCACACCCTAACTCGATTGATTTAGCCATAGGTTTGTTTTAATTAGATATTTAAGTCTTATGTATTTGTTGGGGTATACTAGTCCTAGGGTTCAAGTTCCTATCATGCTATTCTACATTCCATTCCTTTTCTACCCTTCTATAATTCACATAATCACACAGATAGTTAGGGGTACTTACCTGGTGGACTACGGGTCGGAGACTCAGGGGCCATGCCATCAAACCTGCCCATTTTCAGAAATACTTCCATAAAACTCATTTGGGCTCGTTTTGAAAACGTTTTGGGCCTTAGGCCACAGGCTGAGAGTTTAAAATTGGGCTCTGATACCAAATTGAAACACCCCACACCCGGCCCACGAGCCTGGACCGGATCTGGTATGTTCCTCGATGTAACCCGGTTCAAAAATTCTTTTATTACTTTGAAAATCGTGTGTTTTGAAGATAGTTTGTTTGTGGGTTGGGCTCGAGTTGAAAACAAGTTTATTTTATATCGAAAACCCATTTATTTCGGTGACAAAATATTTAAGCTTATTTTAAATTAAATGGACTTGTTCTTTTAATACCCTAAAATTGTAACTTAGTAATTAAAACAAAAATAAAATCATCACTATGGCCTTATTACATAAATCAAAACCCAAAATAAAATTATATAGTACTTAAATAAAATAAAATGTCCATATTAAATAATTCTTCAAGCTAAGCATGGCCACCACAAGTTCTGCCGTCCCGATCCATCACTATTCATCACCTGAAACGTGTGCCCACAACGGGGTGAGTCGATAGACTCAATGTGTAACCAACACCAAAATATAATAGAATTAGGCATACCATACACATCATGTTCAAATAATAATTCAAGATAATGATGCAAACCCGAACCCAAACCTATATGCCATCCGCTACACTCCACCGCACCAACACGCACTTGTGGGGACTACTAAGTCAACCCTCCATCCGCTACACACCATCGAAGGCGTCATTGCGATCGACGTGCTCATCGCCCACATAAAATTCGTGGAATAGCCACTGATAATTGTGTCATGAGACACCACATTCGAGATAATGTAACCGGGTTACCACACTCGAGATATTGTGACCAAGGCACCACATTCACTTAGTGAGATCAAGTCATCACATTCACTTAGTGAGACCGGTTATCACATTCACTTAGTGAGACCAAGTCATCACATTCACTTCCCTTTCTCAAATAACCCGAATGCCCCATATTATTCATATCATGCATATCATACTTAATTTCACATTCATGTCACTTTTCACATGTTAAGTATAACATATTTCGTAATCCTAGTAGGAGTAGGAAAACGTACCTGAGTACTTTGTACCATAACATGGTACTTTAGCCACATTCTTACACTTTCATATTAGCATATATATCAAATTTAAGCCATAAATCTATTAAGATTAGTGTAGGGTACACACCTGATTCACTTAGCAAATTCACTGAAATCCCGAAGAATCCCGATCTCTCGTTCTAGATCTTGCTTCCTATATTCTACCAACATTAAAGGTTTAATGAGAAACTCATTCAGCCACAAAACCAAATCCTAGTTGGATTTGGTGCCCTAAACTCACCTTAATGCCGATTTGCTTAACACTCAAATCCCAAAAACTTTGTTTTTCTCCACCTAGTATTCGGCCAACCCTAAATCTCAACATAGGTTAGTTTTCGGCTTTTTAATAATTAAAGAACAGATCTAAGTATTCATACAAGCCTTGGCCGAATGCTTTTAGGTGCTTACCTTGTGGATTTTAAATCCAATTTCACCGAATAACTAGGAATACGCACCTATGGTGTACCTTCGAAAAGAACTTCTCCTTTCTTGTAGTCGACACTTAGTAATTCCGAAAGATCTCTTCAAGGTTTGACAACAATATATAGAGGATATTAGGATCTTAATTTCAACAGACTTAAAAGAAATAGAATGAGAATCGAACCTAATCTTACCCTTACTTGAAGAATTCGATGGAACCCTTGCTTGAATCCCTTAGTAGTATTCGGCTATGGCCCTTATGTGTAACACAAGGTTTCGGCTTTTATAACAATAAAGGAATCAGCTAGGGCTTTGCTTACTTTCAGTTTTTTTTATTGTGCTTGTAATAGAAGAAGAAAAGAAAAGAAGAAATTATGGCGAGAGAATTGACTAAGGAGAGAAGAAAAGAAGTGCTATTTGCTAGAGAATTTCAGAGAGGTTTCCTTGAAGAGAAAAGAATGAATGAAGAATGGCCCTTATTTTCCCTCTATTGCCGAAATTCCTAGGCTAGAGTCCCCTACTTGGCCACCACTCTTCCTATGTGATAATTATCACTTTTATCAAAAGATTTAATCCAACAATTATCTCCTAATTAGCCAAAATTCTAAAGGAAATAAGACTTCTCCTTTTAGAGCCCACATGCCGTCCACCTCTCTGCTCTTGTAGCAAAATAAAATTTCTTTTATTTGCTTCCTAAGTGACTCGATCCCTGGCCCAATTACACTTGCATGTGGCGCCATTTCCTGAGGCCCTAAGTGGCATCTTCAGGCCACTTTTCCAAGCCCGTTTGTGTGTCAAATTTCACATACTTTTTTCTCTTAAGGCCACCTTGCCTTAATTTCCTCTTTTAAACTTTAAAACTCGACATTTCTAGGTCATTTCTAAGTTTCCAAAAATTTTTGTTCGGCTCTTTAAACTTAGGTTTCCAAAATGGTAACTTTCCTATTTTACTTAGGTTTCCAAAATGGTCACTTTCCTATTTTACTTAGGTTTCCAAAATGGTCACTTTCCTCTTTTACTTAGGATTCCAAAATGGTCACTTTCCTATTTTACTTAGGTTTCCAAAATGTTAACTTTCCTCTTTTAACGTAACATTTCCGGACATTCCTGTGTTTCCAAAAATATTCAAAATTTATTCATAACACATCAAACATGTCATTTCGTACAATTATGCCAAAATGCATAGGCCCTTTTTAGGATGTTACAGTGACCTCCATTGGCGTGTAGTCCCTATTTAGGTGGAGAAATTATAAAATCATAGAAGTTTCCGATAAGGTCTCGAGAACTCTCATGTATTTGTGTGAGGTCTCGTAAGTAGAGAATGAGGTTGTTGAGGTGACTTAAGTAAGTAGTCACAATGAGCCTAAGTGGAGATCATATAGTTTTAATCCGGTAATGCCTCAGGCTCGATTCCGGCGGGAATTATGGGTAAGGGGTGTTACATTAATAGTATGGGTCTTAATTACGAACCTTGGCTCGTCAACAAGTCCTCGCTGCTGAAGTGAATAGACATTATGCACCAAGTAGGATTCTAGAAAAGAGGAGGTGGGCCATTAAGACCACTTAAATACCAAGCTCTCCCTAGATCCAATCCTAGACATGCATATGCCTGTTGCCACACTTAAGCCTCATGACTTGTTCACAGTTGCACTTAATAGATTATTAAAGTTTTATGTAAAGTTAAACAATTTACGAAATACTAAGCCCAAGACCCTTTACAAAGCCCCAAAAAATTCACATACGTTTATATGGCCCACCAGGCCTAATCTCATTCGTATGGCCCATTATGCCCAAATCACATTCAGATGGCCCATCTGGCCCAATCACATTCGTATGGCCCATTAGCCCAAATCAATTCCAAGCCATGTAACCATCATGACTAGCTCATCACTTACTACCAAATCATCAAATTTGCCTATTTTGAGCCCACAGCCCATTGGGTCCATTTTGCCAATTCTGGCCCAGTTGGCCACAACACGACCCAAGTCCATGAGATCGCTCATGAGGTCTCTGTTATCGATTCCATTTCCCTCATACAAGTGTTCGAACACTCGCAAGACTACCGAAGCCAAACTTTCAGGATTTCGAGGTTTCCCAATCCATTGTGTGTGTGTGTATAGTGTATGTACACACCTGACAACAAAACGCGCTGCGATCTCCTTAGCTACGATCTTACAAATGATGTCACTCAATAATTAATCACAAATACTTATCAAATACTTTACCAAAAGTCGATGTCTCGCCTTAACCTTACTTGAAACACCAAGCCTTAATAGCTTTCCCTTGATCACTATTCACGAGTACTTCTTAAATCTGCATCAAACTTAATTATTAAAAACTAAACCATAAGTGACTTATATCCATCTTAAGTCACCCTTACATTACTTACGACCATTTGACCAACCTTCAAAACCAAAAGTGAAGAATACCTACCCAAATCCCGAAACACATAAAGAGTAATTCGCCAGAGATCTGAAGAACAGAGATTCGATATCAATCCCCTACCAAAATCAATTTAGAAAGAGTGAGGGAGAGGAGAAGATGGTTCTAGCAAGATCAATTGAAAGAGTAAAGTACTTACACAAGAATCGGCTAGGTTGAAGAAATAGTGACGACACAAAAAGAATTTCGGTAAAGGCAGGGTGGAAATTATTCGGCTTTAGAGGGTTTGGAAAAGGTAACAAGAAGAAAAGAAAAAGATCAAATGTGCTTGTGTGAGGGTAACTACAGGATATTCGGTAAAGAAATGAAAGACTGACCTATTTGCAAAACTCTCCAAATGCCGAAAGCCACAATGAAAATTCGTAATACCCCCTAAAAGACATAAAAATGATACTCATCTACCCTCATAAGCCGAATTTATACACTTCCCACTTCCTACTTCCCAAAATAGCACCAACTCTTCACACTTCTTAGCTCCTAACTTTTCTCCCTGATAACTCCTCAATCTCATCCTAAATTTTCTCCAAGATAACCTCCTACAATCTCTCTTTGATTTCATCCACAACCATCTCACAAGACCAATTCAAACTCTCCAAATCTAGAGTTCAAATCTAACACAAACTCTGGCCGTCAAATCTGCAAAATGAATGCCCCAGTAAAATACTATGCCTCTACTCTAACCTTAGACTCCCTTGCCTGCTAATGACGCGACCTCCCTGCTCCCTAAGTGGCGCCACTTTGCCACTACACCACAAGATCTTTTGTTTCACAAAATACACATAATTATACATAAGTCCTACTGCTAACTGCCAGTTTCCCCTTATGAGTAAAAACTAAATTTTTTCCACAGCTCAAACTCGAACCAAGCCTCCTCAGAACCCCCAAATACACTCAAATAGCCAGACATTCAAGCACAACATGGAAATTAAGTAAAACTACCAACCCCTCATTTTTGGGGCATTACAGAGCACTCCGTGTTGCAACATAGCGACCAATATCGATTTATTACACCTTCTAATGGTCTTCTACACACTTATAAATTCCATCATCTCACTCTTAGGCCTCATTCGACCCTTAAGGTCAATAAAAAGACTCAATTTGAACATTTTATTAACTTAAAGGAAACTTAAGAAAATATAATTAAAACTTGATGAAAATACTTGTTTCCATCAACTCACAAATACAAAAATTAGTTTAATCTGCTACACCAAATTACGACAAATCTACCACCTGTAAGACCCTAAACCTGACCTAATCACCGAGTATGGGTATCAAATGTCACAATTAAACCATGTTACTTAACAACATACTTCAAATTTATTTAATTCTGCACCTAGGCCTAATGCTATGTTCACATACAAACTTAACCCAATTAGTTAACTAACCAAAACATTTCTATAAATGCACATCATATGATATCTCTTGTTAATCGAATGACTAACTATGCAGAAAAATGTCATTTACAACATACTCATCCACTGAATATTCACACATACTTTAGAAAAAAATTATTTTGCTTAATTACATGTTCAATCCCTGAGGTGTAGCCTTTAAGGGCGTCCCTCTATATGCATGCCATCGCATCGAAGAATTCCACATGGATTCTCTAAGGTCTAGCTTGGTCCCTTCCCATAATTTTTGTAACAACCTTTGGACATGCATTCAAGGAAAACCACTCATAAGTTCGAATGAAATTAGTGAGATTCCATACATAATTTATTAAATAATAATGTCTTGATGCTATGAGCAAGTAGGATTAATGCATGTTAATAACTCCATGAGTTTCATATATACTCTCACAATTGGAATGGCGCAGTCGACACCTATATGCTCTTCTCGAACGAATTGTTGGCAGATATATTTGTGGCAGGATTCCTCTAAGACGTATTCGTCCTGGCGGCTCTTGATACTTAAACTTTGTGTCAGATTTAAAGCTTTTCTCTTTGTTAAACTTGATTTATTTGATAAATTGTTATGATATAACAAACAAAAATGTTTTTGAACAAATAATTTATAAATTTCAAAGCATAAAAATTAATTCAAGACTTCTAAACTTCTTAGACAAATATTTTGGACAAAATTTAAAAATGATTTTAAACTTTTGAACTTGATTGAAACAATCTAAAATCAATTGAAAACTACTTCCAACAAGAAGTATCGATATTTTCAAAAAGTATTGATTCCAATATGATTTTTATCGATACCATATTTTTATCAATACCAAAATTGCTCAACGGCTTGAATAAAATTGAACAAAAACAATAAGTATTGATACCTTTCAAAATATATCAATACCTATTGATTCTTATAGATACCATCTTTTTATATCGATACCATTTTGCATTATTCTTTTATGATCTTTCAAACAATGAAAAAGTATCGATACCTATTAAAATATATTGATACCTTTTACGGTATTGATAAATCATCTTTGGAATCATTGTAAACTAACTTTAACGGTCAATGAATCGGTATTAAATGTTACTAGTATCAATACTCGTAGAAAAAGTATCGATACTTTTTAATGCAGATGAATTTAATGATCTAGCATTTTTCATCCCAAATGGAACTATTTATTTTCTCAACAACCACAATGGTTGGAATGAATTAGAGGGTATAAATATAAACTTCTAAAGGTCCTACAACAAGAAGAAAGTATATTCAAGAAAAAAGATCAATCAAACAACCTTGGTGCCAAATATTTTCGTACTTTTCTTTCATACACTTGTGAGATATTGCCTCACACAGAATACTTCCTCCACATAATACATACCCCGCCCCATAGTCAAATACAATCAGAATACTCGATACAATAGAATCAACAGATACCAGAGTTAATATATCAGACATGCTTGTATAACCGATATTAAACATGCATATACATAGTAGATCAGACATTTCGCATTACATTACACGCATTTAAGTGTTGTTTACGTCAAATTTCATACAAACAGAGTCCATACAAATGCATACTAACCCCATGGAAGGCCCATAGTCATCACGATGACATGTACGACCCTAGGAAAAATTATTAAAATTTGGGCTCACATGCCCCTATGGCCCAAAATGGCTTGGTCGTATGGGTCCACACGCCCAAAATGGCTTGCTCATGTAGGTCCACACGCCCAAAATGGCCTAGTCCATGTGGCCTACACATTCTGACACATGGCCCATATACTCTCGTGTGGCCCACATGGCCCAAAATAGCCTAGACACATGGCCTATCACATGCCTGTGTGTCGCACACGGCCATGTGGCGTCGATAGGCCCCAATTCTGGCTTTCATTGTTCATTGATTTTCGGGTTGCTCGTTACACACCTGATATTTTACTAATGCTGACTCAAATATGAATAACCCTAGAACCTAATTGACAATTAACACAACAAATTTCAGTAATGAATTGCAAAATCATGACTAAAAATTAAACCCAATCAAATAAAACAACCCTTCATAACACAACCACATCCTTACCAGAGCACAAACAACTACTACGCAAATCTAAATCACTGGAGGGTCGCCCACTGTCTCATGTGCTACTATTAAATCGCATTAGAATTAACATAACATCACTAAACCGATTTAATGCAACCGTCATCCATCACGACTACAACTAGTGCATAAAATCGAACTTAAATACCTTACCCTTAGATTTGAAGTCAAGGAGCCACAAACTATTGGTTCAAGAATTAATGTTAACCAAACAAGAATCAAAAGACCGAAGAAAGAGAAGAAAAGACATAAAAGCAAAGTGCCAAAATTGAAATTGGAATATGTGGCGTGGTTTTGGGAAGGTATGAGAGGTGCCAAATGTGGGTTTGTTCTCACAAAATAAATTAAACAAAAATAAAATGAATATTATTCTAAAATAAAGAAAGGATAAAACAACCCATATTAACCACTTTGTTTTATTTATTTTAAAATAAAACCTAAAAGATAAAACCTTGTATGTATTTAATACTCGATTAACTTTAATTTACTTATTCATCCAAAAACAAACAAACTCATTAAAAAACAACTCCAAAATTTTGGCGAAGAAGCATATTTTGTTTAAAATATAGGCCTAGGAACAAAAATGAATGGACTGAGACTTGAACCGAAAGCTTCAAACACACATACCAATCACTTAACTACTGAAGCAGACACTTAATTTTCATGGAATTCATAAAACAAACTTTAATAGATTAAGGCGTTACAACTCTACCCCCTAAAAGAAATTTTGACCTCGAAATTTACCTGATTAAAAAATATGCGAATATAGCTCACGAATTGAGTCCTCAGGTTTCCACGTGGCTTCCTCAGTGCTATGATTCCGCCATAGAACCTTAATTAATTGAATAGGTTTCCTCCTTAAGACCTTAACATCACAATTCAGAATCCAAACTGGCTCCTCCTCAAATGTCAAATCTGGTCTAACCTCAATCTCCTTAACAGAAACAACATGAGATAGGTCAGACCGATACCGCCTCAACATAGAGACGTGAAATACATCACGGATACGGTCTAACTCTAGAGGTAGCTCTAGCTGATAAGCAATTGGTCCCACATGTTTCAAAATCTGATACGGCCTAGTGAACCTAGGGCTCAACTTGCCCTTACGTCCAAACCACAAAACCTTCTTCCATGGCGATACCTTGAGGAATACATAATCCCCACAGAATACTTGATGTCCCTCTTTTTAATATTTGCATAAGACTTTTGTCTATCAGAAGTCACCATAAGATGATCTTGAATCAATCTAACTTTATCCTTAGTCTCAGAAATTAACTCAGGACCCAAAACCCGCCATTCACCCAACTCAGTCCAACATAATGGAGTACGACACTTACGACTATAAAGAGCCTTGTAAAGTTCCATCTGAATCTTTGGACTAAAAGTCATTATTGTAGGCGAACTCGGCTAATGGTAGAAAATCCTCCCAACTACCTCAGAAATCAATCACACAACTCTGAAGCATATCCTCTAGTATATGAATCACCCTCATGATTTATCATTAAATGCTGGGATGGAATGCGATCTTGAAGTCTAACCTCGAGCCCAATGCCTCATGAAGTTTTCTCTAAAATAGAGAAGTGAAGCGATGATCTCTATAAAAAATAATTGAGACTGGTACCCCATGAAGTCTCACAATCTATAAAATATACAACTTAGCCAACTTTGGAATAGAATAACTTGTCCGAATAGGAATTAAGTGGGCAGACATGGTTAACCTATCCGCGATGACCCATACATAATCCTTTTTAGTAGGTGTTAGGGGCAACCCACTAATGAAGTCCATAGTCACAGGTTCCCATTTCCATAAAGGTGTAACACCCCTTACCCGTATTCGATGCCGGAACAGGGTACGAAGCATTATCGGACTTACAATCAAGCGATCATACAAATTGATACATAACTTTCCACCCAAATTTAAAATTTTCTATAGGTATTCATATCACTCCTTAAACGAGCCTATGAGGCCCAAAATATACATAAGGAGTAGCTTGGAATTGAACCGGGAACTTACAAACACTTAAAATTTTTTTCTCAAAACACGGCCACACGCCCGTGCGGAAGGGAACACGCCCATGTGGGAAGCCATGTTATCACACCCGCCCATGTCCCTTGTCCGTGCGGATTTATTTCTCAATGTGAACCTACAAGGTTTTTCACACGGCCTGACAGACGCTCGTGTCTATGGCCCGTGTCCCTCACACGACCATGACACGCTCGTGTCTTAGCCCGTGTGTGAAAACCTTGACATTCTATTTCTGACGTTATCATCTCCATGGCACATGCCCATGGGGCAGACCGTGTGTCACACACGGCCTAGACACGGCCTAGGCATGTGGCTATTAAAATTTCTAAAATCAAGTGCAAACTTCACACGGCCTGGGCACATGCCCATGGGGCAGACCGTGTGTCACACACGGTCTAGACACACGTCTGATAAACCGTAATATATACATATTTTAAACCCACATTTAGCATATTTTTGGATGATTTATCCCTTTAGTTGTGGAATTTGATGCTCTTAATCCTTTGTTTACACGTTTTATACTTAGGAGAGCATAGGAGGATGAAAAGAACAAGAAACTGGCCAAAAAAGGATAAAATAGGCCAAATTAAGGAGTCAACACACCCTAGAGATAATCACACGATGGTGCCTCTTTAGTAGACCCGAACACTGCCTAGGCTCGAATCATACGGGAGTGTTACATGGGCCTGTCCCTGTCGTGACCTGTTTTAATTTTGAGTGGAAAAGGATACTTAGAGGCAAAGAAACACATTCTGAAGTCTATATAAATGCCCTAAGTATGACCTAAAAGGGGGAGGTAGCCCAAGGTAGCCAGAGAAGGCTGAATACAGGGAATTACTCAAAGAAAGCCAGTTGATCCATCTTAGAAGCCGGAATCACACTCAAGACTAAGGATTTCTCCTTTAATTCCTTCAGGGGGTTTTAGGGTTTTCTTTATGTTTTGTTATTTTTTCTTCCGAGATGTATTCTTTTATAAGCATGAACTAAACCCCTCAAATACCTAAGGGGGATGAAACCTAAGACGAATCTTGTTATTGTTTTCTGAAATATATGATAAGTATTTGATTTGTTCTTGATTATGTGTTCTTAATTCTTGCTTTGATATTCATGTTTAAGAGTAGATCTAGCATAATTAAGTGGAGTTGATCACACTCTTAGAAATAGGACAACAAAAATCTACCAGATTAGGGTCAAACATAATATGAGAGTCCATAGATCGAGTAATGCAACACTAGGGGTTTTAATTAGAAAGAGATTTCAATTAATCAACCTAGGGTTAGACATTAGTAGCCTCAAAAGACGTATTAATATAAATTAGGGAATCCTACGGATCAAGTCAAGTGAATAAATCATCTGGTTCAGAGTTAAATAACAAGTGAAGTCTAGGTGGATTCTTCCTCGGGTATTGTCTTGATCAATTGATTTTTTCCAAACGTATTTTCCCTATTCATTCTCTGGGTCTTGGCATCCTTAGCTTAGTAATTAGTTAAATAAACATTAATCACTTTTATTTTAGGCTAGATAATAAAAAGAGAGTCAGTACTATTACTTTTGGTTCCTTTGGGTTCGACATTTCGGTCTTGTCACTAAGCTATACTATTGTTCAACAGGTGCACTTGCCTCAATCGTGGTGATAGTTAGTTTCGAGGCTCGATCATTCATTATATAAATATTAAGACTTATCAAGATCGGGATCAAGTTTTTGGTGTCGTTGCCGGGGAACTGAAATATTAGGAACACAAAATTTTTATTACTTTAGCCATTTTTTATTTTTTGCAATTTACATTTATTTTTATTTTAAATTTAAATTTGCTAATTTTTCTTTTATTTGTTCCTGGCAGGTACCTCTAGTTTATGACTAGAAGGAACCCGACAGGACCCTTAATTTACGACAGTGACATTGAAGGTACTATTCGCAGAAATCGTAGAGAAATAAGGCGAAGCTTAAATTACATAGAGGAAGAGCAAGAAGAAGAAACCAATACTACCGAAGAGATGGCTGATAACAAACCA
Organism: Gossypium rotundifolium; assembly: GCA_025506655.1. Lineage (NCBI taxonomy): Eukaryota > Viridiplantae > Streptophyta > Magnoliopsida > Malvales > Malvaceae > Gossypium > Gossypium rotundifolium. The sequence continues at coordinate 116,462,764 of CP106731.1, read as the reverse complement.
CTACCTACTATAGTTGCTACCAACCCGGTGAATCAAGATCCTGCTCCTCGTACTATGTATGATTATGCTAAACCTAATTTAATAGGAGCTGAATCGAGTATTGTTAGGCCTACTATAGCTGCTAATAATTTTGAACTGAAACCTATCACTATTCAAATGATTCAACAATTTGTTCAATTTGATGGTTTGTAAGACAAAGACCCAAGTACCCATTTAGCAAATTTTCTAGAATTCTGTGATACCTTCAAAATAAATGGCGCTTCTGATGATTCCATCCGTCTTTGGTTATTTCCCTTTTCTTTGAGGAATAAAGCCAAACAGTGGTTGAATTCTCTTCCATGAGGGTCAATCATTACATGGGACCAAATGACCGAAAATTTTTTATTAAAATATTTTTCGACGGCCAAAACGACCAAGTTGAGGAATGATATCTCTTCTTTTGTGCAGATGGATCAAGAAACACTATATGATGCATGAAAGAGATACAAGGATTTGTTGAGAGGGTGCCCTCACCATGGGTTACCTTTGTGGCTTCAGGTTCAAACCTTCTACAACGGTGTGAACCCCTCGACTAGGCAATTAATTAATTCATCCACTGACAAAACACTGATTAACAAAACTCCTGAAGTGGCTTATGAGTTTATAGAGGAGATGTCACTGAACAACTATCAGTGGCAAGTTACAAGGACAAGGCCAACAAAAGCTGCCAGTGTTTTCAACCTCGACGCATTAACCATGCTATCAAATCAGGTAGAGATGTTAAATAAAAAGATTGATGGTTTGTGTTCTTCGCAGGTACATCCGGTAATGCAGTGTGAAATAAGTGGAGGTGTGGCGAATCTTGAGTACCCACCCTACGGACATGGCATGGAAAATGAGAAGATAAATTATATGGGTAATAATCCTTGTCCTCAAAATAATCCTTATAGTAACACTTACAATGTAGGTTGGATGAATCTTCCAAATTTTTCTTGGGGTGGTGATAAACCATAAAAGTAACATATTTTAACCCCATATTTAGCATGCTTTTGGATGATTTAGCCCTTGGTTTATGTAAAAAGGTGCTTTTAATCCTTTCTTTTCATGTTTATACTCAAGAAAGCAACCACGGATGAAAAGAACAAGAAACGGGCTTAAAACGGGCCAATTTGGGCTGTAAAGGAATTTTACATGGCCTGGACTTCAAGCCACACGGTCGTGCCTCGACAATTAACTAAGACACAGCCATGCCATGATTTACATGGCCGTGCCCCGATCGACAAAATCGAGACACGGCCTGAAAATGATTTACACGGGCGTGTACCATGGCTGTGCCCCTGCCGTAGGAGAGAGCAATTCCACTTAGATTTGGATACTTCGAGCCAAATAAACACTTTAAAAATCTTATTCAAATACCGAGTAAGAAGAAGACTTAAATGAGGACACTTAGGGGCCAAGTAAAGCATTTTAAAGTCTATATAAACACCCTAAGTGTATCCTGAAAGGGGGCAGTGAGCTAGGCCAAGGAGCCGAGCCAGGAAGATCACGTTTTGTGGAATCACTCAAAGATATCCAAGTGGATCCATCTCGAAGAGCCGAAATTCTACTCAAGACGCCGAATTTCTCCTTCAATTCCTTCAGGGGGTTTTAGGGATTTTCTATGTTTTGTTTTATCTTTTCTCTTGAGATGTTTTCTTTATTTGTTATGAACTAAACCCCTTAGATACCTAAAGGGGATGAAACCTAGATGAATTTTGTTATTAATTTCTAAATTATATGATAAATGCTTAGTTTGTTCTTAATTATGCATGCTTAATCCAAATCTGATGTGCTTATGTGGAGGAGGAATAGACCTTGCTTAAGAGTAGATCTAGCATAATTAAGCGGAGTTGATCGCACACCTAGAGATAGGGTGACAAGATTTTGCCAGATTAGGGTGAAACCTAATATGGGAATCCATAGATCGATTTACTACTATTCTAGGGGGTTATTATAAGCGAACGAGAGTTCTACTAATTAACCTAGGGTTAGACATTATTCGCCTCAAGAGAGGGTTTAATATACGTTAGGGAGTCTTACGGATCAAACTAAGTAAATAAATCATATAGTTCAGTATTAAATAACAAGTGAAGTCTAGGTGGATTCTTCCTGAGGGAATCATTGTGAGCAATTGAGTTTTCTTCGAGTTATTTCCCTAGTCGTTCTTTTTGTCTTTGTCTTTAGCTTAGAAATCGTTAAACTCGATTAAATCAACCAATCACTCCATATTTTAGGCTAAATATTAAAAAGAAAGTAAGTATTAGTACTTTTAGTTCCTTTGGGTTAGATAATCCGGTCTTGCCTAAGCTATACAACTGTTCGATAGGTACACTTGCCTTTAATCATTGTCAAGTTAGTCTCAAGGTTAGATCTCATTCATTATAAATTTTAAAGCTCTGATTTCAGCGATAAAGTTTTTGGCGCCGTTGCCGGGGAACTAAAATATTAAGAAAGCTCTATTTTTATTACTTTAGCCATTATTTTTATTTTATTTTTTATTTCGTAATTTATTTTATTTTATTATTTTTGCTAATTTTATTTCTTTCTTTTTCCTAGCAGGTACCTCTAGTTTATGACTAGAAGGAACCCGACAGAGCCTCTAGAATACGATAGTGATATTGAAGCTACCGCACGAAGGAATCGCAGAGAAATAAGGCGAGCCCTAAATTACCAAGAAGGTGAATCCAATCCTACTGAAGGGATGGATGAGAATAACCCACCACGAGATGTGGAAGAAAACAATGCTCCGCGTACTATGTATGATTATTCTAAACCTCATTTAACAGCAGTTGAATCTAGTATTGTTAGGCTTGCTATAGCTGCTAATAATTTTGAATTAAAGCCTAACACAATACAAATTATTCAACAATTTGTTCAATTTGATGGTTTGCAGGACGAAGACCTGAACACTCATATAGCTAATTTTTTAGAGTTCTGTGATACTTTCAAAATAAATGGCGTTTCTAATGATGCCATTCGTCTTCGGTTATTTCCCTTTTCGTTAAGAAATAAAGCCAAACAGTGGTTGTACTCGTTACCTCGAGGGTTAATCATTACATGGGACCAAATGACCGAAAAATTTTCATTAAAATATTTTCCACCGGCCAAAACTGCCAAATTACGGAATGATATCTCTTCTTTTGTGCAGATGGATTTAGAGACATTATACGACGCATAAGAGAGATATAAGGATCTCTTGAGAAAGTGTCCACACCATGGTCTACCCTTGTGGTTACAAGTCCAAACTTTCTATAGTGGTGTAAATCCCTCAACGAGACAACTAATGGAGTCAGCCGTCGGTGAAACCATAAACAATAAAACTCCTGAAGCAGCCTACGAGTTCATTGAAGAGATGTCACTGAATAACTATCAGTGGCAAGTTACAAGGACGAAACCGACAAAATTAGCCGGAGTTTACAACATCGATGCAGTAACCATGCTATCAAAACATGTAGAATTGATGAATAAAAAGATTGATAGTTTGTATTCTTCACAGGTACATCCAGTCATGTATTTTGACACGAGTGGGCGTGGCAAATCCTGAGTACCCACCCTACCAACCGGACGTTGAGAGCAAATAGATGAACTATATAGGTAATAATTTCAGATCTAATACATGGGGAGGCCAAGGAATTCAAGGAAATCAAAGACAACAACCTCTTCCAAATTTCCAAAATCAGCCATACCCGTAAGATAAGAAGCCAAACCTCGAAGAGATACTGACAAAATTCATGGCAAACATAGAAAATCGCTTCTAAGAAACTGAGAAAACAATTAAAAGCAACGAGAGTCGAATCGGGGAACTTACTAACTCAGCCAAGGAAGCCACTAATGAAGTTGAACAACTCGCAAAGCTAATGTCAAAACGATCGCAAGGACGTCTACCAAGTAACACTGAGATTAACCTAAAGGAGCAAATTCAAGCCATCTCAGCTCATAATAGTAAGGGGTTAGATGAACCCAATCCAATACAAGAAAACAAGGTAGACGGAGGTAAGATAGAAGTAACACAAGAAAAGCCAAAATCGATAATCAAGGAGTGCCAAACTCGCATACCTTATCCCGAAGCGATAAAAAGAGACGATTTAGAGGAACAGTTTGGCAGGTTTCTTAAACTCTTAAAGAAATTATATATTAACTTACCTCTTCTCGAAGCTCTTTTTCAGATGTCAGGCTCGAGGAAATTTTTAAGACAGCTCTTGATGAAAAAAACGCAAATTAGATGAAGAGCACCACGTGGAATTGAACGCAACATGCTCAGCAATGTTACAGAATAGACTACCATGAAAGCTAAAAGATCCAGGGAGTTTTATAATCCCATGTTTAATTGGTAGTTTAGCTATTGATAATGCATTAGCTGATTTAGGGGCAAGCATAAATGTCATGCATTATACATTATTTAAATGACTAGGTCTAGGGAAGCCCAAACAAACTAGGATGAGTATACAATTAGCTGATAAAAATGTTAGAATTCCTAGGGGCATTAGTGAAGATGTTCTTGTCAAAATCGATAAATTTGTTTTCCTAGTAGATTTTGTTGTTTTAGATATGGATGAGGATAGTACAATCCCCTTAATTTTAGGAAAACCTTTTCTAGCAACTACCAAGACTAAAATTGATGTTGCCATAGGAGAACTCATACTTTGTGTAGGTAACGGATCAATAAATCTACAAGCTCTTGACTCAGCCAAGACAACAATCGATGAAGGTAAGAAAGTCGATACAGATGATAATCAAATTATTCAACCTTTATTGTAGGAAACACCGCAAAGACACAACCCTGAGTCGAATCATAGATCCCAAATCGACAAAGAAGAACCGAGACCACACGAAAGAAAACCAGAGGAACCACTCGAAGAGCTCGTAGGGACATCCAATCAACTTAAAATAGGAGACCGGGTACTGTTAGATAAAGTATATACACACACAATCACAACAGACCTGAAGGCAAAGGGAGAAACCCTTCTTAAGGTACACCATATCTTCCCCCACGAAATAGTATAGAGAAGCAACCTAACATTCGAAACTTTTGAGGTAAACGCTTCTCAACTTCAACTTTGTCAATAAAATATAACTTTAAGCAAGAGGAAAGATATTCAAACCTTTAAACCTCTCTGATTCAGTACAAGGAAAAGTCTAGCTTAAGACTATAAACAAGCGCTTCTCGGGAGGCAACCCGAGCACTAACCTTACTTCTTTTTACATTTATTTTCATTTTCTTTTCTTTTCTTTCTCTTTCTCTTTGTATCTTAACTAAAAAGTGCAGATTTTTAGGACACACGGCCTTACACACGATCGTGTCCGTGGCCGTGTGGACCATCGAAATCCCTATACTGACGTAGCAGAGACCGTGCAAATCAAATTCCAACCACTTTTCAATGTCATGGATCCAACCACTCCACCACGGGCACCGATAGATTGGCACGATAGTGCTCCACCATCGTATGAAGCTACTGACATACCAGACACTGGACAAACACACCCATGCTACCCAACCGTGCCAACACACTACCTTTTTAGAAACGGGCGTGGCATCTAGAAAGCAGGCGTGGGTGAGCAAACACGCCTAGACACACGGTTGTGTAATTCAACACACCCTCGGTCCACGAGTACTGGGCGATGCATTTGAGACCCTATTTAAACCCCACAGCCCTCCTCATTCCCCCCTCATTCTTCTTTCTTCTTTTGCTTTCTTTCTTTTGAAAAAGTGTCCAGACTCTTGAGCTACACTAGAATCATGCCGAAGAAGCGTAAGAAGGCAAGCATTGCCTCCTTAAAGGAGACCCCAACACATAAGTTCATGCCGGCCGCTTCATCCAAACACCAAGCCAAGGGTCTTTTAGACCATTTAAATTCTTCTTTATGTTTATTTTCCCTTTTATCCTACTTAAATATAATTCTCTTTCGCTTAATATATTTTAAATCCTTTTAGTTTCTTGGTTTTAGGTTCTAAAGGCTGCTTGGGAATCACACACCACAGCCTTAGAGGTCACACCCACCTCACGAACCATCCAACAATAAGGACTCCTTAGTCCATTAGTCTTTTCTTTTTTGTCTTTAATTATGTTATTAGTATAGTATTAATGTTTCTTTAGATTTCCTAGCTATATCTTTGAAGGCTACCCAATTTCTTCATATAGCAAAGAGCATATCGGCAGCCACCTCACCAGGCCTATAAAAAACACCACCACCACCTCCTCCACCAACCTTTCACCATGACCTCTGCCAACTCCCAAAATCATCCAAAATTTAGGAAGTGTTACTTATCCCTTCTCTTTTGATTATTTTATTACATAATTGTTTACCTATCTTTGTACATTGAGGGCAGTGTACATCTTAAGTGTGGAGGGGTAAGAGTACCTAACTTTTTCCATTATTCTAAAATCCTGAATTTTATTCTTGTTCCTAAGAATTTTTCTCATAGTATCAATTAGGGTGAAATTTCTAATGATTTATGATTTTTATTGATATGTTTTTGAGTAAGTCATTGATAATTGTGCATTGATGATTTATACTTGAAGAATACTAGCGAATCGAGCATGATAAGTCTATTTTTCAAAAAAAAAATCTCTTAGGTTGTTAAACTGAATTTGAATATTACCTTGAAGTTTGAAATTCATAGGATTAATTTCAAATACCCATAATTTGTGTGAGATTTTGAGCCTTATAAGAGCATATATTCTTTTTCATGCTCACTTTATTGATTATGAGTGTGTCAACACTGAATTATTATTCTAGAACTTGCCTTGATTATACATGTCGAGACCACATTAATGATTTGATATACTGTGATGATAATGGGACTTAGGTTTTAACCCATTCACTCCACTAAAAAGCTTACCTACATAATTAACCCATAGTGAACCCCGTTGATCTTAACAACCATTATTATTGAATTGCCCGCTTAATATTAACCCAAAACCATTTGTATTTGTAATCACCATTCTTTTTTACTACCCTTCTATCAAGAATTGAATTGATCAGTCACTGAATTAGTTTATTTCAGTTGATAAAGTTCTTTCTTTATTATGTATTTACTTAGTTTGTTCTTAAAAAAACCCAAAAGTTTATTCAAGTAGTAGATTAAAGGAGCTTATGCGTTTAAATTCCAATTGTTCAAGAAGAGCTCGTATTAGAAGTATTATCAATAGTAGTATTACTATTTTCAAATCAATCATTTAGTTTCTAGTTCATTATTCTTAGTAGGTAATTTATCAGGTCAATCTTGATTTTTAACTTTCTAATTCAGCCTTTATCCACACCTTTAACTTAAGCCCGTTACAACCCTATCAAAGACCTTTTGATTTGTGTATCATCTCATATTGCAGTGGTGGAGATTTGATTTTTAGGCAAGCTTATGGGATTAACTTTTCAGGTTAGACTTACGAGTGCTTCCTCTTGAACCTTAAACACTTCGAGTGCTTTGAGTGAATCTTTAGTGAGGATGTCAATCCTTGTCGGTTTTGAATTAAAGGTAATTATTTAGATAATGGGAGACGCCTATGTTTTTATGCTACAAATTTATGACTTAGAATTGTTAGAATATTTAGGAGTTTTTGAGCTAAATTATCCATGTATAAATTATCTATGAATTATGAGGAGGCATTATTGATAGGAATTATGAATTGTGGAAAATTCGTTTTAATTGTAAGTTGAGAATTTTGTTTAAGGACAAGCAAAAGCTTAAGTGTGGGGGTATTTGATAAACCGTAAAAGTAACATATTTTAACTCCATATTTAGTATGCTTTTGGATGATTTAGCCCTTGGTTTATGTAAAAAGGTGCTTTTAATCCTTTCATTTCATGTTTATACTCAGGAAAGCACCCACGGACAAAAAGAACAAGAAACAGGCATAAAAAGGGCCAATTTGGGTCGTAAAGGAAATCAACACGGCCTAAAATTCAAGCCACACAGTCGTGCCTCGACAATTAACTAAGACACGACCAAGCCACGATTTAAACGGCCGTGCCCCAATTGAAAAAATTGAGACACAGCCTAAAAATGATTTATACGGGCGTGTACCATGGTCGTGCCCCTACTATGGGAGAGAACAATTCCACTCAAATTTGGATACTTTGAGCCAAAAAAACACTTTAAAAATCTTATTCAAATACCGAGTAAGAAGCAGACTTAAATGAGGACACTTAGGGGCCAAGTAAAGCATTCTAAAGTCTATATAAACACTCTAAGTGTATCCTGAATGGGGGTGGTGAGCTAGGCCAAGGAGCCGAGCCAGGAAGATCACGTTTTGTGGAATCACTCGAAGATACCCAAGTGGATCCATCTCGAAGAGCCAGAATTCTACTCAAGAGGGCAAATTTCTCCTTCAATTCCTTCAGGGGGTTTTAGGGATTTTCTATGTTTTGTTTTCTCTTTTCTCTTGAGATGTTTTCTTTATTTGTTATGAACTAAACCCCTCAAATACCTAAAGGGGATGAAACCTAGATGAATTTTGTTATTAATTTCTAAATTATATGATAAATACTTAGTTTGTTCTTAATTATTCATGCTTAATCCAAATCTTATGTGCTTAGATGGAGGAGGAATAGACCCTTCTTAAGAGTAGATCTAGCATAATTAAGCGGAGTTGATCGTACGCCTAGAGATAGGGTGACAAGATTTTGCCAAATCAGGGTGAAACCTAATATGGGAATCCATAGATCGATTTACTGCTATTCTAGGGGGTTATTATAAGTGAACGAGAGTTCCACTAATTAACACAGGGTTAGACATTATTCTCCTCGAGAGAGGGTTTAATATACGTTAGGGAGTCTTACAGATCAAACTAAGTAAATAAATCATATGGTTTAGTATTAAATAACAAGTGAAGTCTAGGTGGATTCTTCCTGAGGGCATCGTTGTGAGCAATTGAGTTTTCTTTGAGTTATTTCCCTATTCATTCTTTTTGTCTTTGTCTTTAGCTTAGAAATCATTAAACTAGATAAAACCAACCAATCACTCCATATTTTAGGCTAAATAATAAAAAGTAAGTATTAGTACTTTTAGTTTCTTTGGGTTCGATAATCCGGTCTTGCCTAAGCTATACTACTGTTCGATAGGTACACTTTCCTTTAATCGTTGTCATAGTTAGTCTCAAGGTTCGATCTCATTCATTATAAATTTTAAGGCTCTGATTTCAGCGATCAGGTGGCCAAGGAAATTAAAGACAAGAACCCCTTCCAGGCTTCCAATAGCAACCCTACCAACAAGAGAAGAAGTCGAACGTCGAAAAGATGCTAACTAAATTCATCACGGTGTCAGAAACCCATTTTCAAAACACCGAAACAACGCTTAAAAATCAGCAAGCATCAATTCAAGGGCTCAAAAACCAGTTAGGTTAGCTTGCCAAGTTGATCTCAGAATGACCACAAGGTAGCTTGCCAAGCAACACTGAAACTAACCCAAAAGAGCAACTTCAAGCCATTATCGCTCACGATAGTGAAGGGTTAGACGAACCAAACCAGGGGCAAGAACCTGTGGTAAGTGAAGGTAAGGTTGAGGTAAGCCAAGAAAAACCAAAACTGATAATTAAAGAGTGCCAACCTCGAATACCATACCCCAATGCGATGAAGAAAGACAACACATACTAATAATTCAGTAGGTTTCTTAAACTTTTGAAGAAATTACATATTAACGTACCATTTCTTAAAGCTCTTTCGCAGATGCCAAATCAAGGAAATTTTTAAAAGAGCTTTTGACAAATAAACGGAGGCTAGATAAGGCTTCGCATGTGGAGCTAAACGCAGTGTGCTCAGCAATTTTGCAAAATAAACTACCACAAAAATTAAAAGACCCAAAGAGTTTTACAATTCCATGTTTAATTGGTAGCTTATCTATTAATAATGCTTTTGCTGATTTAGGGGCAAGCATAAATGTTATGCCTTATAAAATGTTTAAACAGCTAGGTCTAGTATTAGCTGATAAAATTATTAGAATTCCTAGGGGTATAATTGAGGATGTGCTAGTAAAAATTGAAAAATTCATATTCCCAGTAGATTTTTTTTGTTTTAGATATGGAAGAGGACAATACAGTTCCCTTAATGTTAGGAAGGCCATTTTTAGCAACTGCCAGATCTAAAATTGTAGTTCATACACGTGAACTCACACTTTGTGTAGGTGACGAAACGATCACTCTTCAAGCTCTTGACTCGGCTAGGACATCAAGTGATAAAGGTGAGAACGTAAATTCTATTAATGACCATCTATTTAAACCTTCTTTTCAGGAAGCACCACAGAACTACCCATCTGAGCCAGATCCTAGACCTCATACCAACAAAGAAGTAATTCATGAGGAACGAAGGCTTCAGCTCGATGAACTAGAAGAGTGGAAGACACATTTCAAGGAGAAACCAATAGCACACGAAGCAGAACCAAAGCAAAACCATGTCAAACTTAAATATGGGACAAATCACTTCAAAATAGGAGATCAGGTATTGTTGGATAAGAAAAACCCGCGAATCGCCATCTCAAACTTTAAAACGAACGAAGAGATCCCTTTTAAGGTACTTAATGTCTTCCCATATGGAACAGTTGAGGTGACTCACTCTAAATTCGGCACTTTTAAGGTAAATGCCACTCAACTCAAACTATATAATGATAGCATGAGAAAGGATTTTCAACTCCTCAAACCACCATGATCATGCAAATGAGAGGTAAGTCTAGCTTAAGACTTAAAACGAGCACTTCTCGGGAGGCAACCCGAACACTAACCCTATTAATTTTCATATTTTTATTTTTATTCCTACTTTTAAGTACCTAACTAGAAACTAACCAAGTTAATGAAGCACAGGTTTCCATACCCACACCTTACTGCACACGTGGGCCGTTCTTTGTGTGGGCACCACAAGTAGGTAAATGGGCGTGGCCGTAGGCGATGTAACAGGACAAAATTTTTCCAACACACGGGCTACGATAAATTGCCACGGCCGTGGCCGACACTAAGAAAGCCACACAGGCATAGAAAACTCAACACAGGTGTGGGAGAAGTGAAAAAAGCACAACACGACCGAGTGATATGGCCGTGTGACCTAACACACCCATGGCACACGGGCGTGGAGACGTACCAGATATTAAATTTCTATTTAAAACCTCACCCCCTCTCCTCACCTACTCCCCAATCTCCTCTTCTTCCATACCTTTTAAGCTTTCCTCCTTTCCATTTTCCTCTTTTTTCCATCCTCACCATCACCTCCAACTCGAAGAAATGGAAGGATTCTAGCCCAGTCTCCCTGTGCAAGACCGATCTACATAAATTCATGCCGGCCACTTCATTAACTCGTCAAGAAAAGGACCTTTGAGTCCATTTATTTTCTCATTTTCTTTTCTCTTCTCCTTTATTTTCCTCCTCTTTATATTTCTTTTCTTTAAATACATATTTAGTATATTTTGAATTATTCTTATTATTTATGACTATTTCTTGGAGGTACCCAATTTCATCATCTGCTCGGTGACTATTGATGACCACCATACTACCACCGAGATGCCTCTTCCAACTTCTTTTACCTCCAAATCAAGTTTCCACACTCCTAACCCAAGGATTCCATCCAAAATTTAGGAAGTTTCACTTCTCTCCTTCTCTTTTGATTTTCTTACTATATGCAAGTTTTCCATCACCTACATCAATAACAGCCCTGGCAATGGCTAAAAAAGGACGTCCTAGAATTAAAGGAACATTAATGTCTTCTTCTATGTCTAACACAACAAAATCAACAGGAAAAATAAATTTATCAATTTTTGTCAAGACATCTTTGATAACTCCTCTAGGATATTTAATGGATCTATCAGCTAATTGAATACTCATCCTAGTGGGTTTTGGTTACCCAAGATCTAATTGTATAAACATTTTGTAAGGCATTAGATTAATACTGGCACCTAGATCAGCTAATGCTTTCTTAATATTTAAGCTACCAATTAAAAAAGGAATAGTAAAACTTCCTGAGTCTTTTAATTTGGTTGGTAACTTGTTTTGGAGGATGGCTGAGCATTCTTCATTAAGTTCCATCGTCGATACTTCTTCAAGCTTCCTTTTATTCGTCAAGAGTTCCTTTAAGAATTTTGCATAGTTCGGCATCTGTGAAATAGCTTCAACAAAAGGTAAGTTAATATGTATTTGTTTAAAAAGTTCAAGAAACTTATCGCATTGGGCATCTAATCATTCTTTCTTTAACTTTGATGGATAAGGGATTGGTGGTTTACTTTCTTTGCATACTGGATTTACATCCTCAACTCCCTCATCTCTTGCTTTGTTATCTTCGTGTGGAATTTGTTTCTTTGGTTCAACTAATTCCTTTCCACTTCTTAGTGTAACTGCTTTTACCTGTTCTGTTTCTTTAGAAAAAATCTCTACCCGTATTTTACAGATCATCTCAGTAAGTAGTCCAATCGACTTAGTGAACTCCTCGAATGATTTAGGAAGTTTTTCAACTGACGCTTGTTGATTTTTAAGAGTTCCCTCAGTATCTTGGAAACGATTTTCTATGACTGTCATGAATTTTGTCAGCATCTCTTTGAGGTTTGGTTTCTTTTCTTGTGGATATGTTTGATTTTGGAGGTTTTAAGGAGGTTGTTGTCTTTGATTTCCTTGGTTTCCTTGGCCTCCCTATGAAAAATTTGGGTGGTTCCTCTAACCTGGATTGTAGTTATTACTATAAGGATTATTATAGGATCTAAAATTATTACCTATCTAGTTCATCTGTTCGCTTTTTGCGTCCAGTTGGTAGGGTGGGTACTCAGGATTCATCACAGTTCCACTTGCATTGCACTGCATGACTGGATGTACCTACGAAGAGCACAAATTATCAAGCTTTTTATTCATCAACTCTACCTGTGTTGATAGCATGGTTACTGCATTGAGGTTGTAAACTCTGGTTAATTTTGTCGGTTTTGTCCTTGTAACTTGCCACTGATAGTTATTCAGTGACATCTCTTCAATGAACTCGTAGGCTGCTTCAAGAGTTCTATTTTTCAGGGTTCCACCGGCGGCTGAATCGATTAGTTCCCTCGTTGAGGGGTTTACACCATTATAGAAAGTTTGAACTTGTAGCCACAAGGGTAGACCATGGTGTGGACACCTTTTCAAGGGATCCTTGTATCTCTCCCATGCGTCGTATAATGTTTCTAAATCCATTTGTACAAAAGAAGATATATCATTCCGTAATTTGGTCATTTTGGCCAGTGGGAAATATTTTAATAAAATTTTTCGGTCATTTGGTCCCATGTAGTGATTGAATCTCGTGGTAACAAGTATAACCACTGTTTGGCTATATTCTTTAATGAAAAGGGAAATAACCGAAGACGAATGGCATCATCAAAAATGCCAATTATTTTGAAAGTATCACAGAACTCTAAAAAATTGGCTATATCGGTATTCGGTCTTTGTCCTGCAAACCATCAAATTGAGCAAATTGTTGAATCATTTGTATTGTGTTAGGCTTTAATTTAAAATTATTAGCAGTTATAGCAGGCCTAACAATACTAGATTCAGCTCCTGTTAAATGTGGTTTAGCATAATCATACATAGTACGCGGAGCATTGTTTTCTCCCACACCTCGTGGTGGATTATTCTCGTCCATCCCTTCAGTAGGATTGGATCTATCTTCTCGCTCTTCTTTTGTGTAATTTAGGGTTCACCTAAATTCTCTGCGATTCCTAAGAGTGGTAGCTTCAATATCACTATCGTATACTAGAGGCCTTGTCGGGTTCCTTCTAGTCATAAACTAGAGGTACCTGCTAGGAAAAAGAAAGAAATAAAATAAAATAAAAAAATAATTTACAAAAATAAAAATAATGGCTAAAGTAATAAAAATAGAGCTTTCTTAATATTTTAGTTCCTTGGCAACGGCACCAAAAACTTGATCGCTGTTTTGTCGAGTTTTAAAATTTATAAAGAGAATGATCGAATTGGAAACTAACTCTGACAATGACTTAAGGCAAGTGTACCTATCTACAGTAATATAGCTTAGGCAAGACCGGACTGTCGAACCCAAAGGAACTAAAAGTACTAATACTAACTTTCTTTTTTATTATTTAGCCTAAAATAAGTGAAGTTACTTTAATCTAAATTAACGACTACTAAACTAAAGACACAAAGGCAGAAAGAATGAATTGAAAAATAACTTGAAGAGAAACTTAGTTGATCACGACAATATGCTTAGGAAGAATTTGCCTAGACTTCTCTTGTTATTTAACACTGAACCATACGATTTATTCACTTAGTTTGATCCGTAAGACTCCCTAACGTATATTAAACCCTCTCTCGAGGCGAATAACGTCTAACACTAGGTTAATTAATAGAAATATCTTTCTCAAACAATAACCCCCTAGAATAGCAGTAAATCGATCTATGGAATCCAATATTAGGTTCACCCTAATCCGGCAAAATCTCGTCACCCTATCTCTAGGCGTGTGATCAACTCCGCTTAATTATGCTAGATCTACTCTTAAGCAGGGTTTATTCCTCCTCCACCTAAGCACATCAGATTTGGATTAAGCATGCATAATTAAGAACAAACTAAGTATTTATCATATAATTCAGAAATCAATAACAAGATTCATCTAGGTTTCATCCCCTTAGTTCATAACGAATAAAGAAAACATCTCAAGAGAAAAGATAAAACAAAACATAAGAAATCCCTAAAACCCCCTAAAGGAATTGAAGGAGAAATCCGCCGTCTTGAGTAGAATTCTGGCTCCTTGAGATGGATCAACTGACTATCTTTGAGTAATTCCCACAAGTCTGACCTTCTGGCTCGGCTTCTTAGCCTAGCTAATCGCTCCTCTTTCAGGATACACTTAGGGTGTTTATATAGACTTTTAGAATGCTTTACTTGGCCTTTAAGTGTCCTAATTCAAGTATACTTTCTACTCGGGTGTTTGAATAAGCTTTGGAATGTGTTTCTTTGCCTCAAAGTATCCAAATCCGAGTGAAATTGCTCTCTCCCGCGGCAGGGGCACGGCCATGGTACACGCCCGTGTAACTCATTTTTAGGCCATGTCTCGATTCTGTTGATTGGGGCACGACTGTGTAAATCGTGGCATGGCTGTGTCTTAGTAAATTGTCGAAGCACGGTCGTGTTGATTTCCTCTTTGGCCCAAATTGGCCATTTTAAGCCCATTTCTTGTTCTTTTTCTCCTTGGGTGCATTCTTGAGTAAAAACATGAAAAGAAAGGATTAAGAGCACCTTTTTACATAAATCAAGGGCTAAATCATCCAAAAGCATGCTAAATATGGGGTTAAAATATGTTACTTTTCAAAACCCAAATTATTAATGAAATATTTTAAAATGACTTATTAAATATAATTTTATATTTTATTATTTAATTTAATCATGCATGGACCACTTTATGTCTTAAAATATAATATATTCAAATTAATATAAAATAAGCCATTTATTGCATAAAACTATATAATAAAGCATAAAATCACATTTTAATAACTTTTATGTCCTAATTTCATATTTTCACATATTTCATTAATTTATTAAAAATTACTTAGTTTTAACAATGGATTTAAGTAAAAGGTGATAAATTACATAGGAAAAATCCTATATATTTTTTCGTTTACAATACTGACTTGGGTCACACTGCCAACCACACGCTCATGTGTCTAGCCTGTGTGCCCTTCGAAGTGACCACACACGCCCGTGTGCCAGGCTGTGTGTTAGGTCGTGCCAATCATGTAGGGTATACTAACTTATGCAACACGGCTAAGTCACACGCTCGTGTGCTAGGCTATGTGCCAATTAGGGGGTATACTGACTTGTACCACATGGCCAGTCACATGCCCATGTATGAGACCGTGTGGAGCATACTGACTTCATTTCAATTTCAACACCAAGGGACACATGGCCATGTAACATGACCATGTGTCGCGCATAGTTGAGACACACGCCTGTGTGGACAAAAATAGGCTATTTGCAAAGCCATTTTGCCACCCTATTTTCATATACTTGCATAAGTGTAATATGCAACATTTTATAACCCAATAGGCAGCCAATCCACAACATTTCATACACATTTTATACCAATTCAACATAGTGTTCAAATACCTAATTAATATCATGCATTTTCCATTCATATGTCAACTAAATATCAATATAACATTTGCATATTTCCATTCCATCTACTACTTGCCAAAACATACCATATTTGAATATTTATACACAACCAAAACATTTTACCAAGTTAAGCCAAATCACATGGCTTAAGCTTTTATCACAACATGTACCAAAATCACTATCTCAAGTAACCATAATTATCATCTTTATAACTAGCCTATACATGCCATATTTACAAATATACAAGAGTTCAAAAGTACCAACAACAATTGGATAGTGTGATGCGTAACTCTGACTTTATCTGGATTGAACGAGCTATCGAACCTCTATAAAACATGGAAAAAGAAACAAAGTAAGCTTTAAAGCTTAGTAAGCCCGTATAATTCAGAATTTAACTTTCCATTATTATATAATCAAACAATTAAATAAAGTATATCAAATTCACTTTCCAAATGTCTATACACAAGCATTCATCAACAAGTTAGTCACATTAGTGCATGTAATCATCCATTATTTCAATTTAATACTCAATACATTGTATCTGTAATATCCGGGAGTTAGAGGTTATGCGTTTTAACTCATATTTATGTAGTAGCATGCTTAGTGTGCTGTTTGTGTGTGTTTGGAAGCTTTGGGAACCTTGGGGTATAGGTAGAAGCCTTAGGAAAATATTTGACTTTAAACCTTTAAGGGAGAGCTAAGGGAGCTAGGCCTTAAGAAAATTTGCGTGTGGGTTATGACACAAGAATCCAGTTGGCAAAGTGGCAAGGGAGGCACCACTTTGTGCATAGGGGTGTGACGCCTCAGGGAGCTAGATGGACAGGGTTCGAGTAGCAAGGGAAGCATTTTGGGGTTCCTTTTTGGCGTCAATGAGGGGAAGAGTTGGAGTTACCGTGGACACTTCATGGATGAACTGTAGATTGGGTCAAACAGCTCAAATTTTCAGCTAAGAAGGGAGATAAGAGTGTGACTCATTCAAACTCTTTTGAATGAGAGGTGAAGAGGAAAAGTAGGAGGAAAAGAGGGGATTTGGGTGAGAGAAGAAGAGTTGGCCGAATATGGGACTTTGAGGGTGCCATTTCGGTTGGTGGTAGTGAGTTATGTGGGTGCCGAATGTGTGTAGATATTTGGGGGCCATTTTGCCTTTGAGTTTCTTTTCTCCCCTTTTAGCTCATTTTGCCGAAAAGTGGTGTACCAAAAACAAGTAAAGTGTGTTCTTTTCTCTCTGTTTCTTAGAGATCAAAACTGAAAGGGGTAGTGACCATTCATGCATCTTTTCTTTCCTTTACAATTTCTTATTCTCTTATCTGATTTCTCTCTCAAATAGCATAAACACCCATAAACCTTCACCCCTTTCTTTTATTTTTCATTTGCTTAGAAGCCGAATA
Source organism: Gossypium rotundifolium (assembly GCA_025506655.1). Classification (NCBI taxonomy): domain Eukaryota; kingdom Viridiplantae; phylum Streptophyta; class Magnoliopsida; order Malvales; family Malvaceae; genus Gossypium; species Gossypium rotundifolium. The sequence goes on along the minus strand of CP106731.1, from coordinate 116,445,302 downwards.
ACCCTTCTATTTCATGGAGTGTTGGCTGAATCTTCCAAGACATCTCTTCTCTTTCGTTTTCGCATTCTTCTCCTATCTCACAAACACTTTCACTATTGGCCGAATCTATCAGACTCTATTCCATCGGATCTAATAGTTGGTAGGGTTTCTCCTATTTCAATCTCTCTTCTTTCTCTTTTGGTTGCCGAAAGTTAGATGCCTAACTTAGTTCTTGTGCATGTGGCCGAACATGTGAAGGGCTTGATTCTTGCTTCTTTGTCATAGCCAGTGTGGTGAGGAGTAGTAGGGATCCATTGGTTTTGATCAAGCAAGGTAAGGAGATAATGCTATTCGGCCAAAGGCCATATTATTTTTTTTAGTGTTGGCCGACTCTAACTATGGTGTTTTAGGAAGAGTTCGACAGAGATAAAAGGGGAGTCTTTGGGTTTTGGATCTATTTCGGTAAGGATATTCAGTTAAGTTATAGATGTGATTCGTTTTGATTTTTATGTATCGATTAACTGTGTAACACCCTTAACCCGTATCCGTCGCCGGATTAGGGTTACAGGCGTTACTAATGGCCAAATCTTTTTCAATTTATTAATTCATATCCTAAACAGATAAAGCACATGGGCATAATAAATATATATAAATATACTTAATATACAAGTTAAAACATATTCAATGTAATCAACCACAAATACAAAATGATCAAACAATATACTTCTATCCTCATTATTAGCATATTTATCTATTTTATTCTATGATACCAACACCTAATTAGTACCACTCCTTTGTATACATTTCATGCAAACATGCCTCACGTACCATTTCGTTTTAAACCAAAACAATGAACCTGGTATTTGGAACTACTAATAAACATCATTACGATTACATGCATACATCACTTGACATTACACCTATGGACTAAGAGACAATACGCTTCACATATATATCTATATACCTATATCCGAATATGCATAACCTTATTTTTTTAATGCATAACCCCAATATAACTTTGCATGTTATATGCATAGATCAAAGGCTGAATGTACCAACTAAACTTCCATAATTCATGCAAAATTTACGTTACTTATTTGTACTACAATTGACCATACTTAAACATAGCTCTCAAAACCAACTTAACCTAAAAACACAAGCATATAAACCATGCATTGACTAAACATTCATTACCAATTTTCCATAATTTATAACTACTTATACTTATCATTAACAATGAATCCAACAAGTTAACTTATACATATATATAATCATTTCTATACAACTACAATTAACTTCCAAGCATTATAAACATACGTCTTATACCAAAGTTTAAAACAGACTATTATATCAAACATATAAACAATGCTTAAATTGAAAGTAACAGCCTTATTCGCAAGGCCATATATATACCTTTACAAAACCGAACATCATCCATTACTTATCAAAATACAGCCTATAAATGCCTTTGATTCAAAAAGTATACAAAACATATATATACCAAAGAGAGTGATAGTGTGGTCGACTTTCTTGATGATCCCCTGAGCCCGTAGTTGAATCAATGATTTATAAAACATATATACAAACACATACAGAGTAAGCTCACTAGCTTAGTAAGTCTTAAGCAAAAGATAATTCACTAATCAAGCACTTTAACATTTTTAATCAATAACTGTAGAACATTGTATATGTATATTTTGATATGCAATTGATACAAAACCGAATACTAGTGATGTATTAACTCAATTACTTATACTTCACTACCATCAACCTGCAACTCATCAAAGCACAAAGTACATATATTACATGTCGAGTACCAGCTCAAATTCACATAACACCATTCTTATCATAATATTTCAACTCAAATAACATTAATCACAACTTACCTTACTTCTGATGAATTCAATGGGACTTAACTTACCTGAGTTTTTAACTAAATAGTTTCACTATGTTACACCTCGATCAATTATGGTTTCTTCATTTTAAAGTATCACCCAGCATTAAGCACGCTAGGCATGAAGCCTAATATATCACCCACTAAGCACGCTAGGCACGAAGCTTAGAATATGTCACTGACAAGGCACGCTAGGCACAAAGCCTAAATATGTCACCGGCACTAAGTCTGCTAGGTACGAAGCCCTAATATGTCACCGGCACTAAGTCTACTAGGTACAAAGCCCGAACTGTTTATCAAATCAATTCATCAACTTACATTTCGTAACACATACATCACTATCAATTCATATTCACAAAAACCAATTCACTTGTCAAACCAAATATACTAATTCATATTATCTTGCAAAACATAATCATCCCAATGTAGAACATACACATTCGGCTAACACCTATATCTTACTCAATTTAATCAATTAATTTCATTTCACACTTTCATAATTATTTCTTTAATGAACTTTAACTTAAGAACTTACCTCGACTGTCAACGAAAAACTTAGACCGGCTATTCGAGAACTTTCGTCTTTCCCCAATCCAATTCCGTTTTTCTTTGCTCTTGATCTAAAACACATTAAATTCAGCTCATTCAAGTACATTTCAATTCAATTTAGTTCCAAAACACATAAAAATACAATTTACCATTTTGCCCCTAAGGTTTCATATTTTTTACTATTTAGTCCTAATTGTACAAAACATAAAATACACACAATTTGCCAGGACTATACAAGGCCCGAATATTCCTAGGGACTTTATATGCCCACTCATTTCATTTATTTTGCAATTAAGTCCCTCTAAAATTTTATTTTTATAAAATAGCCCTAAATACAAAATTTCACCAAAATTTCTAATACAAAACTTGTAAATCTTTAACACATCTTTAATCTAAAACCATCAAATATCAAAACCATAAGAACACATCAATGGCTAAACCTCATATACACATGATTCTCAAAAATTCAAGTGTGGGTCGGTAATATACGAAGCAACGATCTCAAAAACATAAAAATTATTAAAAACCAAGCTAAAATTCATACCTAATTGAGCTTGATGATGGCCGAATGTTTCAAGCCTTTAAACCCCTTTTCTTAGCTAACTCACGGCAATGGAAGAAGAAAAACAACTAAAATGGCTTTTAATTTCATGCATTTTAACATATAATAATATTTTAATGATTTACCATTTTAACCTTTATTTAATAATAAAATAAAATATAATATAAGGTTAATCTTTTCATAAACCACCCACTAACTTAAAAATGGGATATTTACTCTTTTAATACCCCACTTAAAAAAGCCATCATCAAATAGGCACTTTTCACTATAGTTTGCTACTTTTACCTTTTACGCGATTAAGTCCTTTTTCTAAATTAAACACACAAACGATAAAATTTTTCTACAAGACTTTCACACACATTAATTCACATATAATAAACACAAAATATAATATTAAAATATTTCTCAAACTCGAATTCGTGGTCTCAAACCACCGCTCGATTAGGGTCAAATTCGATTCATTACAACTCTCCCCCTTAAGGATTTTCGTCCCCGAAAATTTTACCGTTAAACAACGTCGGATATTGTTGCCTCATTGAGTCCTCAGGGTCCCACGTAGCCTCTTCAACTCCATGCTGATTCCATAGTACTTTCACTAATGTAATCCTTTTGTTTCTTAACTCTTTCATTTCCCGAGCTAAGATATGGATCGGTTCCTCCTCATACGTTATATCGGGTTGGATTTCAATCTCAGATGGAGCAATCACATGTGACGGATCTGATCTATATCTACGGAGCATCGAAACGTGAAATACATCGTGTATCTTTACTAATTCATAGGGTAACTTCAATCTATAAGCAACAGGCCCAATACGTTCGATGATTTCATACGGTCCGATAAATCTCTGACTCAGTTTGCCTTTCTGACCAAAACGAAGTGCTTTTTTCCACGGAGATACTTTCAAGAATACCCGATCTCTGGCTTGAAATTCTATATCTTTACGTTTCAAATCAGCGTAAGACTTTTGACGATCGATGCGACTTTCAAACTATCTTTGATTATAGCCACTTCTTCGATCTATTTAATCAAATCAACCCTTGTATCTTGTTCTCCCGAGCTCGGTCCAAGATACAATGGCGTCGACACTTGCGGTCATATAGAGCTTCATAAGGTGCCATTTGATACTTGATTGAAAACTGTTATTATAAGCAAATTCAATCAAAGGTAAGTACTTTTCCCACGTACGTTCAAACTCGAGAACGCAACATCTCAACATGTCCTCAAGTGTTTGAATGGTTCGTTCAGACTGACCGTCTATCTACGGATGAAAGGCTGTGCTAAAGTGAAGTTTAGTACCTAAAGCATCTTGCAGCTTCTTCCAAAACCGCGATGTGAACCTCAAATCTCTATCTGAAACAATGGAACTCGGCACACCATGCAATCTCACAATCTGTGATACATACAACTCAGCAAGTTTATCAAGTGAATAGTGCATTTAACCGGCACAAAATGAGCCGATTTGGTCAATCTATCCACTATAACCCAAATCGCATCTTTCTTACTCGGTGTCGTAGGCAATCCGGATACAAAATAGTGATTCTATCCCATTTCCATTCAGGTATCATGAATGGCTGAAATAACCCTGAAGGTACTTGATGTTCTGCTTTTACTTGCTGACAAACTAAGCACTTCGAGACAAATTCAGATATATCCCGTTTCATGCCAGGCCACCAATAGAACTATTTCAAATCATTATACATTTTCGTGCTACCCGGATGTATCGATAATCGACTATCATGAGCCTCATTCAAAATCATCTTAATCAAGTCCACATTCTTCGGAACACATATTCGGCCTTTGAAATTCAAACAATCATTGGCATCAATTCGAAACTCTGACTCTGCATCATTTTCACATTGAACTCGTCTAGCAACCAAGTCTTTGTTAATTCTTTGCACATCACAAATTTGTTGAATGAACATCGATCTTGCTTTTAACTCGGCTATGATCGAACCATCACCAAACATAACCATCTGTGCATTCATCGTACGAAGAGCAAATAATGATTTTCGACTTAACGCATCAGCAACAACATTGGCTTTTCCCGGATGGTAGTCAATCACCAACTCATAGTCTTTCAACAATTCTAACCATCTGCGTTGTCTCAAGTTCAGATCTTTCTGAGTCATCAAATACTTTAGACTTTTATGATCCGAATAAATGTGACATTTCTCGTCGAATAAATAATGACGCCAAATTTTCAATGCGAAAACAATGGCTACTAATTCCAGATCGTGAGTCAGATAATTTCTTTCGTGCGGCTTCAATTGTCTCGAAGCGTAGGCTATAACTTTGCCTTCCTGCATCAAAACGCAACCCAACCCATTCAAAGAAGCATCACTAAAAACGACAAATTCTTTACCCGATTCAGGCTGAGTTAACATTGGAGCTTCGGTCAAAAGAGCTTTTAGCTGTTCGAAACTTTTCTGATACTTTTCCGACCACTCAAACTTGACATCTTTTTGTAGTATCCTTGTCAAAGGTGTAGCTATCACAGAAAAACCTTTTACAAACCGTCTGTAATATCCCACAAGGCCTAGAAAACTTTGAATTTCAGAAACATTCTTTGGTGGTTTCCAATCGAGTATAGCCGTTATTTTGTTTGGATCCACCCGAATACCTGATGCTGAAACAACATGACCTAAGAAACTGACTTCATTCATCCAAAACTCACATTTACTAAACTTTGCATACAGCTATTGATCTCGCAAAGTTTGTAGCACTAATCTCAAATGCTCGACATGCTCGGTTTCATCTTTGGAGTAGATCAGTATATCATCAATAAACACTACTACAAACCGATCCAAAAGCTACACGAAGACCCGATTCATTAGGTCCATAAAATAGCAGTGCATTAGTGAGTCCAAAAGGCATAACCGTAAAATCAAAATGTCGTACCTCATCCTAATGCGTCTTTGGCACATCGTATCTCGACTCAGAATCGATAATAACTCGATCTCAAATTTATTTTGAAAATACCAAGCCCTTTCAACTGATCAAACAAATCATCAATTCGAGGTAACGGTACTTATTCTTTATAGTTACCTTATTCGATTCTTGATAATCAATACACATTCGCATCGTTCCATCTTTCTTCTTCACAAAAAAACTGGTGCACCCAAGGAGAGAAACTCGGTCATGCAAAGCCCCTATCTATTAACCCTTGCAACTGTGCTTTCAACTCTTTTAACTCAGTAGGTGCCATCCGATACGGAGCTATCGAGATTGGAGTCGTTCCCGATGCTAATTCAATGCTGAACTCAATCTCTCGTACGGGTGGTAAACCCGATAGTTCTCAAGAAACACGTCTGGGTATTCACACACAACCGGTACAAATTCAATATGCTTTTCAGACATTTTATTATCCAATACATAGGCCAAATAAGCTTCGCACCCTTTTCTCACAAACTTTTGGGCTAACATCGAGGATATTACTGTAGGAAACTCACTTAAATCACTGGATCCAATTTTGATGATCTCACCGTTCTGACATCTCAAATCAATAAGCTTTCTTTTGCAATTCACCACTGCATCATGTGAAGTTAACCAGTCCATTCCCAAAATTATGTCAAACCCATCGAAGGGCAACAACATTAAATCGGCTGGGAAGTAAGAATCCCGAATCATCAACGGGCAACCTCTTCACACTTTATTAACAAATATACATCTACCAAAAGGGTTGGACACACGAATCACAAACTCAGTAGACTCAACTGGCAGAGTCTTACCGAATACTAGAGTTTCACAAACATATGAATGAGTTGAACCAGGATCAATCAATGCAATCACAGTAGTATCATAAAGAGTGAAAGTACCGGTAATGACATCGGGGGAGGAAGCATCTTCTCTGGCTCGTGTAGTATAAGCTCTAGCTGGAGCTCTAGCCTCTGATTGTATTGCGGTGTCCTTCGTCCCTCTCTGACTGCCACCTACATTGCTTGAATGTCTGAGTTGTCTACCCCGTGCTGGAACACTGCTCAGTCTAGTGTTCTGAGTTGCATTTTGCTCGGCTAACATCGGGCACTCTCGAATAAAATGATTCGATGATCCACATTTAAAGCAGACCGATCACGAACTCTACAACTCCCAGGATGCCACTTCTCACAATGTTTACACTCAGCCTAGTTCTGCGGAACATTACCGACACTAGCTATCAACGTGGCTCAAGATCTCACTGGAGGTCGATCACGTATAGGCAATTCTGAAGTGGCTTTATGTCGACTGGGGTCATCTCTGAACTTCTTATGCATGAATGGAAAATTTTACTCGATGATCTTTTTAGTGTCTCTAGCTTCTACTTGACTTTTCTTTTCTCCTTTTCGAGCTCTTGACTTTACAAGCTCGCTCGATTAATGTCACAAACTCTTTGATTTCAAGAATGCCAACAAGTAACTTTATGTCTTCATTCAGGTCGTCTTCAAATCTTTTACACATAATGGCTTCGGTAGATATACACTCCCGAGCATAACGGCTCAATCTGACAAACTTTCGCTCATATTCCATCACAGTCATGCGACCCTGTTTTAATTCTAAAAATTCTTTCCGTTTTTGATCGATGAATCTCTGACTGATATATTTCTTACGGAACTCAATTTGGAAGAAGTCCCAAGTTACTTTTTCTTTCAGAACTACGGATACCAGTGTGTTCCACCAGTGATAGGCAGTATCCCGAAGTAGAGATATAGCACACTTTAGGCATTCATCTGGAGTACAAGATAACTCATCAAGTACCCGAATAGTGTTATCAAGCCACATCTCGGCTCGTTCTGCGTCATCATCATCATTGGCCTTGAATTCCTCGACCCCATATTTTCTGATTTTATCAATGGGGGGCCTGCTAGATCTCATCGGATCTATCATCGGGGGTGCTGAAGGTACCAGAGTTGGATTATTCGGGGGTGGAGGTTGTTGTGCAGCCAGATTAAACTAGGTAAACCATTCGTTCATCATCTAATAGAAGGCTTGTTTAGCCTCCCCCTCATGGGTACCCGAAACTAGTCGAGAGTCTAATGGCACTGATCCACGTGTGAGACCAGGTGCAACGTTCTCTACATCATCAGCTACGACTCTATCGGGATCGAAATCCATTTATTATATAAAATACGATTGAAATTGTTAGAAGTCACCACACTATCATATATACAATTCAACGGCATGTATAGCTAGACTCTTACGTACTACGGTAGTCCTAGAATCGACTAAATCGTAGCTCTGATACCAGTAAAATGTAACACCCTTAACCCGTATCCATCGCCAGATTAGGGTTACAGCGTTACTAATAGCCAAATCTTTTCAATTTATTAATTCATATCCTAAGCAGATAAAGCACATGGGCATAACAAATATATATAAATATACTTAATATACAAGTTAAAACATATTCAATGTAATTAACCACAAATACAAAATGATCAAACAATATACTTCTATCCTCATTATTAGCATATTTATCTATTTTATTCTATGATACCAACACCTAATTAGTACCACTCCTTTGTATACATTTCATGCAAACATGCCTCACGTACCATTTCATTTTAAACCAAAACACCGAACCTGGTATTTGGAACTACTAATAAACATTATTACGATTACATGCATACATCACTTGACATTACACCTATGGACTAAGAGACAATACGCTTCACATATATATCTATATACCTATATCCGAATATGCATAACCTTAGATTTTAATGCACAACCCTAATATAACTTTGCATGTTATATGCATTGATCAAAGACTGAATGTACCAACTAAACTTCCATAATTCATGCAAAATTTACGTTACTTATTTGTACTACAATTGACCATACTTAAACATAGGTCTCAAAACCAACTTAACCTAAAAACACAAGCATATAAACCATGCCTTGACTGAACATTCATTACCAATTTTCCATAATTTATAACTACTTATACTTATCATTAACAATGAATCCAACAAGTTAACTTATACATATATATAATCATTTCTATACAACTACAATTAACTTCCAAGCATTATAAACATACGTCTTATACCAAAGTTTAAAACAGACTATTATATCAAACATATAAACAATGCTTAAACCTAAAGTAATGACCTTATTAGCAAGGCCATATATATACATTTACAAACCGAACATCATTCATTACTTATCAAAATACAACCTATACATGCCTTTGATTCAAAAGTATACAAAACATATATATATACCAAAGAGAGTGATAGTGTGGTCGACTTTCTTGATGATCCCCTGAGCCCGTAGTTGAATCAATGATCTATAAAATAGAAATACAAACACATACAGAGTAAGCTCACTAGCTTAGTAAGTCTTAAGCAAAAGATAATTCACTAATCTAGCACTTTAACATTTTTAATCAATAAATGTAGAACATTGTATATGTATATTTTGATATGCAATTGATACAAAATCGAATGCTAGTGATGTATTAACAAATTACTTATACTTCATTACCATCAACCTCGCAACTCATCAAAGCACAAAGTACATATATTAAATGTCGAGTACCACTCAAATTCACATAACACCATTCTTATCATAATATTTCAACTCAAATAACATTAATCACAACTTACCTTACTTGATGAATTCAATGGGACTTAACTTACGAGTTTTAACTCAATAGTTTCACTATGTTACACCTCGATCAATTATGGTTTCTTCATTTTAAAGTATCACCGGCATTAAACCTGCTAGGCACGAAGCCCGAATATATCATCGGCACTAAGCACGCTAGGCACGGCTTAGAATATGTCATCGGCACAAGGCACTCTAGGCACAAAGCTTAGAATATGTCACCTAAGGCACTAAGCACGCTAGGCACGAAGCTTAGAATATGTCACCCAGCACTAAGCACGCTAGGAACGAAGCCCGAACTATTTATCAAATCAATTCATCAACTTACATTTCTTAACACATACATCACTATCAATTCATATTCACAAAAACCAATTCACTTGTCAAACCAAATATACTAATTCATATTATCTTGCAAAACATAATCATCCCAATGTAGAACATACACATTCGGCTAACACCTATATCTTACTCAATTTAATCAATTAATTTCATTTCACACTTTCATAATTATTTCTTTAATGAACTTTAACTTAAGAACTTACCTCGACTGTCAACGGATAACTTAGACCAGCTATTCGAGAACTTTCGTCTTTCCCCGTTCCAATTCCGTTTTTCTTTGATCTTGATCTAAAGCACATTAAATTCAGCTCATTCAAGTACATTTCAATTCAATTTAGTCCCAAAACACATAAACATGCAATTTACCATTTTACCCCTAAGGTTTCACATTTTTACTATTTAGTCCTAATTGTACAAAACACAAAATACACACAATTTGCCAAGACTATACAAGGGTCGAATATTCCTAGGGACTTTATAAGCCTCTCATTTCATTTATTTTGCAATTAAGTCCCTCTAAAATTTTATTTTTATAAAATAGCCCTAAATACAAAATTTCACCAAAATTTCTAATACAAAACTTGTAAATCTTTAACACATCTTTAATCTAAAACCATCAAATATCAAAACCATAAGAACACATCAATGGCCGAACCTCATATGCACATGATTCTCAAAAATTCAAGTATGGGTCGGGTAATATACGAAGCAACGATCTCAAAAACATAAAAATTATTAAAAATCGAGCTAAAATTCATACCTAATTGAGCTTGATAATGGCCGAATGTTTCAAGCCTTTAAACCCCTTTTTCTTAGCTAGCTCACGACAATGGAAGAAGAAAAACAACTAAAATGGATTTTAATTTCATGCATTTTAACATATAATAATATTTTAATGATTTACCATTTTAACCTTTATTTAATAATAAAAAAATATAATATAAGGTTAATCGTGTCATAAATCACCCACTAACTTAAAAATGGGCTATTTACTCTTTTAATTCCCCACTTTAAAAAGCCATCATCAAATAGGCACTTTTCACTATAGTTTGCTACTTTTACCTTTTACACGATCAAGTCTTTTTTCTAAATTAAACACACAAACGATAAAATTTTTCTCTGAGACTTTCATACACATTAATTCACATATAATAAACCCAAAATATAATATTAAAATATTTCTCGGACTCGATTTGTGGTCCCAAAACCACCGTTCGATTAGGGTCAAATTCGGTCTGTTACAAACTGGGTTTCTGATTAAGTGATATTCGATGGATACGAGTACCAGTGGAGGAGAGAAAGGGGTAGTTCCTACCCCTAGATTCAAGAAACATTTGATTTCTACGGTACGTGATTGGCCACCAGGTTGTGGGCCAGCGTCGGAAAGAGATAAGCAAATCGTGGTGATCCCTGCAAGTGAGGGTGTTAGTGAGATCGAGAGTGTCATTCTCCATGTTTTCAGGTGTGTAACCCCACACTTTTCCTGATAGGTTAATAATATTAAGTATATGTTAATTAGGTTATGAATAATCACGGCTAAGGGTACCATTCAATGGTACAGTTTGTTCAGGTACGTTACATCTAACACTCTGTTAATAGTGTTGACAATTAGATGTATGAAAGCATGTATAATTTTGATATGTGCTTGGGATAAAGCATATACCATGATGTTTGTATAATTTGTATTATTGCATGGGCATGCGGGTAATAATGTAAAGGGGAAGTGCTCTGGTGGTTTTACCATATTATTCGGTGACTCATGTCACAATATTATGATTCGGTGACGTTGTCACATTATCTGGTGGCTATGCCACGTATTAAGGGCGATGAGCAGTTGACTGCAGCGACTGCCTTCGAGGGTGTGTAGCGAATGGAGGGTCAATTTAGTAGTCCCCATTGGTGTGACTAGCTGGTACGGGTGGGGTGTAGATGTTGGATATCTAGTTGGGTTCCGGTTGCATCGTTGCTTTTATATACATGTGATTTAATATGCTGTGATATGGGCTTATGGCCCGATAATGATTTCGGATGGGCTTCGACCAAAACATTATAATAAAGGCTATAATCGATTGGGAACCTGTGCCGTTTGTTACACATTGAGTCTAATGACTCACCCTTCTTGGGCTAACATTTTGCAGGTGATACATAGTACAATGGACTGGGTCGACAGGGACTATGTGGTGGCCATGCTCAGCAAAATTTTAGTTTTTCATACAATGGGACTCTTTTCGTTTTCTTTAGTATGTTTTCTTTCGGGATTTCTATTGGTATTTAATTTGTAAAAAGGCCACTACTTAACTGATATAAGTTTTGAGTTTAAATTTCATGTCCATGCGATGGTAAACAAAAGAGTAATTAAATACCTTTCTTAAAGCAACTTCAAATGTTTTATCATCTACTCAACTTACGATTTTTCAACCTAATGAGTTCTAGAATCAGGCAAATCTTTTAATTTTGAAATATAAAGGAAGCGTTTTAATGAAATACAAACTCGAGCGGTAACTTGGTTTTCAACTTGATAAAAATACAAACTTGTTTTATTAAAATTGCCATATTTTATAAGAAGATGAAATGAGATAAAGCTAAGTTTTTCTTAAGGAACATATCAGATCCGGTCGAGGCTTGTGGGCCGAGTTTGGGGTGTTTCAATTTGGTATCAGAGCTAGGTTCAAAAACTCGGCTGTGGGTTTGGGTTCAAAAATGTTTTCAAAGGATGGTTTAGAAAATTTATATATATTTTCTATAAGTATGGCACCCGAGTCTCGGACTAAATCCGTAAGTTTCTTTTTACTATATTATGTTATATCTGAAATGATTGTATTTATTCTGCGATGTGTGGAGGCACTATTTGTATGGAGAAAGGTCGATGATCTACATGGACCACAAGAGTCCTAAATATTTGTTAACTCGAAGGAGCTGAATTTGAGACAATGAAGGTGGGTGGAGTTGTTGAAAGACTACGATCGCTCAATAGAGTATCACCCGTAAAGCAAATGTGGTGGCGGATGCCCTAAGTCGAAAAGTAGTGTTTGATCGAGGCGATGTTTGCACATCTTAGTCTTTATGTCGATGGAAGTTTACTAGCAGAGTTGCAGGTGAAGCCGAAGCGGTTAAGTCAGGTAAAGGAGAAATAGTTAGTAGATGACGATCTGAGTGCTAAGCTACTGCAAGTGCAGAATGGGAATTGGAAGACTATGGTGTAAACGGTGATAGAGTGCTATATTTTCGGGCAAGGTCTGTATGCCAAAGGATGAGGAGTTAAGGCAGAGAATTCTTCGAGAATCGCATAGTAGCCCTTATGCTATGCATCCCGGATGAAGTTATCTGAGGATCTACGGATCGATTTTGGTGGCCGGCACGAAACGAGAGTTACGAATTTGTGGGAAGTGCTTAGCGTGTCGAGAGGTTAAAGCTAAACACCAAGTACCTTCGGGTTGCTTCAACCAATAAAGATTCCGCAGTGGAAGTTGGAGAGGATCACTATGGACTTCGTTAGTGGGCTTTCCCTTACGCCAACTAAAAAAGATTCAGTATGGGTGATAGTGGATCGGTTGACAAAGTTTACACATTTCATACCGGTGCAGGTTGACTATGCTCTGCAGAGGTTGGAAAAGTTGTATGTGGCAGAAATTATGAGGCTGCACGGGGTATCGGTGTCGATTATCTCAGATAGGGATCTGAGGTTTACATCTCAGTTTTGAAGAGCACTGCATCAAGCATTGGGCACCAGGTTGGACTTCAGTACGGCATTTCATTCGCAGTCGGATGGCCAGTCTGAATGGGTAATTCAAGTGTTAGAGGATATGTTAAGGAGTTGCGTGATAGATTTTAGAGGAAGTTGGGAGGAGTTCTTGCCTTTAGCGGATTTTGCGTACAACAATAGCTATCAAGCAAGTATTCGGATGGCACCGTATGAAGCTCTGTATGGACGGAAGTGTCGCACTCCTACATGTTGGACAGAATTGGGGGAATGCCATGTTTTGGGTCCAGAGATTGTGGCAGAAGCGGAAGAAAAGGTTAAGGTAATTTGGGCACGGTTGAAGGAGGCATCTGACAGATAAAAGTCGTATGCAGATCTCAAGTGAAAGGAGATAGAGTTTGCAATGGGAGAGCAGGTGTTTCTGAAAGTTTTGCCATGTAAGAAGGTGATGAGATTTGGTCGCAAGGGTAAGCTGAGTCCCAGGTTTATAGGGCCTTATCAGGTTTTGCAGCGGGTTGGACCAGTGGCGTATCAGTTGGAGTTGCCTTTGGAATTAAAATAGATGCATGATGTGTTTCACGTTTCGATGTTACGTCATTACCGATCGAATCCATCTCATGTAGTGCCAGTTGAAGAAGTGGAATTGAGACCAGATTTGTTTTACGAGGAAGAGCCGATTCAAATTTTGGAATGGGATGTGAAAATATTACGTAGGAAATCAGTTCCTCTAGTCAAAGTGTTATGGTGGATCCATGGATCGGAAGAAGCTTCGTGGGAGCCGAAGGAAGTAATGCGACAGCAATACCCTAACCTATTTTAGCCAGGTAATTTCGAGGCCGAAATTATTTTAAGGGGGTAGAACTGTAATATCTGGGAGTTAGGGGTTATGCATTTTAACTCACATTTATGTAGTAGCATGCTTAGTGTACTGTTTGTGTATGCTTGGGAGCTTTGGGAACCTTGGGGTGTAGGTAGAAGCCTTAGGAAAATATTTGACTTTAAACCTTTAAGGGAAAGCTAAGGGAGCTAGGCCTTAAGAAAATTTGCGTGTGGGTTATGACACAAGAATCCAGTTGGCAAAGTGGCAAGGGAGGCGCCACTTTGTGCATAGGGGTGTGACGCCTCAGGGAGCTAGATGGACAGGGTTCGAGCAGTAAGGAATGTATTTTGGGGTTTCTTTTTGGTGTCAATGAGGGGAAGAGTTGGAGTTGCCGTGGACACTTCATGGATGAACTGTAGATTGGGTCAAACAGCTTAAATTATCGGCTAAGAAGGGAGATAAGAGTGTGACTCATTCAAACTATTTTGAATGAGAAGTGAAGAGGAAAAGTAGGAGGAAAAGAGGGGATTTGGATGAGAGAAGAAGAGTTGGCCGAATATGGGACTTTGGGGGGGTGCCATTTCAGTTGGTGGTAGTGAGTTATGCGGGTGCCGAATGTATGTAGATATTTGGGGGCCATTTTGCCTTTGAGTTTCTTTTCTCCCCTTTTAGCTCATTTTTCCGAAAAGTGGTGTACCAAAAACAAGTAAAGTGTGTTCTTTTCTCTCTGTTTCTTAGAGATCAAAACCGAAAGGGGTAGTGACCATTCGTGCATCTTTTCTTTCCTTTACAATTTCTTCTTCTCTTCTCTGATTTCTCTCTCAAATAGCCGAAACACCCATAAACCTTCACCCCTTTCTTTTATTTTTCATTTGCTTAGAAGCCGAATAACCCTTCTATTTCTTGGAGTGTTGGCCGAATCTTCCAAGACATCTTTTCTCTCTCATTTTCGCATTCTTCTCCTATCCCTCAAACACTTTCACTATTGGCCAAATCTGTCAGACTCTATTCCATCGGATCTAATAGTTGGTAAGGGTTTCTTCTATTTCAATCTCTCTTCTTTCTCTTTTGGTTGCCAAAAGTTAGATGCCTAACTTAGTTCTTGTGTATGTGGCCGAACATGTGAAGGGCTTGATTCTTACTTCTTTGTCATAGCCAGCGTGGTGAGGAGTAGTAGGGATCCATTGGTTTTGATCAAGCAAGGTAAGGAGGTAATGCTATTCGGCCAAAGGCCATATTATTTTTTTTAGTGTTGGCCGACTCTAACTATGGTGTTTTAGGAAGAGTTCGACAGAGATAAAAGGGAAGTCTTCGGGATTTGGATCTATTTTGGTAAGGATATTCAGTTAAGTTATAGATGTGATTCGTTTAGAATTTTACGTATTGATTAATCGGGTTTCTGATTAAGTGATATTCGATGGATGCGAGTACCAGTGGAGGAGAGAAAGGGGTAGTTCCTACCCCTAGATTCAAGAAACGTTCAGTTTCTACGGTACGTGATTGGCCACTGGGTTGTGGGCTAGCGTCAGAAAGAGATAAGCAAATCGTGGTGATCCCTGCAAGTGAGGGTGTCAGTGAGATCGAGAGTGTCGTTCTCCGTGTTTTCAGGTGTGTAACTCCACACTTTTCCTGATAGGTTAATAATATTAAGCATATGTTAATAAGGTTATGAATAATCACGACTAAGGGTACCATTCAATGGTACAGTTCGTTCAGGTACGTTACATCTAACATTCTGTTAATAATGTTGGCAATTAGTTGTATGAAAGCATGTATAATTTCGATATGGGCTTGGGACAAAGCATATAGCATGATATCTCAGATAATTTGTATGATTGCATGGGCATGCGGGTAATAATGTAAAGGGAAGTGTTTGGTGGTTTTACCACATTATTGATGACTCATGTCACAATATTATGATTCGGTGACGTTGTCACATTATCCTGGCTATGCCACGTATTAAAGCGATGAGCGCTTACCGCAATGAGTGCCTTCGAGGTGTGTAGCGGATGGAAGGTCGATTTAGTAATCCCTATTGGTGTGGTACGGGTGATGCGGGTAGTGTGTAGAGGTTGGATATCTAGGTGGGTTCGGGTTGCATCATTGTTTTATATACATGTGATTTAATATCCTGTGATATGGGCTTATGGCCCGATAATGATTCTAGATGGGCTTCGCCCAAAACGTTATAATAAAGGCTATAATCGATTGGGAACCTATTCCGGTTGTTACACAATGAGTAAGTTGACTCACCCTTCTTGGGCTAACATTTTGCAGGTGATACATAATGTAATGGACCGTGTCGGCAGGGACTATGTGGTGGCCATGCTCAGCAAAATTTTGATTTTCATATAATGGAACTCTTTTCGTTTTCTTTAGTATGTTTCCTTTCGGGATTTATGTTGGTATTTAATTTGTAAAAAGGCCACTACTTAACCGATTTAAGTTTTATGCTTAAATTTCATGTCCATGCGATGGTAAACAAAAGAGTAATTAAATACCTTTCTTAAAGCAACTTCAAATGTTTTATCACCTACTCAACTTGCGATTTTTCAACCTAATGAGTTCTAAAATCAGCAAATCTTTTAATTTTGAAATATAAAGGAAGCGTTTTAATGAAATAAAAACTTGAACAGTAACTTGGTTTTCAACTTGATAAAAATACAAACCTATTTTTATTAAAATCGTCATATTTTATAAGAAGATGAAACGAGATAAAGCTAAGTTTTTCTTAAGGAACATGTCAGATCCGGTTGAGGCTTATGGGTTTGGGTTTGGGAGTTTCAAAGATCATATCAAATTCATATACCATATACATCATTTGTAACATTTCACTCTCAATCATATAAACAGTAAATCATTTGATGACAGTAACTGATCTGTTTAAACAATATTTCATCCATATAACAGTAATTCATTCGTATAACACATACCTTATTCACATAACCAATAACATAATTTATGCTCGTTGAACCTATTAGAACATTGTGGGATACTCGGGTGATATACATAACATATAAATCAGTAATCCATTAATTCATTATCATTTCTGCTCTTTTGAGCTATGACGAGTAAGCTCCTTCTGAGTTGATGGACAGTATGGTCCTCCTGAGCTGATGGACAGTAAGCTCTATTGAGCTGAAACAGTAACTTCTGACGAGCTGAAAATAGTAAGCTCTTACAAGCTGATATATCAGTAAGCTCATACGAGCTGTGGTGAGTCCGCAACAAATACAGGAGCTCGACCGAAATGGTAACCCTAATGACATGTCACTCGTATCCTACTAATTCTTACAGTTCAAACGGGGCTCGGTAACCATCAGACTATATCAATAAGGCATTTGAATTTCAAGTAAATCATTTACTCAATTACATACATTCATTTCAAATAATTACAAGTATTTAAAAGTTCGATTCTAATTATACGAACTTACCTCGAGTTGCTCGGATAGAAATATTGGCTAATCGTCAACCTTTCCTTTTCCCCGATCTAACCCTAATCTCACCTTATCTTGATCTATATAATATTAAAATTAACACATTCAGTATTTAGTCTATTCAATTTAGTCCAGAAATCACCTTATGGCAAAATTACACTTTTGCCTTTACTATTTTGACATTTTTACAATTTAGTCCTTAGCTCATAAAAATGCAAATTCATGCAATTAGACCGTTAACTATGCTAGTAAAATTTTAATGGAGTCCCTAGCAGCCCATATCTTTTATTTATTCCTACTTTTAACCACCACATTTCACATTTTCTCAATTTAATACCTTTTTGACATTTTTGTCAAAAATCACTTTACAAAACTAGTTTAACTATCAACAACTATTCACAATCCATCATCAACCATCAAATTACTCAAGCATTCAACAATGGAAACATGATAAATCTTTAACAATTTTAAAATTTAAGGTACTGGCTAGCTAGAATACGAAGCAACGTTCTTAAAAACATAAAAATCATTAAAAACAGGACAAAACACATACCTAATTGCTTGAATTTTGCTTAGCCGAATGAAGAACCCTAGTTTCTTCTTATTCTTCTTTAATTTCAGTTAAAAAGATGATAATGAAGCATAAATTTGATTTTGTTTTATTTAACTAACTTTATTTAACAATTTACATTATTAACCTTTAATAAAACATTATTATTTCACATAAACTATTGACATAAATATCCACTAACCTATTAAATGGTTTACCATTGAAGGCCACCATAATTAAAAGCCAAATCTATTTGACACCTTTAACTAATTAAACGTGCATTTTACATTTTACTTAATTTAGTCTTTTTACCAATTAAGCATTCAAACAAAGAAAATTTCTTTACAAACTTTCACTATAACATGCTATAAACTTTAATAATATAATAAAATAAATATTTTGACTTCAAATTTGTGGTTCAAATCACTATTCTTATTTGAATAAAAACGGGTTGTTACAAGTTTTGGGTAGTTTAAAGGTTAAGAATTAGTCTAGGCAAATTATAAAATGAACAAAATTGGTTTTAGCCGAAAAGATTAAGTATAGATCAAGATATCCGTAGTTAAAGTTTGTTATGTTATAAGTTTTGGTTACATGAGAACATAGCTTAGGCTTATGTTTTGAGCCAGTGAACCTCAGGTCGAAAGATGCCTGCCAGTGAGACAGAGTCATTCCAACCAAGGGGGTGGTACCAATGCTTTCGATTGATTTGACTGATTTTTGGATGCATTGTTTTGTGAATTGTTATGTTGGAGTTTCAGATTCGATTAAACTTTCTACGAGTAGAGATAAAGGCAATGAAAAGCTAGTTTGAGCTTTCGGCTTTTCGGCAAAAGTGTAATTGGTGAGTGTTTGGAATAATTACTTACGAACATGATTCAATGCTTTACTTAGGAATTTAGTAGTAGCCTAAACCCCTACTCTAAATTCTGAGTGTAGGATTTTTCATACCAATGTTATCTTATGAATAAAATGCTTATGTGTTTGTGACTATGTGAATTGAGATGAGATGCTATAACATGTGTTAAGTGGCTATGATAACTGTTGTGAAAGTGCATATATGTACATGTTACATATATATTAAATTTTAGTGACAATTTTTTGCTAAAGATGCAAATATGCAGTGACTGTGCACGGATAATTTGTAAGTGATATGTGTTTGATTTAAGATATTTTAGCCTTGTGATTATTGAAATCATTGGATATAGTTGGCATTCCATAAAATTGTGAGTACTCACCTATATGTATAGTGGTTTTGGGTGTTAAGGCCCAGGGACATGTTGGAGGGATAAGGAAATGTAAGCTAAGCTCCATTCAACGGGACATGAGAGGGGACATAAGGAGAGTGTTAACTTTAGGCTTCACTTTTGGGACATGTTTGACTCTATGAATCTATCTTTGGTGTGTTGAAGATCCATGCATCCAATGAGTGATGATAGAGCTCACTTTATGTTTCTTTGCTCAAGTAACAAATTATCTTAAAATATATAAATGTGTAACATGATGTATGCCTAAATAAGTATGTGGTTGCTATGCAAATTATCTATAAAGATGTTTTATGAGTATGGTGATATATCATTGTATTTTAAGTGATTATATATGTAATATGATATATGATTGAATTTGAATATGTTTACCATGTAAAAGAACTAGAAAATAATGCACGAGTAAGTATGTTATAAACACTAAAGTTGAAACTGTTGAGGTTGTGCTATATGGTTATTTCGTTGATGCTTGACGAATTGTTTGCATAGTAGTTATTCTAGGCATTCATTGAGCTTGTTGAGCTCACCCACTCCCTTTTTAAATGTTGCAGATTAGTTGTGTGCCAGTGTGAGTGGTGTGGATTTCAGAGGGGTAATCCAAGCAAGTCCATTTTCATTATTTGTAGGTGTTATTATTTGGTTATGTTTTGGGAATAAGGCAATGTGGTAGTCTTCGTGCTAATATTGGATATGATATTTTGAGTTGTCTCCATGATTTAATTATTCTTAGGATTTTGAGATTTGTTTTCTAATATGTTAACTATTGTCTGAATTTGCTTTTGATGTTTGAAACTATTATTATGACCGTTTTGGTTTTTACTTGATGATGATATGATAGCATGTTGAACTGGTATAAGTTGGAATGACTTATATGCTTAAAAATGTTGTATTTTTTGAGGTCTGAAGTAGAAGTATCGATAATCGGGTTTTAAAATTGATACCTTTGTGTTTTGAAACATGTAAGAAGTCAGAATAGAGATTTGGTATCGATACATATGCTCGAGTATCAATACTCAGGGTTAAAATATTGATACTTTATGACAGGTACCAATAATTTTTGAGACTTTAGGTTTTTTATCGAGAAATAGAATGTAAGTTTGGTATCATTTTTCCTAGTGGTATCGATACCACTTAGAGAAAATATCGATACCCTAGTGTCAGTATCGATATCCACAGACATGTTTTGGGAAATTTGCTAAACGGACCTTATACATGTTTAAAATTGTTTATAAGACTGATTATTGTAAATTTAGCATGTGGCAATGGTAACTATCTTGAATGATTGACTTAAAACCTATACGAACAAAAAATTGATGGATGTTTTATCTACAATGAGCTTTCTACTTGATGTATGTGACATGAGACGGTGGTGTGACATCCTGTATTTGGGCTTGGCGACCAGGCCAGGTATAGGGTGCTACAAGGATGATGTTGTTCATTCAAGCTAATAATCATGCTTCTTAAGACATCATCATGGTTGGTTCCTCCATCCCTCAGAAACAAGGAGAGCTTTTGGTGCCAAAAAGTAAGAAGGAGTGGAATGAAGAGGATAGAAGGAGCATTCAACTTAGTGCTAAGGACTTGCACACTTTATTTTGTGCACTTGGTCTGTAAGAATACAATAGAGTATCATTGACCGTGTGTCAAACTCTTAAAAATTTATATAATGAATGATCTAGCCTAAAAACTAACTGTGACAACGACTTGAGGCAAGCGCACATATCGAATAGTAGTATAGTTTAGTGGCAAGACCGGATTGTCAAATCCAAATGAACCAAAAGTACTAATGCTAACTTTCTTTTTATTATTTAACCTAAGAATTAAAGGAATTGTTGTTTAACCTAAAATTAGCTAACTACTAAGCTAAAGATGCTAAGAAACAGAGAAGGAATTGGGGAAAATACTTGAGGGGAAAACCAATTGATTAAGACAATAGCCGAGGAAGAATCCACCTACACTTAACTTGTTATTTAACTCTGAACCAGACGATTTATTCACTTGACTTGATCTGTAGGATTCCCTAACTTATATTAATACCTCTATCGAGGCTATTAACGTCTAACCCTAGGTTGATTAATTGAAATCTCCTTCTAATTAAAACCCCTAGAATTGTATTAACTCGATCTATGGACTCCTATATTAGGTTTGACCTAATCCGGCAGATTTTCGTCATCCTATCTCTAGGGTTGCGATCAAGTCCGCTTAGCTATGCTAGATCTACTCTTAGACAGAGTCTATTCCTCCTCTACCTAAGAGCATAAATGCTTGAATCAATATCTTGAAATATCAAAACAAGAATTAAGAACACATAGTTAAGAACAAATCAAGTATTTATCATACAGCTCAGAAATAATAACATGGTCCGTCTTAGGTTTTATCCCCCTCAGGTATTTGAGGGGTTTAGTTCATAATCATAAAAGAAAACATCTCAGAAGAAAATATAAAATAAAATATAAAGAAAACCCTAAAACCCCCTAAGGAATTGAAGGAGAGATCCTCAGTCTTGAGTGTGATTCCGGCTTCTGGGATGAATCAACTGGTTTTCTTCGAGTGAATCCTACAATTCAGCCTCTCTAGTTCGGCTCTTTGGCCTAGCTGAACGCCCCCTTGAAGGTTGGCCTCTAGGGTGTTTATATAGGCATTTGGAATGTCTTTCTTTGCCTCTAAGCACCCTAATTCGAATGAAACTCTTCTTGGCTATGGCAGGGACACGCCCGTGTAATTTGAGTTATAGGATGTGGTCGGTCCTACTAAAGAGGCACGACCGTGTGACTCGAGGTCCAGGCCGTGTGGATTTTGTACTTTGGCCCTTTTTCTCCATTTTTGGCCCGTTTCTCGTTCTTTTCATCCTTCAGTGCTCTCTTGAGTATAAAACATGATAACAAAGGATTACGAGCACCTATTTCCATAATTAAAGGGATAAATCATCCAAAAGTATGCTAAATGTGGGATTAAAATATGTGTATATTATTGTTTATCAAATACCCCCACACTTAAGCTTTTGCTTGTCCTCAAGCAAAATTCTCAACTCACAATTAAAATGAACTTCCTCAATTCATAATATTCATCGATAATGTTTCATCATAATTTGTAGATAATTTATACATGGATAATTTAACTCAAAGAGTCCTAAAGATTCAAACAATCAAAGTCATAGTTTTTAGCACGAAAAATATAGGTGTTTCCCCTTATCTAAATAATTACCTTTAATTCAAAATTGACAAGAGTTGACATCCTCACTAAATATTCACTCAAATCACTCGAAGTGTTTAAGGTTCAAAATTAAGCTCTCAAAAGTCGAACATGAAAAGTTAATCCTATAGGCTTGCCTGAAAATCAAATCTCCACCACTATAAAATGAGATGATACACAAATCAAAAGGTCTTTAAAAGGGTTGTAACGGGGCTTAGGTTAAAGGTGTGGATAAAGGCTAAATTAGAGGGTTAGAATCGAGATTGAATTGAAAAATCACCTAACTAGAAAAATGAACTAATCCTAAATAATTGCATCAATTGAAAACTTGAAATACTAATAATACAATGTCTTCTTCACGATATTGAATTTAAATGTATAAGTTCACTTAATCACGGAACAAATAATGAATATACATCGAATTATTTTTAAGAAAAAATCAATAAATACATAATATAAGAAGAATTCAACTACTGAAATGAAATAATTAGGCAACTGATCAAATCAAGTCTCGATGGAAGGGTAGTCAATAGGAATGGTGATAACAAAGACAAGATGGGTTTTGGGTTAATATTAGTGGGTAAATCAATAAAAAGGGTTGTTATGATCAAAGGGGTTCACTAGGGGTTAATTGTGAGGATAGGCTTTTAGTGGAGTAAGTGGGTTAAATCCTAAGTGCCTTTATCATCCTAGTATATCAAGTCAAAGATATGGTCTCGACATGTATAATCGAAGCAAGTTCTAGAATAACAAATCAATGTTGTCACACTCATAATCAATAAAGTGAGCACGAAAAAAATGTATGCTCTAAAAGGTTCAAAATCTCACAAAAATTATGGGTTTTTGATGACAACCTTGTAAATTTTAAACTTCAAGGTAATAATTAGATTCAGGTAGACAACCTAACAAAATTTTAATTTTTGAAAATAGACTTATCATTCTTGATTCTCCAGCATCTTAAAGTTTAAATCATCACTGTATAATTATCAATGAATTAATCTGAAACATATTAATAAAAATCATAAATCAACAGAATTTCATTCTAATTAGTGATATGAGAAAATTACTTAAGACAAGATATCATTTAGGGATTTGAGAATAATGCAAAAGTTAGGAACTTTTCTAAATAAATTTTCTCCCCCCACACTTAAGATGTACATTGCCTCAATGTACAAAGATAGATAGTAATCATATATTAAGAAAATTAAAAGAGAGGGAGAGAAGTGAAACTTCTTGAATTTTTTGGATGGATTCCTTGAGTTGGAAGTGTGGAAACTTGATTCGGAGGTGAAAGATAAGTTGGAGGGGCGTCTCTAATTCTCGCGCTTGATGAAGAAATTGGGAATCTCGTGAAGAGTTAGCTAGGAAATAATAAGAATAATTCTAAATATACTAATTATATATTTAAAGAAAATAAAAATAAAAAGAAAGAGTGTAAAAAGTGAAATAAGACTAAAAGAAATGATTAATGGATTGAAAGGTCCTTATTGTTAGATGGTTCGCGAGGTGGGTGTGATTTCTACGGCCGTGGCATGTGATTCCCAAGTAGCCTGAAGAACCTAAAACCAAGAAACTAAAATAAAATAAAATAAACTTAGTATAAGAGAAATAAAGATAAGGAAAATAAAGGAGAAGAGAAAGGAAAAAGAAAGATTAAATAGACTAAAAGGTCCTTTTCCTGTCGAGTTAATGAAGTGGCCGGCATGAACTTATGTAGATCAGTCTCGTATAGGGATACAGGGATAGGATCCTTCCATTTCTTCGACATGGATGAAATGTAGATTAAGAGTTTGTAAAATGAAGAAGGAGGAAATAAAAAGGGAGGAGAGTGTAAAGGTTGTGGAAGAAAGGAATGGAGAGTAGGTCAGAAGGGGAGTAGGTGGTTTAAATAAAATTTTTAGCTCTGGTACATCCGCATGCCTGTGTTTCATGGGCATGTCATGTCACACGGCCGTATCACACGGCTGTGCGGTGGTTCATTCATTTATCTCACGCCTATTATTCAGGTCGCCACGCCCGTGTTGATAAAACAGTGTCAGCCACGGTTGTGTTGCACAGCCATGGTGTTTAGTCAGAAGAGCCCGTGGGTTGAAGATATTTTTTGTCCTGGTTCGTACTATCTCTGTCATGCCATTACAAAAATTCGTAGTATCCACACGGTCACAGCCATGGCCGTGTGCAAGGCCGTGTGGTGCGAAAATCTACGCTTCATTAACTTGGTTAGTTTGTAGTTAGGTGCTAAAAGAAAGAGAATAAAAATAAATAGGGTTAGTGCTCGGGTTGCCTCCCAAGAAGCGCTCGTTTAAAACCTTAAGCTAGACTTACCTCTCATTCGCACATTCATGGTGGTTTGAGGAGTGAAAAATCCTTTCTCATGCTATCATTATATAGTTTGAGTCGAGTAGCGTTTACTTTAAAAGTACCAAATGTAGAATTACTTACCTCGACTGTTCCGTAAGGGAAAACATTGATTACTTGAAAAGGGATTTCTTCGTTTGTATTCAGGTTTGATATGGTGATTCGAGGGCCTGTTTTATCTAACAGTACCTGATCTCCTATTTTGACGTGATTTTATGTTCCTGTAAGCTCGTCTGTGGGTTCCTTCGGCTCCACTTCGTGTGGTTTTAATTTCTCCTTGAAATGCACTTTCCACTCGTATAGTTCATCAATCTGATGCCTTCGTTCCTCGTGACTTTCTTCTTTATTGGCACAAGGTTTATGATCTGGCTCAGATATGTAGCTTCGTGGTGATTCCTGTAAAGAAGGTTGAACCGAATGATTATAAATAGAATTTATGTTCTCACCGTTATCACTTGATGTCCTAGCTGAGTCGAGAGCTTGAAGACTAATTGATTCGTCACCTATATGAAATGTGAGTTCACCTGTACTAACATCAATTTTAGATCTGGCAGTTGCTAAAAAAGGCCTTCCTAAAATTAAAGGAACCGTATTATCCTCATCCATATCTAAAACAACAAAGTCTATGGGGAATATGAATTTGTCAATTTTAACGAGTACATCTTCAACTATACCCCTAGGAATTCGAATAGTCTTATTAGCTAATTGAATACTCATCCTAGTTTGTTTGGGTTTCCCTAGACCTAGTTGTTTAAGCATTTCATAAGGCATAACATTTATGCTTGCCCCTAAATCAGCTAACACCTTATTAATAGTTAAACTACCAATTAAACATGGAATTGTAAAGATCCCTGGATCTTTTAATTTTCGTGGTAGTTTGTTTTGCAACATTACTGAGCATACTGCGTTTAATTCCACATGCGACTCCTCGTCTAACTTTCGCTTATTTGTTAAAAGCTCTTTTAAAAATTTCCTTGAATCTAGCATCTGCGAAAGAGCTTCAAGAAACGGTAAGTTAATATGTAATTTCTTTAAAAGTTTAAGAAACTTACCGAACTGTTCATCTGAATTGTCTTTCTTTATCGATCGGGATATGGTATATGAGGTTGGTATTCTTTAATTACCGATTTTGGCTTTTCTTGGCTTACCTCAACCTTACCTTCACTTACCACAGGTTCTTGCCTTGGCTCAGGATTAGAATCTACTAACCCTTCACTATTCTACGTGGTTATGGCTTGAAGTTGCTCTTTTAGGTTAATCTCAGTGTTACTTGGCAAGCTACCTTGTGGCCGCTCGAAGATCAGCTTAGGGAGTTGCCCTAACTGGTTCTCGATTCCTTTAATCGATGC
Source organism: Gossypium rotundifolium (assembly GCA_025506655.1). Taxonomy (NCBI): domain Eukaryota; kingdom Viridiplantae; phylum Streptophyta; class Magnoliopsida; order Malvales; family Malvaceae; genus Gossypium; species Gossypium rotundifolium. Next base: position 116,418,719 of record CP106731.1, on the reverse strand, counting down.
TTGTTGATTTTTTATTGTTGTTTCAATGTTTTGGAAATCAATTTCTGACACCGCTATGAATTTTGTTAGCATCTTCTCAAGGTTCGGCTTCTTTTCTTGTGGATAGGGCTATTGTTAGAAGTTTGGATGAAGTTGTTGTCTCTGATTTCCTTGGCCACCCCATCAGAAATTGGGGTGGTTCCTCTAACTTGGATTATAAGTATTAGTATAAGGGTTATTTTGAGATCTGAAATTGTTACCCGTATAGTTTATCTGTTCACTTTCCATGCCAGGATTGTAGGGTCGGTACTCAATATTCGCTACACCTCCTAGATTTGAGTCACATTGCATTACTGGGTGTACCTACGAGAAACCACACGAACCATCAATCTTTTTATTTAACATCTCTACCTGATTTGATAGGATGGTGACTGCGTCGAGGTTTAAAACTTTGGCTGTTTTTGTTGGTCTTGTCCATGTAACTTGCCACTGATAGTTGTTCAGTGACATCTCCTCTATAAACTCATAGGCCGCCTCAGGAGTTTTGTTATTCAGGGTTCTATCGGCTGTTGAATCAATCAGTTGTCTCGTTGAAAGGTTCACACCATTGTAACAGGTTTGGACCTGTAGCCACAAGGGTAATCCATGGTGTGGGCATCTTCTCAATAGATCTTTGTATCTCTCTCATGCATCGTATAGTGTTTCTAAATCCATCTGCACAAAAGAAGAGATATCATTCCTTAATTTGGTCATTTTGTCTGGTGGAAAATATTTTAATAACAATTTTTTTATCATTTGTTCCCATGTAGTGATTGATCCTTATGGAAGAGAATTCATCCACTGTTTAGCTTTATTCCTCAAAGAGAAGGGAAATAATTGAAGACGGATGGCATCATCTCAAACGCCATTAATTTTGAAAGTATAGCAAAATTCTAGGAAATTTGCGAAGTGATTATTTGGATCTTCATCCTGCAAACCATCAAACTGAATAAATTGCTGTATCATTTGCATAGAGTTAGGTTTCATTCAAAATTATTAGCAGCTATAACAGTGTAACAATATTTGACTCGGTTCTGTTAAATTAAGTTTAGCATAATCATACATAGTTCAAGGAGCATGATTTTCGGCCACCTCTTGAGGTAGCGGATTATTCTCGGCCATCTCTTAGTTAGTATTAATTTTGTCATCTTGCTCTTCTTCTATGTAATTTAAGCTTCGCCTCATTTCTCTATGATTTCTACGAACCGTACCTTCAATATCACTGTCGTAAATCAAGGGTCCTGTCGGATTCCTTCTAGTCATAAACTAGAGGTACTTGCCAGGAAAAGATAAAAGCAAATAAAATTAGAAAAGTAAAAGTAAAATTTAATTGCAAAAAAACAAAATATGGCTAAAGTAATAAAAATTGAGCTTTCTTAATATTTCAGTTCCCCGGCAATGGCGCCAAAAATTTGATCATGTGTCAGAGTCTTAAAATTATATATAATGAATGACCTAGCCTAAAAACTAACTATGACAGCGACTTGAGGCAAGCACACCTATCGAACAGTAGTATAGTTTAGTGGCAAGACCGGATTGTCGAACCCAAAGGAACCAAAAGTACTAATACTAACTTTCTTTTTATTATTTAACCTAAGAATTAAAGGAATTGTTGTTTAACCTAAAATTAGCTAACTACTAAGCAAAAGATGCTAAGACACGAGAAGAAATTGGGGAAAATACTTGAGGAAAACCAATTGATTAAGACAATACCCGAGGAAGAATCCACCTAGACTTCACTTGTTATTTAACTCGAACTGCATTTATTTATTCACTTGACTTGATCCGTAGGATTCCCTAACTTATATTAATACCTCTCGAGGCTACTAACGTTTAACCTAGGCTGATTAATTGAAATCTCTTTCTAATTAAAACCCTAGAATTGTATTAACTCGATCTATGGACTCCCATATTAGGTTTGACCCTAATCCGGCGATTTTAGTCATCCTATCTCTAGAGTTTCGATCAACTCCACTTAACTATGCTAAATCTACTCTTGAGAGTGGTCTATTCCTCCTCTACCTAAGAGCATAAATGCTTGAATCAATATCCCGAAATATCAAAACAAGAATTAAGAAGACATAGTTAAGAACAAATCAAGTATTTATCATACAGCTCGGAAAATAATAATAAGATCCGTCTTAGGTTTCATCCCCTTCAGGTATTTGAGGGGTTTAGTTCGTAATCATGAAATAATACATCTCAGAAGAAAATATAAAACAAAACATAAAGAAAACCCTAAAACCCCCTGAAGGAATTGAATGGGAGATCCTTAGTCTTGAGTGTGATTCCGGCTTCTGGGATGGATCAACTGGTTTTCTTCGAGTGAATCCTACAATTCGACCTCTCTGGCTCGGCTCCCTTAAAGGTTGGCCTCTAGGGTGTTTATATAGGCTTTTGGAATGTCTTTCTTTGCCTATAAGTACTCTAATCCGAATGAAAACCTTCTTTGCTACGGCAGGGACACGCCCGTGTGCCACGCCCTTGTAATTCAAGTTATAGGCCGTGGTTGATCCTACTAAAGAGGCATGGCCGTGTAACTCAGGGTCCAGGTCGTGTGATTTCGTACTTTGGCCCATTTTCTCCATTTTTGGCCCGTTTCTCGTTCTTTTCATCCTCTGGTGCTCTCTTGAGTATAAAACTTGAAAATAAAGGATTAGGAGCACCTATTTCCATAATTAAAGGGATAAATCATCCAAAAGTATGCTAAATGTGGGATTAAAATATGTGTATATTATGGTTTATTAATCATCATGTTACAATGCGAATGAAATTTGAGACAATTTAGAAGTTACTCATGTGGTTACTAGTCAAGTTATGAAATCTAAAGTGGGGATTGTCACATTGAACTACAAAACATTCAAGATGAAGCCTGAGGAAGACATCAAGACTATGTTCGACCAGTTTATAATTATCATCAATGGGATCAAATCTTATGGGAAGAATTATTCCAATGAAGAAGTTGTGAGGAAAATGCTTCAAAGCTTTCCAAATTCATGGGAAGCTAAAGTGACTACTACAAAAGAAGCAAAGTGTAACACCCCAAACCTGGCCTAGAAGTTAGGCCAGAATCTGGCGTGTCACATGGAAGTGTTTTTTTTTTTTCAAAACCATCTTTGCGATTGTTAAAAACTTGTTTGAGAATTACAGCCTTTTTGTTAAAACCCAAAACACTTAAGCAATTGTTATCTACTTGAAAACGTAATTATCTTTAAAAACCTTTTTGGTTGCGAAAACATATTTGAAATAACAATTTACGAAAATATGACGTTTGGAAATAGAGTTGCAGAAGCATTTTGAAAACATTATGGAAACGTAGATAAAATACAAGTATTTTGAGAGGTTAGTTGATGAGTCAAAATCAAGTAGTAGACTTTAAAATCGGGAGTTTTGAAAATGACGTTGAAATTTCAAAGAGAATCCAAGTTAAATTATTTGTAAAAGTTTGCTATAAAATCCATTTATTAATCAATTTTGAAAACCATTATTTATATTTTAGAAAATTCTTTTTAAACAATTTAAGAAGAATAATAAAACATCCCAAACATAAAGCAAAATAAAATAGTCCGAGACCTTATTACAACTTTAAAACTCAAACAATAAAAATAATCAAATAAAACGGAAAGGTAGTTTACTAATATTTGAAAATGTTATTTCAAGCATGGCCTCCACCGAGTCATCCATGGCTCCAAGTCCTCGTCACTAAGCATTACCTACAAGGGTTAAGAGAAGGGGTGAGTTACAAGAACTCAAAGTATAATCCACTTACCATTGTTCATTGGGCCAAAATCCCATTAAGAAATTAATTGGGCCAAAGCTCGATTACAATAATATAAATGTATCATATATAATATGCATATGATATGCAATTCCCAAACCAAATCCTAGTTTTCCATCCGCTACACACCACATTGCATTCAACCAACACACCTGTGGGGAGCTTTAGTCACCCACCCCGCCAACACACCAAAAGTAGGCATTAAGCCATTTATATCAAATTTGTGGACAAGCCACCAGATTAACAAAATTTACATGGAATTGCCATTTCTCAGATTTGTGGCAGAGCCACCAGATTTATGTAGCAGAGCTACCAGAACTTCTCTTCATCATCATCCCATCCCATGCAAATCGTATAGATAATGCATAACAAATCACAATAATTTATTCGGATATTTATTACAAAAGTACAGCTCATTATAACAAATTATCAATTAGGCCCATATAGCAAAATATCAGATTAGCCCATTTAGCAAAATATCAGATTGGCCTATTTATCAAAATATCTGATTGGCCCATTTAGAAAAATATCAGATTGGTCCATTTATCAAAATATAAGATTGGCCCATTTATCAAAATAACAGATTGGACCATTTATCAAAATAATAGATTGGCTCATTTATCAAAATATCAGATTGGCCCATTTATCAAAATAACAAATTGGCCCATTTATCAAAATATCAGATTGGCCCATTAACACTTTTGCAAATCGACCCATTAGGGGCATTTCCATAATTCGGCCCTTTAGAGGCATTTTCGTGATTCGGCAATTTACCCACTAAGGTTAATTCGGTAATTTCGCAATCCAGACTTAACTACTAATTTGGGCATAACAATTTAAACCGTCCGCCTCAATGCTGCACTCACTAAATTGAATATAACTTGGGTTAGAAATCTCAAAATCTAAATCCGTAAATTTTCCTTAAAACTAAACTCATATATCTTCTTTATAAAATTTTTCCAGTAAATTTTCTCAACCATTTAGTACAGTTTATTCCTTAAAGTTTCCCTTGTTCCACTGTCCAGCGATTCTAACATCTCTCAGCCAAAATTCAAATATCTCACTGTAAAGTTTTCATATATTGTTCCCACTTGTTTCTATTGAAAATAGACTCACTAAGGAATCTTTACATATAAAATATAACTCTTAATTAACATTGAACCAAGAAATCATTCTGAACCAGTCTCACTAAAATTAACATATCTCAGAATGTAAAATTCCTTTTCCTTCTCCGTTTCTTCCTTATCAAAATAGACACAGTAAGCTTTTGTTCAATATCTCATTCACTTTCTAATTCCATTTCTTCTATTTTTTGTGATTTTTTAAATACATGTCACTGCTTGTAACCGAAACTATTTTATTACAAAATACGTTTACCACTACGATCATACGCACGCCCGAGTGATCACGGATGCTAGTTTCTGATTTTTTCGGTATTTTAACCGATTCACAGAATATTTCATATAAACTTTTTGAGAAGTGTGAGATTACACACCATTTCAGATATGTATACGAAAGGTACGGGATTACACACCTGATTTCGATTTCTTAACGAACCACTCCTCGTTGACCTAGAACAATACCAACCAAAAGTTAGCCTCAGATTTCCAAAAGATTTCGTATCACTTACACTTAAATCACTTACCAATATGTCCGAAGGTAGAATATATCGAGTGATTTGCCCCTAAAACATGTACTAGATTATTTCACACTATTACTCCGTTAGCAACCAATCGAATATTGAATAATATCAATAATATATGAAAACTTTACAGTGAGATATTTGAATTTTTGTATCACTTACACATTTAGGTGGTTCTAATTGATGATTTTTGTATTTTTGGAGTCCCCAAAGCTTAAGCTAGCTAATGAGGGGACTAACTTGTGATATGGTTGAATGTCTAGAGACTTTCCATGGGAGTGTTTATGTGGTTAACTGTGTTTTTATGAAAGAAATGGAATGTTGGGGAGTGGTGAAGCAACTTTTGTGAAAGGTGTTTTCAAAACAACACCTAGGTAGGACTTAAATGCAAAGATTTAGTTGTGTCATAAATGCATGAAATAGTTGAAATGGTGAGTAGTTGTAAGAGAAATAAATGTTCATCTATGCTTGTTTATCGAGAAAATATGATAAAAAATAAATTACGAGCCTAGGGGAAAAATCGTAATTTTTCCAATGTAGAAGGGCAAAATGGTCATTTTTGCCTGAGTGTAGAATTTGATGTATTATAATCATAGAATGATCTAAATGAATGAATTTCATTGTTATATATCAAGAAGAATGCGGAATCAACCTTGACCGTGGGAAAGGCAAGGTGATCGAGTAAATCGCTCGCTAACACGTTTGCATCGAGGTAAGTTATGTGTAAGCAATATATATTTTTGTAAGCACTTTGTTGCTAATTAGAGTATGGCATGATTGAGAACATATGCGGTTCTAATGGATTGAATGTGGTAGTCATTGAATAATTATTGTATGAATGGCGAACTAATTATATGAATGTGTATTGACAATATTTGATGGTGGGCTATGTACGATACCACCCTAATAAAGGCTGATGATGAGCTATGTGTGATGCCATCGTCTATATATCTTTTTGGTGGGCTATGTGCGATACCACCCTAATAAAGACTGATGGTGGGCTAAGTGCGAAACCACCGAGTAATTTGACAAGGAGTAATGAAATTAGAGATATGGATGTGTTGTACTGTGTGATTTTATGATGCTAAGTGCAGGGGAACTTGTTAATGAATGCATGCATTAAGCTTGTGATATGGTTGTAATGTGGGAATGGAGAAAATGAGTAAGCATGATTATGAATATAGATTGTTTCTCATTTAGTATGTAATGCTATGTAATTATTTAATTCATATTATAATGTTATATTATTTACATGTAAACTTACTAAGCTTAAAGCTTACTCCCCCTTCTCTTTTTCCCTATTTTATAGAGTTTAAGAGCTGAGCCGGGATACGTCGATAACAAGGAGGCCGCCCACACTATCTGCTCACCTCAGTATATTCAGACTTAGTTATTTTTTGTATGGCATGTTTAAGGGCTAGACTAAATAGATTGTTTTGTTATTTTGGCCAAAGATGTATTGGCTCTTGCTAAGACATTTATTTTGTAAATTGCCAATAATGATGGCACATTTTATCATTTATGAAATTTCAAAGTTATCAATGTGGGTGCATGTTGAATTATGAGATGTTTTATTAGTTTGTTGAATGAACTCATGTAGTATAAGATATAAGAGTGCTAGTAGCTTGGCAAACAGCCTTGTTCTGTCCACATAGGTAGGCACGCAGGCATGTGTCTAGACCATGTGTGACACACGGTCAGCCCACAGGCGTGTGACTTGGCCGTGTGTCCCCTGCATGTTAACATTTAAGCTGTAATACACTACAGGCTTGCCACACGGGCGTGTCCAGGCCGTGTTAAATTAGTCAGTAACTCTCTACGGTTTAAAGCCACGGGCATGTTATGAGGGTACACGGACGTGTTCTATTTCACATGGGCATGTGCCCTAGTCGTGGGAGTTTTGGCAGAATATTAGGGTTTTGGGTCATGGTGTGAGCACACGGGCGTGTGTGACTACACACGGGCGTGTGTGTCAACTAGCACGGGCGTGTACTCCTGATTTAGATGGAAAAAAATTTTATGGATCGTAAGGTTTCCGATATAGTCTCGAGAGCCCTCTTATGTACGAGTGAGGTCTCGTAAGTTGAAATAAAGTTGTTGTAATGACTCAAGTAGAGTAGTCACGCGAGCCTAAGTGGCGATAAAGTAGTTTTGTACAGTAACACTTCGTGCCTGATTCTGGTGGGGATTGTGTGTAAGGGGTGTTACATTTAGTGGTATCAGAGCTATAGTTTAGTCAATTCTAGGACTGCCGTAGCGTGTGTAAGAGTCTAGCTATACATGCCATAAGTGTATAATGATAGTGTGGTAGCTTCTAATGATTTTAAATTTGTTTTATGTAGTACATGGATCCCGATCAATCAACTGCTGATGAAGCAGCTAGTAATGCATCGACTTCTGCGCAAGGGACTGTGCCTGTGCAGAGTGAACCCGAGACTAGGGGTTAATGAGAAGAGGCTCGGAAAGCCTTTCTCCAAATGATGAGCAATTGGTACACTGAGTATGTACGAGCTAACCCCAATACTTAACCTCCTCCACCTCCTCCTATACCTCAGCCAGTTTCTATGGTTTCCCAAGGTATAGAAATGGTGAGGACAACTAAGCCCCCGGTAGACAAAATTTGAAAGCAAGGGGCTGAAGATTTTTCGAGCTAATAAAGATGATGACCCTGAGCGGGTGGAGTCCTGGCTTGAGAACTCAATGAGGGTATTTGAGGAACTCTCCTGTACACCCGATGAGAGCTTGAAATGCATTGTATCTTTGCTGAGGGACTTGGCATACCATTGGTGGAAAATGTTGGCATCAGTGGTTCCTAAAGAAAGGGTAACGTGAGACTTTTTTTGGGAAGAGTTTCGAAAGAAGTATATAAGTCAACGGTTTGTAGACCAGAAGCGGAAGGAATTCCTTGAGATGAAGCAAGGAAAAATGACTGTGGTGGAATATGAGCGTGAATTTGTTTGGCTCAGTAAGTACGCACAAGAATGTGTATCCACGGAAGCTACCTTATGCAATAGATTTGAAGACGGGTTGAATGAAGACATCATACTCCTAATTGGGATTTTAGAGCTAAAAGAATTTGTGGTATTAGTGGATCGGGCTAGTAAGGCCAAAGAATTGTGTAAGGAAAAGAGGAAATCCCTGAGTGAGGCTCGAGATGTGAAGAAGAGGCCGATGAGCAAATCATACCAAGCTCAATCGAAGAGGTCTAAGGAAGTGAACCCTCGGATGACTATGTCAGACGGGCATTCGCAGAGAGAGCGAGGTAACACGTATTTGGGTTCAAGAGTTTAGGCCACCTCAATGGCGAGTGTGAGCAATCCAAAGTCCAAACTAGAGTGCCCAAGTTGTGGTAGACATCACACTGGGGAGTGTTAGGGAAACAATCAAAATTGCTATAATCAGGATCCTCCGCCATTTCATCTAAACCTGCCGAAAGGGGACAAGGAGAAGAAGCAAGAGGTAAGATCAAGCAAAGCATCCTTTAGAGGTAGGCCACAAAAGAACTCGGGAGGTGGGACTAGTGGTAGAGGTGTATCACGAGACACTCTTGTGAGGTCGAGGTCAAGCGCCAAAGAAGAACCTATGCTATTCGTGTTTCGAGAAGAGGCCTCATCACGGACGTAATAACGGGTACATTTTCTCTATGACATCTCCGTTATTTCTTTAATTGACCTGGGGTCGACCCATTCTTATATTTGTATGAGATTGGCATTTTGTTTGAATATGACTATTGAGTCTACTGAATTTGTGATAAAAGTTTGTTTGAATATGACTATTGAGTCTACTGAATTTGTGATAAAAGTATCAAACCCACTAGGTAAACAGGTGTTAGTTGACAAGGAGTGTAGGAACTGCCCCTTGATAATTAGTGGTCATTATTTTCCGGCAAACCTTATATTGCTACCTTTTGATGAGTTTGATTTGATTCTTGGTATGGATTGGTTGACTGCCCATAACGTTTTAGTGAATTGTGGTAGTAAATTTATTAAATTGAAGTGTGAAAATGGAGATTTTATTCGGGTTGAATCAGGTGAGTCAGATAGTCTACCGATGAAGATTTCGTCCATGGTAGCTGAAAAATATTTGAGAAAAGGATGTGAGTCATATCTTGCCTTTATACTGAACAGTCAAGAGTCCGAAGCAAAGATTGAAACTATGCTGGTTGTTCGTGAGTATCCGGATGTATTCCCGGAAGAGTTACTTGGACTACCTCCAATCAGAGAGGTTGAGTTTGGAATTAAGTTAGTTCTAGGAACGGCATCTATTTCCATCACTCCGTATAGAATGGCGTCGTTGGAGTTGAAAGAATTGAAGGTCTAGTTGCAAGAGTTGACAGATAAGGGTTTTACAAGACCAAGCTATTCACCATAGGGTGCTCTGGTATTATTTGTGAAAAAGAAAGATGGAACAATGAGATTATGTATAGATTACAGACAACTCAATAAGGTGACGGTGAAAAATAATTATCGTTTACCGAGGATAGATGATCTATTTGATCAACTGAAGGGAGCTATGGTGTTCTCCAAGATTGATCTGAGATCCGATTATTACCAGTTGAGGGTTAAGGAACAAGACATGCCGAAAACAGCATTCAGGACGAGGTATGGCCATTATGAGTTTTTGGTCATGCCGTTTGATTTAACGAATGCTCTTACGATTTTTATGGACTTAATGAACAGTGTCTTTCGACCGTATTTGGATAAGTTCGTGGTTGTTTTTATTGATAACATATTGGTTTACTCCCGAGATGAGAGTGACCATGCAAAGCATTTGAGAATTGTCTTGCAGACTTTAAGAGACAAGTAATTATATGCCAAATTTAGCAAGAACGAGTTTTGGCTCCGAGAGGTGGGATTTCTAGGACACATTGTGTCGGGTGAAGGTATTAGAGTTGATTCAGGAAAGATCTCGGCTATTGTAGAGTGGAAACTACCGAGGAACGTGTCAGAAGTTAAAAGCTTTTTGGGTTTGGCGGGGTACTATAGGCGGTTCGTGAAGGGATTTTCTATGATTGCTACTCTGATGACAAAATTATTGCACAAGGATGTTAAGTTTGAATGGACTAAAAAATGCCAGCAAAGTTTTGAGAGATTGAAAGCGTTGTTGACAGAAGCACCGATTTTGGTACAGCCTGAGTCAGAAAAAGAGTTTGTGGTCTACAGTGACGCATCGTTAAATGGTCTCAGTTGTTGTTGATGCAAGAGGGTAAGGTAGTCGCTTACGCCTCATGACAGCTAAAACCACATGAGAAAAATTATTTGACTCATGACCTAGAGCTGGCCGCAATTGTTTTTGCATTAAATATTTGGCGACATTACTTGTATGGTGAGAAGTGCCAAATCTTTACGGATCATAAGAGTTTGAGGTACTTGATAAATCAAGAGGAGTTAAATTTACGGCAACGACGATGGCTTGAATTATTGAAGGACTACGAGCTAGTGATCGATTACCACCCAGGGAAAGTGAACGTAGTTGCAGATGCTTTAAGTAGAAAATACTTGTATGCTTTAAGAGCTATGAGCATGGGTTTGTCATTGTCTGATGATGGCGCTATACTAGCTGAGTTGAGAGTTAGGCCACTATTTGTTCAACATATATGTGAACCCCAAAGGAATGATAATGAGATGCTAGCTAAAAGAGCTAAGTGTGTAACATTCGGGATCTTGGGGTCTCGCATTTTACTTTGTATCTTTGTGTTGGTATGCTTCGCATGGTTGCTTAAGTGTGTTTGGGGCTTCAGGAAACCTTGAGGTTAAGTTTGAGCCTTAGGGAAAAATTTTGGTTCGAAGCTGTTAGGGGAGAGCTAGTGGAGCCAGGCTTTAGGGGATTAAATTTGGTGGTTACTGTCGCAAGGAGAGAGTTCGTGTAGTGGCAATGAGGCGCCACTTTGTGAGCTTAGGAAGTGGCATCAAAGGGGATTTGCAAGGGGGAAGGAGGTCGAGCAGTATGAATGACATTTTGAGGTTTTTATCTTTCACCTAGAGAGGTAAGTGGTGGATTTGGCAAGGGCACTTAAGGGGGGAGGTTTGAAAGGGTCTAATATTATGAATGGATGTTGGAGAGTGAGGCATGGTGTTTGAATTGTTCAAATTAATTTGAAGAAGTGGAGGAGAGGGGATTAAGGAGAGAATTAAGGGAAGGTATGGGGAGTGAGGTGAGAGAGTGTGTGCTAGCCAAATTTTAGTGGGTGATGGGGGGCTAGGCATTCGGTTTGATTAGGGGGTTTAGGAGCCGAATTTAGGTGTTTTAGTAGCTTGGGTGGGTTCATCTTTTGTGTTTTTCTCTTCTCTAATCTCTTTGTCGAAAAGTGCCAGTCAAAAGCCATTCATTTATTTTTCTTCTTTTCCTATGACCAAAAGATGAAACTGAGGAGACCATTTATGCATTTTTGTTCCATCTTCTTTTCTCTCTACTCATTCTCCAAAGTACCTCAACTGTAAGCATCACACCCTTCCTTTGCAACCTCTTTGTTTTTCTCTTCTTTCCTACTTACTCTCTAAAGTCAAACCTCATCTCTCTCTTCATCTCTTTTATACCATTTGTAGCCTAGGCATTGATTCCACTTTCAAAAGCCGAACAACCATTCACTTCTTGTAGCTGAATGAACTTTCCATTCATTTGAACCTCAACCGAATATTCCATGTCATCTCTTAAGTTTTCTTTCGGTTCCCATTCTTTCAAAGCTGAATGCCTCTCTCTGGTCGTGATTCCTTTCGTTTGTTAATCTCTAGAGGAAGTGTCGTCACTCATCTACTGTCACTCCTTTCAATCGGTTCTTAATGATAGTGGTAAGGGTTCTCTTCTCTATGAATATTTCTCTTTTCTCTATTGGGTTTGCCGAAACCAAAAACCTAACTTTGTTCTTAAGTGTTGGCCGAACATATGAAAGGCTTGACTTCGTGTCTCTTTGCTTGTAGCCAGCATGAGGGGTATTAGGGATTAGTTGGTTTTGATCAACCAAGGTAAGAGGGTTACAACTTTCGATCGGCCGAAGGCCACTTCGTTTGGACCCCAAGTTGTTAGGCTGAATCTAATATCGGTTTATGTAGGGACTTCGACGATCTTTTAGTTCAAGTGTAGACCCTCCGGGTTCTGTCAATTTTGGTAAGGAGTATTCCATTTAAGTATTTATTTAGTTTTCGCTATTATCTGATCCAATGTTTTAACCGGATCTTCTGACCAATATCATATTTTATGGATTCGAGAACCAGTCAAGTAGAAGAAGAGGTTGGACATGTAGTCCCTACCCCTAAGTTCAAGAAGCGAGTAGTTTCAGCGGTTCGAGATTGGCCACCGAGTTGTAGGCTAGCGTCTGAAAAATATAAGCAGTTCACTGTGATCTCTTCGAGTGAGGACGTTAGGGAGATCAATGGTTTAGTTCTCCAAGTTTACAGGTGTGTATTTATCACACTATTTCCCTTAATTTTACATTGTATGTGTTATGCTTAAAAGCCGAGAATAACGACAGTGATGGGTGAATTACCTATGGTGGGTAATCGGTAAACCAGGTTAGTATACTACCTTCATTAATAATCGTAGATAATTTGTTGTGGTTGCATGTGAGTATGATACATATATACATTTATGTTTTATCATGCTCTACCTATCATGTTATGTTGCATGTGTATGGGTTTTGGGTTATAAATGATGATTAAAGGGGAAGTGTATACATGTGGGTGACTTTGTCACGGTTAATGACGGCATCAAGCCTCATTAAGGATTTTGTGATTTAATCACGTGTGGATTCAGTGGCTAGACCACTTATGTGGACTTTGAGTAGTGTGTCTGTCAGCATGAGTGCCAAAGAGGTGTGTAGCGGATGGAGGGTTGATTGTAGAAATCCCTAGGTGTGTGTGAGGATGGATGTGCAGAGTGGTGTGTAGAGGATGGATAATAGGTTGGGTTGGGCTATCATATTGAATATTGGTGCATGGTATGATGATCTGGGGCCATGCCCACTTGTGGAATTGTGTAGTGTAATTGCTCACTAAGCCTGGTTACTCACCCTATTTTCTTAACACATCGTAGGTAGCTCATGACTCTTTGGACTGGGTTGGAATGAACTCGAGCTGGCCATGCAGAGGTTATTTTAGTAAACTTTATTTTAAACTATTAATTACTATTTTTCTTTAGGACATTTTGAATATGTAATAAGGCCACTATAAATTTGGTAAGTTTTGGATTTTTAAGTTGGTATTATTATTTAATTTTTATTTAAGATATAACTTTACTATACGTTAATATAAAAGACATAAAAATGGAGTTTTCAAAACATGAGTGCATAAAAACAACCGATTTCTCTCAAAGTACCAACTAGGATATCAAATGGAATTTAACTAAATTTGGAAATTTTTCCTTCAACTACAAACCATTGTTTTCAAAGCCACACCTCAAGCTTAAAGGTTTCAAGCTTACGGTACTTTCTTACATTCGTAATAAAAAACTATTTTTACACCTTTTTCCTAGTAACATGCTAGATCCGGTCGTGGTGTTTGGGCTGAGTTTTGGGTGTTACAATTTGGTATCAGAGACTGGTTTAAAACTCAGCCTTGGGTTTTTGGGGTCACAACGTTTTCAAATTATGTATTTAAGTTAGTCAAAAAGGAATTTTTCATGAAATGGTTTGGTGACAGAATGGCACTCGAGTTTTCGGCCTAGGTCCACCAGGTAAGTTTTCTGATTGTTAAATAAGTTTTCTGATTGTTAAATAAATTGTATGAGGTGGTTATATGATGCATTGTTGTGGATGTTAGAATTTAGAATACCTACTATAGAAACAGAAACCTATAGAGATGTATGTGCTTTACGAAGGAACAGCTTAAAAATTCTATCATAAAACTACTAGTTAATAAACAATTGGAAATATATACTGATTCATAAAAATTTATAATCAGAGTAAGGGCAAAGCACTAGCCATGAGTGGTAGAGGACGTGGACGTGTCATACGCGACCGTGGAAGGGGCCAAAATGTGGAAGCTAAATTCTCGAAAGTAAGGAATGAGCCTGAGGGTGAAGTGCCAGTGTCACCTGTGGCGGGGGCAGGATCACAAGACCGAACTGGGGGAGATGATGCCCTATCGCAAGCAATGTTTCGTGTGTTGGAGCGTGTGGCTGGGGCAAGCACTGGAACAACAGCTCGGAAGTCCATCCTTGAGCGACTCCGAGCAAATAGAGCCAAAATATTTAGGGGTATCTCTGGAGTAGCTCCAAATGTGGCTAAGTATTGGCTAGAGGCGGTTGAGAGAATTATGGATGACTTGGACTGCATAGCTGAGGTGAAGCTGAAAGGCGCGATTTCTCTACTTCGAGACGAAGCCTATCAGTGGTGGCTCACCGTCAGAGAGGGTACTCCGGCAGATCGAGTAGATTGGAATTTCTTCAAGATGAAGTTCCAAGGGAAGTACGTTGGGGCCAGTTATGTAGATGCTCAGAGGAAGGCATTCCTGAATTTGGTTCAAGGGGGCAAGTCGGTAGTTGAGTATGAGGCAGAATTTTTGTAGCTAAGTTGGTACGACTGAGGGATTGTTTCAACCGACTACGAGCACTGTGTGAGATTTGAAGATGGGCTGCGAGACGAGCTGCGAGTGTTGATAGCTCCTCAGAGAGAGAGAGACTTTGCCATTTTAGTGGCAAAAGCTAAGATAGCTGAGGAAGTGAAGCGTACTGAGAAGTAAAAAAGAGATAAGGACAGAGGCAGGAATAAGAGGAGTTATAGACCATCAGGATCATCAGGAAGTTTTCAGAAAAGGCCTAGGGTTGATGGACCTATTCGTGTTACTACGCCGGCTGTTGTTGGGCAATTTCGACAGTGTGCTCATTGTGGGAGGTCACCTGCAGGGGAGCGCTGGGGAAGAAATAAGGAGTGCTTCAGGTGTGGGTCAAAAGACCATTTGATTAAGAATTGTCCGCAAGACATAACCAGGGCTCGGATGGTAGGTCAATGGTATGTGCAGCCAAGAAGGGGTGGTCAGTAGATGCCGAGAGGTCGTGGTCCGAACCGAGGAGGGAATGGTTTTGGTCGAGGTCGTGGAGCCTCGGGCAGAGGAACAGGGGATATTGAGGCAAGGCAGCATGGGTTAGTTTACGCGGCCAGACGTCGAGAAGAGGGGGATGCACTAGATGTTATAATGGGTACGTTTCTTATTTTGGGGTTGCCCTTTACTGCACTAGTTGATGTTGGGTCAACTCACTCCTATGTTGCTAATATGGTGTCTAGAACCTTGAATATGAATCCCGAAACTGCCTCTAGGGAGATAACTGTACTTATTCCTTTAGGGAAATCGGTAGTGGTAAATAAACTCTTTAGAAGTGTGCCTCTAGAAGTTCAAGGGTCAGTTTTCCCAGCTAACTTGATGGAGCTACCATTTGGGGAATTTGACTTGATCTTAGGCATGGATTGGTTAGTTGGGTACCAGTGTCAATTATATCAGATAGGGACCCTAGATTTACATCGCGGTTTTGGAGGGCGTTGCATCAGGCTTTGGGCACAAGGCTGGACTTTAGCACGACGTTTCATCCGCAGACAAATGGCCAGTCTGAAAGGGTAATTCAGGTTTTGGAGGATATGTTGAGGGGTTGTGTCATCGATTCCAGAGGCAGTTGGGAAGAATTCTTACCGTTGGTGGAGTTTGCGTACAACAACAGTTACCAAGTTAGCATTTAGATGGTGCCGTATGAAGCGTTGTATGGGAGAAAGTGTCGCATTTGCACCTATTGGACGGAACTGGGTGAACGCCATATCTTAGGACCAGAAATGGTTGCAGAAACAGAGGAAAAGGTTAAGGTAATTCGAACTCGATTGAAGGAGGCGTCAGACAGATAGAAATCGTATGCGGATCTAAAGTGGAAGGAGATAGAATTTGTAGTAGGTGATCAGGTCTTTCTGAAAGTTTCACCATGGAAGAAGGTGATGAGATTTGGACGTAAGGGGAAGTTAGCTCCCAGATTTATTGGGCCTTATTGTGTTTTGAAACAAGTGGGACTAGTAGCATACCAGTTGGAATTACCATCAGAGTTGAAGCAGATGCATGATGTGTTTCACGTCTCGATGCTAAGACTTTACCGTATGGATCCGTCTCACGTGGTGCCAGTTGAAGAAATCGAAATAAGGCCAGACTTGTCTTATGAGGAGGTACCAATCCAGATTTTAGAGCGAGATGTTAAGGTTCTTCGAAGGAAATCAATTCCTTTGGTCAAAGTCTTGTGGCGGAACCATGGTTCGAAAGAAGCGTCGTGGGAGCCTAAGGAGGCAATGCGACAAAGAATACCTCATCTCTTTTGAATGTAATTTGAGGCCAAAATTTTTTATGGGGTAAACCGTAACATCTAGGATCCGGGGTCTATCATTTTACTTCGTATCTATGTGTTGGTTTGCTTCGCATGATTGCTTGAGTGTGTTTGGGGCTTCAGGAAACCTTGAGGTTAAGTTTGAGCCTCAGGGAAAAATTTTGGTTCTAAGCTGTTAGGGGAGAGCTAGTGGAGCCAGGCTTTAGGGGATTAAATTTGGTGGTTACTATCGCAAGGAGAGAATTGGTGTAGTGGCAATGAGGCACCACTTTGTGAGCTTAGGAAGTGGCGTCAGAGGGGATTCATAAGAGGGAAGGAGTTCGAGCAGCATGAATGACATTTTGGGGTTTTTATTTTTCACCTGGAGAGGTAAGTGGTGGATTCGGCAAGGGAACTTAAGGGGGGAGGTTTGAAAGGGTCTAATATTATGAATGGATGGATGAGAGTGAGGCATGGTGTTTGAATTGTTCAAATTAATTTGAAGAAGTGGGGGAAAGGGGATTAAGGAGAGAATTAAGGGAAGGTATGGGGAGTGAGGTGAGAGAGTGTGTGTTAGCCGAATTTTAGTGGGTGATGGGGGGCTAGGCATTCGGTTTGGTTAGGGGGTTTAGGTGCCAAATTTAGGTGTTTTAGGAGCTTGGGTGGGTTTATCTTTTGTGTTTTTTTTCTCTTTTCTAATCTCTTTGCCGAAAAGTGCCAGTCAAAAGCCATTCATTTATTTTTCTTCTTTTCCTATGACCAAAAGCCAAAACTGAGGAGGCCATTTGTGCATTTCTGTTCCGTCTTCTTTTCTCTCTACTCATTCTCCAAAGCACTTCAATCGTAAGCATCACACCCTTCCTTTGCAACCTCTTTGTTTTTCTCTTCTTTCCTACTTACTCTCTAAAGACAAACCTTATCTTTCTCTTCATCTCTTTTACACTATTGGTAGCCTAGGCATTGATTCCACTTTCAAAAGCTGAACAACCCTTCACTTCTTGTAGCCGAATGAACTTTCCATTCATTTGAACCTCAGCCAAATCTTCCATGTCATCTTTCAAGTTTTCTTTCGGTTCCCATTCTTTCAAAGCCGAATACCTCTCTCTGGTGGTGATTCCTTTCGTTTGTTAATCTCTAGAGGAAGTGTCGTCACTCATCTGCTGTCAATCCTCTCAATCATTTCTTAGTGATAGTGGTAAGGGTTATCTTCTCCATGAATCTTTCTCTTTTATCTCTTTGGTTTACCGAAACCAAAAACCTAACTCTGTTCTTAAGTGTTGGCCTAACATATGAAGGGCTTGACTTCGTCTCTTTGCTTGTAGCCGTGAGAGGGGTATTAAGGATCGCTTGGTTTTGATCAACCAAGGTAAGAGGGTTACAACTTTCGTTCGGCCGAAGGCCACTTCGTTTGGACCCCAAGTTGTTAGGTCGAATCTAATATGGGTTTATGTAGGAACTTCGACGATCTTTTAGTTCAAGTGTAGACCTTCCGAGTTCTATCAATTTCGATAAGGAGTATTTGATTTAAGTATTTATTTAGTTTTCGCTATTATCTGATCCAACGTTTTAACCGAGTCTTCTGACCAAGATCATATTTTATGGATTTGAGAACCAGTCAAGTAGAGGAAGGGGTTGGACATGTAGTCCCTACCCCTAAGTTTAAAAAGCGAGTAGTTTCAGTGGTTCGAGATTGGCCACCGGGTTGTGGGCCAGCGTCTAAGAAGGATAAGCAGTTCACTATGATCTCTTCGAGTGAGAATGTTAGGAAGATCGATAGTTTAGTTCTCCATGTTTTCAGGTGTGTAGTTATCACACTATTTCCCTTAATTTTACATTATATGTGTTATGCTTAAAAGCCGAGAATAACGGCGGTGATGGGTGAATTACCTATGGTGGGTAGTCGTAAATCAAAGTTAGTATACTACCTTCATTAATAATCATGGATAACTGTTGTGGTTGCATGTGAGTATGATACATGTATACATTTATGTTTTATCATGTCGCCTATCTGTCATGTTATGTCGCATGTGCATGGGTTTTGGGTTGTAAATGATGATTAAAGGGGAAGTGTATACAAGTGGGTGACTTTGTCACGGTTAATGATGGCATCTAGCCTCATTAAGGATTTTGTGATTTAATCACGTGTGGATTCAGTGGCTAGACCACTTATGTGGACTTTGAGCCGTGTGTCTATCAGCATGACTACCAAAGAGGTGTGTAGCGGATGGAGGGTTGATTGTAGAAATCCTTAGGTGTGTATGAGGACGGATGTGCAGAGTGGTGTGTATAGGATGGATAATAGGTTGGGTTGGGCTATCACATTGAATATTGGTGCATGGTATGATGATCTGGGGCCATGCCCACTTGTGGAATTGTGTAGTGTAATTGTACACTTAGTCTGGTGACTCACCCCATTTTGTTAACACATCACATGTAGCTCATGACTCTTTGGACTGGGTTGGAACGGACTCGAGGTGGCCATGCAGGGGTTATTTTAGTAAACTTTATTTTAAACTATTAACTACTATTTTCCTTTGGGACATTTTGAATATGTAATATGGCCACTATAAATTTGGTAAGTTTTGGATTTTGAAGTTGGTATTATTATTTAATTTTTATTTAAGATATAACTTTACTATACGTTAATATGGAAGACATAAAAATGGAGTTTTCAAAACATGAGTGGATAAAAACAACCGATTTCTCTTAAAGTACCAACTAGGATATCAAATAGAATTTAACTAAATCGGAAGTTTTCCTTCAACTACAAACCACTGCTTCCAAAGCCACACCCCAAGCTTAAAGGTTTCAAGCTTACAAGACTTTCTTACATTCGTAATAAAAAAATTCTTTTACACCTTTTCCTAGTAACATGCCGATCCGTACGTGGTGTTTAAATGAGTTTGGGGTGTTACAAAGTGTGAATCAGGAGTTGAATCTGAATTTTGAATAAGTTCAAATTGTTGTTTAATGTTCCATGATAGAATTTGTGTACCCAAAGATGACGAGTTGATCAGAGAAATTTTACAAGAAGCACATAGTAGTTATTTGTCAGTACACCCGAGAAGCAAGAAAATGTACAATGACCTGAAGAAATTTTATTAGTGGCCAGGAATGAAAAGAGACATCTCGGAGTATGTAACAAAATGTCTGATCTATCAACAAGTGAAAGTTGAGCATCAAGTACCTTCGGGGTTACTTCAACCAGTGATGGTTCCCGAGTGGAAGTGGGATCGGATTACCGTCGACTTTGTGACAGGGTTACCTTTAACTCCTAAAAAGAAAGATACTGTGTGGGTTGTTGTTGATAGATTAACAAAGTTGGCTCACTTTGTACCTGTGCGTATTGATTATTCACTAGAGAAGTTAGCCGAGTTGTATATTGCAGAGGTAGTAAGGTTACATGGAGTGACTATATCCATTATCTCGAATAGAGACCTGAGATTTACTTCGAGGTTTTGGAAGAAGTTACAAGAGGCCTTAGGTACAAGGTTGAATTTTAGTATTGCTTTTCATCCTCAAACTGATGGTCAGTCTGAGAGAGTAATTCAAGTTCTTGAAGATATGCTCCGATGCTGTGTACTAGAGTTTGAAGGTAGTTGGGAAAGATACCTACCCTTGGTCAAATTCGCTTACGGATGGCACCGTATGAAGCCTTATATGGTCGTAAGTGTCAGACTCCTTTGTATTGGACTGAGTTGAGTGAGAAGCAAATCCATCGGATTGATTTAGTTAAAGAAACTAAGGAAAAGGTGAAAGTGATCCGTAATAGTCTGAAAGCTGCTTCGAACCGGCAAAAATCGTACTCAGATTTGAAAAGAAAAGAAATTGAGTTCCAAGTGGGTGACAAGGTTTTTCTGAAAGTGTCACCGTGGAAGAAAATGGTGAGATTTGGTCGAAAAGGTAAACTGAGTTCGAGACTCATAGGGTCGTATGAGATTATCGAAAGGATTGGGCTAGTGGCATATCGGTTGGCTTTACCGGTAGATTTAGAGAAAATTCACAATGTGTTCCATGTATCAATGATAAGGTGTTATCATTTCGATCCTTCGCATGTGATTCCTCCGACAGAAATTGAGATGCGATTGGATATGACATATGAGGAAGAGCCGATTAAAATCTTGGCTCGAGAAGTAAAACAATTGAGGAATAAGGAATAGCCTTAGTAAAAGTGTTGTGGCAAAAACATGGTGTAGAGGAGGCTACGTGGGAACCGGAAGAAACCATGAGAGAACAATATCCAAACCTCTTTACCGATAAGATTTTTGAGGGCGAAAATCCCTAAAGGGGGGAGAGTTGAAACAGCCTTATTTTGGGGCTAGTCGGAACAATGGTCTCGGGACCACTAATTCGAGGTTGGGGAAAATTATTTTAGTATTATTTTATGTGTTGTGGTATTGATATATGGCTATATGGAAATTTTGGTGCTTTACTTTTAGCAATAGCACATCTAATTAAGAAAAATGACAAAATCGCAGAAGATGCAAAAGTTTTATTTTATAAGGTAGGGGTACCTAATAGCTATAGATTATAAATTGGAGGATTTTAAAATGCAATTAGGCCATTAGTAGGGTATGGTCGGCCATGTAGACAAAGGGGGACAAGAGCATTAAATTTTAGTCAAATTTGGTGGAAATTAGGTGATGAAATGAATAAAATAAGAGAAGAAAAAGATGTTATCATCTTTCACTATTCACCCTCCTTCTTCCCACCGAAAATTGACTAGAAAATAGAGCTTTTGGGAGGGTTCAAACTTTCAGCCACTCAACTCTCATTCAAGTAAGTGATTTAGGTGGTTCTAATTGATAACTTTTGTATTTTTGGAGTCCCCAAAGCTTAAGCTAGCTAATGAAGGGACTAATTTGTGATATGGTTGAAAGTATAGCAACTTTTTATGGGAGTGTTTAAGTGGTTAGCTGAGTTTTTATGAAAGAAATTGAATGTTGGGGAGTGGTGAAGCAACTTTTGTGAAAGGTGTTTTCAAAACAACACCTAATTAGGACTTAAATGCAAAGATTTAGTTGTGTCATAAATGCATGAAATAGTTGAAATGGTGAGTAGTTGTAAGAGAAATAAATGTTCATCTATGCTTGTTTTATCGAGAAAATGTGATAAAAAAATAAATTACGAGCCTAGGGGCAAAATCGTAATTTTTCCAATGTAGAAGGGCAAAATGGTCATTTTTTCCTGAGTGTAGAATTTGATGTATTATAATGATAGAATAATCTAAATGAATGAATTTCATTGTTATAGATCAAGAAGAACGCGGAATCAACCTTGACCATGGGAAAGCCAAGGTGATTGAGTAAATTGCTCGCTAACACGTTTGCATCGAGGTAAGTTATGTGTAAGCAATATATATTTTCGTAAGCACTCTGTTTCTAATTAGAGTATGGCATGATTGAGAACATATGCGATTCTAATGGATTGAATGTGATAGTCATTGAATAATTATTGTATGAATGGCGAACTAATTATATGAATGTGTATTGACAATATTTGATGGTGGGCTATGTGCGATACCACCCTAATAAAGGCTGATGATGGGCTATGTGTGATACCATCATCTATATATCTTTTTGGTGGGCTATGTACGATACCACCATGACTAATCTTTTTGGTGGGCTATGTGCGATACCACCGTGACTAATCTTTTGGTGGGCTATGTGCGATACCACCCTAATAAAAACTGATGGTAGGCTAAGTACGAAACCACCGAGTAATTTGACTAGGAGTAATGAAATTAGAGATAGTGATGTGTTGTACTGTGTGATTTTGTGATGCTAAGTGCAGGGGAACTTGTTAATGAATGCATGCATTAAGCTTGTCATATGGTTGTAATGTGGGAATGGAGAAAATGAGTAAGCATGATCATGAATGTAGATTGTTTCTCATTTAGTATGTAA
Source organism: Gossypium rotundifolium (assembly GCA_025506655.1). Taxonomy (NCBI): domain Eukaryota; kingdom Viridiplantae; phylum Streptophyta; class Magnoliopsida; order Malvales; family Malvaceae; genus Gossypium; species Gossypium rotundifolium. The sequence continues at coordinate 116,396,110 of CP106731.1, read as the reverse complement.
TGCTATGCAATTATTTAATTCGTATTATAATGTTATATTGTTTACATGTAAACTTACTAAGCTTAAAGCTTACTCTCCCTTCTCTTTTTCCCTATTTTATAGAGTTTAAGAGCTGAGCCGGGATACGTCGATAACAAGGAGGCCGCCCACACTATCTGTTCACCTCGGTATATTCAGACTTAGTGATTTTGTGTATGGCATGTATAGGGGCTAGACTAAACAAATTGCTTTGTTATTTTGGCCAAAGGTGTATTGGCTCTTGCTAAGACATTTATTTTGTAAATTGCCAATAATGATGGCACATTTTATCATTTATGAAATTTCAAAGTTATCAATGTGGGTGCATGTTGAATTATGAGATGTTTATTAGTTTGTTGAATAAACTCATGTAGTGTAAGATATAAGGGTGCTAGTAGCTTGTCAAACAGCCTTGTTTTGTCTACACGGGTAGGCACACGGGCAGGCACATGGGCATGTGTCTAGACCATGTGTGACACACGGTCAGCCCACGGGCATGTGACTTGGCCGTGTGTCCCCTGCATGTTAACATTTAAATTAGAATAGACCACGGGCTTCCCACACAGGATGTCCAGGCCGTGTTAAATTAGTCAGTAACTCCCCACGGTTTAAAGCCATGGGCATGTTATGAGGTACACGGGCGTGTTCCATTTCACATGGGCGTGTGCCCTAGCTGTGGGAGTTTTGGTAGAATGTTGGGGTTTTGGGGCACGGTGTGAGCACACGGGCGCGTGTGCCATCTAGCACGGGCGTGTACTCCCTGTTTAGATGGAAAAAAATTTTATGATCGTAAGGTTTTTGATATAGTCTCGAGAGCCCTCGTATGTACAAGTGAGGTCTTGTAAGTTGAAAAAAAGCTGTTGTAATGACTCAAGTAGAGTACTTACCGATTGATCAAGAAACGGATGTTAATATGGATGAGAAGAAGAAATAGAGAAAAGATGAAAGTTTGGTTATGGATGAAATTGTATGTTGATATCCAGCTATCAAGGAAGATGGACAAAAGGTGAATATGAAACGAATCCAAAGAGAAGAAAAATGCACTATTGTCCTAGAAAATTTTGAAAAAGAGAATAGAAAATTGGGAGACGATGACACTAAAATTGCAAATGTGATTTTTGGCCAAAACAATACCAAGACCCTACCAAATGCCAAAGTACAATTTCAGCTACCTATCTACCCCAAAACCGCTACAAGCATAGTCATAAGGGTCAAAATTTTGCCAACCATATTTTCCGTAGCATTCTCCATGAAATAAGCCACTTGTTCCCCTTACTTGCCTTTTCCTTTTGATTTCTTTCCCCAACCTCAACCTTTCCTTAATTGTAACATCCTAAATTTATGGGCCTATGCATTTAGTGTGGGGATATGTTTAATTTGTTAATTTAAGTGATAGGGGTTCAAAATTGGGCTTAGGATTAGGCAAAGGCCTTGATTGAATTATTTTAAGGTGGCGTCATTAACAATAAAAGAGGCCCAAGTTTTGGCCGCAAGGAGCCAATGTTTTTAAGGCCATTTTGCGGCACCTAAAATGAAGCAAGGAGTGACACCACACACAAGGAGTTAGGGGCCCAAAATTTAAGTTTAATAAAGCCTAAATCTTTTAATTTAAGTGAGTTAAATTTAGGCATTAAGATTTGATGAGGTGGACGGCTATAAGGCTCAAAATTAGGAAGATTTAAATGGATTTTATAATTGATAAAATAGTAGATAAAAAGGAGAAAAGTTAGGAGCTTATCTACAAGGGAGGTCTTGGTAGAAAATCCACCGCCTAGAGGAGTGTAAAATTTGGCTCTCAGATGGCAAAGAGGGTACCTAATCTCCCTCTCTTTAGCTTGAATTTAAGATGCTTTTCAATTTTAGCGAGGGTGCCAAAACATCTATAAATAGGGGGATAGCTCCTTGATTCTGACATTGAAAACCCTAATTTCTTCTCCCATTGTGCCAAAATTCCTTAGCCTTTCCCTCTCCAATTTCTTTTCTCTAATTTCTTCAAAAGCCGAAACTCTTTTCCACTTTTTCCTCCTTGTGCCGATTTCTCTAAAAAGTCAAGCATCTATAGTCTTTTCTTTTATTCATCTTATTTGAGAATTAGTTCTATACTTCTAGCATTTAAATCTTCCATTGGCATTGCTGAATCCTCTTTCTAGTGATAGCCGAATCTCCTATGTAAGGTAAGTGTCAATTTTTGATTAGTTCTCATGATCTATTCCCTATTTTTGAAAGGCAAAAGCCGAAAGCTAATAGTTTAATTATTTTATTATGGGCGACAATTCGGGATTTGAAGAAAGCTTGGTCAATTAGATCTAAAAGCTGAAAATAGCAAGTCTCCACTTTCGAGATTTTTAAGGTAAGAAGATTTCCCTATATTTCTATTAGATTTGTTCATTGTATACAAGATCTTAACGTTATGATGAGGATTAACGATCAAATATTTTGATAGTAGTTCTGATAAGGACTTGTGATGGAATTAAATATGGATCAGGCAAAGGAGAGAATCCCTAAGTTTAAGAAATGAGCAATATCTGCCATTCGAGATTGGTCAATTGGTTGTGGACCAGCTTCTGAACAACACCTTAGGCAGATAGCAGTAGTGTCGACTAAGGATAGCATCGACATAAAAAGCATCGTCTTATCGGTAATCAGGTGTGTAGATATCTAACACACTAATAAACCTGTATGTTTGACTATATATATGTTATGGGCTTAAAAGCCGGAATGAGGCTGTATAGACAGTCGAATAGAACCCAAACAGTGTTAGGCAAGGATGCCTGGTACGTAAACATAGAACTCCCTATGTGTATCGGAAAATATATATGACTGCATGATGTTTTCTTTATGTGTATGCATGGAGTGGGAATATGATATTGAAGGGGAAGTGCATGATAGGTCACTTGGTGATCGGTGGTGGAAATCCCACAAATACAAATGTTAGGTCACATAGTGCTCAGTGGCTATGCCACATTCAATGATTCCTAATTAATAGGAATAGACAGTACGACTATTGTTTTTGTCTGTAGCGGATGGAGGGTTGATTGTAAAAAATCCCCAATGTGTGATGGTTGGTACGGGTTGGTGTGTAGAGGATGGAAACCTAGGATTGGTTGGGTTATTCATTATTTATCGTTTACCATGTGATTATGATTGTTACCTTCATGTGTGGGCCAGGGCCCATAATGTGTTTGTGGGCTCGGGTCGTTGTGTGTTTTGGGATTTATACACTAAGTCTTGGTGACTTACGGTTTCCTTTTATCTACTCTTCCAGATGAGCAGTAGATCGTGGACATGGGAGCCGAGATGACTCAAGGGCCATCAAGTTTTATTTCTACAAATTATTTTGGGATTTCTTTAAATTTTATTTTATTTTATTTGGGAATATTTATGTAATAAGGCCCTAGTTTTATTCAACTAAGAAGTTTTCAATGTTATGTAACTTATGAATTCATGATAAGGTTTATTTATACGTAATAATAATACAAAGAGGTTTATTTCAAAAGTCACTTCTTTATTCAAATTTTAAATAATTAACTTGTGTTTTTAAAATCAGATAAAGTGCTATGTGTTCCATAAAACGCCAGATCTGGTCAAAATGTGCATGGGCCGGGTTTGGGGTGTTACATTTTGGTATCGGAGCCCAGTTCAAAACTCGGGTCGTGAAATGGGCCTAGAGGTGTTTTGGAAAAAATTTAGAAAATGTCTGGTTTGAGGATATGGCTTTAGAGTCTACCTACCCGATCCGCAAGTAGTAAGTATTCTGAACTCTCTGTGTGTTATATATCTATTTGGGCTTTATGGGACGTAGACTAATTAGATCTGGAACTTGATGGACTCTAGGCTTAGTTGAAAAAAACTCCTTAAATTTCATAAGACTTAACCTCACTAAAACCCATGAACGAGTCGCAAGACTAGGGTGTGGCAATAGGCATATGCATGTCGAGGAATAGATCTGGAAGAGCTTGGTATTTAAGCAGTCCTAGTGACTCACCTCCTCTTCGCTGGAATCTTACCTGGTGCGTAGTGGCTATTCACTCTAATTTTGAGGACTTGTTGATGGGCCCAACCTATAATTAAAACCCAAAAGGGACCAGCCACCCTATTTTACAAACAAAAACCCCTAAGTTTTGTAAATTTCCAAAGAAATACACTTGATTTGTGAAAATTTCCAACCAACAGTGAATTTGTAAAATGCCTATGTTTTGAAAATTTACCCAAAAATCGTATGTTTACAAGAGTAACTAGATTTTTTTTCAAAATACCCCTGGTTTGAAAAGAAATTACCAAATTACCCCTAATTTGAAAAATAACCAAAATACCGCTAATTTGTAAAATTACCGAAATACCCCCAAATTGTAAAATTACCAAAATACCCTTATTTTGAAAAATCACCAAGATACTCTATTTTTAAAAATTACAAAAATACCCCTGTAGGTAAAGTTATGAAAATACCCCTTGGTAGTGAAACGACGAAAATACCCTTAGGTGGTGAATGTAAGTTTATAAGGCTTTTTTTATGATTGATGTCTGTTGAATGTTGACTGAAAGTGAACTCTAGGACTAGGAAGTATCGACTTGAGAACTAAACCCGTAGATAGAATTCAAATTCGAAAGAACTACTATCTAAATGATTTTACATAAAATTGTCCGCGGTTAATAAGTGGGAAGATTTAATTATTCATAAAATTCTTAATGAGATAAACGTCGATCGAAAGAATGAGTACAAGGGGACGAGGAAGCTCTAGATGTGAATATCGGTGCATACTCTACCATAGTATACTAAGTGCTTATTTTGGCTTTAGAATAGGAGTGCACAACGAAAGCATAGTAGTGCGACTTAGGTAGTTTGATTACTAGTTAATTAGAAATTTCGAGGACGAAATTTCTTTAAGGGGGTAGAACTGTAACATCCTAAATTTATGGGCCTATGCATTTAGTGTGGTGATCTGTTTAATTTGTTAATTTAAGTGATATGGGTTCAAAATTGGGCTTAGGATTAGGCAAAGGCCTTGATTGAATTATTTTAAGGTGGCGTCATTAACAATAAAAGAGGCCCAAGTTTTGGTGCAAGGAGCCCGTGTTTTAGGGCCATTTTGGCACCTAAAATGAAGCAAGGAGTGATGCCACACACAAGGAGTTAGGGGCCCAAAATTTAAGTTTAATAAAGCCCAAATCTTTTAATTTAAGTGAGTTAAATTTAGGCATTAAGATTTGATGAGGTGGATGGCTACAAGGCTCAAAAATAGGAAGATTTAAATGGATTTTATAATTAATAAAATAGTAGATAAAAAGTAGAAAATTTAGGAGCTTATCTACAAGAGAGGTGATGGTCGAAAATCCACTACCAAGAGGAGTGTAAAATTTGGCTACTACATGGCAAAGAGGGTGCCGAATTTCTCCTCTCTTTTAGCTTGAATTTAAGGGCGTTTTCGATTTTTAGCAGTAGGTGCCGAAATATCTATAAATAGGGGGGATAGCTCCTTGATTCTGACATTGAAAACCCTAATTTCTTCTCCCATTGTGCTAAAATTCCTTAGCCTCTCCCTCTCCAATTTCTTTTCTCCAATTTCTTCAAAAGCTGAAACTCTTCTCCACTTTTTCTTCCTTGTGTCGATTTCTCTAAAAAGCCGAAGCATCCATAGTCTTCACTTTTATTCATCTTATTTGAGAATTAGTTTTATACTTCTAGCATTTAAATCATCCATTGGCATTGCCGAATCCTCTTTCTAGTGCTAGCCGAATCTCCTATGCTAAGGTAAGTGTCAATTTTTGATTAGTTCTCATGATCTATTCCCGATTTTTGAAAGGAAAAAGCCAAAAGCCAAAAGTTAATAGTTTAATGGTCTTATAATGGGTAGCAATTCAAGATTTGAAGGAAGCTTGGTAAATTAGATCTAAAAGCCAAAAATACTTAGTCTCCACTTTCGGGATTTTTAAGGTAAGAAGATTTCCCTATATTTCTATTAGATTTGTTCATTGTATACAAGATCTTAACGTTATGATGAGGATTAACGATAAAATATTGTGATAGTAGTTCTGATAAGGACTTGTGATGGAATTGAATATGGATCAGGGAAAGGAGAGAATCCCTAATTTTAAGAAACGAGCAGTCTCTTCCATTCGAGATTGGCCACTTGGTTGTGGATCAGCTTCTGAACAACACCTTAGGTAGATAGCGATGAGTGTCGACTAAGGATAGCGTCGACGAGAAAGCATCGTCTTATCGGTGTCGTGTGTAGATCTCTAACAAACTAATAAACCAGTATGTATGACTATATATATGTTATGGGCTTAAAAGCCGAAATGAGGCTGATACACAGTCGAATGGAACCCAAAAAGGGTTAGGCAAGGATCCCAGGTACGTAAACATAAAACTCCCTATGTGTATCAAAAAACATATATGACTGCATGATGTTTTATTTATGTGTATGCATGGGGTGGGAATATGATATTGAAGGGGAAGTGCATGATAGGTCACTTGGTGATCGGTGGTAGAAACCCCACATATACAAATGTAAGGTCACATAGTGATCAGTGGCTATGCCACATTCAATGATTCCTAATTAATAGGAATAGACAATGCGGCTGTAATTTTGGTGTGTAGCAGATGGAGGTTTGATTGTAGAAATCCTCAAGGTGTGATGGTTAGTACGGGTTGGTCTGTAGAGGATGGAAACCTAGGATGGGTTGGGTTATTCATTATTTATCATTTACCATGTGATTATGATTGTTACCTTCATGTATGGGCGGCGCCCATAATGTGTTTAATGGGCTTGGGTGGTTATGCATTTTGAGATTTATGCACTAAGTCTTGGTGACTCACGCTTTCCTTTTCTCTACTCTTCCAGATAAGCAGTAGATCGTGGACATGGGAGCCGAGACGGACTCGAGAGGCCATCAGGTTTTATTTCTACAAATTATTTTTGGGATTTCTTTAAATTTTATTTTATTTTATTTGGGAATATTTATGTAATAAGGCCCTAGTTTTATTTAACTAAGAAGTTTTCAATGTTATGTAACTTATGAATCCATGATAAGGTTTATTTATATGTAATAATAATACAAAGAGGATTATTTCCAAAAAGTCACTTCTTTATTCAAATTTTAAATAATTAACTTGTGTTTTCAAAATCCGATAAAGTGTTATGTGTTCCATAAAATGCCAGATCTAGTCAAAATGCATGGACCGAGTTTGGGGTGTTACATTTGGTATCGAGCCAGTCAAAACTTCGAACGTGAAATGGGCCTAGAGGTGTTTTAGAAAAAATTTTAGAAAAATGTCGGTTTGAGGATATGGCTTTCGAGTCTACCGACACCCGATCCACGCAAGTAAGTATTCTAAATTCTCTGTGTGTTATATATCTATGTGGGCTTTATGGGACGTAGACTAATAAGATCTATAACTTGATGGACTCTAGGCTTAGCTAAAACAACTCCTTAAATTTTATAAGACTTAAACTCACTAAAACCCATGAACGCAGTCGCAAGACTAGGGTGTGGCAATAGGCATCGCATGTCGAGGAATAGATCCGAAAGAGCTTGGTATTTAAGCGGTCCTAGTGACTCACCTCCTCTTCACGGTTCTTAATCTTACAGTGCGTAGTGCCTATTCACTCTAATTATGAGGACTTGTTGATGGGCCAAACCTATAATTAAAACCCGAAAGGGACCAGCCACCCTATTTTGCAAACAAAACCCCTAAGTTTTGTAAATTTCAAAGAAATACACTTGATTTGTGAAATTTTCCAACCAACGATGAATTTGTAAAATGCCTATGTTTTGAAAATTTACCCAAAACCATATGTTTACAAGAGTAACTAGATTTTTTTCAAAATACCCCTAGTTTGAAAAGAAATTACCAAATTACCCCTAATTTGAAAAATAACCAAAATACCCCTGATTTGTAAAATTACCGAAATACCCCGAATTGTAAAATTACCAAAATACCCTTGTTTTGAAAAATCACCAAGATACTCTATTTTGAAAAATTAAGAAAATACCCTTGTAGGTAAAGTTACGAAAATACCCCTAGGTGGTGAATGTAAGTTTATAAGGCTGTTTTTATGATTGATATGTGCTGAATGTTGACTTAAGGTGAACTCTAGGACTAGGAAGTATCGATTTGAGAACTAAACCCATAGATAGAATTCAAATTCGAAAGAACTACTATCGAAATAATTTTACATAAGATTGTTCGCGGTTAGTAAGTGGGAAGAATTAATTATTCATAAAATTCTTAATCAGATAAACGTCGATCGAAAGAATGAGTACAAGGGGACGAGGATGCTCTAGATGTGAATATCGGTGCATACCCTACCATAGTATACTAAGTGCTTATTTTGGCTTTAGAATAAGAGTGCGCAGCGAAAGCATAGTAGTGATACTTAGGTAGTTTGATTACTAGTTAATTAGAAATTTTGATGACAAAATTTCTATAAGCGGGGTAGAACTGTAACATCCTAAATTTATGGGCCTATGCATTTAGTGTGGGGATATGTTTAATTTGTTAATTTAAGTGATAGGGGTTCAAAATTGGGCTTAGGATTAGGCAAAGTCCTTGATTAAATTACTTTAAGGTAAGGTCATTAACAATAAAAGAAGCCCAAGTTTTGGCCGCAAGGAGCCCATGTTTTTAGGGCCATTTTCAGCACCTAAAATGAAGCAAGGAGTGACGCCACACACAAGGAGTTAGGGGCCCAAAATTTAAGTTTAATAGAGCCCAAATATTTTAATTTAAGTGAGTTAAATTTAGGGATTAAGATTTGATGAGGTGGATGGCTACAAGGCTCAAAAATAGGAAGATTTAAATGGATTTTATAATTGATAAAATAGTGGATAAAAAGGAGAAAAGTTAGGAGCTTATCTACAAGGGAGGTGATGGCCGAAAATCCACTGCCTAGAGGAGTGTAAAATTCGGCTACTGCATGGCAAAAAGGGTGCCAAATTTCCCCTCTTTTTTAGCTTGAATTTAAGGGCGTTTTCGATTTTTAGCAGTAGTTGCCGAAATATCTATAAATAGGGGGATAGCTCCTTGATTTTGACATTGAAAAACCTAATTTCTTCTCCCAGTGTGCCAAAATTCCTTGGCCTCTCCCTCTCCAATTTCTTTTCTCTAATTTCTTCAAAAGCCGAAACTCTTCTCCACTTTTTCCTCCTTGTGCCGATTTCTCTAAAAAGCCGAAGCATCCATAGTCTTCTCTTTTATTTATATTATTTGAGAATTAGTTCTATACTTCTGGCATTTAAATCTTCCATTGGCATTGCCGAATCCTCTTTCTAGTGCTAGCCGAATCTCCTATGCTAAGGTAAGTGTCGATTTTTGATTAGATCTCATGATCTATTCCCGATTTTTGAAAGGCAAAAGCAGAAAGCTAATAGTTTAATGGTTTTATGATGGGCGGCAATTTGGGATTTGAAGGAAGATTGGTCAATTAGATCTAAAAGTCGAAAATAGCTAGTCTCCACTTTCGGGATTTTTAAGGTAAGAAGATTTCCCTAGATTTCTATTAGATTTGTTCATTGTATACAAGATCTTAACGTTATGATGAGGATTAACGATCAAATATTCTGATAGTAGTTCTGATAAGGACTTGTGATGGAATTGAATATTGATCAGGCAAAGGAGAGAATCCCAAAGTTTAAGAAACAAGCAGTATCTGCCATTCGAGATTGGCCACTTGGTTGTGGACCGGCTTTTGAACAACACCTTAGGCAGATAGAAGTCGACTAACGATAGCGTCGACGTAGAAAGCATCATCTTATCGGTAATCAGGTGTGTAGATCTCTAACACACTAATAAACATGTGTGTATGACTATATATATGTTATGGGCTTAAAAGCCAGAATGAGGCTGTATAGACAGTTGAATGGAACCCAAAGAGGGTTAGGCAAGGATGCCAGGTACGTAAACATAGAACTCCCTATGTGTATCAAAAAAATATGACTGCATGATGTTTTCTTTATGTGTATGCATGGGGTGGGAATATGATATTGAAGGGGAAGCGCATGATAGGTCACTTGGTGATCGGTGGTGGAAATCCCACATATACAAATGTTAGGTCACATAGTGATCAGTGGCTATGCCACATTCAATGATTCCTAATTAATAGGAATAGACAGTGCGGCTGTCGTTTTGGTGTGTAGCGGATGGAGGTTTGATTGTAGAAATCCCCAAGGTGTGATGGTTAGCACGGGTTGGTCTGTAGAGGATGGAAACCTAGGATGGGTTGGGTTATTCATTATTTATCGTTTACCATGTGATTATGATTGTTACCTTCATGTATGGGCCAGGGCCCATAATGTGTTTGTGGGCTCGGGTCGTTATGTGTTTTGATATTTATACACTCAGTCTTGGTGACTCACGCTTTCCTTTTCTCTATTCTTCCAGATGAGCAGTGGATCGTGGACATGGGAGCCGAGACGGACTCGAGGGGCCATCAAGTTTTATTTCTACAAATCATTTTTTTGATTTCTTTAAATTTTATTTTATTTTATTTGGGAATATTTATGTAATAAGGCCCTAGTTTTATTCAACTAAGAAGTTTTCAATGTTATGTAACTTATGAATTCATGATAAGGTTTATTTACGTAATAATAATACAAAGAGGTTTATTTCAAAAAGTCACTTCTTTATTCAAATTTTAAATAATTAACTTGTGTTTTCAAAATCCGATAAAGTGTTATGTGTTCCATAAAATGCCAGATCTGGTCGAAACGCATGGGCCAGGTTTGGGGTGTTATATTAATTCTTTAGCCACCATACCAAAAATAAAGAAGTCAAACTTGCCAATAATACCTCTTGGTCGAAACGTAAGGAAAGAGTGCAAAAATATTAGTAAAAAATTTTACTCAAAGGGATTTGAACCTCTTCCCTCAAGGTACTTCACTTGATGCCATAACCTCTTTACTAATTGCTCATTTATGCAAGCACATTACTTATTTATTTCTACAAGCTTTGAAACTACTTACCATCTGTCCTTAAAGTGTTAAAATACCCAATTTTTCATAAGGCCCAATTAAACTCGAGACTTCATAGAAACCTTGTAACCTTCCAAATTCACTTAACTAATAAGTCCAATTAGCAATAATGCCATTCTCTTGTTCACTAAATTTTAAACATTCCTACGCCCAAGCCCCATTGGGCCCAATCCTACTAGGCCCAATTTTGGGATGTTACAGTTCTACCCTCCTTAAAGAAATTTTGTCCTCGAAATTTCCAACCATCTACTAAACGCATCGCTCAAATCACACGACTAAGCTTTCACAAGCACTCGATCTCAAAAAACACAATGTACTTTTAACAAAATCTTGAATCCTCTTTCACACAACCAAACATCTAAACACAAAAGCAAGCAGGTTATACGCCATTTATACTTAGAATTTTCTACATTCAATCATCACGTCCAACCAAAATATACCTGACTTGATGGTGATGTAACAATCCTGAGCCTTATGCTCCTTAGACCCGCATCTCAAGCATGCTCCAGACCTCATCTAGCATTTCCCCGGATGATGCCTTCTGCAATGATCGCAAGCCGAAAAGTTTGGACGTACCTTAACACGCTTTACGGAACGAGATTGTGATCCAAAAGAACCACGATCTCCTTTCTTCGTACAGTCCACAGACCCAACTCGAATTGCTTCACTGATTTCCTTAACCTCCTTCAATACCTTCTTAACTATCTGAGTCATCTCATCAACCCCAACTCGATCATGAGATCCCGTCTCAGCCACTAACGATGTCTGTGCCTCCTTTTCGGGCACATGCCTTGGTGCCAAAGATCTAGCCCTAGCACCTCGGCCTCTACCACGTCCACGTCTACCGCGCCCGCGTCTTCTAGTGCTCATGTTCACTAAGTCGATATAATCTGATTAAGAGTTTTATGAATCATTATGCTATTCGATGTTTTTTAAACGATGTTTTATGCAGTATGAGTAGAAAATTTGTTTTCGAGAGTCAAATTCGCATCCTAGAGTCTCAATCTCTATAGTTTCAACTCCTAAAGCTAATAGCTCTAGAGTATTCTACTCTGTAGAATTTTCGTAACACAATAATCATAAAATAAAAACAAATACTTACTTGACTTGGTGCCGGATACTCGTGGTGCCATACTTCCTTTAGAACATATATTTATAAATCAAAATTCTAAATAGCTTTGGAAAATGCTTTTGAACCCAAACCACGGCCGAGTTTTACAACTGGGCTCTGATACCTTAAAATGTAACACCCCAAACCCGGCCTAGAAGTTAGGCCCGAATCTGGCGTGTCACATGAAAGTGTTTTTTTTTCAAAACCATCTTTGCGATTGTTAAAAACTTGTTTGAGAATTACAACCTCTTTGTTAAAACCCAAAACACTTAAGCAATTGTTATCTACTTGAAAGCGTAATTATCTTTAAAAACCTTTTTGGTTGCGAAAACATATTTGAAATAACAATTTACGAAAATATGACGTTTCGAAATAGAGCTGCAGAAGTATTTTGAAAACAAAGTGAAAACGTAGATAAAATACAAGTATTTTTGAGAGGTTGGTTGATGAGCAAAAATCAAAGTAGTGGACTTTAAAATCAAGACTTTTGAAAATGATGTTGAAATTTTGAAAGAGAATCCAAGTTAAATTATTTGTAAAAGTTTGCTATAAAATCCATTTATTAATCAAATTTGAAAACCATTATCTATATTTTTAGAAAATTACTTTTTAAACAATTTAAGGAGAATAATAAAAACATCCCAAACATAAAGGAAAATAAAAATAGTCCGAGGCCTTATTACAACTTTAAAACCCAAACAATAAAAGTAATCAAATAAAATGGAAAGGTAGTTTACTAATATTCAAAATGTTATTTCAAAGCATGGCCTCCACCGAGTCATCCATGGCTCCAAGTCCTCAAATCACTAAGCATTACCTACAAGGGTTAAGAGAAGGGGTGAGTTACAAGAACTCGTGCATAATCCACTTACCATTGTTCATCGGGCCAAAATCCCATTAAGCAATTAATTGGGCCAAAGCATGCTTACAATAATATAAATGTATCATATATAATATGCATATGATATGCAATTCCCAAACCAAATCCTAGTTTTCCATCCATTGCACCACCAACCAACCAACACACGTGGGGAGCTTTAGTCACCCACCCGCCAACACACCAAAAGTAGGCATTAAGCCATTTATATCAAATTTGTGGACAAGCCACCAGATTAACGAATTTACATGGCATTGCCATTTTTGATTTGTGGCGAGCCACGGTTATGTAGCGAGCTACCGAACTTCTCTTCATCATCATCCCATCCCATGCAAATCATGTATATAATGCATAACAAATCACAATAATTTATTCGGATATTTATTACAAAAGTACGGCTCATTATAACAAATTATCAATTAGGCCCATATAGCAAAATATCAGATTAGCCCATTTATCAAAATATCAGATTGGCCCATTTATCAAAATATCAGATTGGCCCATTTATCAAAATATCAGATTGACCTATTTATCAAAATAATAGATTGGCCTATTTATCAAAATATCAGATTGGCCCATTTATCAAAATATCGATTGGTCCATTAACACTTTTGCAAATCGCCCATTAGGGCATTTCCATATTTCGCCCTTTAGAGGCATTTTCAATAATTGACAATTTACCCACTAAGGGTAATTCGATAATTTCACAATCCAGACTTAACTACTAATTTTGGCATAACAATTTAAACTGTCCATCTGCGTCGTACTAACTAAATTGACTATAACATGGGTTAGGAATCTCGAAATCTAAATCCGTAAATTTTCCTTGAAACTAAACTCATATATCTTCTTACTAAAATTTTTCCAGAATTTTTGTCTTAACCATTTAGTACAGTTTATTCCTTAAAGTTTTCCTTGTTTCACTGTCCAATGATTCTGACCTCTCTTACCCAAAATTCAAATATCTCACTGTACAGTTTTCATATTTTTTCCCACTTGTTTCTATTGAAAATAGACTCACTAAGGCATCTTTACATATAAACTATAACTCTTAATTTACTTTGTACAATGTTATACGATTTTTCCAAGACAGATCAAGGAACCACAAAATAATTCAGAACCAGTCTCACTAAAATTAACATATCTCAGAATATAAAATTCTTTTTCCTTCTTCGTTTCTTCCTTATCAAAATAGACACAGTAAGCTTTTATTATATCTTTCATTAACTTTCTAATTCCCTTTCTTCTATTTTTAGTTATTTTTCAAAAACACATCACTGCTTTTAACTGAAACTATTTTATTACAAAATACGTTTACCACTACGATCATACGCACGCCCGAGTGATCACAGATTCCGGTTTCAGGTTTTCTTCGGTATTTCGACCGATTCACAGAATATTTCATACAAATTTTCTGGGAAGTGTGAGATTACACACCATTTCAGATACGTATACAAAAGGTACGGGATTACACACCTGATTTTGATTTCCTAACGAACCACTCGTCATTGACCTAGAACAATACCAACCAAAATTTAGCCTCAGATATCCAAAAGATTTCATATCACTTACACTTGAATCACTTACCACTATGTCCGAAGGTAGAATATGTCGAGTGATTTGTCTCTAAAACATGTAGTCGATTATTTCACATTATTACTTCGTTAGCAACCAATCGAATATTGAATAATATCAATAATCCATAAAAACTCCTTACCTTATTAATATTGGATCTGATTTATAGCGATTATACGATAACTTTAGAAAAATTCAAGTTTCGGCCTTTTGCTATATCTCTACGAGGAAGAACAATGATTTTGAATGAGGGAAAGTAAGGTGATGGTCTAGGTCAAAATAACCATCCAAAACCAAAGAAAATAAAATATTGAGAAGAATACTTACCGATTGATCAAGAAACGGATGTTAATATGGATAAGAAGAAGAAATAGAGAAAAGATGAAAGTTCGATTATGAAGGAAATTGTATGTTGATATTAGGCTATCAAGGAAGATGTGCAAAATGTGAATATGAAACCAATCCAAAGAGAAGAAAAATGCACTATTGTGCTAGAAGATTTTGGCAAAGAGAATAGCAAATTGGGAGAAGATGACACTAAAGTTGCAAATGTGATTTTTGGCCAAAATAATACCAAGACCCTACTAAATGCCAAAGTACAATTTCAGCTACCTATCTACCCCCAAAACCGTCCACATCTATAGTCATAAGGGTCAAAATTTTGCCAACCATACTTTCTATAGCATTCTCCATAAAATAAGCCACTTGTTCCCCTTACTTGCCTTTTCCTTTTGATTCCTTTCCCCAACCTTAGCCTTTCCTTAATTCTTTACCACCATACCAAAAATAAAGAAGTCAAACTTGCCAAAATTACCTCTTGGCCGACACTTAAGGAAAGAGTGCAAGAATATTAGTCAAAAATTGCACACAAAGGGATTTGAACCTCTTCCCTCAACGTACTTCACTTGATGCCATAACCTCTTTACTAATTGCTTATTTATGCAAGCACATTACTTATTTATTTCTATAAGCTTTGAAACTACCATCTCTCCTTAAAGTGCTAAAATACCCAAATTTTCCTATGGCCCAATTAAACCCCAGACTTCATAGAAACCTTGTAACCTTCCAAATTCACTGAACTAATAAGTCCAATTTGCAATAATGCCATTCTCTTGTTCTCAAAATTTTAAACATTCCTACGCGCAAGGCCCATTGGGCCCAATCCTACTAGGCCCAATTTTGGGATGCTACACAAAGAACTTGGAAACACTCTTATTAGACGAGTTTATTGGTTCATTGCTCACTTATGAGATGAGAATTAAGGAAAGGGCCAATGAAGAAAAAGTTGAAAAGAAAGTTAGTATTGCCCCCAAATACACAATAATTGAAAATAGTGATTCTAGTGACGATGTGGATGAGGATAAAGAGATGTCAATTTTTTCTAGACAATCAAGAGGTTTATGAGATCCAAAAGAGGTAGAAAGTTCCAAAAGAAAGGATTTAAAATTGAATCTTCCAATGAGAGGGAACCGATAGTATTCTACGAATACAAGAAACTGGGACATATCAACTTTAATTGTCCCTAACGAAAGAAAAATGAGTCAAGCAAACAAAAACTCAAGGCTCATGTTGCTACTTGGAGTGATTAGGATTTATTAGATAATGAAGATCAAGAAGTAGCCAATCTTTTTCTTATTTCCATTGATGAAAGAAAGATAAATTCTAAATAATTTATTTCAATTTCCTATTCATTTGGTGAGTTACAAGATGCCTATGATGAATTAGGCTTGGAGTTTGAATATGAGAAAGTAATGCAAATTCTTGAAGATACGATTTGTTAATGTATTTTAAAATGTGAAAGCAATTAAGAAAGACAATTACTATTGGTTGGGTTTGAGCATATTAATAGTTATCATATGAGTATAAAGATGACATTGTATAAAGTATTGTATGATTACAATTACTGAACTCTGTTGTTATTAGATCGAGCTTTGTGAGAAAAAGATTCACGGGAGTGATTTCAACAGATAAATTGAAGAGAAAGTGAAAGTAATTTATAATAGTTAGAAAGCAATTTTAGATTGACAGAAAGCATATGCAGATTTGACACGTAAAAGCATTGAACTTTAGTTAGTGAACTGAGTGTTTGTGAAAGTATTGTTGTGAGAATAGAATTTCTCGAATTAGATACAAAGAGAAGTTGAATTCGTGATTCATTGGACCGTATAATATTATTGAGAAAATAAAGCCAGTGACTATTTCAACTTATATTATTATCAGAACTTGAGAAGATCCATAATGTGTTTCTTATATCTATGATGCGAGGTTTTAGATAACACCCTTTGTATATAATATCTCTTTCAGAAGTGGAAATTCAGCTTGATATGACGTATAGTGAAGGACAGATCATAATCTTAGCTCTTAAGATTAAAGAGTTGAGAAATTGATAAGTTATAAGAAAGCAAATCCCTAACCTATTCACTGCTAAGATTTTCGGGGATGAAAATCCCTAAGGTGGGAGAGTTGTAATAGCCCATTTTTGGGTCAGATTGGAATAGTAGTTTTGGGACCACAAATCTAAATTCAAAATATTTATTTTAATATTTTAATAAGGTATACAGCATGATAGATTAATTACGTGAAAGTTTCATAAAGAAATTTTACTGTTTAAATGCTTAATTTGGCAAAAATGACTAAATTGCGTAAAATGAAAAAGTGCTATTCTATTAGCTAAAAGTTTTTATTAGCTATGGTTTTTAAAATGGGGGTCCTCAAATGGTAATTAAACCATTTGAAATGTGAGTGGACATTTATGGACATTATTATGCTTGTTTTAATGGTTTTATTATAACGTTAATATAGTAAACTAATGATTAATAATAGATTAAATGAAACAAAATAAATGCTAGCTTATTTTCTCTTCTTCTTGCCGAATATTAAAGAAAGAAAATAGCCATGGAAGCTCTTCAAGTTTCGGCAATTGCATGGTTATTTAGTAAGGTATTTTTGACACGATTTTTAATAATTTCCACGTTTTTGAGATCGTTGCAACTTAATCTAGCTAGCCCGTACCTCTGATTTCAAAATTGTTAAAGTATTTGAATGTTGCCGTTGTTGAATACATGATTATTTTGTTAGTTGATGATGGAAAATAAATCATTATTGTTAGATATACAAGTTTTGTAAAGTGAATTTTGGTAAAAATGTCAAAAAGGGATTAAATTGAGAAAATGTAAAATTATGTGGGTAAAAGTGTGAATAAATTAAAAATATGGGCTGGTGATTAATTGCATGAATTTGCAATTTTGTGTAATAGGGACCAAATTGTAAAAATATGAAACATTAGGGGTAAATATGTAATTTTGCCAATATATGTAAATTATGCTAAATTGAATGAAATGAGTATAGATTGAGATAAACGAGAATTGGATCTAGAACGGGGGAAAACAAACTATTGGATTAGTCGACCTAATTCGTCGTTACAGCGAACAAGGTAAGTTCGTATAATTAGAATCGAACTTTTAAATACTTGTATTCATTTGAAATGGATGTATATAATTGAGGAATTGATATACTTGGAATATGAGTGCCTAATTGATATAGATTGATGGTTATCGAGCCCGCTTGAACTGTATGAATTGTAGGATACGAGTGACATGTCACTAGCGTTCTTGTTTTGGTCAAGTCTTGCATTTGTTGCAGACTCACCACAATTTCGTATGAGCTTACCAATATATCACTCGTAAGAGCTTCGCTTTCACTCATAAGAGCTTCTTGTTTTAGCTCATTAGAGCTTCTTTTTCACTCAATAGAGCTTCATCATCCATCACTCGGGAGGAGCTTATCGATCATAGCTCGAAAGAGCGAAAATGAGAATGAATTGACACCGAGTATCCTTTGAAGTTCTAATGGGTTCAACGGGCATAAATTCTGTTATTGGTTATGTGAAAAAGCTATGTGTTATACAAATGAATTAGTATTATATGGATGAAGTACTATTTAGACGAATGAGTTACTATTATCGAATGAATTCCTGTTTTATGGATGAAGTCTTGTTAAAGCGGATGAGTTCTTGTTATTGAATGAATTACCGTTTATATGATTGAAAGTGAAATGTTAAAATAATGTACATGATATATGATTTTGATATAATACATTGATGTATGAAATTGAAATAAAGGTTGATTATATGTACTTATGAGACTAACATATTGATGAATGTTTGTGTATAGGCATTTGGCAAGTGAATTTGATATACTTTGTTTATTTGTTTGATTATGTATAAATGGTATGTTAAATTCTAAATTATACGGGCTTACTAAGGTATAAAGCTTACTCTGTTTCTTTTCCATGTTTTATAGAGGTTCAGTAGCTCGCTCGATTTGGATAAAGTCAGAGATACGCATCACACTATCCAATTGCCAATTGGTACCTTTAAATTTGTGGCTATATGTAAATATGGCATGTATAGGCTAGCTTTAAAGATGATAATTATGATTACTTGATATAGTGATTTTGGTACATTTTGTGGTATAAGTTAAAGCCATGTGATTTGGCTTAAATTGGTATAATGTTTAGATTGTGTATAAGTATTCGAATTTGGTTGATGATTTTGGCTGCCTATTGTATGATGAAATGGTACCATTTGGCCTTGTATAGGTACATTGACTTTAGGGTGGCAAATTGGCCTTGCAAATGGCCTATTTTTGTCCACATGGACAGAGACACGGGCGTGTGTATCAACTGTGTGTGACACACGGTCACGTTACATGGTTGTGTGTCCCCTAGTGTTGAAATTGAATTAAAGTCAGTATGCTCCACACAGTCCCACACATGTGCGTGTGACTGGCCGTGTGGTACAAGTCAGTAAACCCCTAAAAGGCACACGGCCTGGCACACTGGCGTGCATGGCCACTTCGAAGGGCACACGGGCAAGACACAGAGGCACATGGTCAGCCGTGTGACCTAAGTCAATATGTAAGCCCTGTTTCCACACGGCTTGAGACACGAGCGTGTTTGGAGCCGTGTGAGGCACATGGCCTGTTTACTCGAGCATGTGACCCCTATATGTTTGAAATTTTTCTAAGTTTCCAAAATTTTCATATGTTATCAGTTTAGTCCCAAACCACTTCTAATGCATATTTAAGGCCTCGTAGGCCCTTATAAGGGATAATGTGTTTGTGATTGAATGATATTTGAGTATGAATGCATAAATGTATTAGTTATGTATGTTAAATGATGTGTATGATTGGTAATACCTCACAACCCTATTCCGATGACGGATACGGGTTAAGGGTGATACAGCCACACAACGTGAGGGCCCATTATCCATAAATTTTAGTTAAAGTCGTGTTTGAAGTGTGTTTCAATGGTAGCTACTTCGTTGGGTTTGTTATGTGATATGTATAGCTTCTGTATGTGTAACTTCTGAAAGCATGTTGGCATGTTCTAATTGTAAAGCATGTATGATTTGCGTGTATCTTGATATCTGGTTAGTGATTGCATGTGCATTGGGTGGGATTATGATGTATGGAGGATGTGTTGGCAATTTAATATTTTTGCCTTACCTGGTGGTTTTAACCACATATCTGTTTTGGTGGCTTAACCTTTAACACCCCTAACTCGTATCCATTGTCGAAATAGGGTTACGGAGCATTACTATACAAACAGAACTTGAGAACAAACATTTCATACATTGATATAAACATAATATAAATTAATGATTGACATATATATTATCCCTAAATCAAGCCCCCGAGGCCCTAGAAATACATTAGAAACAATTCGGGACTAAATTGGAGACATTTGGAAAGCTTAAGAAAAAGTTAGAAAAATTGGATTGTAGGGGTCACACGGCCGTGTAGTCAAGCTGTGTGCCTCACACGGTTGAGATACATGCTCGTGTAACAATCAAAATAGGAACACACAAACGTTTCCAAGCTCATGTCCTCACCCGTGTAACTCATTGACTAGGGTAACATAGCCAAGTCACACGTCCGTGTGCCAAGCCGTGTAACTCTCGAAATAGCCCAACATGCCCATGTGCCAGGCCATGTGTTAGGCCATCTAACTGCCTAATTTGTGAGAATTAAAACCTACAGGGGGCACACAACCATGTCGCCAGGTTGTGTTCACACACGGCTGAGTCGCACGCCCGTGTCTCAAGATGTGTGTTCATGAATTTTTCTAAAAACAAGCCATTTCCATCACCAATTCAGCAACCTTCTAAATGTCTTTACAACACTTAATCAAAGCATCAAAACATGACCAAAACCAACATAAAATGATCAATTTAATAATCCAAATTCATTCAACCAATATGACATACAAGGCACCTCAAATGCAAATATACAAGCTTACCAAAACATGCATATATTTGATCACATTTCTACTATCAAACATATCTCAAGTTTTATCAAATGCGACCATTAACACTTCAACGCAACTTACCATTTGAACCATACCTTTTAAGCATCATAAGTACCAAAATGGCACTAACCAACCAACATCAAATGGTACCAAAACAACTTATACATAACAAAAAACATCAAATAACATTCAACTTGATACCAATACAAATCCATCTATACATGCCATTATAACCTTGGCCAAAACATCAAAAACTACCAAAATTATGCTGTATAGTGTGATAGATATTCGACGAGCTTACAAATCGATCGAGCTTTCGATTATCTATAAATCATAGGAAAGAAAACTACGTAAGCACATAATGCTTAGTAAGTTCATAAAACATGAAACATAACTTACAATTTCATCTAAATAACATAAGTATAAGCATAATGTAATCCAACCACAAGCTTGGCACAAGCCTAAGCACCATCACCAACACAAGTTAGTGCATTCAAACATAATCTACTTGAATTAAAATAAGCTAAGTCGTTTGTACATGAACATACTTCATTTGAATTCATCACTTATTTTCCATGAATACATGATATAAATCATTTCAGAACTTACCATTCCTTTCCTTTTCATGCCTATTAAACCACTTAGAATATCATTGAATACTCAAGAAAGCTCACACGAAGTATGCTTAAACATATACTCGAAACCTTTCATTTACATCATTGCTCACATGAGCTGTGAAATAGGCCTACTCACACGATCTGTGGGTCGAAATGTAAGCTACATGATGCTGCTCACATGACCTATGGAATATTCACAAGAGATGCAGGACCTCAGTCATTGGTAGGACATTTAGGACCAGCACCCAAAACATGAAATCCTTATGACATGTCATTTGTATCCTATGAATTCCTAAGGTTCAACCAGGACTCGATAACCATCATGTCATTGTTGGATATTTATCATTCAATTACATAAAAACTAACATATTAACATATAATTGAAAATATCATTAAAAATGATACTATTTCATACGAACTTACCTCAATGATTAAAGCGTAGAAACGGAATCGACTAATCTAAGGATTTATCTTTTCCCCAATCTAAATCTGTTCTTGGTCTATATTAATCTAAATAGACAAATTTAATTCATTTAATAACCTTAGCATTCAATTCAGTCCATGTAACATCCCGAAATTAGGCCTAGGAGAATTGAGCCCAATAGGCCTTAGGCGTAGTAGCGTTTAAAATTTTTTGGAGAATAGGAGATCGGCTTAAGTGCAAGTTGGACCTTTTAGATAAGTGATTTTGGAAGTTTAGGGGGCTTCTATGAAGTCCCGGGATCAAATATTAGCTTTGGGGAAATTTTGATTTTAGGCAAAAAAACCCTGAAAGTTGGCAGGTAGGCCTTAAGAATAAAATGTGGAGGAAAGTGACACAAGTGGAGTGTGTGGTGTAGTGGCAAAGTGACGTCACATAATAGACAAAGGGGTGACGCCAAAAGGAAGGAAGGAGGTCCAAGGTTCAAGTCTTGGCTTTTGCATTTTGGTTTTCTTTTTACTTGGATCTTAGAATTTGGCCATAGTTTATATTTAGTTGCACACGGTTTAAGACACAAGAGGAGCTTGTGGCTTAGTGGCAAGTGGCGTGAATTGGCTGATGGGAGAGCTTGGGTTCGAATCTCATGAGGAGCAAGGAAGTATTTATTTTGAGGATTGGACGGTAAGAGTTTCAGTTGAATTTAAACTCTACTAACGAAGGGATCCCACATCGAAATGATACAAGGAATGAAGGTGAAGAGCTAGCTATATAAAGAGCATGCCAAGAGGAGAGTTAACATACCTGGTTGGCGTTGGACGTACGAGTGCTCGGAGCGCGATTTAGCAGCTTCAAACTACTATCAGGTGTGTAACTCTCTCTACTCTAGTTGTAGAGCGGCAAATACCGGCGTGCAGTCCACAAGAATAGTAGCCACACGAAAAGCGCGAAGACGTGTGGGGCTTCAACGCGATAGTTGAGGCCATCAGAGTATTCTTGTGGGTTGGGGTCATTGGGTGCAATGGGCGAAGTGGGCCCAATGGGCCCGTGGGCCCAATTGGAATAAATTGTATGATGATATAGTATATAGTGAACTAGACTAGGTGGAACGATATATCGTGGCTAGATTTGTGTTAGGTGGGCCACACGTAGTGTGGGTCTAAATGGGCCAAAATCGGGTTTTAGGCCCAATAGTCTAGTGACGACCGAAAATGGTAGCCGAGTCGCTCAGGGTAACATTAGACCTTCGGGAGGACCATTGCAGGTGCAAAATTACGAAAATACCCTTGGTGGGTAAATTACGAAAATACCCTTGGTATGTAAAATTACTGTTATACCCTTAAAGGTTGGTTAGCTTGATTATGTTGTATATTATTATTCTGATTATGATGGCAATTCGTTTCATACGTTATCTGATATATGATTTGCATACATGTCATACTGTATACACGAATTATTATATTATGTTGCATATGTGTGGGCATGAGGGTTACAATGAAAAGGGGAAGTGTTCCGGTGGTTTTACCACATTATTCGGTGACTCATGTCACAATATTATGATTCGGTGATCTTGTCACATTATCCGTTGGCTATGCCACGAATTAAGGCGATGGCGGTTATAATGCATCGAATTTGACCCTAATCGAACGGTGGTTTCGGGACCACGAATCCGAGTCCAGAAAAATTTTAATATTTTATTTTGTGTTTATTATGTGAATTAAAAGGTGTGAAAGTTTCAGAGAAAATTTTATTGTTTAAGTGCTCAATTTGATAAAAAGGACTTGATCGCATAAAGAGTAAAAGTGGCGAGCTAAAGTAAAATGTACCTTTTGATTGTGGCTTTTTAAGTGGATGTCCTAAAAGGACAATTAGTCCATTTCTTTAATAGTGGACGGCAATGATATAAAATAGTTAGTAGGATAGATTTAAAATTTTATTTTATTTCATAAAATAAGGTATTATGAAATAATATAATAATAATGTTATATCATTAAAATATAAGAAAACAAACATCATCATCTTTACTTTGTTATCACCGAAAATAAAAGAAGAAAAGAAGGATTCAAGCTCTCCATCATTCGGCCTTCATGCATGTTCTAATAAGGTTAGAGATTTAGCTTAATTTTATAAATTTTAACATTTTTGAAGTGGTTAACATGTATAGTTACTAGCCCATGTTCAATTTTGATTTTGGTGGTATGTTTTAAGTGTTGCCATGGATGAATTCTTGAGGTTTATGATGCTTGATGATGTTAGATGATAGATAGGTTAAAATTAGTATATTATGTGTTGGAAGTTTTGGTGAATTTGTGTTTTTAGGGTCAAATTGTAAAAATAAAAATTTAGAGGGGCTTAATTGCAAAATAAATGAAAGATATGGACTTGTATAGTCCTCATATATATTCGGCCCTTAAGGAGTATGGGGAAATTTGATGTATTTTGAGTTTTATGCAAATAGGACTAAATTACAAAGTTGTGAAATACTAGGGGTAAAATAGTAATTTGCCCATTTATGCGCTTAGGGACTAAATTGAGATGAATTGTGCTTGAATGAGCTAAATTTAATGTGTTTTAGATCAAGAGCAAAGAAAAACGGAGTTAGATCGGGGAAAGACGAAGGTTCTCGAATAGCCGATTCATGCTTACTTATCGACAACCGAGGTAAGTCCTGTAAAAAAATTTGTTAAAGAATTATTCATGAACTTATTAAATGATAATGTTTGATAAATTTCAGTATATAATCATGTTATAGCCGAATGTATATATGTATATTAGATTGATTTCATAAATTGATAATGTGATATGAATAAGTGTATCAATGCGAATCGTGGGATTGTACGATGAAGTAATGATTAATTTGTTTAAGGTGAATAAGTTTAGTTGAATTGGATATGTAATATAGATATGAAGTGTGTGTGGAATGATTGATCACCTTGATATATTCGGGCTTAGTGCCTAGCAGGCTTTGTGCCGATGATTCATTTCGGGCTTTAATGCCTAGCAAGCTTTGTGCTTGATTCATTTCGGGCTTTAATGCCTAGCGTGCTTCGTGTTTGTTGTTTATCGGGCTTTAATGCCTAGCGTGCTTTGTGCTTGATTCATTTCGGGCTTTAATGCCTAGCAGGTGCTTCATGCGGTGTTTAAATCTCGCACCTTTGGTCTAGTAGTTTTATATCAATGGTTTTAATATGAGCTTATGCTTATGAATGAAATGGTCTAGTTATGATGGTATTTGAACAAGCTAAGGTTTATCAACGTAGTGTTCACTAAAAGTCATGTATCGAATCAAGTTTATGATATAAGTGATGCTTCTTGAATAATCAAGTTGATAGAAAGGTGTTTATATATATATTTGTTTGGTACTTAAGATATGTGATTAGAAAAGATATTGAGTTGGTATGATTACTTGCTTACTTAAGTTTATTATATTGATATGAGAAATTTTACCTATATAAGTTCGGCCATGAGCTATACATATAGATAAATGTATATATTCAATTATGAACCCTTATTTTAAATGTGTATAGAAAGTATTATTCGGTTGAAGTGAAAATATATATGTATTGATTAGCAATCCGGCACCATTGCTAAGTTTTATATTTTGAGTGTATGTTGAATATTATTCGCTAGATGTGAACTTTGATAATCGGCCATGGTAGTTTATATGTGTTTTGTCGGTTCATAAATTATTAATAATGCTATTCTATTCAATCTAATTGAATACTTAGTTGAGCTATAAAGTCGCTTAAGACTTACTAAGCCAATGAGCTTACTCTGTTTATGTTTGTGCTCTATTTTATAGATCTATAATTCAACTCTTCGCTCGGGGGATCATCAAGACAATCAACCACACTATCACTCTCTTGGTATAGTTATGTTTTGTAAACTTTTAATCAAAGGCATGTATAGGCTTCGTTTTGATAAATAATGAATGATGTCGGATTGTAAATATAAATATAGCCTTGCGAATAAGGCTGTTGCTTTTGGTTAAGTTTGGGTTTCATATTTGATAATGTAGCTTGCATTAAAATACCGAGAGATATGTGCATGCAACATGATTTAAATCATACATGGGAAACGATCATATGTTATATCGTGAAAGTTTAGTTCATATTATGTTATGGATGAAATACTCATGGCCTAAATTATATATGGGATTTGTTTCTGGTATAAATATATATATGTATGGTTAAGGTATAGAGTTTAAATAAATTGAGTAAGGAAGTTATAAACTAGTTAATCATATTTTGTTGTGAAACAGTTTTAGTTACAGCAGTGATGTGATTTTGAAAAATCACCAAAAATAGGAGAAATTGAATTAGAAAGTGAATAAGACATAGAATTAAAGTTTATTGTGTCTATTTTGATATGAAAGAAACAAGTTAGGCAAATGAATTATATATTATGAGATATTTAAGTTTTAGTGAGACTTGTCCTGAATGAATTCGTGAGTCCCTGTTCTGTCTTAGAAAAATTGTTAAAAATTGTACAAAAATAATTATGGAGCATAGTTTATATGTTTTGAATACTTAATGAGTCTATTTTTGATTGGAATAAACAAGGACATTATTGAAATTTTGTGCAATGAGATAACTGAGTTTTTGTAAAGATAGGTCATAATTATCAAACAGTGAAATAGGGGTAACTTTGATGAATAAACTGTACTATTTGGCCGCTTTAAAAATTCTGGAAAAATTATGGTAAAAATTTATATGAGTCTAGTTTCAAGAAAAATTTACGGATCTAAATTTTGAGTTTTGTAACTCGATTTATGGTCAATTTAGTCAGCCTGACGCAGTTGGACAGCTTTAAAATTTCATGCCCCAAACTAGTAGTCAAGTCTAGTAATGCCCCATACTCGACTCCGGCAAAGGTTTCGGGTAAGGGGTGTTACATTTTATTGGTATCAGAGCTACGGTTTAGTCGATTCTAGGACTACCGTAGTACGTAAAAGAGTCTAGCTATACATGCCTTTGAATTTTATATGTGATAGTGTGGTGACTTCTGACAATTTCAATTGTATTTTATATAGTAAATGGATTCTGATCCTGATAGAGCCGTAGCCGATGATGTGGAGAGTGTCGCGACTGGTCTCGCACATGGATCAATGCCACTAGACTCTCAACCAGTTACGGGTAACCACGAGGGAGAGGCTAAACAAGGCTTCTACCAAATGATGAATGAATGGTTTACCCAGTTTATTCAGAATAATCCAACGGTACAACAACCTCCACCCCCGAATAATCCAACTCCGGTACCTTCAGCACCCCCGATGATAGATCCAATGAGATCTAGTAGGCCTCCTGTTGATAAAATTAGGAAATTTGGGGCCGAAGAATTCAAGGCTAATGATGATGATGATGCAGAGCGAGCTGAAATGTGGCTTGATAACACTATTCGGGTACTTGATGAGCTATCTTGCACTCCAGATGAATGTTTAAAATGTGCTATATCTTTGCTTCGGGACACTGCCTATCACTGGTGGAATACACTAGTATCAGTGGTTCCTAAAGAAAAAGTGATGTGGGATTTCTTCCAGAATGAATTCCACAAGAAATATATCAGCCAGAGGTTCATCGACCAGAAACGTAAAGAATTTCTTGAACTAAAATAGGGGCAAATGACCGTGACTGAAAATGAGCGAAAATTTGTCGATTGAGCCGATATGCTCGGAGTGTGTATCAACCGAAGCCATTATGTGCAAAAGGTTTGAAGACGGTTTGAATGAAGATTTGAAGTTGCTAGTTGGCATTCTTGAGATCAAAGAATTTGTGACACTAGTCGAGCGAGCTTGCAAAGTCAAGAGCTTGGGAAAGAGAAAAGAAAGGTGAGAGATGAAGCTAGAGACACCCGTAAAAGATCGTCGGTAAGAATTTCCATTCCACATCTAAGAAGTTTAGAGATGACTTCATCGACACAAAGCTATTTCAGATTCATTTAGACGCGATCGACCTCCGGTGGGCTCCCGAGCTACCTCGATGGCGGTGTTGGTAACGTCCCACGAAATTGAGTTGAATGTAAACATTGTGGAAAATGGCATCCAGGAGTTGTAGAGTTCGTGACCGGTCTTGCTTTAAATGTGGATCCTCGACCATTTTATTCGAGAGTGCCCGATGTTAGTGAGCCGAATACGACATGTAACTCTAGACCGAGTAGTGCATCAAGACGGGCGGACCACCCGGCATTCGGCAATGTAGGTGGTAGTCGAGAGGGACAAAGAACACAACAGATCGATCGAGGCTAGAGCTCCACTAGAGCTTATGTTACTCGAGCTAGAGAGGATGTCGCTTCTCCGGATGTCATTACGGGTATATTCACCCTTTATGATACTACTGTGATTGCATTGATTGATCCCGGTTCACCCATTCATATGTATGTGAAACTACGGTATTCAAGAAGACTCGCCAGCTTGAGTCTCATCGAGTTTGTGATTCGTGTATCCAATCGTTTGGGTAGATGTGTGTTTGTTAACAAAGTGTGTAAAAGTTGCCCATTGATGATTCGGGATTTTGCTTCCCAATCGATTTAATCTTTGTTGCCTTCGATGAGTTTGATATAATTTTGGGAATAGACTGGTTAACTTCGCATGACGCAGTGGTGAATTGCAAAAGAAAGCTTATTGATTTGAGACATCAGAACGGTGAGATCATTAGAATTGAATCCAGTGATATAAGTGGGTTTCCTACAGTTATATCCTCGATGTTAGCCAGTATGTGAGAAAAGGGTGCGAAGCTTATTTGGCTTATGTACTGGATAATAAATTGTCGAGAGAAAGATTGAATCCGTCTGATTGTATGTGAATACCCGGATGTGTTCCTCAAGAACTACCCGTTTACCCCAAAGACGAGAGATTGAGTTTGGCATTGAACTAGATCCTAAACGACTCGATCTCAATAGCTCCATATCGGATGGCACCGAATGAGCTAAAAGAGTTGAAAGCACAGTTGCAAGAGTTAACAGATAGGGGCTTTGCACGACCAAGTTTCTCTTCTTGGGGTGCACCAGTTCTTTTTGTAAGAAAGAAAGATGGAACGATGCGAATGTGTATTGATTATCGGCAACTGAATAAAGTAACTATAAAGAATAAGTACCAGTTACCTTGGATTGATGATTTGTTTGATCGGTTGAAAGGGCTTCATATTTTCAAGATAGATTTGAGATCGGGTTATTATCGATTCTTGAGTCGAGATACGAGATGTGCCAAAGACGTATTTGGACGAGGTACGGACATTTTGAGTTTTTGGTAATGCCTTTTGGGCTTACTAATACACTCGCTGTTTTTATGGATTTGATGAATCGGGTTTTAGGCGCTTTTGGATCGATTTGTGGTGGTGTTTATTGATGACATATTGATCTACTCCAAAGATGAAATTGAACACGCTGAACATTTGAGGTTAGTGCTACAAACTTTATGAGATCATCACCGTTGTATGCGAAGTTTAGTAAGTGTGAGTTCGGATGAAAGAGGTCACTTTTGGGACATGTGGTTTCAAATCGAGCATTCGAGTTGATCCGAACAAAATCTCGGCTATACTTGATTGGAAGCCACCGAAAAATGTTTTCGAGATTCGAAGTTTTCTGGGACTTGCGGGTTACTATCGACGATTTGTGAAAGATTTTTCTATGATAGCTACCCGCTGACAAAGTTCTCGCGAGAAAGATGTCCGGTTCGAGTGGTCAGAAAAATGTCAGAAAAGTTTTGATCAGTTGAAAGCCCTTTTGACGGAAGCTCGAGTGTTAGTTCAACCTAAATCGGGTAAAGAATTCGTTGTTTATTCTGATGCTTCTTTAAATGGTTTGGGCTGCGTTTTGATGCGAGAAGGCAAAGTTGTAGCCTACGCTTCAAGACAATTGAAGCGACGAAAGAAATTACCCGACGATGACTTAGAACTTGCGACCATTGTTTTCGCATTGAAAATTTGGCGTCACTATTTATTTGGCGAGAAATGTCACATTTATTCGGATCATAAAAGTCTAAAGTATCTAATGACTCGAAAGACCTGAATTTGAGACAACGCAGTGGCTAGAAGCTGTTGAAAGACTATGAATTGGTGATTGACTATCACCCGTGAAAAGCTAATGTTGTTGCGTATCGTTAAGTCGAAAATCATTATTTGCTCTTCGTGCAATCGAATGCATGATGGCTATGTCTGGTGATGGTTCGATCATAGTGGAGTTACAAGCAAGACCGATGTTTATTCAAAGAAATTTGTGATGCATGAAAAGTTGATGAAGATTTGATTGCTAGTCGAATTCAAAGTGAAAAGGGTACGTAATCGATTTTCAGATTGATGCAAATGACTGCTTGAATTTTAAAAGCAGAATGTGTGTTCAAAAACTCGATTTGATACTGAGATGATTCGAGTGAGGCCCATAGTGGTCGATTATCAATACATCCGTAGTACAAAATGTATAATGATTTGAAACAGTTTCTATTGGTGGTAGGGCATGAAACGGGATATATCTCAATTTGTCTCGAAATGTTTAATTTGTCGACAAGTAAAAGTTGAACATCAAGTGCCATCCGACTACTTCACCAATCATGATACCGAATGGAAATGGGATAGGATCACAATGGATTTTGTATCCGGTCTCCCTATGACACCGAGTAGGAAAGATGCCGTCTGGGTTATAGTTGATAGGTGACAAAATCAGCTCATTTTATGCCGATCGCATGCACTATTCACTTGATAAACTTGCTGAATTGTGCGTATCACAGTTGTGAGATTGCATGGTGTCCGAGTTCCATTGTTTCAGATAGAGACCGAGATTCACATCGCGATTTTGGAAGAAGTTGCAAGAAGCTTTAGGTACTAAACTTCATTTTAGTACGACCTTCCATCGCCAGATAGACGGCCATCGAGCGAACTATTCAAATACTTGAGGACATGTTGAGATGTTGCGTTCTCGAGTTTGAAGGTACGTGGGAACGATACCTACCTTTGATTGAATTTGCTTATAATAATAGCTTTCAATCAAGTGTCAAAATGGCACCTTATGAAGCCTTATACGGGCAAAAATGTCGAACACCATTATACTGGACTGAGCTCAGCTAAAATAAGATACACGGGGTTGATTTGATTAAAGAGACTGAACAGAAAGTGGCCATAATCAAAGATAATTTGAAAGCTGCATCAGATTGACAAAAGTCCTATGCTAATTTGAAACGTAAAACATTGAATTTCGGTAGGAGATCGTGTATTCTTAAAAGTTTCCCCGTGGAAGAAAGTACTCTGATTTGGTCGGAAAGGCAAGTTGAGTCCGAGATTTATCGGACCGCATGAAATCATTGAACGTATTGGGCCTATTGCTTATAGATTGAGATTGCCCTCTGAGTTAGAAAAGATACATGACGTATTTCACGTTTCGATGCTTCGTAAGTATAGATCAGATCCGTCTCATGTGATCACACCGGCAGAGATTGAAATCCAATCCGATTTGACATATGATGAAGAACCGATCCGTATCTTAGCTCGGAAATAAAAGAGTTGAGAAATAAGAGAATTCCGTTAGTGAAGGTCCTATGGAATCGTCACGGAGTTGAAGAGGCTACGTGGGAGCCTGAGGATTCAATGAGGCAACAATATCCAACCTTGTTTAACGGTAAGATTTTCGGGGACGAAAATCCTTAAGGGGGGAGAATTGTAACAGACCGAATTTGACCCTAATCGGAACGGTGGTTTCGGGACCACGAATCCGAGTCCGAGAAAAATTTTAATATTTTATTTTGTGTTTATTATGTGTGAATTAAAAAGGTGTGAAAGTTTCGTAGAGAAATTTTATTGTTTAAGTGCTCAATTTGATAAAAAGGACTTGATCGCATAAAGAGTAAAAGTGGCGTCTAAAGTAAAATGTACCTTTTTATTGTGGCTTTTAAGTGGATGTCCTAAAAGGACAATTAGTCCATTTCTTTAATAGTGGACGACAATGATATAAAATAGTTAGTAGGATAGATTTAAAAATTTTATTTTATTTGATAAAATAAGGTATTATGAAATAATATAATAATAATGTTATATCATTAAAATATAAGAAAACAAACATCATCATCTTTACTTTGTTATCACCAAAAATAAAAGAAGAAAAAGAAGGATTCAAGCTCTCCATCATTCGGCCTTCTTGCATGTTCTAATAAGGTTAGAGATTTAGCTTAATTTTTATAAATTTTAACATTTTTGAAGTGGTTAACATGTATAGTTACTAGCCCATGTTCAATTTTGATTTTGGTGGTATGTTTTAAGTGTTGCCATGGATGAATTCTTGAGGTTTATGATGCTTGATGATGTTAGATGATAGATAGGTTAAAATTAGTATATTATGTGTTGGAAGTTTTGGTGAATTTGTGTTTTAGGGTCAAATTGTAAAAATAAAAATTTAGAGGGCTTAATTGCAAAATAAATGAAAGATATGGACTTGTATAGTCCTCATATATATTCGACCCTTAAGGAGTATGGGGAAATTTGATGTATTTTGAGTTTTATGCAAATAGGACTAAATTACAAAGTTGTGAAATACTAGGGGTAAAATAGTAATTTGCCCATTTATGCGCTTAGGGACTAAATTGAGATGAATTGTGCTTGAATGAGCTAAATTTAATGTGTTTTAGATCAAGAGCAAAGAAAAACGGAGTTAGATCGGGAAAGACGAAGGTTCTCGAATAATTGATTCATGGCCTATCGACAACCGAGGTAAGTCCTGTTTGAAATTTGTTAAAGAATTATTCATGAACTTATTAAACGATAATGTTTGATAAATTTCAGTATATAATCATGTTATAGCCGAATGTATATATGTATATTAGATTGATTTCATAAATTGATAAGGTGATATGAATAAGTGTATCAATGCGAATCGTGGGATTGTACGATGAAGTAATGATTAATTTGTTTAAGGTGAGTAAGTTTAGTTGAATTGGATATGTAATATAGATATGAAGTGTGTGTGGAATGATTGATCACCTTGATATATTCGGGCTTAGTGCCTAGCAAGCTTTGTGCCGTTGATTCATTTCGGCTTTAATGCTCAGCGTGCTTCGTCTTAGGTGTTGTTTATCGGGCTTTAATGCCTAGCGTGTTTTGTGCTTGATTCATTTCGGCTTTAATGCCTAGCGTGCTTCGTCTTTGGTGTTGTTTATCGGGCTTTAATGCCTAGCGTGCTTCGTCTTTGGTGTTAAAATCTCGAGACCTTTGGTCTAGTAGTTTTTATATCAATGGTTTTAATATGAGCTTATGCTTATGAATGAAATGGTCTAGTTATGATGGTATTTGAACAAGCTAAGGTTTATCATTTGTAGTGTTCGACTAAAAGTCATGTATCGAATCAAGTTTATGATATAAGTGATGCTTCTTGAATAATCAAGTTGATAGAAAGGTGTTTATATATATATTTGTTTGGTACTTAAGATATGTGATTAGAAAAGATATTGAGTTGGTATGATTACTTGCTTACTTAAGTTTATTATATTGATATGAGAAATTTTACCTATATAAGTCCGCCATGAGCTATACATATAGATAAATGTATATATTCAATTATGAACCCTTATTTTAAATGTGTATAGAAAGTAATATTCGGTTGAAGTGAAAATATATATGTATTGATTAGCAATCCGGGCACCATTGCTAAGTTTTATATTTTGAGTGTATGTTGAATATTATTCGCTAGATGTGAACTTTGATAATCGCCATGGTAGTTTATATGTGTTTTGTCGGTTCATAAATTGTTAATAATGCTATTCTATTCAATCTAATTGAATACTTAGTTGAGCTATAAAGTGCTTAAGACTTACTAAGCCAATGAGCTTACTCTTTTATGTTTGTGCTCTATTTTATAGATCTATAATTCAACCTCGCTCTGGGGATCATCAAGATAGTCAATCACACTATCACTCTCTTGATATAGTTATGTTTTGTAAACTTTTAATCAAAGGCATGTATAGGCTTCGTTTTGATAAATAATGAATGATGTCGGATTGTAAATATAAATATAGCCTTGCGAATAAGGCTGTTGCTTTTGGTTAAGTTTGGATTTCATATTTGATAATGTAGCTTGCATTAAAATACCAAGAGATATGTGCATGCAATCATGATTTAAATCATACATGGAAACGATCATATGTTATATCGTGAAAGTTTAGTTCATATTATGTTATGGATGAAATACTCATGGCCTAAATTATATATGGGATTTGTTTCGGTATAAATATATATATGTATGGTTAAGGTATAGAGTTTAAATAAATTGAGTAAGGAAGTTATAAACTAGTTAATCATATTTTGTTGTGAAACAGTTTTAGTTACAGCAGTGATGTGATTTTGAAAAATCACCAAAAATAGGAGAAATTGAATTAGAAAGTGAATAAGACATAGAATTAAAGTATATTGTGTCTATTTTGATATGAAAGAAACAAGCTAGGCAAATGAATTATATATTATGAGATATTTAAGTTTTAGTGAGACTTGTCCTGAATGAATTCGTGAGTCCCTGTTCTGTCTTAGAAAAATTGTTAAAATTGTACAAAAATAATTATGGAGCATAGTTTATATGTTTAGAATACTTAATGAGTCTATTTTTATTGGAATAAACAAGGACATTATTGAAATTTTGTGCAATGAGATAACTGAGTTTTTGTAAAGATAGGTCATAATTATCAAACAGTGAAATAGGGGTAAATTTGATGAATAAACTGTACTAATTGGCCACTTGAAAAATTCTGGAAAAATTATGGTAAAAATTTATATGAGTGTAGTTTCAAGAAAAATTTACGGATCTAAATTTTGAGTTTTTTAACTCGAGTTATGGTCAATTTAGTCAGCCTGACGCAGTTGGACAGCTTTAAAATTTCATGCCCCAAACTAGTAGTCAAGTCTAGTAATGCCCCATACTCGACTCCGGCAAAGGTTTCGGGTAAGGGGTGTTACAGCAGTTGACTGCAGTGACTGCCTTCGAGGGTGTGTAGCGGATGGAGGGTCAATTTAGTAATCCCCACTGGTGTGATTGGTAGGTACGGGTGGTGTGTAGAGGATGGATATTAGGATGGGTTGGGTAGCATTTTTGCATCATCATGCATGGTATGTGGTTTTATGTGGAATTGGGTCCAAGCCCATTTGTGGAATCATATGGATTAATTGCATTGCACTAATTATTGATATGCCATGGCATTGGGCTAACATATTACTGTGGGCTTAGGCCCATTTATCGTGGTAAGGGGAATTGCACACTGAGTCTCGGTGACTCATCCCTTTGTTTAAATTTTGTAGGTAATCATTAGATCGCGAATTTGGGAGCGGAAGCAGACTTGAGGTGGCCATGCTCAATATTTCGATTTTATTTTAATATTTCTCATGGGAGTTGTTTTACTATAAGTTGGGTTACAGTTTTGTAATAAGGCCTCTACAACTTTAATTTTGGTATTTTGGTTGGTTTCGCTTTTAAGTTGACTACTGCCTACTATTATTAAATGTTCAATATGGGAATTTCCTAAACCCTTAATAACCATTTTCCAAAATATTAATAAACCGTTTCTTATCCAAAATTTCTTAAACTTGACTTTTCACAACAAATATAAAGAACACAAACTTTTTTAACGAACGCACAATTTTTAGACATTCCTTTCATGTGACATGCTAGATCCGTTTGTAACGTTTAGGCTAAGTTTGGGGTGTTACAATTTTAGTATCAGAGCCAAGTTTGAAAAACTTGGCTGTGGGTTTGGGTTCAAAAATGTTTTCAAAGGATGGTTTAGAAAATATATATATCTCTTTTCTGTAAATATGGCACCCGAGTCTCCGGCACCAAATCCGTAAGTTTCTTTTTTACTATATTCTGTTATATGCTGAATGATTGTATTTATTCTGCGATGTGTGGATGTGATATAGGAATTGTATGTATGAAAAATATCTTTTTGCTTCGATGGTAGATAGTTAGTTATATGAAAGGGTTCCAAGATTTAGTTAGAAAGTATATTAGTTTTATTAAGATCGAGTCTTGTGAAGAGCGTAGTGTGATGGGTTAGGATTTGTGATTGTTAGCGGTTGGAAATTTTGAGGACAAAATTTCTTTAAGGAGGGTAGATTTGTAACATCCTGAAATTGGGCCTAGGAGAATTGAGCCCAAAGGGCCTTAGGCGTAGTAGCATTTAAATTTTTTTTAGAGAATAGGAGATCCGCTTAAGTGTAAGTTGGACCTTTTAGATAAGTGATTTTGGAAGGTTAGGGGCTTCATGAAGTCCCGGATCAAATATTAGCTTTGGGGAAATTTTGGTTTTAGGTGAAAAACCCTAGAAGTTGGCGGTGTAGGCCTTAAGAATAAAATGTGGAGGAAAGTGACACAAGTGGAGTGTGTGGTGTAGTGGCAAAGTGACGCCACATAATAGACAAGGGGGTGACGCCAAAAGGAAGGAACGAGGTCCAAGGTTCAAGTCTTGGCTTTTGCATTTTGGTTTTCTTTTTACTTGGATCTTAGAATTTGGCCAGAGTTTATATTTAGTTGCGCACGGTTTAAGACACAAGAGGAGCTTGTGGCTTAGTGGCAAGTGGCGTTAATTGGCTGATAGGAAAGCTTGGGCTCGAATCTCATGAGGAACAAGGGAGTATTTATTTTACGAATTGGACGGTAAGAGTTTCAGTTGAATTTAAACTCTACTAACGAAGGGATCCCACATCGGAAAGATACAAGGAATGAAGGTGAAGAGCTAGCTATATAAAAAGCATGCCAAGAGGAGAGTTAACATACCTGGTTGGCGTTGGACGTACGAGTGCTCGAAGCTCGATTTAGCAGCTTCAGACTCCTATCAGGTGTGTAACTCTCTGTACTCTAGTTGTAGAGCGGCAAATGCCAAAGTGCTTGTCACGGCAATAGTAGCCACACGAGCGTTCGACCGCACGTGTGGGGCTTCGACGCGATAGTTGAGGCCATCAGTAGTATTCTTATGGGTTGGGGCTGCTTGGGCCGCAATGGGCCAAAGTGGGCCTAATGGGCCCATGGGCCCGATTGGAATAAATTGTATGATGATATAGTATATAGTGAACTAGACTAGGTGGAACCTATATACGTGGCTAGATTTGTGTTAGGTGGGCCACACGAGCGTGTGGGCCTGAATGGGCCGAAATCGGGTTTTAGGCCCAATAGTCTAGTGACGACCAGAAGTGGTAGCCAAGTCACTCAGGGTAACATTAGACCTTCGGAAGGGCCATTGCATGTGCGAAATTATGAAAATACCCTTGGTGGGTAAATTACGAAAATACCCTTGGTAGGTAAAATTACTATTATACCCTTAGAGGTTGGTTAGCTTGATTATGTTGTATATTATTATTCTGATTATGATGGTAATTTGTTTTATACGTTATCTGATATATAATTTGCATACATGTCATACTAGATACACGAATTATTATATTATGTTGCATATGTATGGGCATGAGGGTTACAATGAAAAGGGGAAGTGTTCCGGTGGTTTTACCACATTATTCGGTGACTCATGTCACAATATTATGATTCGGTGACGTTGTCACATTATCCGATGGCTATGCCACGTATTAAGGGCGATGAGTAGTTGACTACAACGACTGCCTTCGAGGGTGTGTAGCAGATGGAGGGTCGATTTAGTAATCTCCACTGGTGTGATTGGTAGGTACGGGTGGTGTCTAGAGGGTGGATATTTGGTTGGGTTGGGTAACATTTTTGCATCATCATGCGTGGTATGTGGTTTTATGTGGATTTGGGGCCACGCCCATTTGTGGAATCATGTGGATTAATTGCATTGCACTAATTATTGATATGCCATGGCATTAGGCTAACATATTACTGTGGGCTTAGGCCCAGTTATCGTGGTAAGGGGAATTGCACACTGAGTCTCGATGACTCACCCCTTTGTTTAAATTTTTTAGGTAATCATTAGATCGTAGATTTGGGAGCGAAGGCAGACTCGAGGTGGCCATGCTCAATATTTCGGTTTTATTTTAATATTTATCATTGGAGTTGTTTTACTATAAGTTGGGTTACAGTTTTGTAATAAGGCCTCTACAACTTTAATTTTGGTATTTTGGTTGGTTTCGCTTTCAAGTTGACTACTGCCTACTATTATTAAATGTTCAATATGGGAATTTCCTAAACCCTTAATAACCATTTTCCAAAATATTAATAAACCATTTCTTATCCAAAATTTCTTAAACTTGACTTTTCACAACAAATATAAAGAACATGAACTTTTTTAACGAACGCACAGTTTTTAGACATTCCTTTCATGTGAAATGCCAGATCCGGTCGTAACGTTTAGGCCGGGTTTGGGGTGTTACAGTCCACATTTCATATTTTTACAAAATTACTATTTTGCCCTTAACATTTTAACTTTTTGCAATTTAGTCCTTAAGCCCATAAATTGAAATCTAAGCATTTTCATCCTTTTCTTAAGCTATTCAATTTCTCTAGGGACCTATATCAATCCATACAAATCATCATTTCACAAATATTCCATGAACTTTTATCAGTTTTACAATAAGTCCTTAAATGTAATTTTCGTCCAAAATCACTTTACAAAACTAGTTTATTTACCAACAAAGACTCATAATCTTCCATTAAACATCAAGAACCATGTAATAAAATTCATGAAAAACCCTAAATCTTTAACAATTTTGCAAATTGATCCCCAGGCTAGTTAGGTTAAGTTAAAATGACATCAAAACCATAGAAATCATTAAAAAGGGGACAAAATCACACTTACATGCAAAGAAATAGATTGTCCAAACTTGTTTTACCCTTTAATGGTGAATTTCAATCATGGGTGAAGGAAATAAGAAAGATAACCTTTTCATCTTTTAATTCTTTTACATTTTCAATTAATTATCAAGTTACTTAATTGACCTTTAAAAACTAACAAAATTTCAAATAAACCTTGCCATGAATGTTCACTAACAATAAAAATGGCCTAATTACCATATAAGTCCTTTCACATTAAATTTTCATAGCCATTTGACACCTTTA
Source organism: Gossypium rotundifolium (assembly GCA_025506655.1). Taxonomy (NCBI): domain Eukaryota; kingdom Viridiplantae; phylum Streptophyta; class Magnoliopsida; order Malvales; family Malvaceae; genus Gossypium; species Gossypium rotundifolium. The sequence continues at coordinate 116,357,234 of CP106731.1, read as the reverse complement.
ACTAATAGAACTCCATCTTTGCACCTTTTTCGATTTAGTCATTTTAACTTAATTACGCATGCAAATGCCAAAATTTCTTAACAAAATTTCAATATGACCTCATTAACATCCCATAGACATTAAAATAATAAAAAATTATTTACTTATTAGATTTTTGATCCCAAAACCACTGTTCTGATTTTACCAAAAATTGGCAGTTACATGACCACACTTACCTAGTTATGGCAAATTACTGCACTATTCTGAAAAGGGACATATGCCTACTATTTTGATGTGTAGGGTTGGATGAGTATTTATTACCCTAACTAGTGTATCGGGATGGACAAAGATGGTGTGTAGGAGGGTTAGGATTTGTATATGTTTTTGTTACTGATCTATTAGTCATATTGCATCGCGAGATATGCTATGCTTTTGTATCTATTTGATTACTACTTTTTGTGTGAATTTCCTATTTGATCTGTTTGTATGGGCTAAGTTACACACTGAGCTTTGTAAGCTCACCCAAATTTTCTAACTTCTCAGGTAATCAACAAACTTAGGATCAGGCGGCGCATGAGAGCTCAGATTGATTTTTTTGTTAATAAAATAAGACAATTTATGTTTAAAATTTAACTCTGGAGTTTTTGGACTAATTAAATATTTTGGACTTTGTTTTTGGTTTTTATTGAGTTTTCTACTGGATTATGTTTTTGATAAATTGCAAAATCATTTGTTTTCACATTTTGAAATCATGCTTGACAAATTAAGTAAGAAATTAACAAATTAACTATTTTCTTTTGCTACAAAACTTTTGCTGTGAAATCTGGAACTACTATTGCAAAACTAAATAACAAATTAACTATTTTTTTTTGTTAAGTAAACAATATCTATGCATATTTTCCTAAAAAATTACAAGAGATTTGATAAGTTTATCTAATTCCACAAGATTCGGTCATAACCTCTAGGTCAGGTTTGGGGTGTTACATGTTGTGGTATTAGAGCCTAGGTTCAAAGCTGAAGCTGTGGCTTTTGGTTCCAATTTTATGAAAATTATTTTTTTAAAAGTATATGTATATAGTTTTTGAATTTTGATTATATTTGAAACTTGAATTTATAAAAAGAGATTCCGAGACTCTGGCATCGATCTAGTAAGTTACTTCTACTTTAGCTACACTAGACAAACTAGTAAAACTATAATGCTAAGATAACTCCACTTTAGCTAAAGACTATGATAACTCTAATAAAACTTTAGACTTAAGATTTTTAATAACCTAAGCTAATTCATAAAAGTTTTTAACTATAGATAATTAGAGATAATGAGTACACAAGGTACATGAGGTCCCAGTACTCGAGGGTGTGGTGGACATCATAAAGGGGCTCGAGTTGAGCCTTCTTCTTTGGGCAACATGCCCAATCTAGAGACTAGTGAGATGGTAGAGATGCCTACCATAGAGACTAACCCTTAAACCCAGAATATAGGGGATGACACGTTGTCCCAAGTTATGTTAAGGGTCCTACAAAGACTCACTGCAACACAATCTGGATTTGGGAGCCGAGGGTCAGTAACTGAACGACTCCGATGAAATGGTGATGAGTTATTTAACGCTGTTGTTAGAATTACCCTGATTATGACCGAGTATTGGTTGGAGTCCATCGAGAGGATCATAGATGATCTGAACTGCACCCTAGAGCAAAAATTAAAGGGTGCAGTATCTTTTCTTTGCGATGAGGCATATAAGTTATGGCAATCTGTGGTGCGGGGCACTCGGGCTGAGCATGTGACTTGGGAATTCTTCTAGCATGCCTTTAAGAATAAATATGTGGGGGTGTGATATATTGAGGCTCGTAGGATGGAATTTATCGGGCTAGAGAAGGAAGAGAGGTCTGTGGGTGAGTTTCTGAGGCTGAACAGGTACACTCAGAGTTTGGTAGCCATCATTATAAACCATAATTTACACATATTTTAACCCCATGATTGGCTTATTTTTGGATGAATTTTAATTAGATTTGATGAATTCGATCCTCCTAATCCCTTAATTTTATTTTTTATACTCAAGAGAGCTTAGGAAGTAAAAAAAAAAGAGAAACGGGCCAAAAAGGGACAAAATGGGCCTACATCAGAAATCACACGACCTGGACTATCGACCACGGGCAAATCACACGGTAGCATGTGGCGAGAAGAATCGACCATGGCCAAAGGAGTCCACCAGGAGCGTGTCCCTGCCGTAGCAAAGAAGAATTCTATTCAAAATAAGCTACTTATGGGCCAATAGAGGTGTTCCAAAGCCTATATAAACACCCTATGGGCAACCTAAAAGGATGTTGAATAGACGCCGAATAGGAGGCAAAAAATACTCTAAGACAGCCATCGGAAAGCTTAGGAGAAAGATATCCATCAAGACTGAAGATCTCCCATCAAGTTCTTTACAAGTTTTTGGGTTTTCATTATGTTTTGTGGTTTTCCCTATTTTATGATGTTTCCTTTTATTAGTAAGAACTAAATCCCTTAAATATCTAAGGGGATGAAACCTATGATGGATCTTATTATTATTTGATTTATAAGATGAATACTTGTTCTTATTCTTAATTGTGAGTTCTTATTCTTGTTTTGATAATTCAGGTTATTGATCCAAGTCGAATGTGCTTATTCAGTGGAGCAAAAGTCCATGTTTAAGAGTGGATCAACACAATTAAGCAGAGTTGATTGCAACCCTAGAAATAAGACGATGAAATTCTGCCAGATTAGAGTCAAATCTAATAAGGGAATCCATAGATCGAGTTAATGTGACAATAGGGGTTTTAATTAGAAAGAAATTTCAATTAATTAACCCAGACTTAGTTTTTTTTAGTCTTGAAAGAGATATTTAGTTTTTTTTTTTAGTCTTGAAAGAGATATTAACATAAATCATGGATTTCTACGGATTAAGTCAAGTGAATAAGTCATATGAATCAAAAGTAATAAGTGAAGTCTAGGTGGATTCTTTCTTAGGTATTGCCTATCTCATATAAGTTGTCCAAAAGTATTTTCCCAAGTCACTCTTTGTCACGTTCATAGTCATTTAGTTAGTTAAATTAGTTAGTAAATTTTAGATTAAAATTAAATCCCCTTAATTGTTAGGCTAGATAATAAAAAGATAGTTATTACTAGTAATTTTAGTCCTTGAGGATACGATATTCTGGACTCGCCATAACTATACTATTGTTCGATTGGTGCGCTTGCCTTTGTCGAAATAATAGTTAGTTTTAAGCTCCATCAAGTTTTTGGCGCCGTTACCGGGGACTAAGATATTAGGAAAACTAAATTTTTATTACTTTAGCCATTTTTTACTATTTACAATTTATTTTTATTTTTGCTAATTTTTCTTTTATTTGCTTCTGGTAGGTAATTTTAGTTTATGACTAGAAGAAACTCATCAGGACCATTACTTTTTGATAGGATATAGAAGCTACCGCTCGCAGAAATCAAAGAGAAATAAGGTGAAGCCTACAATACATAGAAGAAGAGCAAAAAGATGAAACCAATACTACCGAAGAGATGGCTGATAATAATCCGCTACCTCCTGTGGTTACCGCAAATCCAATGAATCAAAATCCTACTCCTCATACTATGTATGATTATGCTAAACCTAATTTAATAGGAACCAAATCAAGTATTGTTAGACCTGCTATTGCTGCAAATAATTTTGAACTGAAACCTAACACTATACAGATGATTCAATAATTTGTTCAGTTTGATGGTTTGTAGGATGAGGATCCAAACAATCATTTGGCAAATTTTATAGAGTTTTGTGACACTTTCAAAATTAATGGCGTTTTTGATGATGTCATTCGCCTTCAGTTGTTTCCTTTTCATTGAGGAACAAAGCTAAACAGCTGGTTGAACTCATTACCACGAGGATCAATCAATACATGGGACCAAATGACCAAAAAATTTTTGTTAAAATAATTTCCACCGGCTAAAACAACTAAGTTGAGGAATGATATTTCTTTTTTTTTTTTGTGCAAATGGATCTAGAAACACTTTATGAAGCATGAGAGAGATATAAAGATCTACTAAGGAGATGCCCTCACCATGGGTTACCCTTGTGGCTACAGGTTCAAACCTTTTACAATGGTGTGAACCCCTCAAATAGGTAGATGATTGGTTCAGCCGCCGGTGGAACCCTAAATAACAAGACCCTTGAAGTGACTTATGAGTTTATATAGGAGATGGCAGTGAATAACTATCAGTGGCAAGTTATGAGGACAAAACCAACAAAAGTCGTCAGTGTTTTCAACCTCGACGAAGTGACCATGCTATCAAACAAGGTGGAACTATTAAATAGAAAGATTGATGGTTTGTATGGTTCTTCGCAGGTACATCCAGTGATGCAGTGCGATACATACGGAGGAGGAACGAACAATACAGAATACCCACCCTACAACCCTGGCATAGAAAACGAACAGATGAACTACATGGGTAATAATTCTAGACCTCAAAATAACCCTTATAGTAACACTTACAATCTAGGTTGGAGAAACCATCCCAACTTCTCATGGGGTGGCCAAGGAAATCAAAGACAACAACCCCTCCCAAGCTTTCAACAGCAACCCTACCCACAAGAGAAAAAGCCGAACCTTGAAGAGATGCTAACAAAATTTATCGCTGTGTCAAAAACCCATTTCCAAAACACCGAAACAAAACTTAAAACTCAGCAAGCATCAATTCAAGGGATTGAGAACCAATTAGGACAACTCGCTAAGCTCATATCTGAATGGGCACAAGGTAGCTTGACAAAAAACACTGAAACTAACCCAAAGGAGCAACTTTATGCCGTTACTGCTCATGATAGTGAAGGGTTAGATGAGCCAAAATTGAGGCAAGAGAATGTGGTAGAGGAAGGTAAGGTTGAGGTAAGCCATGATAAACCAAAACCTGTTAATACAGAGTACTAACCTCGTGTGTCATACCCCAATGCGATGAAGAAAGACCACACAGATGAACAATTCAGTAAATTTCTCAAACTATTGAAAAAATTACATATTAACTTATCATTTCTTGAAGCTCTTTCGTAGATGATAAACTGTAATATGAACATATTTTAATCCCACATTTAGCATAATTTTGGATGATTTATCCTTTTAGGTGCTCCTAATCCCTTATTTTCATGTTTTATACTCAGGAAAGAACAAGAGGATGAAAAGAATGAAAAACGGGCCAAAAATAGAAAAAATGGTCCTAACACGACCGTGCCTCATTACCAGACCCAAACACGGCCTGGCCTCGAATTACATGGGCGTGTGCCACGGATGTGTCCCTACCACAGCAAATAAGAGTTCTATTCGGAGTAGGGTACTTAGAGGCAAAGAAAGCCATTCCAAAGCCTATATAAACACCCTAGAGGCTGACCTTTAGGTGGGCGTTCAGTTAGGCATTCAGCTGGGCGTTCAGTTAGGCGTTCAGCTAGGCCAAGGAGCCAAGCCAAAGGGCCGAATTGTGGGATTAACTCGAAGAAAGCCAGTTGATTCATCTTAAGAAGCCGAAATCATGCTCAAGACTGAGGATCTATCCTTCAATTCTTTCAGGGGGTTTTAGGGTTTTTTTATGTTTTGTTTTATATTTTCTTCTAAGATATATTCTTTTATAATTATGAACTAAACCCTCAAATACCTGAGGGGGATGAAACCTAAGACGAATCTTGTTATTATTTTTTGAGCTGTATGATAAATATTTTATTTGTTCTTAACTATGTGTTTTTAATTCTTGCTTTGATATTTCAGGATATTGATTCAAGTATTGATGTGTTTAGACAATGGAGAAAAAGTCCCTGTCTAATAGTAGATCTAGCATAGTTAAGCAGAGTTGATCGCAACCCTAGAAATAGGATGACAAAAATCTGTCGGATTAGTGCCAAACCTAATATGGGAGTCCATAGATCGAGTTAATGCAATTTTAGGGGTTTTAATTAGAAGGAGATTTCAATTAATCAACCTAGAGTTAGACGCTAGTAGCCTCGAAAGAGGTATTAATATAAATTAGGGAATCCTACGGATCAAGTCAAGTGAATAAATCGTCTGGTTCAGAGTTAGATAACAAGTGAAGTCTAGGTGGATTCTTCCTCGAGTATTGTCTTAATCAATTGGTTTTTCCCCCAAGTCTTTCCCCAATTTATTCTCTTTGTCTTAGCATCTTTAGCTTAGCAGTTAGTTACTTTTAGATTAAACAACAACTCCTTTAATTCTTAGGTTAAATAATAAAAAGAAAGTTAGTATTAGTACTTTTAGTTCCTTTGGGTTCGACAATCCGGCCTTGCCACTAAACTATACCATTGTTCGATAGGTGCGCTTGCCTCCATCGTTGTCTTAGTTAGTTTCCAGGTTCGATCATTCTTTTTAAAAATTTTTAAGACTCTGACACACGATCAAGTTTTTGGCGCCGTTTTCGGGGAACTGAAATATTAAGAAAGCTCAATTTTATTACTATAGCCATATTTTATTTTATTTTATTTTGTAATTAATTTTTATTTTTACTTTTCTAATTTTCTTTTTCTTTTTCTTTTCCTGGTAGGTACCTCTAGTTTATGACTAGAAGGAACCCGATAGGACCACTACTTTACGATAGTGAAATTGAAAGCACAGTTCGCAGAAATCGAAGAGAAATAAGGAGAAGCCTACAATACATAAACGAAGAGCAAGAAGACGGAATTAATATGAATGAAGAGATGGTTGAAAATAATCCGCTACCTCCAGAGGTAGCTGAAAATCATGCTCCTCGAACTATGTATGATTATGCTAAACCTAATCTAACAGGAACTGAGTCAAGTATTGTTAGACCTGCTATAATTGCTAATAATTTTGAATAGAAACCTAATACTATACAAATGATACAATAATTTGTTCAGTTTGATGGTTTACAAGACGAGAGACCAAAAAATCACTTGGCAAATTTCCTAGAGTTTTGTGATACTTTCAACATTAATGGCTTTTCTGATGATGCCATCTGTCTGGTTATTTCCCTTCTCCTTGAGGAATAAAGCTAAATAGTGGCTGAATTCTCTTCCATGAAGATCAATCACTACATGGGAACAAATGACCAAAAATTTTATTAAAATACTTTTCCCGGCCAAAATGACCAAATTAAGGAATGATATCTCTTTTTTTGTGCAGATGGATTTAGAAACACTATACGATGCATGAAAGAGATACAAAGATCTATTGAGAAGATGCCCACACCATGGATTACCCTTGTGGCTACAGGTCTAAACTTTTAATAATGGTGTGAACCCTTCAACGAGACAGCTGATTGATTTAGCAGTCGGTGGAACCCTAAATAACAAAACTCTTGAGGCGGCCTATGAGTTTATAGACGAGATGTCATTGAATAACTATCAGTGGCTAGTTACAAGGACAAGGCCAACAAAAGCACCGGAGTTTTCATCCTTGACACAGTCACCAAGCTATCAAATTAGGTAAAGATGTTAAATAAAAAGGTTGATGGTTTATGTGGTTCTTTGCAGGTACATCCAGTTATGCAATATGATTCAAATCTAGGAGGTGTGGTGAATCCTGAGTACCCACCCTACAATCATGGCATGGAAAGCGAATAGATAAACTGTACGGGTAATAATTTTAGATCTCAAAATAACCCTTATAATAATACTTATAATCAGGTTGAAGGAACCACCCCAATTTTTCATGGGGTGGTCAAGGAAACCAGAGACAATAACCCCCTCCAAACTTCCAACAACAGCCCTACCCACAGGATAAGAAGCCAAACCTGGAAGAGATGCTGACAAAATTCATAGAGGTGTCAGAAACTTGTATTCAAAATACCGAAACAACACTTAAAAATCAACAAGCATCGATTAAAGGAATCGAGAACCAGTTAAGGTAACTCGCTAAGCTGATCTCTGAACAACCACGAGGTAACTTGCTAAGTAACACTGAGACTAACCTAAAAGAGCAACTTCAAGCCATAATAGCTCAAAATAGTGAAGGGTTAGTAGAATCTAAATCTGAGCCAAGGGAAGAACCTATGGTAAGTGAAGGGAGGTTGAAGTAAGCCAAGAAAAGTCAAAATCGGTAATTAAAGAATACCAACCTCGTATACCAGATCCCGATGTGATAAAGAAAAACAATTCAAATGAACAGTTTGGTAAGTTTCTTAAACTTTTAAAGAAATTACATATTAACTTACCATTTCTTGAAGCTCTTTCGCAGATGCCAGATTCAAGGAAATTTTTAAAAGAGCTCTTGACAAATAAGTGGAAGTTAGAAGAGAAGTCGCATATGGAATTAAATGCAATGTGCTCAGCAATGTTACAAAATAGGCTACCACAAAATTAAAAGATCCAGGGAGTTTTACAATTCTATGTTTAATTGGTAGTTTAACTATTAAAAATGCATTAGTTGATTTAAGGGCAAGCATAAATGTTATGCCTTATAAAATGTTTAAACAACTAGGTCTAAGGAAACCCAAACAAACTAGGATGAGTATTCATTTAGCGGATAAAACTATTAGAATTCCTAGGGGTATAATTGAAGACGTACTCGTTAAAATTGACAAATTTATATTCCCCGTAGACTTTGTTGTTTTAGATATGGATGAGGATAATACAGTTCCTTTAAATTTGGGAGGCCCTTTTTAGCAACTACCAGATCTAAAATTGATGTTAGTATAGGTGAATTAACACTTCGTGTAGGTGACAAATCAATCAGTCTTCAAGCTCTCAACTCAGCTAGGACATCGAGCGATAAAGGTTAGAACGTAAATTCTATTGATAACTCTTCGGTTAAACCTTCTTTTCATGAAACACCATAGAACCACACATTTGAGCCAGATCCTAGACCTCATACCAATAAGGAAATAACTCACGAGGAACGAAGGCTTCAGATTGATGAACTAGACGAGTGGAAGGAACATTTCAAGGAGGAATCAAAACCACACGAAGTAAAACCGAAGGAACCCCCAGACGATCTTGTAGGAACATCAAATCACTTCAAAATAAGAGATCAGGTACTGTTAGAGAAAACAGACCCTCAAGTCGCCATATCAAACCTGAATACAAGCGAAGAAATCCCTTTTAAAGTAATCAATGTTTTCCCTTACGGAACAATCGAGGTAAGCAATTCTACATTTGTCACTTTTAAAGTAAACGCTACTCGACTCAAACCATATAATGATAGCATGGGAAAAGATTTTTCACTCCTAAAACTACCATGGCGTGCGAATGAGAGGTAAGTCTAGCTTAAGACTTTAAATGAGTGCTTCTCGGGAGGCAACCCGAGCACTAAGCCTATTTATTTTTATTCTCTTTCTTTTAGCACCTAACTACAAACTAACCAAGTTAATGAATCGTAAATTTTACCCCACACGGCCTTGCACACGGTCGTGGCCGTGGCTGTGTGGGTATTATAGATTTTCCTCCTGACATGGCAGAGATAGTATGAAACAAGATAAAAAATATCTTCAAGTCACGGCCTCCAACTAAACACCATAGCTGTGCGATTTGGCCATGGCCGACATTGTTTTAGAAGCACGGCGTGGTGACTTGCACATGGGCGTGGGAGAAATGAAGGAAGCATAACACAGCCATGATACATGGTCGTGTGATTCGACACGCCCACAGTACACAGGCGTGGGATGTACCAAATTTGAATTTCTATTTAAAATACCCCTCTCCCCTTCTTACCTTCTCCCAACTCCTTTCTCTTCCACACCCCTTACATTCCCTTTCATTTTCATTTCAATTTGTTATTTATTCCCCTAACTCAAGATCTAACCATACCCACGTCAAAGAAGCGGAAGGATCCTATCCCAGTCTCCCTATGCGAGACCAATCTACATAAGTTCATACCGGCCGCTTCATTAACTCAATAGGAAAAGGACCTTTGAGTCTATTTATTTTCTCTTTTTTTTCTCATCTCTTTTAATTTCATTATCTTTATTTTTTCATACTAAATATGGTTTATATTATTTTAGTTTCTTGGTTTTAGGTTCTAAAGGCTTCTTGGGAATCACCCACCACGGCCTTAGAAATCACACTCACCTCGCGAACCATCTAACAATAAGGACCTTTCGGTCTATTAATCGGCTCTTTTAATCTTATTTCATTTTTTACACTCTTTCTTTTTGCTTTTCTTTCCTTTAAATATATAATTAGTATATTTAGAAGTATTCTTATTATTTCATGGCTAACTCTTCACGAGATTCCCAATTTCTTCATCTAGCACAGAGATTGTCGATGGCCACCACACCACGACTACTGCCAACTCAAGGAATCCATCCAAAAATTAGGAAATTTCAGTTCTCCCTATCTCTTATGATTTCATATATATCTTTGTACATTGAGTGCAATGTACATCTTATGGGGGGGGGTGAAAGTTATTTAGAAAAAGTACCAAACTTTTTGCATTATTCTCAAATCCCTGAATGATATCTTGTCTTAAGTAATTTTCTCATATTACTAATTAGAATGAAATTCCTGTTGATTTATGATTTTTATTGATATGTTTTAGATTAAGTCATAGTTAATTGTGCATTGATAATTTAAACTTTAAGATACTAGAGAATCAAGCATGATGAGTCTATTTTCAAAAAAATTAAAATTTTGTTAGGTTGTCTACCTGAATCTAATTATTATCTTGAAGTTTGAAATCTACAAGGTTGTCATAAAAACCCATAATTTTTGTGAGATTTTGAACCTTCTAGAGCATACATTCTTTTTGTGCTCACTTTATTGATTATGAGTGTGTCAACATTGATTTGTTATTCTAGAACTTGCTTCGATTATACATGTCGAGACCACATTTTTGATTTGATATACTGAGATGATAAAGGAACCTAGGATTTAACCCACTTACTCCACCAAAAGCCTACCTTTACAATTAACCCTAGTAAACCCTCTTTGATCCTAACAACCCTTTTATTGATTCACCTACAAATATTAACCCAAAACCCATCTTGTATTTGTTATCACCATTCCTTTTGACTACCCTTCTATGGAGACTTGATTTGATCAATTGCCTAATTATTTTATTTCAGTAGTTGAATTTTTCTTATATTATGTATTTATTTGATTTGTTCTTAAAAAAATTTATTAGTTCTGTGATTAAGTGAGCTTATACGTTTAAATTCGACATCTTGAAGAAAAAGCTCGTATTATTAGTTTCAAGTTTTCAATTGATGTAATTCTTCAGGATTAGTTTATTTTTCTAGTTAGGTAATTTGTTAATTCAATCTCGATTTTAACCCTCTAATTCAGCCTTTATCCACACCTTTAACCTAAGCCCCGTTACAACCCTTTTAAAGACCTTTTGATTTGTGTATCATCTCATTTTATAGTGCTGAGGATTTGATTTTTAGGCAAGCCTATGGGATTAACTTTTCATGTTTGACTTTTGAGAGCTTAATTTTGAACCTTAAACAACTTGAGTGATTTGAGTGAATTTTTAGTGAGGATGTCAACTCTAGTCAATTTTGAATTAAAGGTAATTATTTAGATAAGGGGAAACACCTATATTTTTCGTGCTATAAACTTATGACTTTCATTGTTTGAATTTTTAGGACTCCTTGTGTTAAATTACCCATGTATCAATTATCTATGAATTATGATGAAACATTATCGATGAATATTATGAATTAAGGAAGTTCGCTTTAATTGTGAGTTGAGAATTTTGCTTGAGGACAAGCAAAAGATTAAGTGTAGGGGTATTTGATAAACTGTAATATGAACATATTTTAATCCCACATTTAGCATACTTTTGGATGATTTATCCTTTTAATTATGGAAATAGGTGCTCCTAATCCCTTGTTTTCATGTTTTATACTTAGGAAAGCACCAGAGGATGAAAAGAATGAAAAATGGGCCGAAAATAGAGAAAATAGGCCTAACACGAATTACACACGGCTTGGGCCCAAGACCACATGACTGTGCCTCATTAACAAACCCAAACACGGCCTGGCCTCAAATTACACGGGCGTGTGCCACGGGCGTGTCTCTACCACAGCAAAGAAGAGTTCTATTCGGAATAGGGTACTTAGAGGCAAAGAAAGCCATTCCAAAAGCCTATATAAACACCCTAGAGGCCGACCTTTAGGTGGACTTTCAGTTAGGTGTTCAGCTGGGCATTCAGTTAGGCATTCAGTTAGGCGTTTAGCTAGGCCAAGGAGCCAAGCCAGAGGGGCTGAATTGTGGGATTCACTCGAAGGAAGCCAGTTGATTCATCTTAAGAAGCCGGAATCATACTCAAGACTGAGGATCTCTCCTTCAATTTCTTCAGGGGGTTTTAGGGTTTTCTTTATGATTTGTTTTATATTTTCTTCTAAGATGTATTCTTTTATAATTATGAACTAAACCCTCAGATACCTGAGGGGGATAAAACCTAAGATGAATCTTGTTATTATTTTCTGAACTGTATGATAAATACTTGATTTATTCTTCATTATGTGTTCTTAATTCTTGCTTTGATATTTTAGGATATTGATTCAAGTATTGATGTGCTTAGACAATAGAGAAAGAGTCCCTGTCTAAGAGTAGATCTAGCATACTTAAGCGCATTTAATTGCAACCCTAGAAATAGGATGATGAAAATCTGCCAGATTAGCATCAAATATGGGAGTCCATAGATCGAGTTATGCAAATCTAGGGGTTTTAATTAGAAAGAGATTTCAATTAATCAACCTAGGGTTAAACGTTAGTAGCCTCGAAAGAGGTATTAATATAAATTAGGGAATCCTACAGATCAAGTCAAGTGAATAAATCGTCTGGTTTAGAGTTAGATAACAAGTGAAGTCTAGGTGGATTCTTCCTCGGGTATTGTCTTAATCAATTGGTTTTTCCCCCAAGTATTCCCCCAATTCATTCTCTTTGTCTTAGCATCTTTAGCTTAGTAGTTAGTTAATTTTAGATTAAATAACAACTCTTTTAATTCTTAAGTTAAATAATAAAAGGAAAGTTAGTATTAGTACTTGTAGATCCTTTGGGTTCGATAATCCAGCCTTGCCACTAAACTATAATATTTTTTGATAGGTGGGCTTGCCTCCATCGTTGTCTTAGTTAGTTTCCAAGTTCGATCATTCTTTTTATAAATTTTTAAGCCTCTGACACACGACCAGCAGATGCCCATGTAACATCCTGGAATTAGGGGCTTGGCATTATTGTATGTTACTGTGTGTTGGCATGTTTTTGATTATTGTTTTGATGTGTTTGGGGGTCTCGGGAAGGCTCGGGGTTAAGTTTGAGCCTTGGTAAAAATTTCATTTAAAGGCACTTTAGGAGAGAGCTAGCAGAGGCAGGCCTTAAGTGTATTCAATTGTATTTTGTGACACAAGTGGAGTATGTGGTGTAGTGCCTAAGTGACGCCACTTAGGGAGTAAGGGAAGTGGCGTAAAAAGGAGGCAGCTGAGGGAAGGGGTTCGAGTCGCGTGTACTGCATTTTGGAATTATTTTTGGCGTTTGAATAGAGGGATGATGGTTTTGGCATGGACTCTTCAAGGGTGAGAGTTGAAGGAGTCAAACCATTAGAATGAGTGGCTATGAGGGATTTGGGGAGTTTGAACTGGTCAAATTATTTGAATGTGGAGTGAGGAGTAAAAGGTGGAGGAAGTTGTGGGATTTGGAGAGAGGAAGAGAGTTGGCCAAATTTGGAAGAGGGTTGTGAGGGTGCACGGTTTAGCTTGGCTAGGTGAGGGGCTGACCTTTCATGGTAATTCATAAACTTTTCGGTTGAGTAAAGTGGTCATAAGGGTGTTGTGTAGCCATAATCATCTTGAAATACCCTTATTCTCTTTTTGCACTTTTGGAACATTTCTCCTTCTCTTCTCATTTACCAAAACCGAAACTACATATCACCTTCGCACTTAATTCTTTTGCAACCAAAAACTGAAACTCTCACTCCATAGTTTTCCCTCATAGACGAATTTACTCTTACCATCCACCCTTCACATTGTTGGTTTTATTTTTATTTTTCTATTTTCTTTGGTCGAAACCCTCGTTTCCTTTTTATCTTTATCTCATACTTGTACCTTGTGTAGCCGAACCCAATTCCTTGTTCTATCTTCTTTTCCCTTCTTTACTTCTTCTTGTGTGAGGCCAAATCTTCATTTTGCTTCTGGTGTAGGTACCTTTTTCTGTCGATTGGTGTTGATAGTAAATATAAACCCTCCTTTCGGTAAACTTTTGTCTTGGTAGAGAGCCTTCTTCTCTATTCTTTCTCACCTGCTTTCTTTTCTCTTGGTTTAGTTAAACCGAAAGCCTAACTTACTTTGGGCACTGATCGATTGTAGGGGGTGCATCATCATCTCTTCTTCCTCGTGTGGCCTACTTTCGAGAAGATTTTGGTAGGTAATTGATTGGCCGAATTGGTGGTAAGGGGATTCTTTATTGATTCGGTTGGTGAAAGGCCACTTCTTTTATTCTATCTCTAAGAATTGATTTAACATGGTTCATTTTGGGGTTCAATCGGGTTCTTAAGTCGAGTCTGCTAACATTCGACTTTTCTTAATCAAGGTAAGGGACTGCATTGTTTTGAGTTCTTATTTTTCTACTTTCTTTCAAAGCCTTAACCCTTTTTCCTGATCAAGTCTCTTCAAGGACCCAACTACCAGTTAGTCCAAGGAAGGAAGTGAACCCTTAGTTTCGGTTCCAAGGTTTAAAAAAAATGCTGTGTCGACGGTTTGGGATTTTTCGTCGAGCTATGGTAGGGAGCCGACGTCTATCTGGGAAAGATAGATAGCTATCATTCCTTCTAGTGAAAGCGTCGAAATAGAGGGTATAACCTTACGCGTTATTAGGTGTGTGTTACTCACACGCCTCCCGTGTTAATTGTATTGTTAACTGTAAAGGCTGAAAGCTGAAATAACTAATGTGATAGGCAAAATACCCTTATGGGTAAAGTTTGAGATGTCGGAAAGTTCTCAATATTGATATTCTTGTTCAAATGCACGTACATATATTTTGATCTTATGCATATATGAAATATGATTCGTTATACACTGATATTGGTTGCATGCATATTGTGCATGATGAAAAGAGCATGTGTAATATCCGAGATTTAGGGGTTATACATTTTCACTTAAATATATGTGGTAGCATCCTTGTGTGTGTTTTGAATGTGTTTTGGGGGCTTCGGGAACCTTGGGATGAAGGTAGAAGCCTTAGAAAAATATTTGATTTTTAAGCCTAAAAAGGGAACTAAGGGAGCTAGGCCTTAAGTAGAGGTGTGTGAGGGTTATGACACAAGTAAAGCCCTAGTAAAGGGGCAAAGAGGCGCCACTTAGGGCCTTGACACCACAGGGAGTGTGAAGGGACCCAGGTTTGAGCAGCAAGGGAAGCGTTTTGGAGCTTTTATTTTTCGGCAAGGAGGTGCAGTGATGGATGGCACAATGACTCTAGATGGATGAGGTGTAGATTATGTCTAACAGCTCAAAGATTCAGCTAAGTAGGAGGAAAAGAAGGGATTGGGAGGAGAGAGGAAGAGTTGGCTGGCAAAGGGACTTTGAAAGGGGCATATTCGGTCATGCATAGGGGAGCTAGTGCCGAAATTTCATTGTCTCTTTACTCATCATTAGATCGAACCCATCTCTCTCCATTTTCTTCTCTTTTATTTTGCTAAGGCCAAAACTTCTCTTTCATTCATTCCCACCATTACCAAAACTCTTAAGGTCCCAAACATCTCTTCTCCATTCTTTCGACAAAAGCCGAATCATTCTTATTGATTCCTTTTCCATCTTTTCATCTTGAAAAGCCAAAACCCCTTTTGTGTTCTCTTCTATTCTTTCAAGTGTTTGGCCGAATATCCTTGGCCTTATTTCTTTCTCTTCTCATGCCCTCTAAACTCTATACTCAGTGCCGAATCTATCTCTAGTTAGTCGAATCTTCTGGTAAGTAAACTTCCTACTTCTCTTCTCTTCTTGACTGATTTGGTTAGTGCCGAAACCTAGGAATCTAATCCCTCTTATTTTCTTTTGGCCGAACCATGAAGGAGATCTTTCTGGATTCTTGTAGCCGACGATTGAAAGGTTCAAAATTCTTATCGATCCTATTCAATAATTCGAATTTGACATAAGTTATGTAGGGATTTCTACATCTTCAAGGTCAAGCGATAGTTTTGGGATTCGGTAATCGCGTTAGTAACCAGGTGTGTAACCCACCCTCAATTCCGATTAGTAGTAATATTGTTATGTATATGTTAATAAGGCAATGAATGAATATGGCTAAGGGTACCATTCAATGGTGTAGTGTATTCAGGTATGTTACCCCTTAATACTCGTTAATAATGCTTATAAACATGGATATGAGAAACTGTGAAATTTCGTTATGGACATGGGGTGAGGTATAATGATAAAGGGGAAGTGTTCCGGTGGTTTTTACCACATTATCCGGTGACTTATGTCACCTATTATGAATCCAGTGACTGTGTCACATTATTTGGTGGCTATGCCACGATTATAAGGGCGATGTGCGCTTGATCGCAATGATCGCCTTCGATGGTGTGTAGCGGATGGAGGGTCAATTTAGTAATCCCCACGGTGTGATTGGCAGGAACGGGTGATGTGTAGAGGTTGGATATCTAGGTGGGTTTGGGTTGCATCATTGTTTATATTTGTTTTACGTGATTTAATATGCCTTGATCGTTTGGGAGTCTGTGTTGGTTGTTACACACTGAGTCTGTTGACTCACCCTTCGTGGGCTAACATTTTGCAGGTGATACTCAGTAAATAGACCGGGTCGGTAGGGACTTAGTAGTGGCATGCTCAGCTCAGCATTTTCACGTTTTCTTATTATGTTTTCGGGTTTTGCTTGGGTTTTGTTTTTGTTGTAATAAGGCCATTATTATTTAACTGTTTTATTTATACGTTTTAATTTTTATTCTGGTACGATCAACGTTAGACAAGTGGTTAAACAATTTTTCGTAAAACAACTTCAAATGTTTTGACACATAAACACCTACGATTTTCAACTTAATGATAAGTTCTAAAATTTGGCATTTCTTTAAACTTGTAATTTTGAAATATGAAGATAGCATTTCAATACAAAATTAAATTACAACACGGTTTCCAACTTGAGCATAACCCAAATCTATTTTCTTCAAAACCACCAAGTATTTCAAGATGACATAACGAGATTTAACTACGTTTTACTCAAGGAGCATGCCAGATTCGATCAGGGCTTGTGGGTCGGGTTTAGGGTGTTTCAATATGGTATCAAAGCCCGGTTCAAAACTCAGCCTTGAGGGCTTTTGGGCCCAAAACGTTTTTTTTTTAAATTGAGGTTTACTAAAGGATGAGCAGGTTTTTTGGCATGGCACCTGAGTCTCCGGCCCGAAGTCCACCAGGTAAGTACCCCTAACCACTGTTTGATTTGTATGTAGGTATTACGGGATCATAGATTAGTAGATTAGGAGCTATTGAACCCTAGGGTTAGCTTACTCTAACAGAATTACATAAAATTTAAAGCCTAATCAAACAAACCCGTGAGTGAGTCATAGAGTTAAGGGTGTGGCAACTGTTGCGCATGTGTCTAGGATTGGATTCTGGGGAGCTTGGTATTTAAGCAGTCCTAGTGACTCACCTCCTCTTGCTCGAATCCTACCAGTGCGTGAGTGACGGTTCACCCTAACCAAGAGGACTTATTCACAAAGCTAAATTCAATAATTAAAACCCGAAAGGGACTAGCTACACTATTTTATAAAACCTTAGTTTTAAAATCACCAAATTACCCTTTGATTTGTAAAACTATTTTAGATTTTGGAAAAAATTTTCAAAATATCCCCGGTTTACAAAATTATCGAAATACCCCTGGTTTGTAAAATCACTAAAATACCCTTAGTTTATAAAATTGCCATACTACCCTCAACTTTTATCAAAATATTCCTATTTTGTAAAAATACCTAAAACCCCTATTTTGTAAAATATCAAGATACCCTGATTTGGAAAATTACCAAAATACCCCTATAGGACAAATTACAAAAATACCCTTGGGTTGAAACAGATGGAAATGTTTGAGTGGTGAGTGTGTATAGTAGATACTATTAAATGAATGTGATTCTCTGAATTAGGGTAGAAGATTTGAAACAAAAACCCTGAAATGATCGAAAGAACTACCATGAAACTTCTTTACGTAAAACTTGTTCGTGGGTAATTAGTGGAACAAAAACTGATGCATAAAACTTTTTAAAGCATATTAAATCGCGATCGTAGGCATGAGTTTTAGGGGACGTGGTCATAATGTGCGAGGGCGTGGTAGAGGCAGAATGACCATATCGGAACCCGTTAGGTCTGGTCAAGGGTCCGAGAATGAGATGCCACCACCACTAACTTCGTGTTAAATATCGTGGATCGAATGGGGATGATCGATGCAGCGATGCTACAAGTTCTTGAGGGGTGGTGGAGCAGGTGGAGGTATGGGAGCTCGAAAATCTGTACTCGAGCGACTTCGAGCTAATAAAATAGAGGTATTTTGAGGTGTATCTAGTATGGCATCCAATACGGTTGAGTATTGGTCGGAGGCGACGAAGTGAATTATGGACGATTTGGACCTGACTGCTAAGAAGAAACCGAAAGGGTGGTGTCACTTCTCGCGATGAGTCATACCGGTGGTGGCTCACGGTTTGGGATGGTCTTTAGAACGATAATCTCACTTGGGAGTATTTTACGGTGGCGTGTCGTAAGAAGTATATTGGGACTATCTATATTGATGCACTTTGAGGAAGGCGTTTCGAGGTCGGTTCGGGGAATAAGTCCATGCGAGTACGAGGTAGAATTCTTACGTTGAGCCAGATGCTCGAGGTATCGTGGCCACAGAGCATGAATGATGTGTCGTTCAAGGACGGATTGAGGATGACCGAGATTGCTGATTGCTCCACGCCAGGAGCGGGAGTTTGTCGTGTTGGTAGAGAAGGCTAAGGTAGCCGAAGGGTTAAGGAATCTGTGAGATGAAATTGAGATAGGAATAGACAAAATAGAGGTTTTGTATCATCAGGGTCATCCGGGAATGTTCAAAAGAGACCTAGAGTTGATGGGCCGCGAGGTCAGTAGGTTGTTACGGGAGGACAGTATCGTACTTGTGCTCAGTGTGGAAAGATGCACCTCGGAGAGTGTTAGAAGAAGACAGGGGGATGTTTTAAGTGTGGATCAAAGGATCACATGATTAGGGATTGTCCTATGAAAACAGACGGGAGCCGACCAATAAGTCAGGGTCTTAATCAGGCAGGAAGAGGAGGATAGTAACCACTGCGGGGTCATAGTTTGGTTGGTAGAGGTAATGGTTTTGAAAGGGGTCGAGGAACACCGGGCAGAGGTGTTGGTAACACGAGGCGAGACAACCAGTCTCGTGTATGCGCGATTCGTCGGAGGGAGGATGGTGACGACCGGACGTCATAATCGATCGTTCTTTATAACCGATAAGCCTTATTTTGCTTTAATTGATGTTGGCTCGACCTACTCATGTGTTGCATGTAGAGTAGCTAAAACATTATGTGTATTATCCTAAGCTATCTGTTAGGGAGATGACCAGTAGTGCGCGTTAGGTCAAATAGTAGTGGTGAATAGGATATTCAAGTGTGCCTCTAGAGATTCGAGGGTGGTATTTCCTACCGACTTGATGGAACTATCTTTTGGGGAATTTGATCTCATTCTTGGTATGGATTGGCTAGTGAAACATCGGGCTAAATTAGATTGCTTGACTAAGTGAATGGAGTTGAGAACTCGGGAGGATGAGGAGATAATTATGATGGGAGAAAGAAGAAATTATTTGGCTAACGTAGTCCCCCCATTAAAGGCTTATAAGATGGTTCGAAAAGGGTGCAAGGCATTTTTGGCCTTCGTGAGTACTTTGGATGCAAAAGAAGAAAGAGTTAGTGGAGTGAGAACATGAAGGGAATTCATGGATGTCTTTTGAAGGAGTTGCTCGGGTTACCCCGACGAGGAGGTGGAGTTCAATTGATTTATTGTCGATGCACAGCCTCCTGTGTCAATTGCTCTGCATCAATGGCACCAAAGGAGTTAGTAGAGCTTAAAGCCCAAATCTAAGAGTTACTCGATCGTGGGTTTATTCGACCTAGTGTGTCTCCATGAGGAGCACCGGTCCTATTCGTGAAAAAGAAGGATGGGACTATGCATATGTGCATAGATTATCGCAGTTAAATAAGCTGACCATCAAGAACAAGTACCCATTTCTAAGGATAGACGACTTGTTCGATCAGCTTAAGGGGGCCGCGGTATTTTCAAAGATAGATCTACGGTTGGGATATCATCAGCTTAGGGTAAAGGAAGTAGATATCCATAAGACAGCTTTCTAGACAAGATATAGGTATTATGAGTTCTTAGTAATGCCGTTCGGATTGACAAATACCCCAGCTGCATTCATGGATATGATGAACCGGGTTTTCCAACCCTACCTGGATCGATTCGTCGTTGTGTTTATAGACAACATCCTAGTGTATTCCAAGTTTGAGGAAGAACATGATGAGCATCTCCGGGTGGTGTTGCAAGTGTTAAGGGAAAAGAAGTTATATGCCAAGTTCAGCAAGTGCAAATTTTGGCTAAAGGAAGTTACGTTCTTAGGGCATGTGGTGTCTATGGAAGGAATAAGGTGGACCCTAAGATTAAGGCGATATTAGATTGGAAACCACCTAAGTCTGTGGTGAGGTTCGTAGTTTCTTGGGGTTAGCGAGCTACTACGGAGTTTTGTTGAAGGGTTCTCATCAATAGCAGCACCTCGTGAAGTTGTTAAGAAAGGAGGTACCTTCGAATGGGCGGATAAGAGCAGGAGAGTTTTGAGAAGATTAAAGGAGTATTGACAGAGGCTCCATTTTGATTCACCAAAGCGAGAAGGACTTCGTGGTGTATTGTGATGCTTCCCATACAGGATTGGGATGTGTCCTTATGCAAGACGGGAAAGTGGTCGCTTATGCGTCTCGGCAATTGAGGCCACATGAGGTTAACTATCCGACGCATGATATGGAGTTGGCTGCAGAGTATTCGCCTAAAAGTGTGAGGCACTATTTATATGGAGAAAAGTCGTTGATTTACATGGATCACAAGAGTTTGAAGTATCTCACGACTCGAAGGAGCTGAATTTGAGACAATGAAGGTGGGTGGAGTTGTTGAAAGACTACACTGCTCAATAGAGTATCACCCGGCAAGGCAAATGTGGTGGCGTATGCCCTAAGTCGAAAAGTGGTGTCGGATCGAGGGCAATGTTTGCACATCTTAGCCTTTATGAGGATGGAAGTTTGCTAGCAGAGTTACAAGTGAAGCCAACATGGCTAAGTTAGGTAAAGGAGAAACAATTGGTAGATGGTAAACCCAATTGCTAAGCTACTACAAGTACAAAATGGGGAGTTGGAAGACTAAGGTGTAAACGATAATGGAGTGCTGTGTTTTCAGGGCAAGGTCTGTATGCCGAAGGATGAGGAGTTAAGGCAGAAAATTCTTCAGGAATCGCATAGTAGCCCTTATGCTATGCATCCTGGAGGAAGTAAGTTATATAGGATTCTACGGGATTTTGGTGGCCTGGTCTTAAGCGGGAAGTTACAAAATTTGTAGGGAAGTGCTTAACATGTCAGCAAGTCAAGACTGAACACCAAGTACCATCAAGATTGCTTCATCTGATAAAGATTCCGCAATGGAAGTGGGAGAGAATTGCCATGGACTTCGTTAGTGGGCTTCCCCTTACGCCTACTAAGAAGGACTCGGTATAGGTGATAGTAGATCGGTTGACAAAGTCTGCACATTTCATACCAGTGCGAGTGGACTATTCTCTACAGAGATTGGCAAAATTGTATGTAGTAAAAATCGTGAGGCTACACGGAGTGCCGGTGTCGATTATCTCGGATAGGGATCCGAGGTTTACGTCTCGATTTTGGAAAGCACTACATCAAGCATTGGGCACCAGGTTGGACTTCAGTACGGCATTCCATCCACAGTCAGACGGCAAATCTAAGCGGGTAATTCAAATACTAGAGGATATGTTGAGGGGTTGCGTGATAGATTTCAGAGGAAGTTGGGAGGAGTTCTTGCCTTTAGCGATATTTGCGTACAATAATGACTATCAAGCAAGTATTTGGATGGCACCGTATGAAGTGATGTATGGAAGGAGGTGTCGTACTCTACATGTTGGATAGAATTGGGGAACGTCATGTTTTATGTCCAGAGATGGTGGCAAAAGCGGAAGAAAAGGTTAAGGTAATTTGGGCACGGTTGAAGGAGGCATCTGACAGGCAGAAGTCTATGCAGATCTTAAGCGGAAGGAGATAGAGTTTGCAGAAAGAGATCAAGTGTTTTTAAAAGTTTCGCCATGGAAGAAGGTGATGAGATTTGGTCGCAAGGGAAAGTTAAGTCCCAGGTTTATAGGACCTTATCGGGTTTTAAAGCGGGTTGGACCAATGGCATATCAGTTAGAGTTGCCTTCAGAGTTGAAGCAAATGCACGATGTGTTCCACATTTCGATGCTATGACATAACCGATCGAATCCATCTCATGTAATATCGGTTGAGGAGGTGGAGCTAAGGCCAGATTTGTCCTATGAGGAAGAGCCGATTCAGATTCTTGAATGGGATGTGAAGGTGCTTCGCAGGAAATCAGTTCCTCTAGTCAAAGTGTTATGGCGTAACCATGGATCGGAAGAAGCTTCATGGGAGCCGGAGGAAGCAATACGATAGAAATACCCTCACTTATTTTAGCCAGGTAATTTTGAGGTTAAAATTATTTTAAGGGGGTAGAACTGTAATATTCGGGATTTAGGGGTTATGCATTTTTACTTAAATGTATGTGGTAGCATGCTTGTGTGTGTTTTGAATGTGTTTTGGGGCTTGGAACCTTGGGATATAGGTAGAAGCCTTAGAAAATATTTGATTTTAAGCCTAAAAAGGAACTAAGGAGCTAGGCCTTAAGTAAAGGTGTGTGAGGTTATGACACAAGTAAAGCCCTGGTAAAGTGGTAAAGAGGCACCACTTAGGGCCTTGACACCACAGGGACTGTGAAGGGACCCAGGTTCGAGCAGCAAGGGAAGCATTTTAGAGCTTTTATTTTCGGCAAGAAGGTGCAGTGATGGACGGCATAAGGACTCTGGATGGATGAGGTGTAGATTAGATCTGGCAGCTCACAGATTTGGCTAAGTAGGAGGAAAAGAAGGGATTGGGAGGAGAGAGGAAGAGTTGGCCGACAAAGGGACTTTGAAAGGGGGATATTTAATCATGCATAGGGGAGCTAGTGCCGAAATTTCTTAGTCTCTTTACTCATCCTTAGACCGAACCCATCTCTCTCCCTTTTCTTCTCTTTTATTTTGCTAAGGCCGAAACTTCTCTTTTATCCATTCCCACCATTGCCGAAACTCTTAAGGTCCCAAACATCTCTTCTCCATTCTTTCGACAAAAGCCGAATCATTCTTATTGATTCCTTTTCCATCTTTTCACCTTGAAAAGTCGAAACCCCTTTTGTGTTCACTACTATTCTTTCAAGTGTTTGGCCGAATATCCTTGGCCTTATTTCTTTCTCTTCTCACGCGCTCTAAACTCCATACTCAGTGCCGAATCTATCTCTAGTTAGCCAAATCTTCTAGTAAGTAAACTTTCTACTTCTCTTTTCTTCTTGACTAATTTGGTTAGTGCCGAAATCTAGGAATCTAATCCCTCTTATTTTCTTTTGGCCAAACCATGAAGGAGATCTTTCGGGATTCTTGTAGCCGACGATTGAAAGGTGAATTTTTCGGGTTTTGAGATCCAAGGTAAGCAGGAGGTAACATTCGGCCAAGGCCCATTCTTATAAATCCTATGCAATAATTTGAATCTGACATAAGTTATGTAGGGATTTTGACATCTTCAAGGTCAAATGATAGTTTCGGGATTCGATAATCGCGTTAGTAACCAGGTGTGTAACCCACCCTCAATTCCCGATTAGTAGTAATATTGTTATATATATGTTAATAAGGCAATGAATGAATATGGCTAAGGGTACCATTCAATGGTGCAAAGGTATTCGTGTATGTTACCCCTTAATACTCGTTAATAATGCTTATAAACATGGATATGAGAAACTGTGAAATATCGTTATGGACATGGGGTGAGGTAAATTGCATGATATTTGTATGTTTTGTATGATGCATGAGCATATGGGTGATAATGATAAATGGGAAGTGTTCCAGTAGTTTTTACCACATTATTCGGTGACTTATGTCACCTATTATGAATCCGGTGACTCTGTCACATTATCTGGTGGCTATGCCACGATTATAAGGGCGATGTGCAGTTGACTACAGTGACTGCCTTCGATGGTGTGTAGCGGATGGAGGGTCGATTTAGTAATCCCCACGGTGTGATTGGCAGGTACGGGTGATGTGTAGAGGTTGGATATCTAGGTGGGTTTTGGGTTGCATCATTGTCTATATTTGTTTTACATGATTTAATATGCCTTGATCGTTTGGGAGTCTGTGTTGGTTGTTACACATTAAGTCTGTTGACTCACCCTTCGTGGGCTAACATTTTGCAGGTGATACTTAGTAAATGGACCGGGTCGACAGGGACTTAGTGGTGGCCATGCTCAGCTCAACATTTTCACGTTTTCTTATTATGTTTTCAGGTTTTGTTCGGGTTTTGTTTTTGTTGTAATAAGGCCATTATTATTTAACTGTTTTATTTATGTGTTTTAATTTTTATTCTGGTACGATCAACGTTAGCCAAGTGGTTAAACAATTTTTCGTAAAATAACTTCAAATGTTTTGACACATAAACACCTACGATTTTCAACTTAATGATAAGCTCTAAAATTCGGCATTTCTTTAAACTTGTAATTTCTGAAATATGAAGATAACGTTTTAATGCAAAATTAAATTACAACACGGTTTCCAACTTGAGAATAACCCAAATCTATTTTCTTCAAAACCACCAAGTATTTCAAGATGACATAACGAGATTTAACTACATTTTACTCAAGGAGCATGCCAGATCCGGTCAGGGCTTGTGGGCCGAGTTTGGGGTGTTTTCGCATAGGCTCGGGATTGAATGGAAGGAAGAGGGAGAATCAATGACTATTGTCACGAGTTACTACGGTTACGAGTGGTCTAAGTACCACGGTGGTTGAAACCACGAGTAATCTAATCAGTGACTCATCTCGGTGGTCAAGTACCATAGTGGGTTGGCCCCACATATGCATTATTTTCCAGAGATCATCACGGTGGTCTATGACCATAGTGGGTTGGCCCCACGAGTACATTATAGTGACTATTTTCACGAGTGACTACGGTCACGAGTGTTCTAAGACCACAGTGGTTATGAACCACGGGTGTTTGGATGGAGAGTTATGCTGGGGTGGGTTGTATTGCATACATATGACATGTGTTGTACTAAATGGGCTAAGGCCTAGTTTGTGTTTTATGGGGATTTACACACTGAGTCTCTATGACTCACCCCTTTGCTCATTTTGTAGGTAAACAATAGATGGCGGGTTTTGGGCCGGGATGGACTCGAGGTGGCCATGCGTTGCAATCTATTTTTTAATTTCAAACTTTGCTTTGAAATTATTTCTATTTTGGGATTTCAAGTTGTAATAAGGCCGCTTTCACTTTATTTTTATTTTGGGGTTTTATCATATGCTGATTTTATACATGTGAAGATTCATAAGAAAAATAGGTTTTTCTTAAAACATAAATGAAGGTTTTCTAAAAGATTATCAAATGTAATATAAGTCTTAAATAATTTAACTTAGTAATTTTTTTCCTTCTTTCTCAACACTGCTAATCCTATTTTTAAAAATCGCAAACCTCAACATTATTTTCAAAATATCCTTGTACAAAATCTTCAAAATTCGGTCCCTTTTTAAAGGAAAACAACATATAAATCTATCGGGTTTTCTTTTCTCTCCATCTAGCCACCCTTATCAAAAGGTTTACCAAGCTTTAAGTAAACTAAAACATGAATAGTTTTAACATGAAATCACTAAAACTAAACATTTTCTTTCTCATATCACGATACTTTGCCAATATTTCCAAATCTTCTTTCATGTAATATTCCAGGTTCGATCGTAATGTATTGATCGGGTTTGGGGTGTTACAATTTTGTTATCAGAGCTTGGTTTTAAAGCTCAACTGTGGGTATGGGGTTTAAAATGATTTTAAAAGATGGCTAGAAAATGATTTAGAAATATGTATGTATTTTAGAAGCATGGCATCCGAGTCCCCAGCACCAAATCCGCACGGTAAGTTCTCTGACTATTGGTTGTTTTATATGAACTATGTGTGATGTTAAGAGATGCAACTTTAGAGATTGAAACATTAGGTATGCATGAAATGGCGAGAACTGCTCATAATGCTATTTTCATAAAACTGCTCTATAACAAATAGTGGAAGAAGACACTAACTCATAAAACTTTTAATCAGATAAAACTACGTTAGTAATAATGAGTACTAGAGGACGTGGACGCTGTATGTGAGGTCGTGGAAGAGGCCGAGATATTGGGGCTGAGCCTACGGAATCTGGGCATAGGCCAAAAGAGGAAGTGCCCGCATCGCCAATTACGAAAGATGAGTTTCAGGATCAAACCGGTGGAGACGATGCTTTGTCTCAGGCTATGTTACATGTTTTAAAAAGTGTTACGGGAGCGAGCACGGATCAGGGGCTCAAAAATATGTGTCTGAATGACTCAGGGCTAATGGGGCTAAAATGTTTAGGGGCATTTCTAGTGTGGCTCCTAATGTAGCCAAGTACTGGTTAAAAGCGGTTGAACAGATTATGGATGATCTTGATTGCACCGCGGAGGAAAAGCTAAAAGGGGTTGTATCGCTTCTTCAAGATGGAGCTTACCAATGGTGGCTCATGGTTAGGGATGGTAGAGCTACGGACCGCATTACCTGGGACTTCTTTAAGTCTGCATTTCGGGGGAAATATAATGGGTCAAGCTATGTGGACGCTCAACGTAAGGCATTCCTAAACTTGGTACAGGGGAGTAAGTCAATGGGTGAGTATGAGGCAGAATTCTTGCATCTAAGCCGGTATGCTCATGGTATCGTGTCTACAGATCATGAGTGTTGTGTTCAATTTGAGGATGGTCTGAGGGATGAGTTATGAGTACTGATAGCTCCGCAACGAGAAAGGGAATTCACTGTTCTGGTTGAGAAGGCTAAGATAGCTGAGGAGGCAAAGTGTTCTGAAAGGCAAAATCAAGATAGGGACAATGATAGAAGTAAAAGAAGTTTTGGGCCATCAAGATCTACTTGGAACTTTCAGAAAAGCTTAGGTTGGAAGGGACGGGTCGAACTGTGAGGCCTGTTGCTATTAGGCGACCACCGTAATATACTACGTGTGGGAAATTCCATTTTGGGCAATGCTGGGCAAGAAGTATTGGATGCTTCAGATGCGGAGCAGCAGATCATCGGGTGAAAGATTGTCCGCAGGAGCCAAACAGAATGCGATCCGTAGGTCAGAATTATGTTCAGCCTGGTAGAGGTAGTCAGCAGCCGCAGAGAGGTCGTGGCCCGGGCAAAGGAGGTAGTAGTTTTGGTCATGGACGTGGAGCACCAGGCAGAGGTGCTGGGAGCACAGATGCAAGGTAACCTAGGTTAGTCTATGCTGCTAGACGCCGAGAGGAGGGCGATGCACCGGACGTCATCACCGGTACGTTCCTTATTTATGGGTTGCCTTATACTGCATTGATTGATATTGGATCAACACATTCTTATGTTGCTAGTACTGTATCGGGAACTCTGAACATATACTTTGAGACTTCTTCTAGAGAGATGACTGTACTTAGTCCTTTAGAACAATCTGTAGTGGTAAACAAACTATTTAGGGATATACCCCTAGAAGTACAAGGGATGGTTTTTTCGACTGATATGATGGAACTGCCGTTTGGGGAGTTCAATTTAATCCTAGGTATGGATTGGTTAGTGAGATATCGAGCAAACTTGGATTGTGCTGCCAAGCGTATGGTGTTAAGGACTCCTGAGGATGATGAGGTGGTGGTGATAGGTGAAAGAAGGAACTACTTGTCTAATGTAGTGTCAACTTTAAGGGCTAGAAGAATGGTAAAAAAAGGATGTAAGGCATTCTTAACTTTCGTTCGAGCTCTAGAGGCTAATGAGTTGACTGTAGGGGATGTTAGAACGGTGAAGGAATTTCTCGATATTTTTCCAGAAGAGCTTCCAGGGATACCTACGGATCGCGAGGTGGAATTTGGTATTGATCTTCTTCCAGGAACAGCGCCAGTGTCTATTGCCCCATATAAAATGGCACCAAAGAAGTTGGTGGAAGTGAAAGCCCAAATTAAGGAACTGTTGGATCGGGGTTTTATCCGACCCAGTGTGCCACCTTGGGGAGTGCATGTGTTATTCGTTAAGAAGAAAGACGGGTCAATACGGATGTGTATTGACTATAGGCAGTTGAACAAGTTGACAATTAAGAACAAGTACCATTGCCTAGGATAGATGATCATTAGACCGATTCTGGTACTTCAGTCTTTTCAAAGATATACTTGAGGTCGGGATATCACCAGCTTAAGGTCAAGGAGTCAGATATTCATAAGATAACTTTTCGGACTTGTTATGGCCATTAGAGTTCCTGATGATGCCGTTTGGGTTGACCAATGCACCAGCACTATTTATGGACATGATTAACTGGTATTCCAACCCTATTGGACCAATTTGTCATGGTATTTATATACGATATCCTGGTTTATTCAAGATCGAAAGAGGAGCATGATTCACATCTTTGGATGGTTCTACAAATGCTGAAGGAGAAACAACTATATGCCAAATTCAGTAAGTGTGAATTCTGGCTGAGGGAAGTTACTTTTCTACGCCATGTTCTTTCTGCTGAGGGGATTAGAGTAGACCCCCAAAAAATTAAAGCTGTGTTGGATTGGAAACTGATAAACCGTAAAAGTAACCTATTTTAACCCCATATTTAGTATGCTTTTGGATGATTTAGCCTTGATATATGTAAAAGGTGCTTTTAATCCTTTCTTTTCATGTTTATACTTAGGAAAGCACCCGAGGACGAAAAGAACGAGAAACGGGCTTAAAATGGGCTAATTTAGGCCAAAGAGGAAATCGACATGGCCTAGACTTCAAGATACACGACTGTGCATCATCAAATTACTTCACACGGCCATGCCACGATTTACATGGTCGTGCCCCAATCGACAAAATTAAGACACGGCCTGAAGATGATTTACACGGGCGTGTACCATGGCCGTGCCCCTGATGCGAGAAAGAGTAATTTTAGTGGATTTGGATGCTTGAAGCCAAAGAAACATACTCTTATGCCCATTTAAACATCTTAGAAGGAATTCCACTTGAATTAGGATACTTAGGAGCCAAGTAAAGCATCTCAAAGCCTATATAAACACTCAAGGTAGCAACTAAAAAGGGGAGTTTGGTAGAAGCCGAAATAGGGAGTTTTAGTAGAGGCTTTTGCCGAAGCCTTCATCTTTTAGGGAATCACTTGAAGATAGCAAGTTGATCCATCTCAAGAAGCTGAAGCTCTATTCAAGATGGGGGATCTCTCCTTCAATTCCTTCAGAGAGTTTTATGGATTTCTTATGTTTTGTTTTTATCTTTTCTCTTGAGATGCTTTCTTATTTAGTTATGAACTACACCTTTCAGATACCTGAACGAGATAAAACCTATGATGGATTTTGTTACTTAATTTCTAAATTATATGAGAAGTACTTAGTTTGCTCTTAATTGTGTTACTTAATTTAATCTGATGTGCTTAGGTGGAGGAGGAATAGACCCTACCTAAGAATAGATCTAGCATAATTGAGCGGAGTTGATCGGGCGCCTAGAGATAGGGTTACGAGATTTTGCCGAATTAGGGTGAAACCTAAAATGGGAATCCATTGATCGATTCTATGCTTTCTTAGGGGTTATTATAAGAGAATGAGAGTTCCACTAATTAACCTAAGGTTAGACGTTATTTTCCTCGAGAGAGGTTTAATATAGGTTAGGGAGTCTCACGGATCAAGCTAAGTAAAGAAATCATATGGTTTGGGGAATAAATAATAAGTGAAGTTATAGGTGGATTTTTCCTGAGGGTATCGTCGTAATCAACTGAGTTTTTCCACAGTCTTTTCCCAAAGTTTCATTCTTTTGTCTTTGCATCTAGTTTAGTTTTTTATTAGTTTCATAAACCAATCACTCCATATTTCAGGCTAAATAATAGAAAGAAAGTGAGCAGTAGTACTTTTAGGTTTCCTTGGATTTGATAAGATACTCTTGCCTAAACTATACTTCTATTCGATAGGTGCACTTGCCTCTATCGTTGTCATAGTTAGTCTACAGGTTCGATTATTCTTTTTTTATAAATATTAAAACTCGACTGTTTGACATGATCAGAAACCGCCTAGGCTGGTGGCAAAATTTGGAGTTTTTTTGGTTTGGCTGGGTATTACAGAAGGTTTTTGAGGATTCTCGTTAATAATTGCACCATTAACCAAGTTGTTATGGAAAGGGGTATCGTTTGTTTGGTCGGATAAACAACAAGAAAGTTTTGAGAAGTTGAAGAGGATTCTAACTGAGGCTCCTATGTTGATTCAGCCTGAAGCTGGGAAGGAATTTGTTGTCTATTGTGATGCGTCGTACACAGGGTTGGGGTGTGTGTTGATGCAGGAAAGAAAGGTGGTAGCTTATGCATCTTGGTAGTTAAGACCACATGAAGTGAATTCTCCCACGCATGATCTGGAACTGGCTGTAGTAGTGTTTGCTCTAAAGGTTTGGAGACATTATCTGTATGGGGAGAAGTCTATTATTTATACAGATCACAAGAGCCTAAAATATCTCCTTACCTAGAAAGAGTTGAATTTAAGGCAGCGGAGGTGGATCGAATTGTTAAAAGATTATGATTGCTTGATCGAGTACAACCCGAGTAAAGCTAATGTGGTGGTAGATGCATTAAGTCATAAGGTGATCTCTGACTTGAGGGCAATGTTTGCTCATCTCAACTTTTATGATGATGGAAGTTTATTAGCTGAACTGCAAGTGAAGCCTTCTTGGGTTAGTCAGGTTAAAGAGAAGAAATTGTCTGATGAATCGTTAAGTTTGAAGTTTCAGCTTGTGACAGGTGATGGGATAACAGATTTTAGTGTGAACGGTGATGGGGTATTGTGTTTATGAGGAAAGACTTGTATGCCAAAAGATTTTGAGTTAAGACAGAAGATCCTACAGGAAGCACATAGTAGCCCATACGCTATGCATCCTGGAGGACGTAAGATGCATCGGGATCTGCGAGAACAGTTTTGGTGGTTGGGTCTGAAGTGGGAGGTAACCAAATTTGTGACCAAATGCTTGACGTGTCAGCAGGTAAAAGCGGAGCACCAGTTGCCTCAAGGTTGTTATAGCCAGTAAAGATTCCACTCTGGAAGTGGGAGAGGATAGCGATGGACTTAGTGTGTAGGCTACCCTTACGCCTACGAAGAAAGATTCGGTGTGGGTAATTGTGGATCAATTGACGAAGTCTGCTCACTTCATACCAGTTCGGGTTGATTACTCATTGCAAAAGTTAGCCAAACTTTATGTGGCAGAAGTTGTGAGATTGCATGGGGTACTAGTGTCAATTATATCAGACAGAGACCCTAGGTTTACATCACGATTTTGGAAAGTGTTACATCAGGCATTGGGTACAAAGCTAGACTTCAGCACAACATTTCATCCACCGACTGATGGCTTGTCGGAGAGGGTAAACTAGATCTTGGAAGATATGTTGAGAGGTTGTGTTATTGACTTCAAGGGTAGTTGGGAGGAGTTCCTACCCTTGGCAGAATTCACGTACAACAACAACTACCAATCTAGTATCTAGATGGCACCCTATGAAGCGTTATATAGTCGGAAATGCCACACTCCTACTTGCTAGACAAGGTTGGGTGAGCGACAGTTATTGGGTCCATAGTTGGTTTTCAAAACAGATGACAAGGTTAAGTTAATTCGGACTCGGTTGAAGGAAGCTTCTGACTAGCAAAAATCTTATGCAGACCTGAAACGTAAAGACATAGAATTTGCACTAGGTGATCAAGTTTTTTTAAAGGTTTCACCGTAAAAGAAAGTCTTAAGGTTTGGACATAAGGGCAAGCTGAGCCCCAGGTTTATCGGGCCTTATCGTGTGTTGAAGCGTGTGGGACCAGTGCTTATCAGCTCGAGTTACCTTTGGAACTGAAGCAGATCCATGATGTATTCCATGTCTCGATGTTAAGGCGCCACCGTTCAGATCTATCTCATATAGTGCTGGTGGAAGAAATTGAAGTAAGACCTGACTTATCTTTCGAGGAGGAACCAGTTCAGATCTTAGACCGAGATGTTAAAGTGTTACGGAGGAAGATGGTTCTGTTGGTTAAAGTGTTGCGGCAGAATCATGGTTCCGAGGAAGCTACATGGGAGCCAGAGGATGTGATGCAACAGTAATACCCTCACCTCTTTTGATCAGGTAAATTTCGAGGCCAAAATTTCTTTAAGGGGATCCTGGAATTAGGGGCTTAGCATTATTGTATGTTGCTATGTGTTGGCATGTTTTTGATTGTTGTTTTGATGTGTTTAGGGGTCTCAGGAAGGCTCGGGGTTAAGTTTGAGCCTTGGTGAAAATTTCATTTTAAGGCACTTTAGGGGAGAGCTAGTAGAGGCAAGCCTTAAGTGTATTCAATTGTGTTTTGTGACACAAGTGGAGTATGTGGTGTAGTGCCTAAGTGACACCACTTAGGGAGTAAGGGAAGTGGCGTAAAAAGGAGGCAGCTGAGGGAAGGGGTTCGAGTCATGTGTAATGTATTTTGGAATTCTTTTTGGCATTTGAATAGAGGGATGATGGTTTCGGCATGGACTCTTTAAGGGTGAGAGTTGAAGGAGTCAAACCATTCGAATGAGTGGCCATGAGGGTTTTAGGGAGTTTGAACTAGTCAAATTATTTGAATGTGGAGTGGGGAGTGAAAGGTGGAGGAAGTTGTGGGATTTGGAGAGATGATGAGAGTTGGCCGAATTTGGAAGAGGGTTGTGAGGGTGCACGGTTTAGCTTGGCTAGGTGAGGGGCCGAACCTTTCTTGGTAATTCATAAACTTTTCGGTTGAGTAAAGTGGTCATAAGGGTGTTGTGTAGCCATAATCATCTTGAAATACCTCATTCTCTCTTTTTGCACTTTTGGAACATTTCTCCTTCTCTTCTCATTTACCAAAACTGAAACTACATATCACCTTCGCACTTAATTCTTTTGCAACCAAAAACCAAAACTCTCACTCCATAGTTTTCCCTCATAGCCAAATTTACTATTACCATCCACCCTTCGCATTGTTGGTTTCATTTTCATTTTGTTATTTTCTTTGGCTGAAGCCCTCCTTTCCCTTTTTGTCTTCATCTCATACTTGTACCTTGTCTAGCCGAACCTTATTTCTTATTCTATCTTCTTTTCCCTTCTTTAATTCTTTTTGTGTGAAGTCTGAATCTTCATTTTTCTTCTAGTGTAGGCACCTTTTTCTGTCGATTGGTGCCGATAGCCGAATATAGACCCTCCTTTCGATAAACTTTTGTCTTTGTAGGGAGCCTTCCTCTCTATTCTTTCTCGCTTGCTTTCTTTTCTCTTGGTTTGGTTAATCCAAAAGCCTAACTTACTTCTTTGGGCACTGATCGATTGTAGGGGGTGCATCATCATCTCTTCCTCCTCGTGTGGCCTACTTTCGAGAAGATTTTGGTAGGTAATTGATTGGCCGAATGGGTGGTAAGGGGATTCTTTATTGATTTGGTTGGCCGAAATGCCACTTCTTTTATTCTATCTCTAAGAATCAATTTAACATGGTTCATTTAGGGGTTCAATCGGGTTTTTAAGCCGAGTCTGCTAACATTCAGCTTCTATTAATCAAGGTAAGGGATTGCATCGTTTTGAGTTCTTATTTTCTCTGCTTTCTTTCAAAGCCTTAACCCTTTTTCCTGATTAAGTCTCTTCAGGGATCCAACTACTAGTCAATCCAAGGAAGGGAGTGAACCCTTAGTTTCGGCTCCAAGGTTTAAAATATGTGTTGTGTCAGCGGTTCGATATTTTCTGCCGGCCCGTGGTAGAGAGCCAACATCTGTCTGGGATAGACAGATAGCTGTCGCTCTTGCTAGTGAAAGCGTCGACATAGAGGGTATAACCTTACGCATTATCAGGTGTGTATTACTCACATGCCTCTCGTGTTAATTGTATTGTTAACTATAAAGGCTGAAAGCTGAAATAACTAATGTGATAGGCAAAATACCCTTAGGGGTAAGGTTAGAGACTAATAAACCGTAAAAGTAACATATTTTAATCCCACATTTAGTATGCTTTTGGATGAATTATCCTTGATTTATGTAAAAAGGTGCTCTTAATCCTTTCTTTTCATGTCTTATACTCAATAAAGCACCTAAGGATAAAAAGAACGTAAAACGGGCTAAATTGGGCCAACCCAAGAATTTGAAACGGCTTGGCCCAAAGCCCACACAACCGTGCCTCACCGATTACCTAGAGCATGGCCTCAACTCTGCCACACATGGTCGTGCATCATCCATTTACCACACATGAACGTGCCTAGTGATCTACATGGCCATGTCCCAATCGATAGACCTAAAGCACGGCCTAAATCCCAAATTACACAGTCGTGCCCAAAAAGATAGAATCAAGGCATGGCCTAACCACGATTTACACGGGCGTGTGCCATGGCCATGCCCCTGCCGCGGGAATGAGCAATTTCACTCGGATTTGGATGCTTGAAGCCAAAAAAAAACATACTCCTAAGCCTACTTAAACTCTCTAATAGTAATTCTACTTGAAAGATGTACTTAAGAGCCAAGTAAAGCATCTCAAAGGCCAATATAAACAACCCAAGGCAGCTATTCCAAGGGGACGCTTTTTGGGCAGAGGCTTTTGCCGAAGCATTCATCTTTTAGGGAATCATTTGAAGATAGCCAGTTGATCCATCTCAAGAAGCCGGAACTCTACTCAAGACGAAGGATCTCTCCTTTAATTCCTTCAGGGGGTTTTAGGGATTTCTTATGTTTTGTTTTATCTTTTCTCTTGAGATGTTTTCCTACTTTGTTATGAACTAAACCCTTCAGATACCTGAAGGGGATGAAACCTATGATGGATTTTTTTATTTGATTTCTAAATTATATGATAAGTACTTAGTTTGTTCTTAATTATGTTGCTTAATCTAATCTGATGTGATTAGGTGGAGGAGGAATAGACCCTGCCTAAGAGTAGATCCAGCATAATTGAGCGGAGTTGATCGGGGGCCTAAAGATAGGGTTACGAGATTTTGCCGGATTAGGGTGAAACCTAATATGGGAATCCACTGATCGATTTACTGCTTCCTTAGGGGGTTATTATAAGAGAACGAGAGTTCCACTAATTAACCTAAGGTTAGACATTATTCACCTCGAGAGAGGGTTTAATATAGGTTAGGGAGTCTCACGGATCAAGCTAAGTAAAGAAATCATATGGTTTGGGGAATAAATAATAAGTGAAGTCATAGGTGGATTCTTCCTGAGGGTATCGTCTTCATCAACTAAGTTTTCCTAAAGTCTTTCTCCAATTCATTATTTTGTCTTTGCATCTAGTTTAGTTTTTTTTTTCATTAGATTAACAAACTAATCACTCCATAATTCATGCTAAATAATAGAAAGAAAGTGAGTAGTAGTACTTTTAGGTTCCTTTGGGTTCGATAAGATATTCTTGCCTAAACTATACTACTATTCGATAGGTGCACTTGCCTCTATCGTTGTCATAGATAGTCTACAGGTTCGATAATTCTTTTATAAATATTAAAACTCGATTGTTTGACACGATCAAATTTTTGGCGCTATTGCCGGGGAAAACTGAAGTATTAAGAAAGCTCTATTTCTATTACTTTAGCCATTATTTTTAATTTTTTATTTTTTTCTACATATATCTTTGTTTTTCTAAATTTCTTTCTTTCTTCTCCTAGCAGGTACCTCTAGTTTATGACTAGAAGAAACCTGAGAGGACCATTAGAATACGAAAGTGACATTGAAGCTACCGCTCACAGAAATCACAGAGAAATTAGACGAGCTCTAGACTACCAAAGAGAAGAACAATAAGAAAGATCCAATCCTATAGAAGGGATGGACAAAAACAATCCACCGCCAAATGTGCAAGAATAGAATGCTTCGCGTACTATGTATGATTATGCTAAACCTAATTTGACAAGAGCAGAATCTAGTATTCTTACATAGCTGCTAATAATTTTGAATTAAAGCCTAACACAATACAAATGATTCAATAGTTTGTTCAATTTAATGGTTTGCATGATGAAGATCCAAATACTCATATATCTAATTTTTTAGAATTCTGTGATACCTTCAAAATAAATGGCATTTCTAATGATGCCATATGTCTTCGATTATTCCCTTTTTCATTAAGGAATAAAGCAAAGCAGTGGTTGAACTCATTACCACGAGGGTCAATCACCACATGGGATCAAATGACCAAAAAATTTCTTTTAAAATATTTTCCACCAGCCAAAACGGCTAAATTTAGGAATGACATATCTTCTTTTGTGTAGAATGACGCAGAAACATTATATGATGCATGGGAGAGATACAAGGACCTCCTGAGAAGATGTCCACACCATGGGTTACCTTTGTGGCTTCAAGTCCAAACTTTTTACAATGGTGTGAATTCTTCAACGTGGCAAATGATTGATTCATCAGCTGGTGGAACTTTGAACAACAAAACTCCTAAAGTGGCTTACAATTTTATTGAGGAGATGTCATTGAACACCTATCAATGGAAAATTACAAGGGCTAAACCGACAAAATCAGCTAGAGTTTTTAACATAGACGCAGTGACAATGCTGTCAACATAGGTGGAGTTAATGAATAAAAAGCTTGATAATTTATGTTCTTCGCAGGTACACCCAGTCATGCAATGCGAAGCGAGTGGAAATGTGGTGAATTCTGAGTACCCACCCTACCAACCGGGCATAGACAACGAGCAGACAAACTATATAGGTAACAATATTAGATCTAATAATAATCCTTATAGTAACACTTATAATGTAGGTTGGAGGAACCACCCAAATTTTTCGTGGGGAGGATAAGGAAATCAAGGAATCCAAAGGCAACAACCTCCTCCAAATTACCAAAATCAGCCCTATCCACAGGAAATGAAATCAAACCTTGAAGAGAAGCTGACAAAATTCATGGTAGCTACAGATTCTCGTCTCCAAATGATGGAAGCAACACTTGATGAACAACAAATCTCACTCAAGGGAATCAAGACTCAGGTGGGAGAGCTTATTAAGTCAGTTGGAATACTTACAGAAATAGTATGTGAAATACGAACATAATTTTTTTCCAAAGACACAGAACAAGTAAGGGCAGTCACACTAAGGAGGGGCAAAGAACTAGTTGAACCACAAAGAAAGACACCACATGAGGTTACCAATAAAAAAGTGTAGAAGTTGAGAACGACAATACATTGCATAAAGAGAATGGAATACAAATTCCATATCCAGCAAAATTGAAGAAAGAAAAACTAGATGCTCAATACGGTAAGTTCCTTGAACTCTTTAAACAAATACATATTAACTTACCTTTTGTTGAAGCTATTTCCCAGATGCCAAAGTATGCAAAATTCTTAAAGAAACTTCTCACAAGCAAAAGGAAGCTTGAGGAAGTATTAAAGGTGGAGCTTAATGAAGAGTGTTCAACCCTTCTCCAAAATAGACCACCACAAAAGTGAAAAGATCCAGGGAGTTTCACTATTCCTTGCTTAATTGGTAGTTTAAACATCACGAAAGCATTAGCAGACCTAGGCACTAGTATCAACTTAATGCCTTACCGATTGTTTAAACGGCTAGATCTTGGGGAACCAAAACCCACTAGGATGAATATTCAAATAGCTGATGGATCTATTAAATATCCTAGAGGAGTTATTGAAGATGTCTTGGTAAAAATTGATAAATTTATTTTCCCTGTTGATTTTGTTTTGTTAGACATGGATGAAGACATTAATGTTCCTTTAATCTTAGGGCGTCCTTTTCTAGCCACTGCTAGAGCGGTTATTGATGTAGGTGATGGTAAACTCGCACTGAGGATAGGTGATGAAGAAATTATTTTTCAAATTTATGATGCCATGCGATATTCTAAAGAGCAAGATGATTCCTGTTATTTTATTGACACTATTGATCATATTATTAAAGATTCATTACAGGAAATCATACACGACAACACTATAGAACTATGCCTGGCTCATGGAGAGGGGAAGAAGATGAAGGCAATGAGATGAGTTTGAATACATCATCATTCAGACAAATGAAATAAGAAAACATTGAAGAAGATGACGTATTAAAATAGAAACCCTCCATCAATGAACTACCCAAATTGGAATTAAAACAGTTACCAAAACATTTAGAATATGCATTCCTTAGGAACAATTCTACGCTACCAGTAATCATCTCTTCAGAACTAGAACCAAAGGAAAGGGAGGAGCTGATAAAGGTACTAAGAGGACACAAGAAAGCCATAGCTTGGAAAATTTTCGACATCTAGGGAATAAGCCCCGCGTTTTGCACCCATAAAATTTTAATGGAAGAAGAATATAAATCGTGTGTGCAACCTTAGAGACGATTAAACCCCAACATGAAAGAAGTGGTCAAAGATGAGGTAATTAAACTTCTAGATGCAGGAATAATTTATCCGATTTCTGACAGCACTTGGGTAAGTCCTGTGCAGGTAGTTCCGAAGAAAGGAGGAATGACGGTAGTGCCCAATGAAAAAAATGAGTTAATTCCCACAAGGACAATTACATGTTGAAGAGTCTGTATAGACTATAGAAAGCTGAATGATGCCACCATAAAACATCACTTTCCTCTACCCTTCATAGATTAAATGTTAGAAAGACTATTCGGGCATATGTACTACTGCTTCCTGGACGGACTCTCTGGCTACTTTCAAATCCCCATAGCTCCTAAAGACCAAGAGAAGACAACATTTACATGCCCATACGGTACATTTGCTTATCGTAGAATGCCTTTTGGATTATGTAATGCTCTTGCTACTTTTCAGTGTTGCATGTTGGCAATTTTTGACGAACTCGTAGAGGACATCATGGAGGTATTTACGGATGATTTCTCAGTATTCGGTAATTATTTCCATCTTTCCCTTAAAAATTTAAAACGAGTTCTAATGAGATGTGAGGAAACAAACCTTGTTTTGAATTGGGAGAAATGCCACTTTACGGTTAGAGAAGGAATTGTATTAGGACATAAAATTTCTAGTAAAGGGATTGAGGTAGATAAAGCAAAAGTTAAAACCATGGAAAAATTACCTCCCCTAGTTTAGTTAAGGCTATTAGAAGCTTTTTAGGACATGCAGGTTTTTATAGAAGATTTATTAAAGATTTTTCTAAAATAGCTAAGCCTTTGACAAAATTACTATAAAAAGATGTTCCTTTTAATTTCAATCAAGAATGTTTAGATGCATTCAATGTTCTTAAAGATAAATTAATAAATGCACCGATTATAATTGCACCTGATTGAAACTTACCCTTTGAACTAATGTGTGATGCAAGTGACTTTGCAGTAGGTGTAGTTTTGGGACAATGAAAAGAGAAGCATTTTCAGCCAATTTACTACGCTAGCAGAACATTAACACCCGTGCAAGAAAATTACACCACTACTGAGAAAGAATTGCTAGCTGTAGTTTTTACTTTTGACAAATTTAGACAATATCTAATATTGTCTAAAGTCGCTCGTTACTCGACCATTCAACTCTTCGTTATCTTTTAAACAAACCGATGCAAAACCTAGACTCATACGATGGATTTTACTCTTACGAGAATTTGACTTGGAAATACAGGATAATAAGGGAGCTGAGAATCTTGCGGCAGATCACCTCTCAAGACTCGAAAATCCTTACATCAAAAAGCTTGATGAAAATGAAATAAATGATTCATTCCCCGAGGAACAACTCTTTTCTTTAACGCATTCTGAAGTACCATGGTTTGCAAATATTGCGGATTATTTAGCAACTAACATCTTGCCGAGAAAATTAACACATCACCAAAAGAAGCGATTCTTTGCTGATGTGAAAAATTATTTTTGGGAAGATCCCTTTCTTTTCCACATATGTGCAGATCAGGTAATTCGAAGATGCATTGCAAAGACAGAAGCAAGCAAAAACCTGAAACATTGTCATTCAGGACCATCAGGA
The DNA here is from genome assembly GCA_025506655.1 of Gossypium rotundifolium. Lineage (NCBI taxonomy): Eukaryota > Viridiplantae > Streptophyta > Magnoliopsida > Malvales > Malvaceae > Gossypium > Gossypium rotundifolium. The sequence continues at coordinate 116,317,119 of CP106731.1, read as the reverse complement.
GGACAATACAGTGGTATTAAGACAACACACAAAATACTCGAATCAGGTTATTACTGGCCCACTCTATTTAAAGATGCCAACAAGTATGTTACCTTGTGTGATAAATGCCAAAAAACAAGTAATATTTCTAAGCGTGATGAAATGCCTCAAACATATATGTTGTCATGTGAAATATTTGATATATGGGGTATTGATTTTATGGGACCATTCCCTAGCTCATTAGGAAATAAATACATCCTAGTAGCAGTTGATTACATGTCAAAGTGGGTAGAAGCAGAAGCCTTACATACCAATGATGCTAGGGTAGTAGTTAAATTTCTCAAGAAACTATTCTCCCGATTTGGGACACCTAGAGCCATCATTAGTGATAGGGGTACTCATTTCTGTAATACACAATTTGAAAAAGTTCTAAAGAAATATGGAGTATGCCATGGAACAGCCACCCCATATCATCCTCAAACTAGTGGGCAAGTTGAGGTAGCAAACTGAGAGCTTAAGCGCATCCTAGAAAAAATGGTTGAATCAAATAGAAAAGATTGGGCAGTTAAAGTAGATGATGCTTTATGGGCCTATAGAACAGCATTCAAAACATTGCTAGGAACATCTCTATACAAGCTTGTATACAGGAAAAGCTGTCATCTACCATTCGAGCTATAAGACAAAGCTTTTTGGGCAACAAAATTTTTGAATTCTGACCTCAAAATTGCAGGAAGGAGAAGAATGATGCAGATGAACGAGCTGGATGAATGGAGAACGGAAGCCTATGAGAACTCAAAACTATACAAGGAAGCAACAAAGCGACGCCACGATGCTCGTCTCAAGCGATCGAAACAATTCGAACTAGGAGACCTGGTTCTACTATACAATTCAAGGCTTAAACTATTCCTGGGAAAACTGAAGTCAAGATCGTCAGGCCCATTCATGATCAAAACAATTTTTCCACATGGCACCATTGAGGTAACTCATCCCACAAAAGGCACATTCAAGGTAAATGGTCACCGACTTAAAATTTATAATGGTAGAGATTCTGGAGATATGAGAGAGGAGCTTCTACTTCACAAACCCTCCTTTAGAATCGAAAACATGGAAAGTCTAGCTTAAGACTATAAACAAGCGCTTCTCGAGAGGCAACCCGAGTGCTAACACACTAACATTGACTTTGTCTTCTAAAATTTTTCTAAAATGATCTAATGTAAATGCAGATTGTTAACACGACCTTGAACACGGCGTGCCAGCGATCGTGTACAAGACGAGGACACACCACTAGTAGTGGCGATCTGTGCAGAAACAGGGAAAAATTCTTTTCAACAAACATGGGCTATGATATCAAACATGCCCGTGCCTTTCAACCGTGCGAGGTTATTGACTTGTCAAGCATGAGCTATACACAACCGTGCCCCACGATCATGTAAAGCTACGGACTTATTAAGCACGGGTAGAAAATAGCCGTGCTCCATGACATTGTGAACATACTGACTTATCGAGCACGGGATACACATGACTGTTCGACCCAACCGCGTGAATCAACACACGGGAGTGGTAGCTTTAACACGGCCATGGCAAATCCACCTGAACGCGCCTAAAACCCAAAATCGCAAAAAGCACGGGCAAATTCAAAATAACATGGGCGTGGCGATTGACCGTGCCCCAGCCTCTATATATAAATCTAACCGTCATCACCTAATTTCAAACCTTAAAAATCTGAATTTCTAAAACCTTTTCTCCCCCAATCTGGCTGCACAACGGTTCCCTCTACCCAGAACCACCTCCTTTCACCATTTTCACCCTAAAGACCACCCACAAACCTCGCAAACGCCCGCGCCACAGCCATTCTCACGAACACCACGCTTCTGCAACCATCGTGTTCGCAAAGCAGCAATCATACCACTGACGTGCTCCGCTCGTGCTCCCACCGTGATCAATCCTTCTATACCATACCTATTCATGACAAATTTTAGTCACTATGTCAACATCCCGAATTAAACGATCAGCCCCAAGCAAGAAAAGAAAAGGGCCCAGATTATCATCCACAAGTGCTTCTACCGAGTTTCAACACCCATTCATCAGATTCCTCAAGCAACTCAGGAATAATGATACAAAGCATCTCGGGATAGACCCCTCAAAATCGATAGATGCATCGATTGGGATGCCCTACAACAAGTCAGACTCGCTGGAGATGTTCGAGCTTTCATCTCAACGGAACCATGGGAGAAATTTTTTGCTATCGTAGAACCCACATACTTGGAACTCACTCTCGAGTTCTGTGCCACATTCACCCTACAGACAGTAATGACACAATTGGACGATGCCGACACAATTCAATTTCGCCTAGAGGGCACAGTACGTCGACTAAGCATACCTCAATTCGGATCGGCACTCGAACTCTATACGCAGGAATTGATAGAAGAAAATCCACTTTTCTAGTTAAACAGAGAACTCCACTGCACCCCTATCACATGTTGGCACAACTTACAACCCACTAAATGTGACTACAACCCTAGTCGCTCCAAAGCGACTACCCTTCTCCCAACTCTTAGGTATCTTCATGCTATTCTCGCTCATACTATTATAGGTCACAAAGAAAGCACCAGCGTCATCAACAAACAAGATGTTTATTTCTTCATGTTTTCGACGTGGCATATTTTTTTGCATACGCAATGCAGCACCAAACCGATCAGCACAGGAAAGGAATCTTGTTAATGGGGCCTTACATCACGAGACTAGCCCGACATTTCGATCTTCTCAACACCGACAATCATATTGCCTCCCTCACACTATAGGGAACATGGTACCTCAAGGCATCCAGACGATGCTCTACATAAAGATGATCAAGCACCGTCGAGGCACCAATCCCCCTCAATACCGATTAGCGACATCCACAAATGAGGGGGAGCCCGAGGACATTACTGACAATGTCCACTAGCTCCGAGACAGCAGCCATCCCATGCAACAACATCATGGGCAGATATCTCTGCACGCCTCGACTAGTTCGAGCAGTATTTCATTGACAACACTCGACGTTTTGATGGGATAGAGGCCACCCTCCACCAAATATGCCAACACCTCCATATCTCATCACTAGCCCCACCACCAAATCTAGACAATGAAGAGAACCTTTGAGTCCCTTTAATTATCTACATTTTATTATCTTATTTTTAGTGTTATTTTTAATTTTATTTTTCCGTTATTATCATAATTTGCTACTTTTCTTCATTGAAAACTTTTATCATTACTTATCTAATCTTCGAAGTATTCCTAACATTTATTTATCTTACACCCCCGAAATATCTAACTAATGACTTCGCAGTTTCGATCACACATTCTACGTACACGAACAAATCACTAGGAGTAATTCACTAATACATAAGTCATCTTTCATCCCGAACGCTGCCAACGCCTGAAAATCACCCAAAATTCAGGAAGTGGCACTCTATCCCTCTCTTTTGATCTTATATTAATTGTTATTTATCTATCTTTGTACATTGAGGGTAGTGTACATCTTAAGTGTGGGGGGTAAAAGTGCCTAACTTTTTGCATTATTCTCAAACCCTGAATATAGTCTTGTTTTTAAGTAATTTTCTCATATTACTAATTAGGATGAAATTTCTAATGCTTTATGATTTTTATTTGATATGTCTTTGAATAAGTCATATTTAATTGTGCATTGATGATTAAATTTGAAGGATACTAGAGAATCAAGCATGATAAGTCTACTTTCTAAAAATTAAAATCGATAGGTTGTTGAACCGAATTTGAGTATCACCTTGAAGTTTAAAATTTATATGGATTGATGTCATAAACACCCAAAATTTTTGTGAGATTTTGAGCCTTATAGAGCATACATTCTTTTTCGTGCTCACCCTATTAATTATGAGTGTGTCAACTTTGAAATGTTATTCTAGAACTTGCCTCGTTTATACATGTCGAGACCACATTAATGATTTGATATGCTGAGATGATAATGGCACCTAGGTTTTAACCCGTTCACTCCACTAAAGAGCCTACCCATACAAATTAACCCCTAGTGAACCCCGTTGAATCCTAACAACCTTTTTATTGACTCACCCACTAATATTAACCCAAAATCCCTTTGAATTTGTTATCACCATTCTTTTGACTACCCTTTAATCGAGGATTGATTTGATTAAATTACTTGAATTATATTAGTTCAGTAGTTACATTTATTATTTATGATGCAATATTTTAGTTTGTTCTTAAAAAAATCCAAGTTTATTTAATATTAGTAGTATATAAAAGAGCTTAGAGCATTTAAACTCCAATTATTGAAGAAAAAGCTCATATTAAAGTATTATCAAGTTTTAAGTGATGAAAATATTCTTTATTATATAGTAATATTATTAGTTTTCATTCGTTGTCAATATTCATATTCAATTCATTGTTTTTAGATTAGGTAATTAGTCAATTCGATCTCGATTCTAACCCTCTAATTCAGCCTTTATCCACACCTTTAACCCAAGCCCCATTACAACCCTACTAAGGACCTTTTGATCTGTGTATCATCTCATGTACTGTGGTGGAGATTTGATTTTCAGGCAAGCCTATGGGATTAACTTTTCAGGTTCGACTTTAGAGTGCTTATTCTTGAACCTTAAACACTTCGAGTGATTTGAGTGAATCTTTTGTGAGGATGTCAATCCTTGTTGATTTTGAATTAAAGGTAATTATTCAGATAAGGGGAGACACCTATGTTTTCGTGCTATAAAGGTATGACTTATTGTAATTGAATCTTTAGGACTCTTTGAGTTAAATTATTCATGTATAAATTATCTATGAATTATGATGAGACATTGTCGATAGGAATTATGAATTATGGAAAGTTCATTTTAATTGTAAGTTGAGAATTTTGCTTGAGGACAAGCAAAAGCTTAAGTGTGGGGGTATTTGATAAACCGTAAAAGTAATATATTTTAATCCTACATTTAGTATGCTTTTGGATGAATTATCCTTGATTTATGTTAAAAGGTGCTCTTAATCCTTTCTTTTCATGTCTTATACTCAGGAAAGCACCTAAGGATAAAAAGAACGTAAAATAGGCTTAAAATGGACTAAATTGGGCCAACCTAAGAATTCGACACGGCCTAGCCCAAAGCCTACACGACCGTGCCTCACCGATTATGTAACATCCTGAATTAATGGGCCTTTGCATTTGATGTATGTTACGTTCAATATGATAATTAGAGTGTTTAAGGGGTTCAGATTGGGCTCAGGTTTGGGCTGAGGCCTTAATTAAATTTGCGTTTTGGGCACTTTAGTGGAAAGCTAGATAGGTCCGGGCTTAAAAGATATTATTTACGAATTAAAACAAAAGAGGAGCTTGTGGCCCAGTGGACAGTGGCGTGAAAAGCAGTAAGGGGGATCCAAGGTTCGAGTCGCATTGCCTACTTATTTTTAATTGCTTTTGGCGTCAAAGGATAGGAGAGTGGGGGGCGGCTAGGAAGCTTTAAAATAGAAAGATTTATCTATTTGGATAATGTGGATATTGTGCTGATAATAGTAGGGGGAGGTGGTGTTATTTAGGCCTCTTCTAAAGATATGAATAGATTAAGATAAAGAAGAAAAGATAGGAGTTATCTGCTGAGTGCAGTGTTGGCTGAAATTCCATCTCCTAAAGGGGGAAAGAAATCGGTTTCTTATGGCAAAGGGGTGCCAAAATTTTCCCTATTATTTGATTATTTGTTAGATATCAGGAAGGGCACTTTCGGGTTTTGATAAGTATGCCAAAAATTCTTTATAAATAGGGGTGGTATCACTTCAATTTCAGCATTTGAACCCTATTCTTTTCCTTATTCTCTGTACCGAAATTCTCAGTCAGTCTATGCAATTTCTTTCTTTTGATTTCTTCAAAAGCTGAAACCTCTCACTTCACTCTTTTTTTTCCATTCATTCCCTTTTGTGCCGATTTCTCCATAAAGCCGAAATCTCTAAGCCTATTCTCTCACCTTCACTTTCATTCAAAAGTCGAAACTCTGAACTTTCTTCTCATCTCCATAGCCGACTACCTCTTATTCTCTTCTGTCGATTTCTTCATCAAAATTGAATCTTCATAGATCTCTTGAGATCATCCTTTTTTTCTGATCTTCCCAAAAGTCAAAATTCCAAGGAGTTGCCGAATTCCCTATGTTAAGGTGAGTGCCAATTTCTTCATTTCTTTTTCCCTTCTCTTTCAATTTTTTTTGAGACCATAGCTATATGGCTAGTTGGTTGATAGGCCATCTTTAGTTGACTTTTCCACTAATCTCATGTTCTTTTGGGCGGCACTTCGGGAAATTAGAGTAGATTGAATCATCCAGATCTCAAAAGCTGGAAACTGTTAATCTCTAAGTATCCTATCTATTTTGGGATTTTAAGGTAAGGGGTTTTCTTAGATTCCTATTAGATTCGCTATCATATTTGAGATCTTAAATCATATAATAAGGTTTAACAAACCCTACTTCGTTATAGTAGTTATGACAATGACTTTTGATGGAATCAAATACGGATCAGGCAAAGGAGAGGATTGGGATCATAAACCCAATCCCTAAGTTTAAGAAACGAGCAATGTCCACTATTCGAGATTGGCCACCGGGTTGTGGACTGGCTTCTAAATAGCATCTTAGGCAAATAGCAGTCGTATCAGTTCTGATAGTGTCGACATTGAGAGTGTCGTCATAACCGTAATCAGGTGTGTAGATCCTTAACACATAAGTATTGTTGTAATATATATATGTGTATGATATGGGATAAAAGTCAGAAAGAGAGGCTGTATGAACAGTCGAAATACCCAAAAGGGGTAGGCAAGGGATGCTAGGTACGTAATCATAGAAACTTCTCTATGTGTATCGATGTATATAAAAGTCTGAGATCTGTTTAAATGGCTTAATGTTTTGATTCTTGCATGAATGTATGCATGGGATGGGATTGATTGATTTATGGAATGGGAGCAGGTCGCGAGGCGATCGGTGGCTTTGCCACATAGGTCACATAGTGATCAGTCTTTACAAAAGACAAAGATAGTTTGTCGAAATACTATAATGTATTTTCTGAGGTTCGCATAAGCGATCGGTGGCTTTGCCACATAGGTCACGTAATGATCGATATGGTGTGTAGCGGATGGAGGGTTGATTGTAGAAATCCCCGCGTTGTGATGGTTGGTACGGTGGTGTGTAAAGGATGGACTCTTAGGTTTGGGATGGGCCATGTTGTATGAAACATTTTGTTACCATTGTGTATAGGCCAAGGCCCATAATCTGTTTGTGGGCCCAAGGCTTTTATGTGATTTCGAGATTTACACACTGAGTCTGTGTGACTCACCCCTTTAATTTTTCCTACTTTTTAGATGAGCAGTAGTTCGTGGACATAGGAGCCGAGGCGAACTCGAGGGGCCACTAAGACTATTATCTACATAGACTATTTTTGGTTTTTTTTCCATTTAAGTTTTAATTTTTGGGAATATTTTTGTATTAAGGCCTCCATAACTTAGGTATCGATTTATTTTTTTGTTTTGTTATGTCGGTTTTTACAAACTTATGTTTTCCTGCAAAATCCCAAACATAAAATGAAATGAAAAATGGGCTTTTCAAACCCAAACAACTCAAATATTAAAGTTATTTCCCAAATTTCACATTTAATTAACTATTCGGCTATAATAAACTATGTTTTTCCAAAACCCCTCAGAGTAAAGTTTTCACAATTCAACTCGTAGCATATCAGATCCGGTTATGTCGCACAGGCCAGGTTTGGGGTGTTACATTTTTTTGTATCAGAGCCCAGTTCAAAACTCGGGCTGTGAAATGGGTCTAGTAGTGGTTTGTAAAAAAATGATATAAGTTTGGGAAAAATGTAGTTGAGATGTGGCCTTCGACTTTATCGACACCCGATCCACGCGGGTAAGTATTCTAACTCTTAATGTGGTTTGTATTGTTGGGCTTTATAGGGACGTAGGCTAGTATGTTAGAATTGATGGACTTTAGGTTTAGTACAAACAATTCTTTAAATTCCATAAAACTTTATCTCTAATCAAACATGTCTGTGAACAAGTCACAGGGTTAAGGTGTGGAAACAAGCGTACGCATGTCTAGGATTGGATCCAGGAAGAGCTTGGTATTTAAGCGATCCTAGTGACTCACCTCCTCTTTTCTGGAATCTTACCTGGTGCGTAGTGACTGTTCCCTTAGCCACGAGGGCTTGTTGACGGGCTAAAGTTTATAACTAAAACCCAAAAGGGACCAGCCACCCTATTTTTGTAGAACTATCCCTAGTTTGTAAATTTCTAAAATACCCTTGATTTGTGAAAACTTCTCAAAAATACCTTGGATTTGTAAAAAATTACCAAAATTTGTAAAATTATCGAAATGCCCTCGGATTGTAAAATTACCAAAATACCCCTAATTTGTAAAATCACCAAGAAACCCTATTTTGGAAAATTACGAAAATACCCTGTAGGATAAAATTACGAAAATACCTATGGGTAGTGAAATGATAAAAATACCCTTAGGTGATGAAAGTAAGTTCATGGTTGTTTACTTGTGTATTTGATGCATGTATGTGGTGCTCTGTTTGTTGTTGATTGGATGAGAACTCTAGAACTAGGAAATATAGACCAGAGAACTGAACTTTGTAGATAGAATTCGAATTCGAAAGAACTACTGTTAAAACTAGTTTCCATAAGACTGTCTATTATTAATCAGTGAAAGAAAGAATTATTAATCCATAAAATTTCTAATCAGATAAATCGCAAACGGTAGAATAAGCACTAGAGGACGTGGTGTACGTGGCCGAGGTAGAGGCAGGATTACTGTGTCAGAACCCTAGGGTCTGGTCGCGAGTCAGGGAATGAAGTGCCAGTGCCACCAGCTGTGGAGGTGGAATTTCAAGATCAGACGGCCGGAGATGATGCTATATCTCAGGCAATGTTAAGGTTCTTAGAGAGGTTCTTTGGGCGGGGCATGGTATGAGCCAGGAAGTGCATGCAGAGCGGCCTAGAGCCAATGGGGCAGAGGTGTTTAAGGGAATTTTTGGTGTAGCTCCTAGTATAACTGAGTACTGGTTGGAAGCAATGGAACGTATAATGGATGATCTTGACTTCACGGAAGAAGAGAAGCTGAAGGGAGTGGTGTCTCTTCTTCGGGACGAAGCGTATCAATGGTGGCTTACGGTTAAAGATGGTGTCGTAGCTAACCATATCACCTGGGATCACTTCAGAACGGTGTTCCAAAGTAAGTACATTGGAACAAGCTATGTGGATGTCTTGACATAGGCGTTCTGAATGCGGTTCGAGGAAGTAGGTCGGTGGTGGCGTATGAAGCAGAATTCTTACGCCTTAGTCGTTATGCTCGAGGGATAGTGGCCACAAAGCATGAACGATGTGTTTGTTTTGAGGATGGCCTGAAGGACGATCTACGTGTGTTGATAGCTCCATAATAAGAGCAGGAATTTGCGGTGCTTGTGGAGAAGGCTAAGATAGATGAGGAGGTGAAACGGACGGAAAAGCTGAACCAGGATAGAGATAGGGGCAGAGGTAAGAGAAACTTTGGATCATCAAGGACAGTCGTGCGTGCTCAGAAAAGACCAAGGTCAGATGGATCGAGACGGGCTGAAAGACCTGCTGCTAACCAAACACGGAGGTGTGCTCGATATGACAAATTCCATGTAGGTGAGTGTTGGGCATGCAGTGGGAAATGCTTTAGGTGTGGATCTTTGGACCATCAGATAAGAGACTGTCCTCAGCCACGGGATGAGGTAGGACGCGCAGGATAGGGAACTATTCAATCGGGTAGATGAGGTCAGCAGCCACAAAGAGGTCGTGGTCCGGCCAGAGGTGGTAATGGTTTCGGTCGAGGTCGTGGAGCGTCAGGCTGAGAGGCAAGAAACACTGAGGCAAGGCAGCCGAGATTGGTCTATGCTGCCAGACATCCAGAGGAGACTGATGCACCGGATGTTATAATCGGTACGTTTTTAATTTTTGGATTGCCTTATACTACATTGATTGATATTGGGTCGACACACTCAGATGTTGCTAGTAGTGTGTCTGGAACTTTAAGTTTAGATTCTGAAGTTACCCCTAGGGCGATGACAGTAATTAGCCCATTAGGACAATCTGTGGTAGTAGATAAACTTTTTCGGGAGGTACCTTTAGAAGTTCAGGGAATAGTTTTCTTGACAAATCTGATGGAGTTACCGTTTGGGGAATTTGACATAATTTTAAGCATGGACTGGCTAGTGAAGTATCAGGCCAATTTGGATTGTGCAGCCAAGCGAGTGGTTCTGCAGATTCTGAGGGAGAAGTAGTTTTATGCCAAATTCAACAAGTGCGAATTCTGGCTTAAGGAAGTTACTTTCCTAGGTCACGTTGTGTCAGCAGAGGGGATTAGGGTGGACCCTCGGAAAATAGAAGCGGTGTTGGATTGGAAGCCACCTAGATCTGTGGAGGAAATTCAGAGTTTTCTTGGTTTGGCCAGGTACTACAGAAGATTTGTTGAAGGATTTTCTCAGTTAAAAGACCGCTGACTAAGTCATTCTGAGAAAGAAGTTTTGTTTGTGTGGTCTGATAAGCAACAAGATAGTTTTGTGAAGTTAAAAAAGATTTTGATGGAGGCTCCGATATTGATTCAGCCGGAGGCTAGGAAGGAGTTCGTAATTTACTGTGATGCTTCACACACGAGATTAGGTTGTGTGTTGATGCTGGATGGAAAGGTTGTTTCATACGCATCTCGACAGTTAAGGCCGCACGAAGCAAACTATCCCACCAATGATTTGGAATTGGCGGCGGTGATGTTTGCCTTAAAAATTTGGAGGTATTATTTGTACGAGGAGAAATCTATCATTTACACGGATCATAAGATTTTAAAGTACCTTTTGACTCAGAAGAAGTTGAATCTTAGGCAGAGAAGGTGGATCGAATTGTTAAAGGATTATGATTGCTCGATCGAGTATCATCCGGGAAAGGCTAATGTGGTGGCAGATGCCTGAAGTTCTAAGGTGATCACTGACTTAAGAGCAGTGTTTTCTCACCTTAGTCTATACGATGATGGGAGTTTATTAGTGGAACTTCAAGTGAAACCTCTTGGGTCAGTCAAGTTAAGGAGAAGCAGCAGACCGATGAGTTGCTAAAGGAGAAGTTTCGTGTGGGACCAAGTGATGGATCAACAGAATTTAGTGTGAATAAGGAAGGGCTATTGTGTTTCCAAGGGAGAGTGTGCATGCCGAAAGATCCTAAATTGAGGCATAGGATTTTGCAGGAAGCGCATGGTAGTCCATATGCTATGCACCCTGGAGGGAGTAAGATGTATCAAGATTTACGGGACCAGTTTTGGTAGCCAGGCTTAAAATGAGAGGTGACTGAGTTAGTGGGGAGGTGTTTAACCTGTCAGCAGGTAAATGCGGAGCATCAATTACCATCAGGGTTATTGCAGCCGGTAAAGATTCCCCAATGGAAGTGGGAAAGGATCACAATGGATTTTGTTAGTGGGCTACCTCTCACCCCTACTAGGAAAGATTCAGTTTGGGCGATTGTTGATCGGTTGACGAAGTCTGCTCATTTTGTACTAGTTCGGGTCAATTATTCTTTGCAAAAGTTGGCTAAAAGTATATAGCGCAGATTGTAAGGTTGCGTGGAGTACCTGTGCCGATTATCTCGGACGGAGATCTTAGATTTACGTTAAGGTTTTGGAAGGCATTGCATCAAGCGTTGGGTACGAAGTTGGATTTCAGTATAGCGTTTCATCCTCAGACCGATGGACAGTCTGAGCGGGTGATTAAGATCTTGGAGGACATGTTAAGAGGTTGTGCCATTGATTTCAAGGGTAGTTGGGAAGAGTTTTTACCATTGGCAGAGTTTGCGTACAACAACAATTACCAGTCTAGTATTAGTCTAGTATTCAGATGGAACCCTATGAAGCATTGTACGGGTGGAAGTGTCGTACTCCTACTTGTTGGACAGAATTAGGGGAACGTTAGATTTTGGGTCTGGAGTTGGTTACTGAGATAGAGGAGAAGGTTGAATTAATTCGGGCTCGACTAAAGGAAGCGTCGGGTAGATAGAAGTCCTATGCTGATTTGAAGCGCAAGGACATAGAGTTTGCAGTGGGTGACAAGGTGTTCTTGAAAGTGTCGCCATGGAAGAAAGTGTTAAGGTTTGGACGGAAGGGTAAGTTAAGTCCCAGATTCATCGGACCTTATCAGGTGTTGAAACGAGTTGGACCACTAGCGTATCAGCTAGAGCTACCTTCTGAGCTAAGCCAGATTCACGATGTGTTTCATATCTCTATGCTGAGACGATATCATTTGGATCCGTCCCATGTGGTGTCGGTAGAGGAAATCGAAGTAAGACCTGACCTATCTTTTGAAGAGGAACAGGTGGAAATCTTGGATCGTGATATCAAAGTATTATGAAGGAAGAAAGTTCTGTGGGTTAAGGTTCTATGGCGAAATCACGGCTCTGAGGAGGCTACGTAGGAACCGGAGGAAGCGATGCGACAACAATACCCGCATCTATTCGGATCAGGTAATTTTGAGGACGAAATTTCTTATAGGGGTTAGAACTGTAACATCATGAATTAATGGGCCTTTGCATTTGATGTATGTTACGTTCAATATGATAATTAGAGTGTTTAAGGGGTTTAGATTAGGCTCAGGTTTGGGCTGAGGCCTTAATCAAATTTGCGTTTTGGGCACTTTAGTGGAAAGATAGATAGGTCCGGGCTTAAAAGATATTATCTACAAATTAAAACACAAGAGGAGCTTGTGGCCCGGTGGACAATGGCGTGAAAAGTAGTAAAGGGGATCTAAGGTTTGAGTCGCATTACCTACTTATTTTTAATTGTTTTGGCGTCAAAGGAGAGGCGCAACTAGGATGCTTTAAAATTGGAAGATTTCTCTATTCGGATAATGTGGATATTGTGATAATAATAGTAGGGAGAGGTGGTGTTATTTAAGCCTCTTCTAAAGATATGAATAGGTTAAGATAAAGAGCAAAAGATAGGAGTTATCTGTTGGGTGCAGTGTTGGCCAAAATTCCATCTCCTAGAGGGGGAAAGAAATTGGTTTCTTATGGCAAAGGGGTGCCGAATTTTCCCCTATTATTTGATTAATTGTTAGATATCAGGAAGGGCACTTTCGGCTTTTGATAAGTATGCCAAAAATTCTCTATAAATAGGGGTGGTATCACTTCAATTCCGGCATTTGAACCCTATTCCTTTCCTCATTCTCTGTGCCAAAATTCTCAATCAGTCTCTGTAATTTCTTTCTTTTGATTTTTTCAAAAGTCGAAACCTCTCACTTCACTCATTTTTTTCCATTCTTTCCCTTTTGTGCCGATTTCTCCATGAAGCCAAAATCTCTAAGCCAATTCTCTTGCCTTCACTTTCATTCAAAAGCCAAACCCTGAACTTTCTTCTCATCTCCATAGCCGAATACCTCTTATTCTCTTCTGTTGATTTCTTCATCAAATTCGAATCTTCATAGATCTCTTGAGATCATCCTTTCTTTTTGATCTTCCCAAAAGCTGAAATTCCTAGGAGTTGCCGAATTCCCTGTGTTAAGGTGAGTGTCAATTTCTTCTGTTCTTTTTCCCTTCTCTTTCGATTTTTTTGAGACCATAGCCAAATGGCTAGTTGGTTGATAGGCCATCTTTAGTTGACTTTTCCACTAATCTCATGTTCTTTTGGGCGGCACTTCGGGAAATCGGAGTGGATCGAGTCTTCCAGATCTCAAAAGCCAGAAACTATTAATCTCTAAGTATCCTATCTATTTCGAGATTTCAAGGTAAGGGGTTTTCTTAGATTCCTACTAGATTCGCTATCATATTTGAGATCTTAAATCATATAATAAGGTTTAACAAACCCTACTTCGTCATAGTAGTTCTGACAAGGACTTTTGATGGAATCAAATATGGATCAAGCAAAGGAGAGGCTTGGGACTGTAAACCCAATCCCTAAGTTTAAGAAATGAGCAGTGTCCATTATTTGAAATTGGCTGTCGGGTTGTGGACCGACTTCTGAACAGCATCTTAGGCAGATAGCAGTCGTATCAGGTTCTGATAGTGTCGACATTGAGGGTGTCGTCATAGCCGTAATCAGGTGTGTAGATCCTTAACACATAAGTATTGTTGTAATATATATGTGTATGATATGGGCTAAAAGTCAGAAAGAGAGGCTATATGAACGCTTACCCAAAAAGGGTAGGCAAGGGATGCCAGGTACGTAATCATAGAAACTTCTCTATGTATATCGATGTATGTAAAAGTCTAAGATTTGTTTAAATGGCTTATTGTTTTGATTCTTGCATGAATGTATGCATGGGATGGGATTGATTAATTTATGGAAGAGGAGCAGGTTGCGAGGTGATCGGTGGCTTTGCCACATAAGTCACATAGTGATCGGTCTTTACGACAGGTATCATAGTTGTCGAAATACTATAATGTATTTTCTGAGGTTCGCATAAGCGATCGGTGGCTTTGCCACATAGGTCACATAGTGATTGATATGGTGTGTAGCGGATGGAGGGTTGATTGTAGAAATCCTCACTGTGTGATGGTTGGTGCGGGGTGTGTAAAGGATGGACTCTTAGGTTTGGGATGGGTCATGTTGCATGAAACATTTTGTTACCATTGTGTATGGGCCAAGGCCCATAATGTGTTTAATGGGCCCAAGGCTTTTATGTGATTTCAGATTTACACACCGAGTCTTTGTAACTCACCCTTTATTTTTCCCACTTTTCGGATGAGCGATAGTTCATGGACATGGGAGCCGCGGCGGACTCAAGGGGCTACTAAGACTATTATCTACATAGACTATTTTTGGTTTTTGTTTCCATTTAAGTTTTAATTTTTGGGAATATTGTTGTAATAAGGCCTCCATAACTTAGGATTCGATTTATTTTTTTGTTTTGTTATGTTGGTTTTTACAAACTTATGTTTTCCTACAAAGTCCCAAATATAAAATGAAATGAAAAATGGGCTTTTCAAACCCAACCAATGCAAATATTAAAGTTATTTCCAAAATTTCACATTTAATTGACTATTCGGCTATAATAAACTAAGTTTTTCCAACATCCCTCAGAGTAAAGTTTTCAAGATTCAACCCGTAGCATACCAGATCTGGTCATGTCACATGGGCTGGGTTTGGGGTGTTACAGATTACCTAGAGCACGGCCTCAACTCCGCAACACACGGTCGTGCATCATCCATTTACCGCACACGGACGTGCCTGGTGATCTACATGGCCATGTCCCAATCGATGACACGAAGCACGACACTGAATCACGAATTACAGCGGTGCCCAAAGCAGCAGAATCAAGGCACAGTCCAACCACGATTTACACGGGCATGTGCCATGGCCGTGCCCATGCCACGGGAATGAGCAATTTCACTCGAATTTGGATGCTTGAAGCCAGAAAAAACATACTCCTAAGTCTATTTAAACTCCCTAATAGTAATTCTACTTGAAAGATGTACATAGAAGCCAAGTAAAGCATCTCAAAGGCCTATATAAACAACCCAACGCAGCTATTCCAAGGGGATGCTTTTTGGGCAGAGGCTTTTGCCGAAGCTTTCATCTTTTAGGGAATCACTTGAAGATAGCCAGTTGATCTATCTCAAGAAGCTGGAACTCTATTCAAGACGGAGGATCTCTCCTTCAATTCCTTCAGGGGGTTTTAGGGATTTCTTATGTTTTGTTTTATCTTTTCTCTTGAGATGTTTTCCTAATTTGTTATGAAATAAACCCTTCAAATACCTGAAGGGGATGAAACCTATGATGGATTTTGTTAATTGATTTCTAAATTATATGATAAGTACTTAGTTTGTTCATAATTATGTTGCTTAATCTAATCTGATGTGCTTTGGTGGAGGAGGAATAGACCCTGCCTAAGAGTAGATCTAACATAATTGAGCGGAGTTGATCAAACACCTATAGATAGGGTTACGAGATTTTGTTGGATTAGGGTGAAATCTAATATGGGAATCCATTGATCGATTTACTACTTTCTTAGGGGGTTATTATAAGAGAATGAGAGTTCCACTAATTAACCTAAGGTTAGACGTTATTCACCTCGAGAGAGGGTTTAATATAGGTTAGGGAGTCTCACGGATCAAGCTAAGTAAAGAAATCATATGGTTCGGGGAGTAAATAATAAGTGAAGTCATAGGTGGATTCTTCCTGAGGGTATCGTCTTCATCAACTGAGTTTTCCTAAAGTCTTTCTCCAATTCATTCTTTTGTCTTCGCATCTAGTTTAGTTTTTTTTTATTAGATTAATAAACCAATCACTCCATAATTCAGGCTAAATAATAGAAAGAAAGTGAGTAGTAGTACTTTTAGGTTCCTTTGGGTTCGGTAAGATATTCTTGCCTAAACTATACTACTGTTCGATAGGTGCACTTGCCTCTATCGTTGTCATAGATAGTCTACAGGTTCAATAATTCTTTTATAAATATTAAAACTCGACTATTTGACACGATTAGAGATGCGGGGTAAGTTCTCAATATTGATATTCTTGCTGAAATGCACGTACGTATATTTTGATGTTATGCATATATGAAATATGATTTGTTATACACTGATATTGGTTGCATACATATTATGCATGATGAAAAGAGCATGGGCTCAAGATTGAATGGAAGGAGGAAGGAGAATCAGTGACATTGTCACGAGTGACTATGGTCACGAGTGGTCTAAGTACCACGGTGGTTGAAACCACGAGTAATCTAATCAGTGACTCGTCTAGGTGGTCAAGTACCATAGTGGGTCGGCCCCACGTATGCATTATTTGCCAGAGATCGTCACGGTGGTCTATGACCATAGTGGGTTGGCCCTACGAGTACATTATAGTGACTATTGTCACGAGTGACTACGGTCACAAATGTTCTAAGACCACAGTGGTTATGAACCACGAGTGGCATAATGCCACGGGTGTTTGGATGGAGAGTTATACTAGGGTGGGTTGCATTGCATACATATGAAATGTGCTGTACTAAATGGGCTAAGGCCCAGTTTGCGTTTTATGGGGATTTACACAATGAGTCTCGATGACTCACCCCTTTGCTAATTTTACAAGTAAATAATAGATGACGGGTTTTGGGCCGGGATGGACTCGAGGTAGCCATGCGTTGCAATCTATTTCGTAATTTTGAACTTCGCTTTAAAATAATTTTTATTTTGGGATTTCAAGTTGTAATAAGGCCACTTTAACTTTATTTTTATTTTTGGGTTTTATCATATGCTGATTTTATACATGTGAAGATTCATAAGAAAAATGGGTTTCTCTTAAAACATAAATGAAGGTTTTCTAAAAGATTATCAAATGTAATATAAGTCTTAAATAATTTAACTTAGTAATTTTTTTCTTCTTTCTCAACACTGCTAATCCTATTTTCAAAAATCGCATACCTCAACATTATTTTCAAAATGTACCTGTACAAAATCTTTAAAATTCGGTCCCTTTTAAAGGAAAAAAACATATAGATCTATCGGGTTTTCTTTTCTCTCCATCTAGCCACCCTTATCAAAAGGTTTAGCAAGCTTTAAGTTAACTAAAACATGAATAGTTTTAACATGAAATCACTAAAACTAAACGTTTTCTTTCTCATATCACGATACTTTGCCAGTATTTCCAAATCTTCTTTCCTGTAATGTTTCAGGTTCGGTCGTAACGTATTGATCGGGTTTGGGGTGTTACAGCCCAATTCGAAAAAGTTTTTAAAAGAGATTTTGACAAACAAATGGAAGTTAGACAAGACGTCACATGTGGAGCTAAATGCAATGTGGTCAACAATCTTACAAAATAAAATACCGCAAAAGTTAAAAGATCAAGGGAGTTTTACGATCCTTTGCTTAATTAGTAGTTTATCTATTAACAATGCTTTAGCTAATTTAGAGGCATGTATCAATGTTATGCCTTATAAAATTTTTAAACAGCTAGGTCTTGGGAAACCTAAACAAACTAGGATAAGCATTCAATTGGCTGATAAAACTATCAAAGTTCCTAGGGGTATAATTGAGGATGTACTAGTAAAAATTTATAAATTCATATTCCCAGTAGACTTTGTTGTCCTATACATGGATGAGGACAATAATGATCCTTTAATTTTAGGAAGACCTTTTTAGCAATTGCTAAAACTAGAATTGATGTTGGTACAGGTGAACTCACACTTTGTACAGGTGACGAAGCGATCACTCTTCAGGCTCTTGACTCGGCTAGGACATCGAGTAATAAATGTGAGAACATAAATTCTATTAATGACCATTTAGTTCAACCTTCCTTTTAGGAAGCACCATGAAATTACACAACTGGCAGGATCCTAGACCTCGTGCTAACAAAGAAATAACTCATGAGGAGAAAAGGCTTCAGATCGATGAACTAGACGAGTGGAAGACACATGACAAGGAGAAACTAGGGAAACACGATGAACCAAAGCAAAACCATGTCAAAATTAAGGATGGGACAACCCAATTTAAGATCAGAGATCAGGAATTATTGGATAAGAAAGACCCTCGAATCGCCACTTCGGACCTTAATACAAATGAAGAGATCCCTTTCACGGTACTGAATGTCTTCCCATATGAAACAGTCGAGGTAACTAATCCTACATTCAAAACTTTTAAGGTAAACACCACTCGACTTAAACTACATATCGATAACCGAATTGATAGCAAGAATGAAGAGTTTCAAATCTTCAAACCACCATGATTATGCGAATGAAAGGTAAGTCTAGCTTAAGACTTTAAATGAGTGCTTCTCGTGAGGCAACCCGAGCACTAACTTCACTAATGTCATATTTTTTATTTATAGCACCTAACTAAAACCTAACCAAATTATTAGAGCACAGGTTTCCCAACCAAATGGCCTTGTACACGGGCATGGCCGTCGCCTTGTGGACACCATGATTAGGCACATCGATGTGGCCAAGACCGTGCGACTAAGGACGAAACATCCCTAAACCACAGACAGAAATAAAATGCCACGGCTGCGCGATACAGCCATGGTCGACACTGAGAAAATAACACGGGTGTGCGACACGCCCGTGGCCCCAGACCATGGTCGACACTGATTAAGCAACATGGGCGTGGGAATATCTACACAGGCGTGGGAGAAATGAACGAGACACCACACGGTCGTGCGACCTAGCACGCCCATGGCACATGGGCGTGGGCAGCCACCAGATCCCTAATTATTATATAAACCCCCCTTCTTCTCACTTTCTACCCAATTTCTTCTTTTCCCAAACCCTAACCACCACACCCCTTTCTTTCTTTATTACCTTTCTCCTTTCATTTCCCTTTCCCCCTTTCCCTTACTGTTCCTTTTCACCACCATCCCCATGTCGAAGAACCGAAAGGATCCTAGCACGTTTCCTCGTGCACGATGATCGCTGCAAAATAATCTAGTTTTAATATTTACAAAAGAGTGATCGAACCTGTAGACTGACTACGACAATGATAGAGACAAGCGTACCTATCGAACAATAGTATAGCTCAGGCAAGAATATCTTAACGAACCCAAGAAACCTAAAAGTACTATTACTCACTTTCTTTCTATTATTTAGCCTAAATATGGAGTGATTGGTTTATTAAACTAAAATAAATGAAATACTTAAACTTTAAATTCAAAGGCAAAAGAATAAACTTTGGGAAAAGACTTTGAAGAAAACTCAATTGATAAATACGATACCTTCGGGAAGAATCCACCTATGACTTCAGTTATTATCTAAATTCCAATTCATATTATTTCCTTTACTTAACTTGATCCGTGAGACTCCCTAACCTATATTAAACCTTCTCTCAAAGCGAATGACGTCTAACTTTAGGTTAATTAGTGGAACTCTCGTTCTCTTATAATACCCCTAAGGAAGCGATAAATCGATCAATGGACTCTCATATTAGGTTTCACCCTAATCAGACAAAATCTAAGTAACCCTATCTCTAGGCACCTGATCAACTCTGCTTAATTATGCTAGATCTACTCTTAGGCAGGGTCTATTCCTCCTCCACCTAAGCACATTGGATAAATTTAAGCAACATAATTAAGAACAAACTAAGTATTTATCATATAAACCGAAAGAATTAAATAACAAAATCCATCATAGGTTTCATCCCCTTCAAGTATCTGAGGGGTTTAGTTGATAATTAAACAATAAATCATCTCAAGAGAAAAGATAAAACAAAACATAGGAAATCCTTAAAAACCCCTGAAGGAATTAAAGAGGAGATCCTTCGTCTTGAGTAGAATTCTGACTCTTCGAGATGGATCAATTGGCTATCTTCGAGTAATTTCCTAAACGAGTAAAGCTCTGGCAGAAAACTCTACTAAAACCTCCCCCTTGAATTGCTGCCTTGGATTGTCTATATAGAAGTTTGGGATGCTTTACTTGGCTCCTAAGTACTCGTAATTCAAGTGAAATTCGTCCTAAGTGTTTGAGTGGACTTAGGATTGTGTTTCTTGGGCTCCAAGCATCCAATTTTGAGTGAAATTGCTCTTTCTAGCGGCAGGGGCACGGCATTGACACGCTCGTGTAAATCGTGGTCCAGCCCGTGTCTCCATCTTGTCAATTTAGGCACGGCTATGACATGCCCGTCTAATATATGGGTAGAGGTCATGCTTTGGGTCTACCAATTGGGGCTTGATCATGTAAATCAAGGTATGACCGTGTGCAATCTAAATATTGGGGCACGGCCTTATGGCATGAAGTCCAGGCTGTGTCGACTTCTTGGGTTGGCCCACTTTGGTCCGTATTAAGACCGTTTTATGTTCTTTTTACCCTTAGGTGTTCTCCTGAGTATAATACATGAAAAGAAAGGATTAAGAGCATCTTTTACATAAATTGAGGCTAAATCATCCAAAAGCATACTAAATATGGGGTTAAAATGTGTTATTTTACGGTTTATCAAATACCCCACACTTAAGCTTTTGCTTGTCCTCAAGCAAAATTCTCAATTTACAATTAAAACGAACTTTCCAAAATTCATAATTCCTATCGATATTGTCTCATCATAATTCATAGATAATTTATACATGGATAATTCAACTCAAAGAGTCCTAAAGATTCAATTACGATAAGCATACCTTTGTAGTACGAAAACATAGGTGTTTCCCCTTATCTAAGTAATTACCTTTAATTCAAAGCCGACAAGGATTGACGTCCTCACAATAGATTCACTCAAGTCACTCAAAGGTGTTCAAGGTTCAAGAATAAACACTCTAAGTCGAACCTGAAAAGTTAATCCCATAGACTTGCCTGGAAATCAAATCTCCACCACTGTATATGAGTTGATACATAGATCAAAAGGTCTTTAATCAAGGTTGTAACGGGGCTAGGGTTAAAGGTGTGGAAAAAGGCTGAATTAGAAGGGTTGGAATCAAGATTGACTTGACAAATTACCTAACTAGAAACACTGAACTAAATATGAATATACTTCGAATGAAAACTAATAATATCACTTTAGATAATTACTCCATAATAAGGAGTATTTTGATACTACTTTAATACGAGCTTCTTCTTTACCAATTGGAGTTCAAGCGCTCTAAGCTCTTTTATATACTACCAATATTGAATATACTGGGATTTTTTTTTTTAAGAACAAACTAAGTAAAACTTAATAAAAGGAACTTTGATAATTGAAATAACCTAATTTGGCAATTGATCAAGCCAATTCTCGATAGAGGGGTAGTCAAAGAAATGTTGATAACAAATACAAAGGGATTTTGGTTTAATATTAGTGGGTGAGTCAATAAAAAGGTTATTAGGATTCAACGGGGTTCACTAGGGGTTGATTTATGAAGGTAGGCCTTTTAGTGGAGTGAATGGGTTAAACCTAGGTGCCTTTATCATCTCAGTGTATCAAATCATTAATGTGCTCTCGACATGTAGAAACGAGGCAAGTTCTAGAATAACAGTTCAAAGTTGACATACTCATAATCAATTAAGTGAGCAGGAAAAAGAATATATGCTCTATAAGGCTCAAAATCTCACCAAATATTTATGGTTGTTTTTGACATCAATCCTTGTAAATTTCAAACTTCAAGGTAATACTTAAATTCAGTTCAACAACCTATCAATTTTTATTTTTTGAAAAATAGACTTATCATGCTTGATTCTCTAGTATCCTTCAAATTTAATCCTCAATGCACAATTAACTATGATTTAATTAGAGACATATTAATAAAGATCATAAATCATTAGAAATTTCATCCTATTTAATAATATGAGAAAAATACTTAAGATCAAGACTAATTTCAGGGATTTTCAAATAGTACTATAGTTAACCCCCACACTTAAGATGTACATTGCCCTCAATGTTCGGAGATAGATAATAGCAGTTATGAGATAAATCAAAAGAGAAGGGGGAAGTGATACTTCCTGAATTTATGGATGAAGTCCAAAATACAATCCTCGGGTGACTTTTATTTTAATATGTGTTTATGCAGCGTGTAATTGATTTTGCAAAGTCACTGAGTTAATAATTTTATTTTATTTTTTACTTATGAGGTTATGCGGTTAGATAGGCAATGATAGGAAAATAAAATAATAATAAGAAATAATAATAAAAGACATGATGTACTAATGAGAATTAAATTGAAAGAAACGTTCGATGATAAAAGTAATAAATTTAAAATTCATAAAAGTTGATGCCAAATAGCAATTTGTGAGGAATCAGAGGTTCTCATCGTCAATTGAATCCTAACGAGGTGTTGGTGGTGATATATGAAAGTGTTGGCAGATTTGTTACAGGGTAGCCTCTATCCTATCAAAGCGTCGGCGATGTCGAAACTACTGGGTACAAGATCTTTTTTCGAATTGTGTGAGGCATGTTGAGATATCAGCCAATGAAGTCGTTGAACATGACGGCTGCTGGCTCAGGACTGGTGGCACATCATCAGGAATGTCCTTAGGCACCTCCTCCTCTGTAGCTAGTCTGTATTGAGGAGGGTCCGTTCCACGATGTCGTTTGATCATATTCATATGTAACATTGTTTGTAACCCTTGGGGTTTCATGTATCTGATCAGTGTGAGTGAGGACCTCTGCTGATCGGTGTCGAGGAGATTAAAGTGCCGAGCTAATCGCGTTATGTATGGCCCCATTGAAATGATGCCCTTTCTGTGTGCCTCTGTCTGATGCTGCATTGCGCATGCAATAAAATATGCCACATCGAAAACATGTCCCTCAGACATGCATGACAAGAAGTAGACGTCTTGTTTATTAATGGCCTTTATCCTCTCTTTGCGACCTATAATTGTATGAGCAAGGATAGCATGAATATACCGAGAGTGGGGAAAGGCGGTCACCTTTGAACGATGGGGTTATAGTTTCTTGTAGTAGGGTGTAAGCTTTGCCAGCAGGCGATTTGAGTGATGTGTAGGTCATGGTCTAAATCGTCTATAGGATTTTCTTCAATAAATTCCGGAGTGTAGAGACCAAGGGTCGTACCAAATTATGGTACGCTTAATCATCGTATTATGCCCCCGAGACGAAATTGGATAGTGCCGGGGTCGTCATACTGAGCCATCACTGTTTGCAGTGTGAATGTGGAACAAAATTCGTGTAACATCCTGATGATTAGGGGCTATGCATTTTACTTAATTGAATGATGTTGCATGCTTAATTATTATTAAGTGTACTTTGAAAGTTATTTTAAGCTTCATTAATTAAGTGAAGGCTTAGTAAAACTTTTAATTTTTATTAAGAGAGAGAGAGCTAAGTAAATTAGGCCTTAAGAATTAATGACAAGGAATTTCAAGCATAAGTTAAGTAATTGGCAAAGTGGTTAAGATGCATGGATGTGTGCTTGAGGTGTAAGGTTCGAATCTCTAGCTAGCATTAGGGGGAGGATTTTAAATTTTTGTTTTCTTCCTTATAAGTGTCGGCCAAGAAAGTTCTAGAGTGGATGAGCTTTCATTCATTTTTAGCTAGTTGACCATGTGAAAAAGGAAGCAAAGAACTTAAGGCATGGAATCTTAAGTTCATGATAAGATGAGGGGGACAAAGGCATGATATTTGGCTATGTTTTGGGGATGTGTTCATGGTCATTTGACCATGAACCTAGACAACATGAAGGCTAAAGGGAGTGGCTTAATTGTGTAGCAAATTTTGGATATGATGGGGAAGAAACAAGGAGGAAAAAGGGGATATGTTGGCCTTGATTTGGCCGAATTTGTGCTTTGCCATTAGGGGAGTTAGCCAAAAGTCTTACACAACCTTTTGTCCATCTTTTCTCATTTTCACCAAAAGTTCTATCCTAGCAAAATTGACATTGAGTTTAGGTAAAATCTTCTCTTTGTTTTAGTTTTCTTTTGACCAATTTTTCTCCAAAACTTCTACTTTGGCCGAAAGTACCTTAGACACTTTGGTACACTTTTACTTTTGATTTAGTCCTCGATTGTATTTGAACCAAATACAATTTTCGTTCTTCCTCTTTCTTTTGAAACCGAAACTACAAAGTTCAAAGAACCAAATTCTTCATTTCTCTTCTTTAGCCAATGCATCTAAGTCTCAAAACTAATCTCCCTTCTCTTTGATCATATTCTCTTTTCTTTTTCTTTTCACTTTATTTCTCTCTTCTTTTCCTCTCATTGCCGAAACCACATAGGATCAAGAATCTCCTCCTTGGCCGAATGTGCAAAAGTTCCTAATCATCTCTTTTCTTTTGAGAAATCACCATAATCATCTTCTTCTCCTCTTTCTCTTTTCTTCCTTCTTTCTTTCCTTCTCTTTTCTTTTTCCTTTCTTCTTTTCCCTCAAACCAAAACCACCATTTCTCTTCTCTTTTTGTTAAAGCCGAATCTTGAAGGACTCAAGTAAGAATTCTATCAATTATTTTTATCATTTCATTTCACTTTAGTAAATTTAGAACTATAATCTTTTATTTTCTCTCCTAGGTCGAATCTTTTGAAAAGATTTTTCAATGATCCTTGTTGAAGACAACCTTTAAGTGACCATTCGAATCATCAAGGTAAGATTACTATTTTAGATAATATCAATTTCTTTAGATGGATCACTAATCTCGTTATTTTAGGGCGATCTAAGATCAACAAGATAGGTAAGAAAAGGGTTTGTCTGAAGTGTTTGGAAGAGAGAGGTATTCCTTTGCCATCGAACTACAAACGAAGAAGCGATGTCGGGGTTAGAGATTTTCCACCGGGTTGTGGACCTTCGCTAACGAGGATCGGTTATTCAGTAGTGCGTACCGTAGAACCACTTTACGTTGGTGGAATATCGTGGGTTTTGATCCATCTAGTGGAGAAAACCACAAATAACTCGTCATTCGTGAATCAGGGTAAGGATTTAGATCCATCGTTTATAAGTATAGTTTTGTTAACAATAGTTTATACTAACAAGTGTATTAATCAATTAGGTGTGGACGAGCAAGAGGTATTGTTCTCACTTGCTACTAGGTGTGTAACCATACATTAAAATTTCCATAGATTTATATTGTTAAAAAGTGATTATGTGATAGTATGTTTTGTTTGTGGATACCAAGCATTGGTATACAAAATTGAGTATGTTACCCAATATTTCGTTTATTTTTGCTATATGCATCAATATGAAATAAGCATGACTATATTATGATTTGTGGGTAAATAGCATGAAAATCGATTTGATATGTATGTGCATGGGCATATGGGTATGTTTAATAAAGGAGGAAGTATTCGGTGGTTTTACCACAATTACGTGACTTCGGTCACATATGTGAAATTGGTGACTTGGTCACATATTTGACTCCGGTGGCCGGTCACATATTTGACTCGGTGGCTTCCCGGTCACATATTTGGCTCCATTGACTTGGTCACGTATTTGAAATTTGGACTTGGTCGGTGACTTGGTCACATCTGTTTTGGTGGCTTTGCCTGTCTGAGCGATGTGCATGTTGGCTGCAAAGCTCGCCTTCGATGGTGTGTAGCGGATGGAGGTGATTTAGTAATCCCACGGTGTGTTGGTTGAATGCGAGGATGTGTAGCGGATGGATAATTATGTTGGTAGGACTTGCATTTCATTTCATATACATAACTATGTAATATTGTATGATTATTAATTGATCTCATTATGAAATGGGCCTTTGGGCTAAATATGAGCTAAATGGGCTTTTGGGCTAAATATGAGCTAAATGGGCCTTTGGGCTAAATATGAGCTAAATGGGCCTTTGGGCTAAATATGAGTTAAATGGGCCTTTGGGCTAAATATTTGATTAAATGGGCCTATGGCCATATGTGAAATTTATGGGCTTTAAAGCATATGATAAAATGGACTTTTTAGTGTATGTGTTATACATTGAGTTTATAACTCACCCATTTTTATGGGATAACTTTTCAGATAACTCGTAGTGCAATGGATCGGGGCAGCAAGGATTTCGAGGTGGCGATTAAAATATCAAGTATTGTGGAGATTTTCCAACTTAAACTCTTTAAGTTAAATTTATTACTTAGACTTTATTATGGATTTGCCAATTTTATGTAATAAGGCCACTATAAACTATCTTTCATTTCGTGTTTGAATTTACTTTTATTTTGACATGAGCGAATATTTATTAAATAACTAAATTGGTTTTCGATAATTATTTAAAAGGTTTTGTCTCTAATATATAAATGTTTTCAAGGAAATTTTCTTAAGTTTGGTTTCCTTTTGATTTTATTAATTCCTCCTAGAAATAATGTTTTAAAAGACAAAATTTCTTTACAATGGAATTCGCTAAAGTTTTACTCGAGAACATACCAAATCCGGTTAGGCTTTTTGGTAGGGTTTGTGGTGTTTCAACTTGTATCGAGCCCAATTTTAAACTCTCGGCCTTGGGTTTTGAAGCCCACAATGTTTTTTAAAAAGTTGGCCCAAATGACTTTTTGAAAGTTTTCTTAAGTTAAATGGTTTTATAAGAGCATGGTACTCAGAATTCTCGGCCCAGATCCATCAGGTATGTACCTTCATTTGATAAATGATATGAATGTTGATAAGCCTAAGGAAACTTTAGAGACATGGACCTTAGGTGTATGTGTGCTACTACGGAAAAAACTACTAAATATCTGTTTCATAAAAGTTTCTTTTAATAAGAAGTGAAAAGATTCCAATACATAAGACTTTTCGTAAAAATAGATAAGATACATAGTAGACATGAGCTCTAGGGGCGAGGTCGTCGTGGACATGGAAGAGGAAGGATGACTGTTTGAACCGATTTGATCTGGTCAAGGTTAGAGAATGAAGCTCCACCACCATTGTTGAGGCGGACTTTCAAGAACAAAATGAAGGTGGTGACCAGATATCACAAGTCATCTTTGCGAGTTTTGGAGCGAATGTGAAGCTAGTTCGGAAATGGGTCTCGAAAGTCATGTTGAGAGACTAAGATCGAATGGAGCTGAGGTTTTCAGAGGAGTATCTGGAGTAGCTCCAAACGTAGCTGAATATTGGTTGGAGGCAGTCGAAAGGATCATGGATGATATAGACTGCACTGATGAAGAGAAATTGAAAGGTGCTATTTCACTTCTTCGTGATGAAGCCTACCAGTGGTGGCTCACTATCAAGGAAAGTACCCCTGTGGATCGTCTAGATTGGGGGTATTTTAAAGTGAAATTCGAAGGAAAATATGTTGGAGCTAGCTATATCGACTCCCAGAGGAAGACATTTCTGAATCTAGTACAAGGAAACAAGTCGATAGCTGAATATGAAGCAGAATTTTTACGACTTAGCCGTTATGCCAGAGGGATAGTGGCTACGGAATATGAACGGTGTATTAGATTTGAAGATGGACTTAGAGATGAGCTAAGAGTGATGATTGCTCCACACCGTGAAAGAGATTTTGCAATCCTAGTGGAAAGGGCAAGAATTGTGAAGAGGCTAAACTGACCGAGAGACGAGCAGGACGGAGGTCGAGCAAGAATAAGAGAAGCTTTGGGTCTTGAGGTCGTCAAAACTTCGGAAGAAATCAAGGAATGATGGACCGCGAGGTCAACAGACCTTCTGGTGTACAAAGTCGTACTTGTTCTCGGTGTGGGAAAATGCATTCGGAGAATCTTTGGAAAAAACCGTGGATGTTTTAAGTGCGGTTCGAAGGATCACATGATCAAAGATTGCTCGATAAACTCGGAGAAGAACCGTTCAGCAAGTCAGGGTGCTAATCAGTGAGAGGTGGACGCAGCAGATAAGAGGTCGTGGTTCAAATGGAAGAGGAAATGGTTACGGTAGAGGATCGCGGAACTTGAGCGCGAGGCGGGGAAGCTCGAGGCGAGACAATCAGGTTTGGTGTATCTTTGTTAAATCGCGAGAAAGATAGTGACGCACCGATGTTATCACGATGCGTTTTTGATTTACAGGTTGCCTATATTGCTTTGATAGATATAGGTCAACTCATTCCTATATCGCTAGTGAAGTATCCGGGACTTTGCATGTGACTTCAAATCGTACCTAGGAAGATAAGCGTACTTTGTCCTCTAGACGGATGTGAGTTGTAGACAAACTTTTAAGGAAGTGCCTCTAGAAGTCCAAGGAATACATCTTGATATAATGAAATTGCCATTCGAGAATTCACCTAATCTTAGGCATGGGTGGCTTGTGAAGTCACCGTGCAAATGTGGATTGTCTTTGCTAAGAGAATGTCCTTAGAAGCTGTTGATGACAAGGAAGTTGTAGTGATGGACGAGAGACTAACTACTTATCTAATGTAGTATCCGCTCTTAAGGTGGAAAAGATGGTTAGGAAAGGATGCGAAGCTTTTCTGATGTTGGTGAATGCTTTGGAGGCTAAGGAAGCAACTGTTAATGAAGTTAGGACGGTGAATGAATTTGTAGATGTTTTTTCGGAAGAACTTCGGGTTTGCCTCCGGATCGTGAGGTAGAATTCGGGATAGACTTATTGCCTGGAACGGCGCCAGTTTCTATTGCTCCATATAGAATGGCAAGAAGGAATTAGTTGAGCTTAAGGCTCAAATTCGTGAATTGCTTGAGCGTGGATTCATCCGACCTAGTATGTCTCCATGGGGAGCACCGGTCTATTCGTGAAGAAGAAGGACGGATCGATGAGGATGTGTATAGACTACGGCGGTTGAATAAGTGACCATCAAGAACAAGTATCCTTTGCCAAGGATTGACGACTTGTTCGATCGACAAGGAGGCTGCGGTATTCTCTAAAATTGATCTAAGATCGGGTATCATCGACTTAAAGTGAAGGAAGCGGATATCCATAAGACGGCTTTCGAACTAGATATGGGCATTATGAATTTCGGTAATGCCATTCGGATTGACGAATGCCCACCATGTTTATGGATATGATGAATAGGATTTTCAGCCCTACTTGGATCGGTTTGTAGTGGTATTCATAGGCGACATCTTGGTGTATTCTAAGTCCAAGTAGAACATGATAAGCATTTCGGATTGTGTTACGAGTTTTAAGGGAGAAGAAAGCTGTCGCCAAATTCAAAGAAGTGTGAATTTTGGTGAAAGAAGTTGCATTTTAGGACATGTGGTATCTGCGGAAGGATTAGGGTGGATCCTCGAAAGATCGAGGTCAGTATTAGATTGGAAACCACCTAAGTCCGTGGCGGAGGTTCGCATTTCTTGGGTTTAATTGGATATTACCAAGATTCGTCAAGGATTTTCATCGATAAACGCACCTTTAACGAAATTGCCGAGGAAGGAGGTATCTTTCATGTGGGTGATAAGCAACAAGAGAGTTTTGAGAAGCTCAAGAAAGTTTTGTGGAAGCTCTGTTTTGATTCAGCCTGAAGCAGGAAAGAATTTCATCGTGTATTGTGATGCTTCTCACGGGATTAGGATGTGTTCGATGCAAGGCGGAAAGGTAGTTGCGTGTCGTCTCGGCATTGAGACCGCATGAAGTTAATTACCCGACGATGACTTGGAGTTGGCATTGTAGTCTTTACCCTTGAGGTTTGGAGACATTACTTATATGGAGAAAAGTCGTTGATATATCTGAGACCACAAAAGTCCAAATATCTCTTGACTTAGAAAAAAGCGAATCTGAGGCGAAGGTGGATAGAGTTGTTGAAAGACTACGACTGTTCTATCGAGTACCACCCGGGTAAGGCGAATGTGGTGGCAGACGCTCTAAGTCGAAAAGTGGTGTCAGATTTGAGAGCGATGTTTGCACATCTTAGTCTTTTCGATGACGGAAGCTTGTTGGCAGAACTTCAGGTTAAGCCGACATGGTTAAGTCAAGTGAAAGAGAGGCAGTTAATAGATGAAGATCTGAGTGAAAAGCTTCGACAGGTGCAGAGTGGGAAATTGGAAGATTTTAGTATTAACAGTGACGGGGTATTGTGCTTCAAAGGTAAAGTCTGTATGCCGAAGGATCAGGAGTTGAGACAAAAGATACTTCAGGAATCGCATGGTAGCCCCTATGCTATGCATCCTGGAGGAAGTAAGTTATCTGAGATTTACTGAGATCGGTTTAGGTGGCTTTGGACTTAAGCGGGAAGTTACGAATTTGTAGGGAAGTGCTTGGCGTGTCGACAAGTTAAAATTTGAACATCAAGTACCTTACGGATTACTACTGACCAATAAAGATTCCGCAATGGAAGTGGAGAGAATCACCATGGACTTTGTTAGTGGGCTTCCTCTTCGCCTACTAAGAAAGATTACGTATGGGTGATAGTGGACCGATTGACGAAATCTGCACATTTTATCCCAGTTCGGATTGATTACTCTTTGCAGAAATTGGCAAAGTTATATGTAGCTGAAATTGTGAGATTGCATGGAGTGCCGTTGTCGATAATTTTGGACAGAGACCCAAGGTTTACGTCGCGATTTTGGAAAGCATTGCATCAGGCTTTGGGCACTAGATTGGACTTCAGTACGGCATTTCATCCTCAGTCGGATGGTCAGTCTGAGAGAGTAATCCAAATCTTAGAAGATATGTTAAGGGGATGTGTGATAGATTTCAAGGGAAGTTGGGAGGAGAATTTGCGTACAACAACAGTTTCCAATCCAGTATTCGGATGGCACCATATGAAGCACTATATGGACGGAAGTGTCGCACTTCTACGTGTTGGACAGAATTAGGGGAACGTCAGATTTTGGGTCCAGAGATAGTGGCTGAATCTAAAGAAACGGTTAAGGTAATCCGGGCTCGGTTAAAGGAAGCGTCGACAGACAAAAATCGTCGCAGATCTAAAGCGAAAAGAAATAGAGTATCGATGGGAGACCAAGTTTTCCTAAAGGTTTCACCTTGGAAAAAGGTGATGAATTTGGACGCAAAGGAAACTAAGTCCTGAGTTCATTGGACCTTATCGGATTGTGAAGCGGGTCGGATCTGTGGCATATCGCTTAGATTTGCCTTGAGTTGAAGCAAATGCACGATGTGTTCCATGTTTCAATGTTACGTCGTTACGGTCGGATCCATCTCATGTAGTACCGATTGAGGAGGTGGAATTAAGATCGATTTGTCATATGAAGAGGAGCCAATTCAAATTACGGGCGGGATGTAAAGGTTTTACGGAGAAAATCGGTTCCTCGTTAAGGTATTATGGTGTAATCATGGATCAGAAGAAGCTTCATGGGAACTGGAGGAAGTGATGCGACAGCAATACCCTCACTTATTCCAGCCAGGTAATTTCGAGGACGAAATTATTTTAAGGGGGGTAGAACTGTAACATCCTGATGATTAGGGGCTATGCATTTTACTTAATTGAATGATGTTGCATGCTTAATTATTATTAAGTGTACTTTGGAAGTTATTTTAAGCTTCATTAATTAAGTGAAGGCTTAGTAAAACTTTTAATTTTTATTAAGAGAGAGAGCTAAGTAAATTAGGCCTTAAGAATTAATGACAAGGAATTTCAAGCATAAGTTAAGTAATTGGCAAAGTGGTTAAGATGCATGGATGTGTGCTTGAGGTGTAAGGTTGAATCTCTTAGCTAGCATTAGGGGAGGATTTTAAATTTTGTTTTCTTCCTTATAAGTGTCGGCCAAGAAAGTTCTAGAGTGGATGAGCTTTCATTCATTTTAGCTAGTTGACCATGTGAAAAGGAAGCAAAGAACTTAAGGCATGGAATCTTAAGTTCATGATAAGATGAGGGGACAAAGGCATGATATTTGGCTATGTTTTGGGGATGCGTTCATGGTCATTTGACCATGAACCTAGACGGCATGAAGGCTAAAGGGAGTGGCTTAATTGTGTAGCAAATTTTTGGATATGATGGGGAAGAAACAAGGAGGAAAAGGGGATATGTTGGCCTTGATTTGGCGAATTTGTGCTTTGCCATTAGGGGAGTTAGCCAAAAGTCTTACACAACCTTTTGTCCATCTTTTCTCATTTTCACCAAAAGTTCTCTCCTAGCGAAATTGACATTGAGTTTAGGTAAAATCTTCTCTTTGTTTTAGTTTTCTTTTGACCAATTTTTCTCCAAAAACTTCTACTTTGGTGAAAGTACCTTAGACACTTTGGTACACTTTTACTTTTGATTTAGTCCTCGATTGTATTTGAACCAAATACAATTTTCGTTCTTCCTCTTTCTTTTGAAATCGAAACTACAAAGTTCAAAGAACCAAATTCTTCATTTATCTTCTTTAGAATGCATCTAAGTCTCAAAACTAATCTCCTTCTCTTTGATCATATTCTCTTTTCTTTTCTTTTCACTTTATTTCTCTCTTCTTTTCCTCTCATTCAAAAACCACATAGGATCAAGAATCTTCTCCTTGGCCGAATGTGCAAAAGTTCCTAATCATCTCTTTTCTTTTGAGAAATCACCATAATCATCTTCTTCTCTCTTCTCTTTCTTCCTTCTTTCTTTCCTTCTCTTTCTTTTCCTTTCTTCTTTTCCTCAAACCAAAACCACCATTTCTCTTCTCTTTTGTTAAAGCCAAATCTTGAAGGACTCAAGTAAGAATTCTATCAATTATTTTTATCATTTCCTTTCACTTTAGTAAATTTAGAACTATAATCTTTTATTTTCTCTCTAGGCGAATCTTTTGAAAAGATTTTTCAATGATCCTTGTTGAAGACAACCTTTAAGTGACCATTCGAATCATCAAGGTAAGATTACTATTTTAGATAATATCAATTTCTTTAGATGGATCACTAATCTCGTTATTTTAGGGCGATCTAAGATCAACAAGATAGGTAAGAAAAGGGTCGAAGTGTTTGGAAGAGAGGAGGTATTCCTTTACCATCGAACTACAAGCGAAGAAGCGATGTCGGGGTTAGAGATTTTCCACGGGTTGTGGACCTTACGCTAACGAGGATCGGTTATTTGAAGTAGTGCGTACAACCGAACAACTTTACGTTAAATGGAATATCGGCGGGTTTTGATCCATCTAGTGGAGAAAACCACAAATAACTGTCATTCGTGAATCAGAGGTAAGGATTTAGATCCATCGTTTATAAGTATAGTTTTGTTAACAATAGTTTATACTAACCGAGTGTATTAATCAATTAGGTGTGGACGAGCAAGAGGGTATTGTTCTCACTTTGTTACTAGGTGTGTAACCATACATTAAAATTTCCATAGATTTATATTGTTAAAAAGTGATTATGTGATAGTATGTTTTGTTTGTGGATACCAAGCATTGGTATACAAAATTCAGGTATGTTACCCAATATTTCGTTTATTTTTGCTATATGCATCAATATGAAATAAGTATGACTATATTATGATTTGTGGGTAAATAGCATGAAAATCTGATTTGATATGTATGTGCATGGGCATATGGGTATGTTTAATAAAGGAGGAAGTATTCTGGTGGTTTTACCACAATTCTGGTGACTTCGGTCACATATGTGAAATTGGTGACTTCGGTCACATATTTGACTCCGGTGACTTCGGTCACATATTTGACTCCGGTGGCTTCGGTCACATATTTGACTCCGGTGGCTTCGGTCACATATTTGGCTCCGGTGACTTCGGTCACGTATTTGAAATTTGGACTTCGGTCAGGTGACTTCGGTCACATCTATTTTGGTGGCTTTGCCACAATAAGGGCGATGTGCATGTTGATCTATGACAGCGCCTTCGATGGTGTGTAGCGGATGGAGGTCGATTTAGTAATCCCACGGTGTGTTGGTTGAGTGCGGGGTGTGTAGCGGATGGATAATTAGGTTGGGTAGGGCTTGCATTTCATTTCATATACATAACTATGTAATATTGTATGATTATTAATTGATACATTATGAAATGGGCCTTTGGGCTAAATATGAGCTAAATGGGCCTTTGGGCTAAATATGAGCTAAATGGGCCTTTGGGCTAAATATGAGCTAAATGGGCCTTTGGGCTAAATATGAGTTAAATGGGCCTTTGGGCTAAATATTTAATTAAATGGGCCTATGGCCATATGTGAAATTTATGGGCTTTAAAGCATATGATAAAATGGACTTTTTAGTGTATGTGTTATACATTGAGTTTATAACTCACCCATTTTTATGGGATAAGTTTTCAGATAACTCGTAGTGCGATGGATTGGAGCAGCAAGGATTTCGAGGTGGCCAGTGCTCGTATCAAGTATTGTGGAGATTTTCCAACTTAAACTCTTTAAGTTAAATTTTATTACTTAGACTTTATTATGGATTTGCCAATTTTATGTAATAAGGCCACTATAAACTATCTTTCATTTCGTGTTTGAATTTACTTTTATTTTGACATGAACAAATATCATTAAATAACTAAATTGGTTTTCGATAATTATTTAAAAGGTTTTTGTCTCTAATATATAAATGTTTTCAAGGAAATTTTCTTAAGTTTGGTTTCCTTTTGATTTTATTAATTCCTCCTAGAAATAATGTTTTAAAAGGCAAAATTTCTTTACAATGGAATTCCGCTAAAGTTTTACTCGAGGAACATACCAAATCCGGTTAGGCTTTTTGGGCCGGGTTTGGGGTGTTTCAATTCGAGTGCGAGTTCCAAGTAAGTAGTCTCGATTATAGAGAAGAACTGCTCCCATGGCTCTGTTGATATGAGGGCTCGGATATCGGTTGTCAATCTGATTTATTCTATTGTGTTCTAGTCCATACATCTTCTGGCGCCTAAAGGACATTCCCAAAGTGCCTTATATCGTTCTTCCTGCGTGTTTTGATTAAATTGGTGGAAGCGGTGTCGAATTTCTGATGAGGCGCTAGCCGAAGATGGTCCTGGTGTTTTCCTTTTCTTGCTTGGAAGGACCCTTTTAAGATGTGATGATGACATAATTCCTGCAACATGATCAACGAGAGATACACCTCCTTTATACATCCATGAATTTAGCAATAATCACAGTCAATAGCCAAGATAGATGTTTCTTTGAAGAATAAATATCAAAATCGTAATCTTATGAACAATTCCTAACTAAAATCATTATTTAGTTCTGAATATAATAACAAAAGGTAAGCTAAAATTTCATTGGAATCAGTCATGGTGTATGAGAATTATAATTTAACGTTTAACTAAATTTAGCAATAGAGTATCAATTCTGCAATGAAGGGAAAAATAAAATTCTAAAACATAATATATATTAAAAAGAATTGAAATCAAAATAGAATGAAACAATTAATAAATCAAGCAAGAAGAGGATGAAAGTAAAAATACTAAAAAACTAAAAGTGAATCATGTCTTTTGAGTTTATAATCAACTATAACTTTTAAATAAAGAGAAAATAATTGAAAAGATGAAGAAAAAGGAACCAGGGGTGGTTGTTTGCGACGAACATGGGTGAAGCACGGCGGTGGCAGCAGCGTGGCGTGGGATAGCATGGTTGTATTGCGAGCGTGCTGAGGAAAAGGTAGGGAGAGGTAATTTCGGGTGGTGGAGGGTGTGGGTATGGTGGAAATTTTGGGGAAGGAGGCTGAGAATTGTGTCTAGGGTTTAAAATGGGGGATGGGTTCCGATTAATTTTCTTATATATGGAGGAACATGGCCACGACACGCATAGTGTTAAATTTGAACTGCCGTGCTTTTCGCGATTGCTTGGAATTTGGCGCGATTTAGGGTCTTTAGCACGCCCGTGTGATAATTTGACACGCCCGTTCTCGATAAGTCAGTATGTTTACACGATCACAGTGCACGTTCGTGTGCCAGTCGTGTTCGATTTGTCAGTAGCCTCACACGGTTATAAGGTACGCCCGTGTGATTTTATCACAGCCCATGTTGGAGAATAGATGTTTTCCCTGTTTATGCACGATTATGGGCACGCCCATGTTAAAGGTCGTGTTAATGATCCTGCATTTTTGTTAGATTTTCAAAACAAAGTTAATGTGTTTAGTGCTCGGGTTGCCTCTCGAGAAGCACTCGTTTATAGTCTTAAGCTAGACTCTCCCTATTTTTAGTTCTAAAAGAAGGCTCATGGAGCATAAACGCCTCTCTTGTATCTCCAAGATCTGTACCATTATAAATCTTAAGTGGGTGACCATTTACCTTAAATGTACCTTTAGTGGGATGAGTTACCTCAATGGTGCCATATGGAAATTTTGTTTTGATCATGAATGGGCATGACCATCTGGATTTTAGCTTCCCAGGGAATAATTTAAGCCTTGAATTGTATAATAGGACTAGGTCTCCTACTTCGAAATGTCTTGATCGTTTGAGGCGGGCATTATGACGTCGCTTTGTTGCTTCTTTGTACAACCTTGAGTTCTTATAAGCTTCCGTTCTCTATTCATCTAACTCGTTTATCTGCATCATTCTTCTCTTTCCTGGAAGGTCAAGGTCAGTATTTAAAAATTTTATTGCCCAGAAAGCTTTGTGTTCTAACTCGAATGGTAGATGACAACTTTTTTCGTATACGAGCTTGTATGGGGATGTCCCTAGAGGTGTTTTGAATGCTGTTCTATAAGCCCATAAAGCATCATCTACTTTAACTTCCCAATCTTTTCTATTTGATTCAACTACTTTTTCTAGAATACGCTTAAGCTCTCGGTTTGTTACCTCAACTTGCCAACTAGTTTGTGGATGATAAGGGGTGGCTGTTCTGTGGCATACTCCAAATTTCTTTAGGACTTTTTCAAATTGTGTATTACAGAAACGAGTACCCCTATCATTGATGATGGTTCTAGGTGTACCGAATCAGGAAAATAGTCTCTTGAGAAATTTAACTACAACCCTAGCATCATTGGTAGTTAAGGCTTCCGCTTCTACCCATTTTGACATGTAATCAACTGCTACTAGGATTTATTTATTTCCAAA
Source organism: Gossypium rotundifolium (assembly GCA_025506655.1). Classification (NCBI taxonomy): domain Eukaryota; kingdom Viridiplantae; phylum Streptophyta; class Magnoliopsida; order Malvales; family Malvaceae; genus Gossypium; species Gossypium rotundifolium. The sequence goes on along the minus strand of CP106731.1, from coordinate 116,280,046 downwards.
TGAACTCGGGAATGGTCCCATAAAATTAATACCCCATACGTCAAATATTTCATATGATAGCATATATGTTTGAGGTATTTCATCACGTTTAGAGATGTTACCTATTTTTTGGCATTTGTCACACGAGGTAACATACCTATTGGCATCTTTAAATAGAGTGGGCCAGTAAAAACCTGATTCGAGTATTTTGTGTGTTGTCTTAATACCACTGTAGTGTCCTCCTGATGGTCCTAAATAACAATGTTCCAGGATTTTACTTACCTCTGCCCTTGTAGCGCATCTTCGAATTACCCGATCTACACATATGCGGAAAAGAAAGGGATCCTCTCAAAAATAATTTTTCACATTAGCAAAGAATTACTTCTTTTGGTGATGTGTCAATTTTCTTGGTAGGATGTTAGCTGCTAGATAGTTTCCAATGTTTGCAAACTAGGGTACCTTAGAATGTGTTATAGAAAAGAGCTATTCTTCGGGAAACGAATCATTTATTTCATGTTCATCAAGCTCTTTGGTGTGTGGATTTTCGAGTCTTGAAAGATGATCTGCTGCGAGATTCTCAGCTCCCCTCTTATCCTGTATTTCCAAGTCAAATTCCTGTAAGAGTAAAATCCATCATATTAGTCTAGGTTTTGCATCAAGTTTGTTTAAAAGATAATGAAGAGCTGAATGATCAGTGTAAACAACTTTAGAAAATATTAAATATTGTCTAAATTTGTCAAAAGCAAAAACTACAGCTAGTAATTCTTTCTCAGTCTTGGTGTAATTTTCTTGCGCGGGTGTTAATGTTCTACTAGCGTAGTAGATTGGCTAAAAATGCTTGTCTCTTCGTTGTCCCAAAATTGTGCCTACTGCAAAGTCACTTGCATCACACATTAATTCGAAGGTAAGTTCCAATCGGTGCAATTATAATCGACATTTACTAATTTATCCTTAAGGACATTGAATGTATCTAAACATTCCTGATTGAAATTAAAAGGAACATCTTTTTCTAGTAATTTTGTCAAAGGCTTAGCTATTTTAGAAAAATCCTTAATAAATCTTCTATAAAAACCTGCGTGTCTTAAAAAACTTCTAATAGCCTTGACTGAGCTAGGGGGAGGTAATTTTTCTATGGTTTCAACTTTTGCTTTATCTACCTCAATTCCTTTACTAGAAATCTTATGTCCTAATACAATCCCTTCTCTAACCATAAAATGGCATTTCTCACATCTCGTTAGAACTCGTTTTAAATTTTTAAGGCAAAGATGGAAAGAATTACCGAATACCGAGAAATCATCCATAAATACCTCCATGATGTTCTACACAAGTCCGTCAAGATTGCCAACATGCAACGCTTGAAAAGTAGATAGCATTACATAATCCAAAAGGCATTCTCGATAAGCAAATGTACCGTATGGGCATGTAAATGTTGTTTTTCTTGGTCTTTAAGGGCTATGGAATTTGAAAGTATCCATGAGAGTCCATCTAGGAAGCAGTAGTACATATGCCCGGATAATCTTTCTAGGATTTGATCTATGAAAGGTAAAGGAAAATGATCTTTCCTGGTGGCATCATTCAACTTTCTATAGTCTATGCAGACTTTCCATCCTATAATTGTTCTTGTGGGAATTAACTCATTTTTTTCATTTGGTACTACCGTCATTCCTCCTTTCTTTGGGACTACCTGCACAGGACTTACCCAAGTACTGTCAGAAATAGGATAAATTATTTCTACATCTAGAAGTTTAATTACCTCGGCTTTGACCACTTCTTTCATGTTGGGGTTTAAACGTCTCTGAGGTTGCACACATGGTTTATATTCTTCTTCCATCAAAATTTTGTGGGTGGAGAATGTGGGGCTTATTCCCTTGATATCAAAAATTTTCCAAGCTATGGCTTTCTTGTGTTCTTTTAGTACTTTTATCAGTTCCTCCTTTTCTTTGGATTTTAATTCTGAGGATATGGTTAATGGTAGTGTAGAATTGTCTCCAAGGAATGCGTATTCTAGATATTTTGGTAACTGTTTGAGTTCCAATTTGGGTGGCTCCACGATGGAGGGTTTTTGTTTTATTTCATTATCATTCTTGATGCTTTCTTCACTTCGTTGTTCGTATGATAACATTTTCAGATTCGACACATTATCTTCATCTTCTTCCCCCTCTTCTTGAGCTGGACACAATTCCAATGTGTCACCTTGTATAATTTCCTGTAATGAATTCTTTATAATATGATCAGTAGTGTCGACGAAATAACAAGAATCATCTTGTTCTTTAGAATATCGCATGGAATCACAGAGTTGAAAGATAATTTCTTCATCACCTATTCTCAGAGCTAGTTTACCATTACCTACATCAATAATAGCTCTAGTAGTGGCTAAAAAAGGACGCCCTAAGATTAAAGGAACATTAATGTAACAAAATCAACAGGAAAAATAAATTTGTCAATTTTAATCAAGACATCTTCAATAATTCCTCTAGGATATTTAATAGATCTATCGGCTAACTGAATACTCATCCTAGTGGGATTTGGTTCCCCAAGATTTAGTCGTTTAAATAATTTGTAAAGCATTAGATTAATACTAGCGCCTAAGTCTGCTAATGCTTTATTCATGTTTAAACTACTAATTAAGCAAGGAATAGTGAAACTCCCTGGATTTTTTAATTTCTGTGGTAGTCTATTTTGGAGAAGGGCTGAACATTCTTCGTTAAGCTCTACCATGGATACCTCCTCAAGCTTCCTTTTGTTGGTAACAAGTTCCTTTAAGAATTTTGCATACTTCAGCATCTGTGAAATAGCTTCAACGAAAGGTAAGTTAATATGTATTTGTTTAAAGAGTTAGAAACTTACCGTATTGAGCATCCAATTGTTCTTTCTTCAATTTCTTGGATATGGAATTTTATTTTATTTTACGTAGGCAATGGATTATCGTTTTCACCTTTTACACTCTTTTTCTTGATAATTTCATGTGGTGTCTTTCTTTGAGGTTCAATTAAATCTTTGCCACTCCTTAGTGTAACTGCTTTTACCTACTGTGTGCCTTTGGAAAAATTTACATCAGTATTTCACATAATATCTCAATAAGTAGTCCAACCGACGTGATGATTTCTCTTACGAATTTTGATTCCCTCGATCGATCTTTGGTGTTCATCGAGTGTTTCTTCACCTTTTGAAGGCGAGAGTTTGTAGCATCACTAATTTTGTCGAATCATTCGAGGTTTAATTCCCCTTCCTGTGGATAAGGTTGTTGAAAATTTGGAGGAAAATCCTGTCTTTGATCATTCCACGAGAAGTTGGGATGGTACCTCCATCTTGTAGTATAAGTGTCGCTATAAAATTATTTTGACATCTAGAGTAGTTACCTATATAGTGGACTTGTTCGTTTTTCATGCCATATCCGTAGGGTGGGTACTCAGGATTTGCCACGCCTCTCAGATTCGAGTTATAATGCATGACCTGGATGTACCTCGAGATTACTCAAACCATCAATCTTTTTATTCATTATTTGAATGATTAGATAACTTTGGTGACCACGTCGATGTTGAAAATCTTGGTTGCTTGAAAGAGAATTGTCCCCATGCCTTGCCATTGATAATTATTGATTGCCATTCCTTAGAATTATCATCAAAAAAAAAAAAAAAAAGAAAAGTTAGCAGAGTAAAAATAGTAATAATGGCTAGAGTAATAAAAATATAGTTTTCGTAATATTTTAGAATTCGCTGGCAACGGCGCCAAAAACTTAGTCGCTACAAAACAGTCTAGTTTTAATATTTATAAAAGAGTGATCAAACACATGGTATTGCGACAACGATAGAGGCAAGTGCACCTATCGAATAGTAGTATAGCTCAGGTAAGAATATCTTATCGAACCCAAGGAACCTAAAAGTACTATTACTCACTTTCTTTCTATTATTTAGCCTAAATATGGAGTGATTGGTTTATTAAACTAAAACAAATGAAATACTTAAACTTTAAATGCAAAGGCAAAAGAATAAACTTTGGGAAAAGACTTTGAAGAAAACTTAATTGATAAAGACGATACCTTCGGGAAGAATCCACCTATGACTTCACTTATTATCTAACTTCCAATTCATATTATTTCTTTTACTTAGCTTGATCCGTGAGACTCCCTAACCTATATTAAACCTTCTCTCGAAGTGAATAACGTCTAACCTTAGGTTAATTAGTGGAACTCTCATTCTCTTATAATAACCCCCTAAGGAAGCAGTAAATCAATCAATGGAGTCCCATATTAGGTTTCACCCTAATTCGGCAAAATCTTGTAACCCTATCTCTAGGCGCCCGATCAACTCCTCTTAATTATGCTAGATCTACTCTTAGGCAGGGTCTATTCCTCCTCCACCTAAGCACATCGGATAAATTTAAGAAACATAATTAAGAACAAACTAAGTATTTATCACGAAAGAATTAAATAACAAAATCCATCATAGGTTTCATCCCCTTCAGGTATCTGAGGGGTTTAGTTCACAATTAAACAAGAAATCATCTCAAGAGAAAAGATAAAACAAAACATAGGAAATCCTTAAAAACCCTGAAGGAATTGAAGAGGAGATCCTCCATCTTGAGTAGAATTCTGACTCTTTGAGATGGATCAATTGGCTATCTTCGAGTAATTTCCTAAACGAGTAAAGCTCTGGCAGAAAACTCTGCTAAAACCTCCCCTTTGAATTGCTACCTTGGATTGTTTATATAGATGTTTGGGATGCTTTACTTGGCTCCTAAGTACTCATAATTTAAGTGAAATTCATCCTAAGTGTTTGAGTGGACTTAAGATTACGTTTCTTGCGCTCCAAGCATCCAATTCCGATTCTTACGGCAGGGGCACGGCCTTGACACGCCCGTGTAAATCGTGATCCAGCCCGTGTCTCCATCCTATCGATTTAGGCACGGCTATGACACGCCCGTGTAATATATGGGTAGAGGCCGTGCTTAGGGTCTGCCAATTGGGGCACGACCGTGTGGCATGAAGTCCAGGCCGTGTTGGGCTTTTTGTCGACAAGGCACGGTCGTGTAAATTAGGGTGTGACCGTGTGCAATCTAAATATTGGGGCACTCCCGTTTGGCATGAAGTCCAGGCTATGCCAACTTCTTGGGTTGGCCCACTTTGGTCTGTATTAAGCCCGTTTTACGTTCTTTTTATCCTTAGGTGTTCTCCTGAGTATAAGACATGAAAAGAAAGGATTAAGAGCATCTTTTTACATAAATTGAGGGCTAAATCATCCAAAAGAATACTAAATATGAGGTTAAAATATGTTACTTTTACGGTTTATCACGCGACCACTCTACATAAGTTCATGCTTGACTTCATTCCTCGACAGACAAGGACCTTTGAGTCCATCTATTTTTCTTTTCATTTCTCTTCTCCTTTATTTTCCTTCTATTTATCTTTCTTGTGCTTAATTTATATTATTATATTTTGATTTCTTAAATTTAGGTTCAAAAGGCTATTAGGGAATCACCATACGACGGCCCCAGTATCCACCTCCACAGGAATACCCTCCTCCAACTCGACCCGAATTTCCCTCGTTTCTTTTCTTTGACTCCATTCAAAATTCAGGAAGTTTCACTTCTCTCCCTCTCTTATGCTTTTCTTACTTTATTATCAGTTTTATCTTTTTACATTGAAGGCAATGTACATCTTAAGTGTGGGGAGGTGTCAACAATACTCATATTAAAAAATCCCTGAATTATGCTTTGTCTCAAGTAATTTTCTCATATTACTAATTAAAATGAAACTTCTATTGATTTATGATTTTTCTTGATATGTTTTGAAATAAGTCATAGGTAATTGTGCATCGATGATTTATACTTTAAGATATTAGAGAATCAAGTATGATAAGTCTATTTTCATAATTAAATTTCTAGGTTATTTTCCTAAATTTAAATATTACTTTGAAATTTGAAATCTGTCAGTTGACATCAAAATCATAATTTTGTGAGATTTTGAGCATTTAGAGCATATATCTTTTCTTGCTCACTTTATTGATTATGAGTGTGGCAATATTGATTTGTTATTCTAGAACTTGCTTGATTATACAAGTTGAAACCACACCTTTGATTTGATATACTGAGATGATAAAGGCACCTAGGGTTTAACCCACTCACTCCACAAAAAGCCTACCTTCATAATTAACCCCTAGTGAACCCGTTTGATCCTAATAAACCATTTCCTGACTTATCCTTTAATAGTAACCTAAAACCAAATTTTTACTTCCCTAATCTTTTGATGTCCCTTTTGTCGAGATTTGATTTGATCAATTGCCTAACTATTTTCTTTATTTCAATTGTATACATTCTTTCTTATTATACTTGTTCTTAAAATAAATAAAAAAATTGGAAATTCATTCAATATTAGTTCTATGTTAGTTGAGCTTAAAGCAATTAATTTCACATTTTTAGAAGGAGTTCGTATTATTTGAATGTAATTAGTAATTATTAGTTCATTATTTCTAGTTAGATAAATTGTCAATTCGATCTCGATTCTAACCCTCTAATTCAGCCTTTATCCACACCTTTAACCCAAGCCCCATTACAACCCTTATAAAGACCTTTTGATTTGTGTATCATCTCATTCTATAGTGGTGGAGATTTGATTTCCATGCAAGCCTATGGTAATATCTCTTCATGTTTGACTTTTGAGTGCCTTATCTTGAACATTAAACACTTTGAGTGATTTGAGTGAATCTTTAGTGAGGATGTCAATTCTTGTCGATTTTGGATCAAAGGCAATTATTTAAGTAAGGGAAACACATATCTTTATGACTTATATTGTTTGAATCTTTAGGACTCTTTAAGTTAAATTATCCATTATGAATTATCTATAAATTATGATGAGACATTATTGATGAGAATTATGAATTGAAGGAAGTTAATTTTAATTGTGAGTTGAAAATTTTGCTTAAGGACAAGCAAACGCTTAAGTGTGGGGATATTTGATAAACCATAATTTACACATATTTTAACCCCATGCTTGGCTTATTTTTGAATGAATTTTTATTAGATTTGATGAATTTGATGCTCCTAATCCCTTAATTTCATGTTTTATACTCAGGAGAGCTTAGAAAGTCGTAAAGAACAAGAAACGGGCCAAAAGGGGGATAAAATAGGCCTACATCAGAAATCACACGGCCTGGACTATCGACCACAAGCAAATCACACGGCCGTGTGTGGCGAGCAGAATCGACCACGACCGAAAAAGTCCATCACGGGTGTGTCCCAGCTGTAGCAAAGAAGAATTCTATTCAGAATAAGCTACTTGTGGGCCAATAGAGGTGTTCCAAAGCCTATATAAACACTCTAAGGGGCAACCTAAAAGGGGACATTGAATAGACATCGAATAGGAGGCGAAAAATACTCCAAGACAGCCATCGGGAACAGCTTAGGAGAATGATCTCCATCAAGACTGAAGATGATAAACCATAATATGAACATATTTTAATCCCACATTTAGCATACTTTTTGGATGATTTATCCCTTCAATTATGGAAATAGGTGCTCCTAATCCTTTGTTTTCATGTTTTATACTCAGGAGAGCATCGGAGGATGAAAATAATGAGAAACGGGTCAAAAATAGAGTAAATGGGCCAAATTATGAAATCGATATGGCCTGGGCCCAAGACCACACGGCCGTGCCTCATTAACAGACTCGACCACGGCCTAGCTTTGATTTACACGGGCGTAGGCCATGGGTGTGTCCCTGTCGTAGCAAAGAAGAATTCTTTTCGGAATAGGGTACTTAGAGGTAAAGAAAGTCATTCCAAAAGCCTATATAAACACTCTAGAGGCCAACCTTCAAGCGGACATTCAGCTAGGCCAAAGAGCCAAGCCAGAGGGGCCGAATTGTAGGATTCACTCGAAGGAAGCCAGTTGATTCATCCCAGAAGCTGGAATCATACTCAAGATTGAGGATCTCTCCTTCAATTCCTTTAGGGGGTTTTAGGGTTTTATTTATGTTTTGTTTTATATTCTCTTCTGAGATCTATTCTTTTATAATTATGAACTAAACCCTCAGATACCTGAGGAGGATGAAACCTAAGACGAATCTTGTTATTGTTTTCTGAACTATATTTTAAATACTTGACTTGTTCTTAATTATGTGTTCTTAATTCTTGCTTTGATATTCCAGGATATTGATTCAAGTATTGATGTGCTTAGGCAGTGGAGCAAAAGTCTCTATTTAAGAGTAGATCTAGAATGGTTAAGCGGAGTTGATCGCAACCGTAGAAATAGGATGATGAAAATCTGCCGAATTAGGGTCAAACATAATATAGGAGTCCATAGATCGAGTTAATGCAAATCTAGGGGTTTTAATTAGAAAGAGATTTCAATTGATCAACCTAGGGTTAGACGTTAGTAGCCTCGAAAGAGGTATTAATATAAATTAGGGAATCCTACGGATCAAGTCAAGTGAATAAATCGTCTGGTTCAGAGTTAAATAACAAGTGAAGTCTAGGTGGATTCTTCCTCATGTATTGTCTTAATCAATCGATTTTTCCCCCAAGTATTTCTCCATTTCATTCTCTTTGTATTAGCATCTTTAGCTTTGTAGTTAGTTAATTTTAGATTAAACAAAAACTCCTTTCATTTTTAGTCTAGACAATAAAAAGAAAGTTAGTATTAGTACTTTTGGTTCCTTTGGGTTCGATAATCCGGTCTTGCCACTAAACTATACTACTATTCGATAGGTGCGCTTGCCTCAAGTCATTTTCACAGTTAGTTTTTAGGCTATATCATTCATTATATAAATTTTTAAGACTCCGACACACGATCAAGTTTTTGGCGCCGTTGTCGGGGAACTAAAATATTATGAAAACTCAATTTTTATTACTTTAGCCATATTTTATTTTATATAAATTTTTGCAATTAAATTTTATTTTTACTTTTCTAATTTTCTTTTTCTTTTATCTTTTCCTAGTAGGTACCTCTAGTTTATGACTAGAAGGAACCCGACAGGACCCACGATTCTGACGGTGATATTGAAGGTCTTGTGGCGAAACCAAAGAGAAGTAAGGAGAAGCCTACAATACATACAAGAAGAGCAAGAGAACAAAATTAATACTACCGAAGAGATGGCTGAGAATAATCCACTACCTCAAGAGGTGGCCGAAAATCATGCTCCTCAAACTATGTATGATTATGCTAAACCTAATTTAACAGGTACTGAGTCAAGTATTGTTAGACCTGCTATAGCTGCTAAAAATTTTGAACTGAAACCTAACACTATACAAATGATACAGCAATTTGTTCAGTTTGATGTTTTGCAGGATGAAGACCCAAATAATCACTTGGCAAATTTCCTAGAATTTTATGATACTTTCAACATTAATGGAGTTTCTGATGATGCCATCTGTCGTCGATTATTTCCCTGGTCCTTGAGGAATAAAGCTAAACAGTGGCTGAATTCTCTTCCACGAGGATCAATCATTATATGGGAACAATTGACCGAAAAAATTTTATTAAAATATTTTCTGCCGGCCAAAATGGCCAAATTAAGGAATGATATCTCTTCTTTTATGTAGATAGATTTAGAAACAATATATAATGCATGGGAGAGATACAAAGATCTATTGAGAAGATGCCCACACCATGGATTACCCTTGTGGCTACAGGTCCAAACTTTTTACAACGGTGTGAACCCTTCAACGAGACAACTGGTTGATTCAGTAGCCGGCGAAACCTGAATAACAAAACTCCTGAGGCGGCCTATGAGTTTATAGAGGAGATGTCACTGAATAACTATCAATGGCAAGTTACAAGGGCAAGGCTAACAAAAACAACTGGAGTTTTCAACCTCGACGCAGTCACCATGCTATCAAATTAGGTAGGGATGTTAAATAAAAAGATTGATGGTTTGTGTGGTTCCTTGCAGGTACACTCAGTAGTACAATGTGATTCAAATCTAGGAGGTGTGGCAAATCCTGAGTACCCACCCTACAATCTTGGCATAGAAAGCGAATAGATAAACTATACTGGTAACAATTTCAGATTGAAAAATAACCCTTATAGTAATACTTATAATCTAGGTTGGAGGAACCACCCCAATTGCTCATGGGGTGGTCAAGGAAATCAGAGACAACAATTTCCTCAAAACTTCCAACAACAGCCCTACCCATAGGAAAAGAAGCTGAACCTTGAGGAGATGCTGACAAAATTCATAGCGGTGTCAGAAACTCATTTCCAAAACACCGAAACAATATTTAAAAATCAACAAGCATCGATTAAAGGAATTGAGAACCAGTTACGGAAACTCGCTAAGATGATTTCCGAACGGCCACAAGGTATCTTTCCAAGTAACACTGAGACTAACCCAAAAGAGCAACTTCAAGCCATAATCGCTCAGAATAGTAAAGGGTTACTAGATTTCGAACCTGAGCCAAGGCAAGAACCTATGGTAAGAGAAGGTAAGGTTGAGGTAAGCCAAGAAAGACAAAAATCGATAATTAAAGACTACTAACCTCGAATACCATACCCTAATTCGATGAAGAAAGACAACACAGACAAATAGTTCAGTAAGTTTCTTAAACTTTTAAAGAAATTACATATTAACTTACCATTTCTTGAAGCTCTTTTTCAGATGCCAGGTTCAAGGAAATTTTTTAAAGAGCTTTTGACAAATAAGCGAAAGTTAGACGAGGAATCGCATGTGGAACTAAACGCAGTGTGCTTAGCAATGTTGCAAAACAAACTACCCCAAAAATGAAAAGACCCAGGGAGTTTTACAATTCCATGTTTAATTTGTAGTTTATCTATTAATAACGCGTTAGTTGATTTAGGGCAAGCATAAATGTTATGCCTTATAAAATGTTTAAACATTTAGGTCTAGGAAACCCAAACAAACTAGGATGAGTATTCAATTAGTGATAAAACTATTAGAACTCCTAGGGTATAATTAAAGTTGTACTAGTTAAAATTGAAAGATTTATATTCCCAGTAGACTTTATTGTTTTAGATATGGATGAGGATAATACGGTTCATTTAATTTTAGGAAGGCCCTTTTTGGCAACTACTGGAGCTAAAATTGATGTTGGTAAGGTGAACTCATACTCCGTGTAGGAGACAAATCAATCAGTCTTCAGGCTCTTGACTCGGCTAGGACATCAAGTAATCAAGGTGAGAAAATTAATTTTATTAATGACCATTCGGTTAAACCTTCTTGTAACATCCCTAAATAGGGGTTATTGTGTTTGAGCTTCTTTGCATGTGTGTGGTCGTTGTGTTAATTATTTGTGGCGTTGTAAGATCTAGTTATAAGTTTAGAGTAGGCCCGAGTTGTAGGAAATTTTTGCTTTTAAGTGTTAGTTAAAGGGAGCTGAAGGAGCTAGGGGTTAAGTGTAATTCGTGGGGGATTTAAGCACAAGATTGGGCTTGGAAAAGTGGCAAGAAGGAGCCACTTAGGGCCCTGTGATTGACGCCACATGTAGGGAAGGGAGAACTCAGGTTCGAGCAGCAGAAATTCCATTTTCTGCTTACCATTTTGATGCCAAGGGGGAAGAGTTGTGCTCAGCACAAACTCTGTCAAATAAGCATTGAACAAGTCAAACTCATTTGAATGATTGGCGGGAGTGATTCAGGAATTTTGACAAAATCTAAACTCTTGATGGAAGAGGAGTGTTCGGTTTGGGAAGCTAAGGAGAGGAGAGTTCAAATTTCCTTAGGTTCTTGGTGAATTTCCACTTGAACTCCCTCTCATCTTTTGTTTTTCTTTGAGTCAAAAGTAACCCTCTTCTCTTCTTTTCTTTTCTTCCTCTCAAGTGTTTGACCGAACCTTTCTTTCTCCCATCTCTCTTTCTCTTTCTTTTCATAACTACTCCAAACCATATCTTCCTCTTCACTTCTTTTGCCGAAACCCGTTAGTCCCTTCTCATTGAACCCAAGGCCGAACACCATTCATATCTATTCCTTTTCTTTTCTTTTCTTTTCTTTTTGGTGTTAGCCGAATATTGATTGCTTTTCTCTTCCATCCACTATACTCTGTGCCGAAATCTCCTTGGTTTCTTCTTGTCTTATTTTGGCCGAATAGCAACAAGGGTGGATCATCTTTGGGTTCTTTTCTAATCAGTTTTGAGGAAAGGTAAGTGTCATGGCTGAATTTCATTATTTCTTTTGTCTCCTTTCTGTCGACTTTGGTGGGTGTAAAAGTCAAATTTTGGCATTTGTTATCAATATTTCTAACCATCTATAGGAACCGATTTCTCCTAGATTCTTTGGGACTTGGGAAGCAGTGGATCTGAGCCATTCTTTCTCTGTCAAGCGATTCATTAAGTCAGTGGTAAAGGTTATGCTTATTCAATCTTTCCATTAGATGTTTGAAAAGCCGAAGGCTTTTGAGACTAAGCTTTATTATTGGCCGAATGTAGGGGGAGAATCGGTCTATATTTTGGTATTGTGATTTGTTTCAGAAGGCGAGAAAGGTAAGGGTGGAGTTGTTTGTGCGTAATCTCACCCTTCGAGATTTATTGGTATGGCGAATGGCCTTGTTAATGGTTTTGTGGTTTGGCGAATGTAGGGCAAGGAGATCTAGTGTGGGAGATCGGGTCTTGGGATTTAGTGCTTGCGTTAGTAATGTGTGTAACTTGCACACTTTATAACTAAGTAAATATATTAATAACTGAATATGTTAAAAGCGAAATTGTGTGGATCTTGATATGATACCGTAAGGGTATGAGCAAGGATTCGGTAAGTCTATTTCGATATGATTTGCTATATGATGCTTAATACCATGATCATGATATATTTGCTATATGATTCATAATAAAGCATGATGGCATGATTTGCATAAGTTTTGCATTGTGATGGGTGATATGAGAGGAGCGGAAGTTTTGATATCGTGTCTTTGGGACACGGAGGTTTAGTACCTCCAAGTGGTTTGGTACCACGATTATTTTGTGTCTTTGGGACACGGAGGTTTCGCACCTCATAGCGACTCGTCGATGGCTTAGCACCACGATGGGTTGGCCCCACGGTTGATTTATCGGGATTGTCGCCATGATTTGGTATCACACGTGGGTTGGCCCCACACTTGGATTATTGATATATCATGACTTTGGGTCACCAGTGGTTTGGCACCACATTTTTATTGGATATCGTGACTTTGGGTCACGAGTGATTTGGTACCACATAGGGTAGAAACGGAGTATGGATGGCTAGGTTTGGGTGCATTATATGTATTGCTTGATTATGATTTGTGTAAGTATGTTGCTTTATCCGGGAGGAGGATTTATGCACTGAGTCTTGGTGACTCACCTTCTCCTTTATCATTTCAGGTGATTCGTAGATCGCGGATAAGGAGCCGGATGGACTCGAGGTGGCCCATGCATTAAAACATTTGGTTTTGCTTGGATTTTTAAATTGGGTATTGTTTCATATTTCATTTTTATTATTTGGGTTTGTAATAAGGCCTTCTAAATTATGTTTTGAATTATTTATATGTTTTGGATTTGATTTCAAACATGGTTAAGTAAGTTACTTGATTAATTTAATAACATGAGCGCAAGGTTTCCTAAGCTACAAAACGTAATGGTTTTCAAAACTTTACCATCGGGTAATACAAATCACTTGGTAATAAATGACAACTCAAATGTTTTCAACCATTTAAATGGTTCAAATTTTAAGTTCTACACTCAAATGCAACCGGTTTTTAACTAATCATGCACTTGGTTTCTGCAAACATAGAACAACAAAGGAATTGAAGAGGAGATCCTCTGTCTTGAGTAAAACTCTGGCATCTTGAGATGGATCAACTCTGCCCAAAAACTCCGGCAGAAAACTCTACCCAAAAACTCTCCCCTAGAACGACTGCCTTGGGTTGTTTATATAGGCTCCATAGATGCTTTACTTGGCTCTTAAGTACCTCCTTCGAGTAGAATTACTATTACGGAGTTTAAGTGGTCTTAGGAGTATGTTTCTTTGGCTTCAAGCATCCAAATCGAGTGAAATTGGTCATTCCCGTAGCAAGGGCACGGCCATGGCACACGCCTATGTATGTCAACTTCAGGCCGTGTCTCGATTCTGTTGATTGAGGCACGACCGTGACACGGTCGTGTAAGTTAGGATTCAGGCCGTGCTTCAGGTCTGTCGATTGGGACACGGCCATGTAAATCATGCTTGGGGCGTGTCTTTGAATGATTGGCGAGACACGGCCGTGTGACTTGAAGTCCAAGCCATGCCAATTTCTTGGGTTGGCCTAATTTGGTCCGTTTGAAGCCCATTTCTCATTCTTTTTGTTCTCGGGTGCTTTCTTGAGTATAAGACATGGAAAGAAAGGATTAAGAGCACCTTTTTTTACATAAATTGAGGGTTAAATCATCCAAAAGCATACTAAATGTGGGATTAAAATATGTTACTTTTACGGTTTATCAAATACCCCCACACTTAAGCTTTTGCTTGGCCTCAAGCAAAATTCTCAATTTACAATTAAAATGAACTTTCCATAATTCATAATTCCTATTGATAATGTCCTATCATAATTCATAGAAAATTTATACATGGATAATTCAACTCAAAGAGTCCTAAAGATTCAATCATGTTAAGTTATACCTTTGTAGTACGAAAACATAGGTGTCTCCCCTTATCTAAGTAATTACCTTTAATTCAAAATCGACAAGGATTGACATCCTCACCAAAGATTCACTCAAATCACTCGAAGTGTTTAAGGTTCAAGAATAAGCACTCTAAGTCGAACCTAAAAAGTTAATCCCATAGGCTTGCTTGAAAATTAAATCTCATACTTGTATGAGAAGATACACAAATCAAAAGTTCTTTAATTAGGGTTGTAACGGGGCTTAGGTTAAGGGTGTGGATACAAGCTGAATTAAAGGGTTAGAATAGAGATCGAATTGATTAATTACCTAAGCTGAAAATAATGAACTGAATATGAATATTTGCATCGAATGAAAACTAATAATACCACTAATGATAATTACACTATAATAAAGAGTATTTTTAACACTTGAAGTTTGATAATACTTTAATCGAGCTTTTTCTTCAACAATTGGATTTTAAATGCTCTAAGCTCTTTTTTATACTACTAATATTGAATAAACTTGGATTTTTTTTCGAACAAACTAAAATATTACATCATAAATGATAAATGTAACTCTTGAACTAAGATAATTCGGTAATTTAATCAAATCAAACCTCAATTAAAGGGTAGTCAAAAGAATGGTAATAACAAATTCAAAGGATTTTGGGTTAATATTAGTGGGTGAGTCAATAAAAAGGTAGTTAGGATTCAACGGGGTTTACTAGGGGTTAATTTGTAAATGTAGGCTTTTTATGGAGTAAGTGGGTTAAACCTAGGTGCCTTTATCATCTCAGTATATCAAATCAAAAGTGTGGTCTCGACATGTATAAACGAGGCAAGTTCTAGAATAGTAGTTCAAAGTTAACACACTCATAATCAATAAAGTGAGCATGAAAAAGGATATATGCTCTATAAGGCTCAAAATCTCACAAAAATTATGGGTGTTTTTGACATCAATCCTTATAAATTCCAAATTTCAAGGTAATGCTCAAATTCAGTTCAACGAACTATCAAATTTAATTTTTAGAAAGTAGGCTTATCATGCTTGATTCTCTAGTATTCTTCAAATTTAATCATCAATGCACAATTATCAATGACATATTCTAAAACATATCAATATAATCATAAATCATTAGAAATTTCATCTTAATTAGTAATATGAGAACAATACTTTTTGAACAAGTTTAAAATTAGGGATAAATGAAAAATTAGGCATTAAATTGAGAATTATGCAAAAGTTAGATACTTTTATCCCCCCACACTTAAGATGTACATTGCCCTCAATGTACAAAGATAGGTAATAACAATTAATATAAGATCAAAAGAGAGGGATAGAGTTCCACTTCCTAAATTTTGGGTGATTTTCGGGAGGATGGCAGAGAAATATAAGGTTGAGGGGTCGGTCTTGAGGGGTGTCTACCGATGATCTTTGTGCTAGATAAAGAAATTGGGTAGCTTGCAAATATATAGCCATGAAATCTAAAGAAACATTAATAATATACTAATATTATAATTAAAGATAAAGGAGATAAAGAGAAGGAGGCTAAGAAGAAAACTGAAATTCAAAGAAAAGACTAATGGACTAAGGAGTCCTTATTGTTGGATGGTTCGCGAGGTGGGTGTGACCTCTAAGGCTGTGGTTCATGATTCCCAAGCAGCCTTTAGAACCTAAAACCAAGAAACTAAATAAAAATAAACTAAACTCAGCATAAGATTATTAAAGAGTAGGAAATTGAATCAAAAGAGAAAAGGAAAATAAAAACTATATGGTCTCAAAGACCCTTAGCTTGTTGTTTGAATGAAGCGGCCGGCATGAACTTATATAGATCGGTCTCCTATAGAGAGATTTTGATTGGCCTCTTACGCTTCTTCGGCATGATTTTAGTGTAGCTCAAGAGTCTGAACACCTTTTCTAATGCAAGACAGAAAATTGAAAGAAAAGGAAGGAGGAAAGAAGTTGGGGGAAAGGGAAAGGGCTGTGGGGGTTAAATAGATTTTTGCTTCTGACTTTGTCCCACACCCGTGTATCTAGGGCATGCTACTTTGCATGACTGTATCGTACGACCGTGTTTGGAGGCGTGTTGGAGTGCCACGCCCGTTTCTATAATGGCAGTGGTGACCCACGGCTGCCTCGTACGGCCGTGGTGGGGTAGGTGAGCCCGTGACTTCTGCAGTTGGTTGGGGCAAGATTCACACAGCCTCTGCTATGTCAGTACGGTGATTTAGAGTGCCCATACGACCACGGCCATGACTATGTGCTAGACCGTGTGGTCTGGGAATCTGTAATTTTTCAATTTACTGAATTCTAAAAGAGAAAATAGAGATAAGAATAAAACTAAAACTACCAAATAGAAATTATTGTTAGTACTCGAGCTGCCTCCCGAAAAGCGCTTCTTTATAGTCTTAACCTAGACTCTTCGAAAAAAATTTCAGGGAGGTTTAAAGGTTTTAACATCTTCCCTCATGCTTATAGTTCTATTTTCATGACAATGTTCAAGTCGAGAAGCATTTACCTTAAAAGTTCTGAATGTTGATTTGCTTACCTCGACTGCTCCGTGCTGGGAGATATCGTGTACCTTAAGCGGGACTTCTCCCTTCAGTCTCAGGTCTGTTGAGGAGATGTGAGGATCTCCTATTTTGAAGTGATTTAATGTCCCTATGAGCTTTTCTGGCGGTTCCTTTGGTTTCACTTCGTGTGGATCCGACTTTTCTTTTACTTGTATCTTTTTCTCTTCAAACTTGTCAAGCCTAAGGTCTTGTCCCTGGTAGTATTCTTTTTTGTTGTTTTCGGACTTATGATTCGGCTTAGGGTTGTCTTTATGTGGTGTTTCCTGTGATGAAAGTTGAACAATTTGATTATCTATTGAAGTGACTTTCTTACCTTCATCATATGTTGTTCTGGAAGAGTCAAGAGCTTTAAGCTTAATCGATTCATCTCCTACGCGAAGTATGAGCTCGCCTGTGGCAACATCAATTTTAGTCTTGGCAGTTTCTAGAAAAGGTCTTCCTAGAATTAAGGGGATTGAATTATCCTCATCCATGTCTAAAACAAAAAAATCTACTGGGAATACAAATTTATCGATTTTTAAAAGAGCATCTTCAATAATGCCCCTATGAATTCTAATAGTTTTATCAGCTAGTTGAATACTCATCCTAGTTTGTTTGGGGTTCCCTAGACCTAGTCGTTTCAATGCATAAGGCATGACATTTATACTTGTTCCTAAATCAGCTAACGCATTATCAATAGTTAAACTACCAACTAAGCATAGATTTGTAAAACTCCTAGGATCTTTTTGTTTCCGTGGTAGTCTATTTTGTAACATTGCCGAGCATGTTGTGTTTAGTTCCACGTGGTGTGATCGTGTCAAACAGTCGAGTTTTAATATTTATAAAAGAATGATCGAACCTGTAGACTAACTATGACAACGATAGAGGCAAGTGCACCTATCGAACAGTAGTATAGATTACGCAAGAGTATCTTATCGAACCCAAGGGAACCTAAAAGTATTACTGCTCACTTTCTTTCTATTATTTAGCCTAAAATATGGAGTGATTGGTTTATTAATCTAAAAACTAATGAAATACTTAAACTAAATACAAAGACAAAAGAATGAAACTTTGGGAAAAGACTATGGAAAAACTCAGTTGATTACGACGATACCCTCAAGAAGAATCCACCTATGACTTCTCTTGTTATCTAACTTTTAATTCATATGACTTCTTTTCTTAGCTTGATCCGTGAGACTCCCTAACCTATATTAAACCCTCTCTCAAGGCGAATAACGTCTAACCTTAGGTTAATTAGTGGAACTCTCGTTCTCTTATAATAACCCCTAAAGAAGCGATAAATCAATCAATGGACTCCCGTATTAGGTTTCACCTAATCCGCAAAATCTAAGTAACCCTATCTCTAGGCTCGATCAACTCGCTTAATTATGTTAGATCTACTCTTAGGCGGGGTCTATTCCTCCTCCACCTAAGCACATCGATTAAATTAAGCAACATAATTAAGAACAAACTAAGTACTTATCATATAATTTAGAAATCAAATAACAAAATCCGTCATAGGTTTCATCCCTTGAGAATCTGAAGGGTTTAGTTCATAACAAAATAAGAAAACATCTCAAGAGAAAAGATAAAAGCAGAACATAAGAAATCCTAAAACCCCTTGAAGGAATTGAAGAGGAGATCCTCTTTTGAGTAAAACTCGCTTCTTGAGATGGATCAACAACTATCTTGAGTAATTCCTACATAAAAGCTCGCGAGAAAACTACGCCCAAAAACTCTCCCTAGAACGATTTGCCTTGGGTTGTTTATATAGGCTCCTTAGATGTTTTACTTGGCTCCTAAGTACCTCCTTCGAGTAGAATTACTATTAAGGTGTTTAAGTGGACTTAGGAGTATGTTTCTTTGGCTTCAAACATCCAAATCGAGTGAAATTGGTCATTCCCGTAGCAGGGGCACGACCATGGCACATGCTTGTGTAAGTCGACTTCAGGCCGTGTCTCGATTCTGTTGATTGAGGCACGGCCGTGGCACGACCGTGGCACAGCCGTGTAAGTCGGGATTCACGCCGTGCTTCAGGTCTGTCAATTGGGACATGGCCATGTAAATCCTGCTTGGGGCGTGTCTTTGAATGATTGGCGAGTCATGACCGTGTGACTTGAAGTCCAGGCCATGCCAATTTATTGGGTTGGCCAATTTGGTCTGTTTTAAGCCTATTTCTCATTCTTTTCGTTCTCGGGTGCTTTCTTGAGTATAAGACATGAAAAGAAAGGATTAAGAGCACCTTTTTACATAAATTGAGGGCTAAATCATCCAAAAGCATACTAAATGTGGGATTAAAATATGTTACTTTTACGGTTTATCAAATAACCCCACACTTAAGCTTTTGCTTGGCCTCAAGCAAAATTCTCAATTTACAATTAAAACGAACTTTCCATAATTCATAATTCCTATTGACAATGTCTCATCATAATTCATAGATAATTTATACATGGATAATTCAACTCAAAGAGTCCTAAAGATTCAATCATGTTAAGTCATACCTTTGTAGTACAAAAACATAGGTGTCTCCCCTTTTCTAAGTAATTACCTTTGATTCAAAATCGACAAGGATTGGCATCCTCACAAAAGATTCACTCAAATCACTCGAAGTGTTTAAGGTTCAAGAATAAGCACTCTAAGTCGAACCTGAAAAGTTAATCCCATAGGCTTGCCTGAAAATAAAATCTCCACCACTGTATATGAGAAGATACACAAATCAAAAGGTCTTTAATCAGGGTTGTAACAGGGCTTAGGCTAAGGGTGTGGATACAGACTGAATTAGAGGGTTAGAATCGAGATCTAATTGATTAATTACCTAATCTAAAAATAATGTACTGAATATAAAGATTTACATCGAATGAAAACTAATAATACCACTAATGATAATTGCTCTATAATAAAGAGTATTTTCATCACTTGAAGTTTGATAATACTTTAATACGAGCTTTTCTTCAATAATTGGAGTTTAAATGCTCTAAGCTCTTTTATATACTACTAATATTGAATAAACTTGGATATTTTTTAAGAACAAACTAAAATATTACATCATAAATGATAAATGTAACTACGAACTAAGATGATTCGATAATTTAGTCAAATCAAACCTCAATTAAAGGGTAGTCAAAAGAATGGTAATAACAAATTCAAAGGGAATTTGGGTTAATATTAGTGGGTGAGTTAATAAAAAGGTTGTTAGGATTCAACGGGGTTCACTAGGGGTTAATTTGTGAATGTAGGCTTTTTATGGAGTAAGTGGGTTAAACCTAGGTGCCTTTGTCATCTCAGTATATCAAATCAAAAGTGTGGTCTCGACATGTGTAAACGAGGCAAGTTCTAGAATAACAGTTCAAAGTTGACACACTCATAATCAATAAAGTGAGCATGAAAAAGGATATATGGTCTATAGGGCTCAAAATCTCACAAAAATTATGGGTGTTTTTGACATCAATCCTTATAAATTCCAAATTTCAGGATGATACTCAAATGCAGTTCAACGACCTATCAATTTTAATTTTTAGAAAGTAGGCTTATCATGCTTGATTCTCTAGGATTCTTCAAATTTAATCATGAATGCACAATTATCAATGACCTATTCTAAAACATATCAATATAATCATAAATCATTAGAAATTTCATCCTAATTAGTAATATGAGAACAATACTTTTTGAACAAGTTTAAAATTAGGGATTAGTGAAAATTAGGCATTAAATTGAGAATTATGCAAAAAGTTAGATACTTTTATCCCCCTACACTTAAGATGTACATTGCCCTCAATGTACAAAGATAGGTAATAGCAATTAATATAAGATCAAAAGAGAAGGATAGAGTTCCACTTCCTGAATTTTGGGTGATTTTCGAGAGGATGGCAGAGAAATATAAGTTGGAGGGTTGGTCGGAGGGTGTCTCTGGATGATCTTTGTGCTAGATAAAGAAATTGGGTAGCTTGCAAAGATATAGCCAAGAAATCTAAAGAAACATTAATAATATAGTAATATTATAATTAAAGATAAAGGAAATAAAGAGAAGGAGGCTACGAAGGAAACTGAAATTGAAAGAAAAGACTAATGGATTAAGGAGTTCTTATTGTTGGATGGTTCGCGAGGTGGGTGTGACCTCTAAGGCTGTGATTCGTTATTCCCAAGCAGCCTTTAGAACCTAAAACCAAGAAACTAAATAAAAATAAACTAAATTAAGTATAAGATTGTTAAAGAGTAGGAAATTGAATCAAAAGAGAAAAAGAAAATAAAAACTATATGGTCTCAAAGACCCTTGGCTTGTTGTTTGAATGAAGCGGCCAGCACGAACTTATATAGATCGGTCTCCTATAGAGAGATTGTGATTGGCCTCTTATGCTTCTTCAGCATGATTTTAGTGTAGCTCAAGAGTCTGAACACCTTTTCTAATGCAAGACAAAAAATTGAAAGAAAAAGAAGGAGGAAAGAAGGTGGGGGAAAGGGAAAGGGCTGTGGGGGGTTAAATAGATTTTTGCTTTTGACATTGTCCCACGCTCGTGTATCTAGGGCATGCTGCTTTGCATGGCTATATCGCACGATCGTGTTTAGAGGCGTGTTAGAGTGCCACGCCCGTTTCTCTCTACTGCCACGCTCATTTCTATAATGGCAGTGTTGACCCACGGTCGTCTCGCACGGTCGTGATGAGGTAGGTGAGCCCGTGACATATGCAGTTGGTTGGGGCAAGATTCGCACGGCCTCTACTATGTCAGTACGGTGATTCGGAGTGCCCACATGGCCACGGACACGACCGTGTGCTAGACCGTGTGGTCTGGGAATCTATAATTTTTTAATTTATTAAATTCTAAAAGAGAAAATAGAGATAAGAATAAAACTAAAACTACCAAATAGATATTATTGTTAGTACTCGGGCTGCCTCCCGAAAAGCGCTTGTTTATAGTCTTAAGCTAGACTCTTCGAAAAAAATTTCTGGGTGGTTTAAACGTTTGAACATCTTCCCTCATGCTTATAGTTCTATTTTCATGACAAAGTTCAAGTCGAGAAGCGTTTGCCTTAAAACTTCTGAATGTTGATTTGCTTACCTCGACTGTTCTGTGCGGGGAGATATCGTGTTCCTTAAGCGGGACTTCTCCCGTCGGTCTCAGTTCTGTTGAAGAGATATGAGGATCGACTTTGTCTAATAGTACCTGGTCTCCTATTTTGAAGTGATTTGATGTCCCTATGAGCTTTTCTGGCGGTTCCTTTGGTTTCACTTCGTGTGGATCTGCCTTTTCTTTTACTTGTATCTTCTTCTCTTCAAACTTGTTAAGCCTAAGGTCTTGTCCCTTGTAGGATTCTTCTTTGTTGTTTTGGGACTTATGATTTGGCTTAGGGTTGTCTTTATGTGGTGTTTCCTGTGATAAGAGTTGAACAATTTGATTATATATTGAAGTGACTTTCTTACCTTCATCATCTGTTGTTCTGGAAGAGTCGAGAGCTTGAAGCTTAATCAATTCATCTCCTTCGCGAAGTATTAGCTCGCCTGTGGCAACATCAATTTTAGTCTTGGCAGTTGCTAGAAAATGTCTTCCTAGATTTAAGGGGATTGAATTATCCTCATCCATGTCTAAAACAACAAAATCTACTGGGAATACAAATTTATCGATTTTTACAAGAACATCTTCAATAATGCCCCTAGGAATTCTAACAGTTTTATCAGGTAGTTGAATACTCATCCTAGTTTGTTTGGGCTTCCCTAGACCTAGTCATTTAAACAATGCATAAGGCATGACATTTATACTTGCTCCTAAATCAGCTAACGCATTATCAATAGTGAAACTACCAACTAAGCATGGAATTGTAAAACTCCTGGGATCTTTTTGTTTCTGTGGTAGTCTATTTTGTAACATTTCTGAGCATGTTGCGTTTAGTTCCACATAGTGTGATCGTATCAAACAGTTGAGTTTTAATATTTATAAAAGAATGATCGAACCTGTATACTAACTATGACAACGATAGAGGCAAGTGCACCTATCGAACAGTAGTATAGTTTAAGCAAGATATCTTATCGAACCCAACAGAACCTAAAAGTACTACTACTCACTTTCTTTCTATTATTTTGCCTGAAATATGGAGTGATTGGTTTATTAATCTAAAAAACTAATGAAATACTTAAACTAAATGCAAAGACAAAAGAACGAAACTTTGGGAAAAGACTATGAAAAAACTCAGTTGATGAAGACGATACCCTCAGGAAGAATCCACATATGACTTCACTTATTATTTATTCCCCAAACCATATGATTTCTTTACTTAGCTTGATCCGTGAGACTCCCTAACCTATATTAAACCCTCTCTCGAGGTGAACAACATTTAACCTTATGTTAATTACTGGAACTCTCATTCTCTTATAATAACCCCCTAAGAAAGCAATAAATCGATTAATGGATTCCCATATTAGGTTTCACCCTAATCTGGCAAAATCTCGTAACCCTATATCTAGGAGCCCGATCAACTCCGCTTAATTATGCTAGATCTACTCTTAGGTAGGGTCTATTCCTCCTCCACCTAAGCACATCAGATTAAATTAAGCAACATAATTAAGAATAAACTAAGTACTTCTCATATAATTCAGAAATCAAATAGCAAAATCCATCATCGGTTTCATCCCCTTCAGGTATCTGAAGGGTTTAGTTTATAACTAAATAAGAAAACATCTGAAGAGAAAAGATAAAACAAAACATAAGAAATCCCTATAACTCCTTGATGGAATTGAAGGAGAGATCCTCCATCTTGAATAGAGTTTCTGCTTCTTGAGATGGATCAACTGTGGCTATCTTCAAGTGATTCCCTAAATAAAAGCTCTAGCGAAAAGCTCGCCTAAAGTATTTGACTTCTACGAACTCCCCTTTTAGTTGCTACCTTGAGTGTTTATATAGGTTTTGAGATGCTTTACTTGGCTCTTAAGTATCCTAATTCAAGTAGAATTCCTCCTAGGATGTTTAAGTAGACTTAGGAATGTGTTTATTTGCCTCCAAGCATCCAAATCTGAGTGAAATTGCTCTTTCCCATGGCAGGGGCACGGCCATGGTACACGCCCATGTAAATCATCTTTAGGGCGCGTCTCGATTCTATCGTTTGGGGCATGGCCGTGTAAATCGTGGCATGGCCGTGTGAAGTAATTTGACAAGGCATGGACGTGTGGCTTGAAGTCCAGGCTGTGTCAATTTCTTGGGCTGGACCAATTTGGTCCATTTTAAGCCCATTTCTCGTTCTTTTCGTCCTCGGGTGCTTTCCTAACTATAAACATGAAAAGAAAGGATTAAAAGCACCTTTTTACATAAATCAAGGGCTAAATCATCCAAAATCATACTAAATATGGGGTTAAAATATGTTACTTTTACGGTTTATCAAATACCCCCACACTTAAGCTTTTGCTTGTCCTCAAGCAAAGTTCTCAACTTACAATTAAAACGAACTTTCCATAATTCATAATTCCTACCAACAATGTCTCATCATAATTCATAGATAATTTATACATGGATAATTTAACTCAAAGAACCCTAAAGATTCAATCAAGATAAGTCATACCTTTGTAGTACGAAAACATAGGTGTCACCTCTTATCTAAGTAATTACCTTTAATTCAAAACTGACAACAACTAACATCCTTACTAAAGATTCACTCAAATCACTCAAAGGTGTTTAAGGTTCACAATAAGCACTCATAAGTTGAACCTGAAAACTTAATCCCATAGGCTTGCCTGAAAATCAAATCTCCACCACTATATATGAGATGATAGACAAATCAAAAGGTCTTTATCGAGGGTTGTATGAGGCTAAGGTTAAGGGTGTGGATAAAGATCTGAATTTAGAGGTTAGAATCGAGATCGAATTAACTAATTACCTAATCTAAAAATAATGAACTAAATATGATTATTTACATTGAATGAAAACTAATAATACCACTATTGATAATTACTATATAATAAAGAATATTTTCATCACTTAAATTTGATAATACTTTAGCACAAGCTTTTTCTTCAACAATTGAAGTTTAAATGCTCTAAGCTCTTTTATATACTACTAATATTGAATAAACTTGGATTTTTTAGAACAAACTAAAATATTACATCATAAATAATAAATGTAACTACTAAACTAATATAATTCATAATTTAATCAAATCAAACCTCGATTAAAGGGTAGTCAAAAGAATGGTGATAACAAATTTAAAGGGGTTTTGGGTTAATATTAGTGGGTGAGTCAATAAAAAGGTTGTTAGGATTCAACGGGGTTCACTAGGGGTTAATTATATGGGTAGGCTTTTTAGTGGTGTGAATGGGTTAAAACCTAGGTGCCTTTATCATCTCAGTATATCAAATCAAAAGTATGGTCTCGACATTTATAAACGAGGTAAGTTCTAGAATAATAGTTCAAAGTTGACACACTCATAATCAATAAAGTGAGCACGAAAAAGAATATATGCTCTATAAGGCTCAAAATCTCACGAAAATTATGGGTGTTTTTGATATCAATCCCTGTAAATTCCAAATTTCAAGTTAATATTCAAATTTAGTTCAACGACCTCTTAATTTTTAATTTGTAGAAAGTAGACTTATCATGCTTGATTCTCTAGTATCTTTCAAATTTAATCATCAATGCATAATTAACTATGACTTAATCTAAAACATATAAAAAAATCATAAATAATTAAAATTTCATCCTAATTAGTAATATGAGAAAAATAATTTGAACAAGACTAAATTCAAGATTTGAGAATAATGCAAAAGTCGGTACTTTTACCCCCACACTTAAGATGTACATTGCCCTCAATGTACAAAGATAGATAAACAATTATGTAATAATAAAATCAAAAGAGAAGGGGAGAAGTAACACTTCCTAAATTTTTGAATGAAGTCTATGAAAAGAAATAGGATAAGATTGGAGGTGAACGTGGGGAAGCGTCTCGAACCGTTTGAAATTGAATCCTCGAAGTAGCCGGCTTGGTTTTATTGTATCCTAAGCTAAATCTAAATATCATAAAGAATAAGAAGAAGAAAATAAAATAAAATAAAGTAAAAAATAATGATGAAATAAAATAAAAACAAAAATAAAAATAAATAATGGAAAATGAAAGACAACTAGAAAAATGCGGAATGAGGTTTAAATAGAGATGTAGCCCATGTTTTGGGATTTTGAATTTTGAATGCGTTCAGGGTGTTCGGGCATGGCCGTGGGTGTCGTGGCACACCCGTGTCTTTCTTCACATGGTCATTCAATACGGGTGTGCTCCTCCCATGTTTGATAAGTCAGAATGTTGGCACGGTTGAAAGGCACGGCCGTGTTTAGCCCGTGCTTGACAAGTCAGTAACCTCGCACGGGGCGTCGGCACGGGCATGGACTATTATCGCCACCCATGCTGAGAAAATAATTTTTTTCTATGTCGTGCACAGCTACTGGCACGCCCATGGTTCATCCCCTAGCTTCCACACGGCCACGGGCACGCCCGTGTGTAGGGCCATGTGACCTAGAAATCTGCTCTTTGGTTAGTTTATGGTTAGGTGCTAAAGAAAGAGAAAAGAAAAATAAAAAATGTAAAAATGGGGTTAGTGCTCGGGTTGCCTCCCAAGAAGTGCTCGTTTATAGTCTTAGCTAGACTTTACCTCTCATTCGTATGGTCATGGTGGTTTGAGGAGGTGAAAATCCTTTTTCATGCGATGACTTCGGTTATGGATATATAGTTTAAGTCAAGTAATGTTTACCTCAAAAGTGTTGAATTTAGGATTGCTTACCTCGACTGTGCCATATAGGAAGACATTAAGTACCTCAAAAGTGATTTCTTCGCTTGCTTTAAGTTTTGAATTGGTGATTCGAGGGTCTTCCTAATCCAACAATACCTGAACCTCTATTTTGATATGATTTGTTATTCCTATCAGCTTGTCTGGGGTTTCCTTTGGTTTTGCTTCATGTGGTTCTAGTTCCTCGTGTAATTCTTCTTTATTAGCATGAGGTTTATGAGTTTGTACCTTTATTTCTCGATGCTTAGGTTTGTAGCTTTGTGGTGTTTCTTCCTATGCAATGAAGGTTGAACAAGTTGGTTATCAACTCATGAATTTACTTTCTCACCTTTACCACTTGATGTTATGAGGGCCCATGAGTCAAGAGCTTGAAGAGTGACTATCTAAATTTAATTTCTCACCTTTATCACATGATTTCTGGCGAGTCAAAAGCTTGTAGGCGACACGAAGTATGAGTTCTCTGCATAGATATCAATTTTAGCTCTGGCGATTTGCTAAAAATGGTCTTCCTAAAATTAAGGGAATCGTGTTGTCCTCATCCATGTCTAAAATGACAAAGTCTCTTGGGAATACGAATTTATCAATTTTGATTAGAACATTTTCTATTATACCCATAGGAATTCTTATAGTTTTATCAGTTAATTGAATGCTCATCCTAGTTTGTCAGGGTTTCCTAGACATAGTTGTTTAAATATTTTGTAAGGCATAACATTGATGCTTGCTCCTAAATCCGATAATGCATTATCAATAGATAAACTACCAATTAAACATGGAATTGTAAAACTCCTGGATCTTTTAATTTAGTGGCGGTTTATTTTGTAAAATTCACGAGCACATTGCGTTTAGTTCCACGTGGTGCTCTTCGTCTAATTTGCGTTTGTTGGTCAAGAGCTATCTTAAAAATTTCCTCGAGTCGGTATCCGAAAAGAGCTTCAAGGAGAGGAAAGTTAATATGTACTTTCTTTAAGAGTTTAAGAAACTTACCAAACTGCTTCTCCTAATCGTCTCTTTTCATTGCTTGGGATAAGGTATGTGAGGTTGGTACTCCTTGATTACCGATTTTGACTTTTCTTGTGTTACCTCTATCTTACCTTCGTCTACCTTGTTTTCTTGTATTGAGTTTGGTTCATCTAACCCCTTACTGTCTTGAGCTGAGATGGCTTGAATTTGCTCCTTTGGGTTAACCTCGATGTTACTTGGTAGACGTCCTAGCGGTCGTTCTGACATTAGCTTTGCAAGATGTCCCACTGACCTAGTAAGTTCTCCAACTTGATTCTCGATCCCTTTGATCGATTTTTGTTGTTCATCAAGTGCTGCTTCAGTCTTTTGGCGATGAGAATCTGTGGCTGCCATGAAATTCATCAGCATCTCGCGAAGATTCGGCTCCTCTTCTTGCTGGTGAGGTGGTTGTTGAAAATTTGGAGGAAGTTCTGATCTTTGGCTATTTTGATAATCCCACGAGAAATTGGGATGGTACTTCCAACCTGCATTATAAGTGTCACTATAAAAATTATTTTGATATCTAGAATAGTTACCTGTATAGTGAGCTTGCTCATTTTCCATGCCATATCCGTAGGGTGGGTACTCAGGATTCGCCACGTGTCCTAGATTCAAATTATATTGTATTTCTTGATGTACCTGCGAGGGACTATACCAATCATCAATCTTTTTATTCATCATCTCTAACTAATTAGATAACCTGGTGACCACGTCGAGGTTGAAAACATTGGTTGCTTTAGTAGGAATTGCCCCCATGCCTTGCCACTGATAATGCTATCTTTTCCATAGACTAAAATTTTATGCCAAAAGCAAAATAGAGGAAACAATTAGCAAAATAAAATAATAATAATAATAATAATAATAATAATAATAATAATAAATAATAAATTGTAATAATAAAAAAAATTGGCTAAAGTAATAGAAATAGAGCTTTCTTAATATTTTAGTGGTCCTGAAAGAATGGCGCCAAAAACTTGATTGTGTCAAACAGTTGAGTTTTAATATTTATAAAAGAATGATCGAACCTGTAGACCAACAATGACAACGATAGAGGCAAGTGCACCTATCGAACAGTAGTATAGTTTAGGCAAGAATATTTTATCGAACCCAAGGAACCTAAAAGTACTATTACTCACTTTCTTTCTATTATTTAGCCTGAAATATGGAGTGATTGGTTTATTAATCTAAAAAAAATGAAATACTTAAACTAAATGCAAAGGCAAAAGAACGAATTGGAGAAAGACATTAGGAAAACTCAGTTGATGAAGACGATACCCTCGGGAAGAATCCACCTATGACTTCACTTATTATTTATTCCCCAAACCATATGATTTCTTTGCTTAGCTTGATCCGTGAGACTCCCTAACCTATATTAATCCCTCTCTCGAGGCGAATAACGTCTAACCTTAGGTTAATTAGTGTAACTCTCATTCTCTTATAATAACCCCCTAAGGAAGCAATAAATCGATCAATGGATTCCCATATTAGGTTTTACCGTAATCTGACAAAATCTCGTAACCTTATCTCTATACGCCCGATCAACTTCGCTCAATTATGCTAGATATACTCTTAGGTAGGGTCTATTCCTCCTCCACCTAAGCACATCAGATTAAATTAAGCAACGTAATTAAGAACAAACTAAGTACTTCTCATATAATTCAGAAATCAAATAACAAAATCCATCATAGGTTTCATCCCCTTCAGGTATTTGAAGGGTTTAGTTCATAACTAAATAAGAAAATATCTCAAGAGAAAATAAGAAACAAAACATAAGAAATCTCTAAAAATCCCTGAAGGAATTGAAGGAGAGATCCTCCGTCTTGAATAGAGTTCTGACTTCTTGTGATGGATCAACTGGCTATTGATAAACCGTAAAAGTAACATATTTTAATCCCACATTTAGTATGCTTTTGGATGAATTTATCCTTAATTTATGTAAAAAGGTACTCTTAATCCTTTCTTTTCCTGTCTTATACTCAGGAAAGCACCCAAGGATAAAAAGGACACAAAACGGGTTTAAAATGGACCAAAGTGGGCCAACCCAAGAAGTCGGCATGGCCTGGACTTCATGCCACACGGCCGTGCCCAAATATTTATATTGCACACGGTCACACCCTGATTTACACGATCGTGCCTCGTCAGAAAAAAGCCTAACACGGCCTGACCCTGATGTACACGGCCATGCCCCAATTGGCAAACCCGAAGCACAGCCTCTACCTAGATATTGCACGGGCGTGTCATAGCCGTGCCAAAATCAACAGAATGGAGACACAGGCTGGACCACGATTTACACGGGCATGCCTGAGCCGTGCCCCTGCCACGGGAAAGAGCAATTTCACTCGAAATTGGATTCTTAGAGCCCAAGAAACGGAATTCTAAGTCCACTCAAACATTTAGGACGAATTTCACTTGAATTACGAGTACTTAGGAACCAAGTAAAGCATCCCAAACGTCTATATAAACAAACTAAGGCAGCAATTCAAGAGCATCAGGTTTTAGCAGAGTTTTCTACCAAAGCTTTACTCGTTTTGGGAATTACTCGAAGATAGCCAGTTGATCCATCTCGAAGAGTCAAAATTCTACTCAAGACAGAGGATCTCTCCTTCAATTCCTTTAAAGGGTTTTAGGGATTTCTTATGTTTTGTTTTATCTTTTCTCTTGAGATGTTTTCTTATTTTATTATGAACTAAACCCCTCAGATACCTGAAGGAGATGAAACCTATGATGGATTTTGTTATTTTATTTATTGGTTTATATGATAAATACTTAGTTTGTTCTTAATTATATGGCTTAATTTAATCAATGTGCTTAGGTGGAGGAGGAATAGACCACGCCAAGAGTAGATCTAGCATAATTAAGCGGAGTTGATTGGGTGCCTAGAGATAGGGTTACGAGATTTTGCCAAATTAGGGTGAAACCTAATATGGGAGTCCATTGATCGATTTACTGCTTCCTTAGGGGGTTATTATAAGAGAATGAGAGTTCCACTAATTAACCTAAGGTTAGATGTTATTCGCTTTGAGAGAAGGTTTAATATAGGTTAGGGAGTCTCACGGATCAAGCTAAGTAAAAAGAAATCATATGAATTGAAAGTTAGATAATAAGTGAAGTCATAGGTGGATTCTTCCCGAGGGTATTGTCTTTATCAATTGAGTTTTCCAAAGTCTTTTCCAGTTTATTCTTTTGTCTTTGCATTTAGTTTAAGTATTTCATTAGTCTTAGATAAGTTAATTAATCACTCCATATTTAAGGCTAAATAGTAGGAAGAAAGTGAGTAGTAGTACTTTTAGGTTCCTTGGGCTCGATAAGATAGACAGTGATATTGAAGCTACCGCTTGATTATCATAAAAAAACTCGCAGAGAAACTAGATGAGCTCTAGACTACCAAAGAGATGAACAATAAAATAGATCCAATCCTCTAGTTTATGACTAGAAGGGGATGGCCAAAATAATCCACGAAACTAAACGAGCTCTAGACACCAAAGAAATAACAACAAATCGTGAATGCTCCGCGACTATGTATGATTATGTTAAACCTAATTTGACAGCCCGAATCTAGTATTGTTAGGCTGCTATAGTCGCTAATAATTTTGAATTAAAACCTAACATAATACAAATGATGCAACAGTTTGTTCAATTCGATGGATTGCGGGCGAAGATCCAAATACTCATATAGTTAATTTCTTAGAGTTCTGTGATACTTTCAAAATAAATGGCATTTCGATGATGCCATACGTCTTCATTTATTTTCTTTTCATTAAGGAATAAAGCAAAGCAGTGGTTGAACTCGTTACCACGAGGGTCAATCACCACATGGGACCAAATGACCGAAAAAATTCTTTTAAAGTATTTTCCACTAACCAAAATGGCCAAATTTAGGAATGACATATCTTCTTTTATGCAGAATGATGCAGAAACATTATATGATGCATGAGAAAGATACAAGGATCTCCTAAGAATATACCCACACCACGGATTACCTTTGTGGCTTCAAGTCCAAACTTTCTACAATGGTGTGAATTCTTCAACAAGGCAAATGATTGATTCATCAGCCGGCGGAACTCTGAACACAAAACTCCTAAAGCGGCCTACGATTTTATTGAGGAGATGTCATTGAACACTTGTCAATGGAAAATCACGAGGGCAAAGCGGACAAAATCAGCCAGAGTTTTCAACATAGACGCAGTGACAATGCTATCAACACAGGTGGAGTTAATGAATAAAAAGCTTGATAATTTATGTTCTTCGCAGGTACATCCAGTAATGCAATACGAAGCAAGAGAGAATGTGGCAAATGCTGAGTACCCACCCTATCATCCAGGAGCAGAAAACGAGCAGAAAAACTATATAGGTAACAATTACATATCCAATAATAATCCTTATAGTAATACTTATAACCCAGGTTGGAGGAACCACCCAAATTTTTCGTGGGGACAAGGAAATCAAGGAATTCAAAGGCAGCAACCTCCTCCAAATTATCAAAATTAGCCCTACGTACAGGAAAGAAAATCAAGCCTTGAAGAGATGCTGACAAAATTCATGGCAGCCACATAATCTCGTCTTCAAAAGACTGATACAAACCTTGATGAACAATAGAAGTCGATGAAAAGACTCGAGAATCAAGTTGGAGAACTTACTAGGTCAATGGGACACCTCACAAAGCTAATTTTTGAATGCCAACAAGGACGTCTACCAATCAACACAGAAATAAACCCAAAAGAGAATTCAAGAGGGCATAGAAGTAGATAGACCCACATTAGCGCAAGAAAGCAAGGATAAGACCAAGGTAGCTCAAGAAAATCCAAAATCGGTAATCAAAGAATACCAACCTCGCATACCTTATCTCGAAGCATTGAAAAAAGATGATTCAGAGGAATAATTCGGTAAGTTTCTAAAACTCTTAAAGAAATTACATATTAACTTACCTCTTCTTGAAGCTCTTTTTTAGATGCTCGATGCAAGGAAATTCTTAAGCAAGCTCTTGACGAACAAACGAAAAATAGATGAAGAACACCATGTAGAATTAAACGCAACATGCTCAGCAATGCTACAGAACAAGCTACCATAAAAACTAGAAGATCCAGGAAATTTTATGATTCCATGCTTAATTGGTAGTTTGACTATTGATAATGCATTAGGCGACTTAGGGCAAGTATAAATGTTATGCCTTATGCCTTTATTTAAGCGACTAGGTCTAAGGAAGCCCTAACAAACTAGGATGAGTATTCAACTAGTGATAAAGCGTTAGAATCCCTGGGGCATTATTGAAGATGTTTTAGTCAAAATCGATAAATTTGTTTTCCTAGTAGACTTTGTTGTTTTAGACATGGATGAGGATAATTCAATCCCCTTGATTTTAGGAAGGCGTTTTCTAGCAACTGTTAGAACTAAGATTGATGTTGCCATAGGAGAACTCATACTTCTCATGGGAGATGAATCAATAAAACTTCAAGCTCTCAACTCAGCTAAAGCCATGAATGATGAAGGTATGGAAACTACTCAAGTCGATAATCAAATTATTCAACCTTCATTACAGGAAACACCATACGACATCAAATCTGAGTCAAACCATAGCATCTTAGTCGACACAGAAGAATCACGTACACTTAAGGTCGACAAATTAGAATAGCAGAAGACACAAGCAAAGACAAATCCACACAAAGTAAAGTCAGAGGGACCACCAGAACAGCTCATAGGGACATCGAATCACTTTAAAATAAAAGATGAGGTACACGAAATCTTCCCCCACAACACGGTAGATGTAAGCAATCCAATATTCATAAATTCCAAGGTAAACACTTCTAACCCCAATTTTTTCATGAAAGAAGAACTACAGACATGAGGAAGATATTCAAACCTTTAAACCTTTTGAAATCTTCAACACAAGAATAGTCTAGCTCAAGACTATAAGCGAGCGCTTTTAGGAGGCAACCCAACACTAACAATTTTTATTTTCAGTTTCTTTTCTTTCCATCTTTCTGTCCTAATTATTTCATTGAAAACTAATATAAAAGTGCAGATTTCCAGGCCACACGGCCTTACGGCCATGCCCATGGTCGTGTGGACCACTAGAACTACCACACTGACAGAGCAGAGCCGTGCAAGTTAGTCCAACCACCCCCCAACGTCATGAATCCAACCACCCACAGCACGGGCACCGACAAAAATAGCACGATAGTGCCTCACAGCCGTGCTAAGATACTGACTTATTTAGCACAGGCAGACCACGCCTGTGCATTCCAGCCGTGCTCCTACACTGGCTTTTTAGGAATGGGCATGCAAACCAACAAAACGGGCGTGGAAGGACAACACACCCCACAACACGGCCGTGTCGACACACCCTCGAGACAGGGTGGGGAACGTGCTAGATTTGAAATCCTATTTAAATCCCCACGACTGTCCTCTTTGTTCCATCTTCTTTCTTATTCCTTCTTTCTCTTTTCTTTCAAAATTTTCTCCCTATTCATAGAAAAGATCCAAGACACTTGAGCAACACAAAGATCATGCCGAAGAAACATAAGCATTATCTCCTTAGAGGAGACCTCAACATGAGTTCATGCCGGCAGCTTCACTTAATTGACATGCCAAGGGTCTCGGAAACCTTTTTGGTTCTATTTTTCTTTTCTCGTCTCCTTTATTTTCCTTATCTATACTTCTTTTCTTTAATTTAATTTATTTCATATTAGTTTCTTGGTTTTAGGTTCTAAAGGCTGCTAGGGAATCACACACCACCCTTCGAGGTCACACCTTCAATGAAACCATCCAACAATAAAGACTTCTTAGTCCATTAGTCTTTTCTTTTAATTTCACTTTTCTTCTTAGTCTCCTTCTTTTTATTTCCTTAATCTTTAAATTTATTATTAGTATATTATTATTTCTATAGATCTCTTGGCAATATCTTCACAGGCTACCCAATTTCTTCATCTAACAAATTGCTTCTCGGTAGCCACTCCACCGAGCCCATAGAAAACACCATCACCGCCACCAAAGACGCCCATGATCATCCAAATTTCAGGGAGTATTACTTTCCCCACTTATCTTCTTGATTTGGCACATAAATTTCATTATCTATCTTTGTACATTGAGGATAATGTACATCTTAAGTGTGGGGGTACTAGTGTCTAACTTTTTGCATAATTCTCAAAACCCTAAAACTAGTCTTGATCTTAAGTATTATTCTCATAATATTAATTAGGATGAAATTTCTAATGATTTATAATTTTTATTGATATGTTTTAGAACAAATCATAGTTAATTGTGCATTGATGATTAAATTTGAAGAATACTAGAGAATCAAGCATGATAAGTCTATTTTTAAAAATAAAAATTGATAGGTTGTTGAACTAAATCTGAGTATTACTTTGAAATTTGAAATCTATAGGGATTGATGTCAAAAACACCTACAATTTCTGTGAGATATTGAGCCTTATAGAGCATATATTATTTTTCATGCTCACTTTTATTGATATTGAGTGTGTCAACTTTGAGCTGTTATTCTAGAACTTGCCTCGTTTATGCTTGTCGAGACCACAATAATGATTTCATATACTGAGATGATAAAGGCACCTAGGTTTTAACCCGTTCACTCCACTAAAAAAACCTACCTATACAAATTAACCCCTAGTGAACCCTGTTGAATCCTAACAACCTTTTTATTGACTCACCCACTAATATCAACCCAAAATCCCTTTGTATTTGTTATCAACATTCCTTTGACTACCCCTCTATCGAGAATTGACTTGATCAATTGCCAAATTAGGTTATTTGAATTATCAAAGTTCCTTCTATTAAGTTTTACTTAGTTTGTTCCTAAAAAAAATCCAAGTTTATTCAATAAAAGAGCTTAGAGCAATTAAACTCCAATTGTTGAAGAAAAAGCTCGTATTAAAGTATTATCAAATTTTAAAGTGAAGAAAATACTCTTTTTTATAAAGTAATTATCAATAGTGGTATTATTACTTTTCATTCGATGTAAATATTCATATTTAGTTCATTATTTTTTTTTGATTAGGTAATTAGTCAATTCAATCTCGATTTTAACTCTCTAATTCAACATTTATCCACACCTTTTAACCCAAGCCCCGTTACAACCCTAATAAAGACCTTTTGATCTGTTGATCATCTCATATACAGTGATGGAGATTTAATTTTCAGGCAAGCTTATGGGATTAGCTTTTCAGGTTTGACTTTTGAGCGCTTTTTCTTGATCCTTAAACACTTTGAGTGCTTTGAGTGAATCTTTAGTGAGGATGTCAATCCTTGTCGATTTTGAATCAAAGGTAATTATTTAAAAAAGCGGATACACCTATGTTTTCATGCTACAAAATCATGACTTATCTCGTTTGAATCTTTAGGGCACTTCGAGCTATATGATCCATGTATAAATTATCTATGAATTATGATAAGGTAGTGTCAATGGGAATTATGAATTTTGGAAAGTTCGTTTCAATTGTAAATTGAGAATTTTGCTTGAGGACAAGCAAAAGCTTAAGTGTGGGGGTATTTGATAAACCGTAAAAGTAACATATTTTAATCCCACAATTAGTATGCTTTTGGATGAATTTATCCTTAATTTATGTAAAAAGGTGCTCTTAATCCTTTCTTTTCATGTCTTATACTTAGGAAAGCACCCAAGGATAAAAAAGACGCAAAACGGGTTTAAAATTGACCAAAGTGGGCCAACCCAAGAAGTCGGCACGACCTGGACTTCATGCCACATGGCCGTGCCCCAATATTTAGATTGTACACGGTCACACCCTGATTTACACAATCGTGCTTCGCCGACAAAAAGCCCAACACGGCCTGACCCTGATGTACACGACCGTGCCCCAATAGGTAGACCCGAAGCATGGGCTCTACCCTGATATTGCACGGGCATGTCATAGCCGCGCCTAAATCAACAGAATGGAGACACGGGCTGGACCACGATTTACACGGGCGTGCCTTAGCCATGCCCCTACCACGGGAAAGAGCAATTTCACTCAGAATTGGATGCTTGAAGCCTGAGAAACGTAATCCTAAGTCCACTCAAACACTTTGGATGAATTTCACTTGAATTACGAGTACTTAGGAGCCAAGTAAAGCATCCCAAAACGTCTATATAAACAACCCAAGGCAGTAATTCAAGAGCATCAGGTTTTAGCAGAGTTTTCTGCCAGAGCTTTACTCGTTTAGGGAATTACTCGAAGATAGCCAGTTGATCCATCTCAAAGAGTCAAAATTCTACTCAAGACGAAGGATCTCTCCTTCAATTCCTTCAGGGGGTTTTAGGGATTTCTTATGTTTTGTTTGTTCTTTTCTCTTGAGATGTTTTCTTATTTTATTATGAACTAAACCCTTCATACCTAAAGGGGATGAAACCTATGATGGATTTTGTTATTTGATTTATTGGTTTATATGATAAATACTTAGTTTGTTCTTAATTATGTGGCTTAATTTAATCGATGTGCTTAGGTGGAGGAGGAATAGACCACGCCAAGAGTAGATCTAGCATAATTAAATAGAGTTGATCGGGCGCCTAGAGATAGGGTTACGAGATTTTTTTGGATTAGGGTGAAACCTAATATGAGAGTCCATTGATCAATTTACTACTTCCTTAGGTGGTCATTATAAGAGAACGGGAGTATCACTAATTAACCTAAGGTTAGATGTTATTCGCTTCGAGAGAAGGTTTAATATAGGTTAAGGAGTCTCACGCATCAACCTAAGTAAAAAGAAATCATATGAATTGAAAGTTAAATAATAAGTGAAGTCATAGGTGGATTCTTCCGGAGGGTATCGTCTTTATCAACTGAGTTTTCCAAAGTCTTTTCCCAGTTTATTCTTTTGTCTTTGCATTTAGTTTAAGTATTTCATTAGTCTTAGATAAGTTAATTAATCACTCCATATTTATGGCTAAATAGTAGGAAGAAAGTGAGTAGTAGTACTTTTAGGTTCCTTGGGTTCGATAAGATATTCTTGCCTGAGCTATACTACTGTTTGATAGGTGCGCTTGCCTCTATCATTGTTGCAGTCAGTCTACAGGTTCGATCACTCTTTTATAAATATTAAAACTAGGCTATTTTGCAGCGATCAGCTATCTTCAAGTGATTCCCTGAATAAAAGCTCTGGCAGAAAACTCTGCCCCCTATTTCGGTTTCTTCCGAACTCCCCTTTTAGTTGCTACCCTGAGTGTTTATATAGGCTTTAAGATGCTTTACATGGCTCCTAAGTATCCTAATTCAAGTAGAATTCCTCCTAGGATGTTTAAGTAGACTTAGGAATGTGTTTCTTTGACTCTAAGCATCCAAATTCGAGTGAAATTGCTCTTTCCCGTGGCAGGGGCACGGCTATGGTACACTCCCGTGTAAATCATCTTCAGGCCGTGCCTCGATTCTGTCGATTGGGGCATGGTCGTGTAAATCGTGGCATGGCCATGTGAAGTAATTTGACGAGGCACGGCCATGTGGCTTGAAGTCCAGGCCATGTCGATTTCTTGTGTTGGCCCAATTTGGTCTGTTTTAAGCCCGTTTCTCGTTCTTTTCGTCCTCGGGTGCTTTCCTAAGTCTAAACATGAAAAGAAAGGATTAAAAGAACCTTTTTACATAAATCAAGGGCTAAATCATCCAAAAGCATACTAAAATATAGGGTTAAAATATGTTACTTTATGATTTATCATGGTGCTCTTCGTCTATTTTGCTTTCGTTTGTCAGGAGTTGTCTTAAAATTTCTCGAGTCCGCATCCGGAAAAGAGCTTCAAGAAGGTAAGTTAATATGTAATTTCTTTAAAAGTTTAAGAAACTTGCCAAACTGTTCCTCTGAATCATCTCTTTTCAATGCTTCGGGATAAGGTATGCGAGGTTTGTATTCTTTGATTATTCGGTTTGGCTTTTCATGTGCTACCTCTATTTTTCCTCTTTCTCCTTTAGTTTCTTATGCCGTGGTGTGCTCGTCTACCTTTGTACCCTCTTGAGCTGTGATGGCTTGGATCTGTTCTTTTGGGTTTATTTCTGTGTTGCTTGGTAGACGTCCTTGTTGACGTTCAAAAATTAGCTTCGTGAGATATCCCACTGACTTAGTAAGTTCTCCAACTTTACTCTCGATCCCTTTTATCAATTTTTGTTGTTCATCAAGTGATGCTTCAGTCTTTTGGAAATGAGAATCCGTGGCTGCCATGAATTTCATCAGCATCTCTTCGAGGTTTGATTGCTTCTCTTGCGGATATGGCTGATTTTGATAATTTGGAGGAGGTTGTTGCCTTTGATTTCCTTGATTTCTTTGTCCTCCCCACGAAAAAATTTGGGTGGTTCCTCCAACCTGCATTATAAGTGTTACTATAAAGATTATTATTGGATCTGAAATTGTTACCTATATAGTTTGTTTGCTCATGTTCTGCTCCTGGTTGGTAAGGTGGGTACTCAGGATTCGCCACATTCCCACTCGCTTCGCATTGCATTACTAGGTGTACCTGTGAAGAACATAGATTATCAAGCTTTTTATTCATCATCTCCACCTGTGTTGACAGCATTGTCACTGCGTCTATGTTAAAAACTCCGGCTGATTTTGTCAGTTTGGCCCTTGTAATTTGCCATTGATAAGTGTTCAACAACATCTCCTCAACAAAATCGTAAGCCGCTTCAGGAGTTTTGTTATTCAAAGTTCCACCGGCTGATGAGTCAATCATTTGCCTCGTTGAAGAATTCACATCGTTGTAAAAAGTTTGCACTTGAAGCCACAAAGGTAATCTGTGGTGTGGACATCTTCTCAAGAGATCCTTATATCTTTCTCATGCATCATATAATGTTTCTGTGTCATTCTGCACAAAAGAAGATATGTGATTCCTAAATTTGGCCATTTTGGCTGGTGGAAAGTATTTTAAAAGAAATTTTTTGGTCATTTGATCCCATGTGGTGATTGACCCTCGTGGTAACGAGTTCAACCACTGCTTTGCTTTATTCCTTAAAGAAAAGGGAAATAACCAAAGACGAATGGCATCATCAGAAACGCCATTTATTTTGAAGGTATCATAGAACTCTAAGAAATTAGCTATATGAGTATTTGGATCTTCGTCCTGCAAACCATCAAATTGAACAAACTGTTGAATCATTTGTATTGTATTAGGCTTTAATTTAAAATTATTAGCAGCTATAGCGGGCCTAACAATACTAGATTCTACTCCTGTCAAATTAGGTTTAGCATAATCATACATAGTATGTGGAGCATTCTGTTATTGCACATTTGGCGGTGGATTATTTTCGTCCATCCCTTCAGTAGGAGTGGATCTGTCATGCTCTTCTCTTTGGTAGTCTAAAGCTCGGCTAATTTCTCTACGATTTCTGTGAGCTGCAGCTTCAATGTCACTTTCGTATGCTAAAGGTCCTCTCGGGTTCCTTCTAGTCATAAACTAGAGGTACCTACTAGGAGAAGAAAGAAATAAATTTAGTGTAAATAAAAGTTTAAACTAAACTAAAAATAAAAGTAAATTACGAAAAAAATAATAAAAAAAATAATGGCTAAAGTAATAGCTTTCTTAATATTTTAGTGTTCCTAAGAAGCGGCGCCAAAAACTTGATCGTGTCAAACAATGAGTTTTAATATTTATAAAAAGAATGATCGAACTCAGAGACTAACTATGACAACGATAGAGGCAAGTGCACCTATCGAACAAGAGTATAGTTTAGGCAAGAGTATCTTATCGAACCCAATGGAACCTAAAAGTACTACTACTCACTTTCTTTCTATTATTTAGCCTGAAATATGGAGTGATTGGTTTATTAATCTAAAAAACTAATGAAATACTTAAACTAAATACAAAGACAAAAGAACGAAACTTTGGGAAAAGACTGTGGAAAACTCAATTGATTACGACGATACCCTCAAGAAGAATCCACCTATGACTTCTATTGTTATCTAACTTTTAATTCATATGACTTGTTTACTTACCTTGATCTTTGAGACTCCCTAACCTATATTAAACCCTCTCTCGAGGCGAATAATGTCTAACCTTAGGTTAATTAGTGGAACTCTCGTTCTCTTATAATAACCCCCTAAGGAAGCAGTAAATCGATCAATGGACTCCCAAATTAGGTTTCACCCTAATTAGGAAAAATCTCATAATCCTATCTCTAGGCGCTCGATCAACTCCGCTTAATTATGTTAGATCTACTCTTAGCGGTCTATTCCTTCTCCACCTAAGCACATCAGTTAAATTAAGCAACATAATTAAGAACAAACTAAGTACTTATCATATAATTTAGAAATCAAATAACAAAATCCATCATAGGTTTCATCCCTTGGTATCTCAAGGGTTTAGTTCATAACAAAATAAGAAAACATCTCAAGAGAAAAGATAAAACAAAACATAAGAAATCCCTAAAACCCCTTAAAGGAATTAAAGAGGAGATCCTCTGTCTTGGGTAAAACTCTGGCGTCTTAAGATGGATCAATTGGCTATCTTCGAGTAATTCCCTGAATAAAAGCTCTGGCGTAAAACTTTGCCCAAAAACTCTCCCCTAGAATGACTGCCTTGGGTTGTTTATATAGGCTCCTTAGATGCTTTACTTGGCTCATAAGTACCTCCTTCAAGTAGAATTACTATTAAGGTGTTTAAGTGGACTTAGGAGTGTTTCTTTGGCTTTCAGCATCCAAATTTGAGTGAAATTGGTCATTCCCGTAGCAGGGGCACGGCCATGGCACACGCCCGTGTAAGTCAACTTTAGGTCGTGTCTCGATTCTATTGATTGAGGCACGGTCGTGTAAGTCGGGATTTAGGACATGCTTCAGGTCTGTCGATTGGGACACGGCCATGCAAATCATGCTTGGGGCGTGTCTTTGAATGATTGGTGAGGCACAGCCGTGTAACTTAAAGTCCAGGCTGTGCCAATTTCTTGGGTTGGCCCAATTTGGTCCGTTTTAAGCCTGTTTCTCATTCTTTTCATTCTCGGGTGCTTTCCTGAGTATAAGACATGAAAAAAAGGATTAAGAGCACCTTTACATAAATCGAGGCTAAATCATCCAAAAGCATACTAAATGTGGGATTAAAATATGTTACTTTTACGCTTTATGTCTCACTTTTTCTAAGTAATGGGAAGAGGATCGAAACATGCCACCGAAAGATTCTACTAAGACAAAGATGGGTCATCAAGAACATAGAAGAGGTACGATGGGTGGTTGGTCGATCTAGTATGGATCGTTACATGGACTGGTAGTTGGAGTTGGCGGCTCCTAGGTTCCCCATCTGGGATCCACGGGAAGAGGATCAAGTTGGCCTCATGCGAATGACTTGATGCACTATCTCCTTCAACCCTTTGAGCGAAATGTGGAAAAAGGAAGGAAAATCCATGGACCAACCCCATCGTCTCCACTCCGTAGGAACTACGAGATCACCCCAAGGACCTTCGGTATCCGGGGGTTCTGAGCATCAACCATAAAACCCCTGCTCAATAAGTGGAATGCATTAGCATCCGCTCTCGGTAGTAAGGGTCTGAGAAGGGCAATCACTCATTCTTAAAACCAGCATTCTTAAAACCAAAGAGTCAAAGGAGGAAAGCTCTCTGCTGTTCCTAGCTTTCTCAGAGCAGATCTTCCAAACCACAAGAATCCTTAGTTAGAATGGGATTCCAACTCAGCACCTTTTGAGATTTTGAGAAGAGTTGCTCTTTGGAGAGCACAGTACGATAAAAGTTGTAAGTTGTGTTCTGGGGAGAGTTATCGTCTATCGTTGGCCTCTATGGTAGAATCAGTCGGGGGCCTAAGAGGTGGTGGTTTACCCTGTGGTGGATGTCTGTGGTTTGAGTCCACTTATCTCCAACTCGTGAACTTAGCTGAAATAATGCAATATGATAGTACCCAATATTTTCGATTCGGCAGTTAGTTGGATCTGAGATGTATTGAACTCATAATTCATTAGATACTTTTTATGAATGTCAACTAAGTATCGTAAGTAAATTGGTCCCGATTGTTCAATCATTTGATAACCAGAGTCATTCTTTGATAAATGATCACTATGAGTCAGACTCAATAGAATTTGATCAATCATTTTTTCTATCGCTAAGGTGGAGAACTGAACCAAGAATTCTCTTTCTTTATCATCAATCAAATCACTGTTCACGACCTAGGATTCTATTTTCTCATCAATCCAATCACCGCTCACATTTTTTCTTTTTCTTATCAACGAATAGATCTCTTTACTTGTATGACTTAGATGTCTCGTATTTCTCAAAAAATGATTCGATTGATGGGATTTGGTATGATACTTATGAGATCGATGATATCGATGAGATTGATATTCAAATATTTCTTCTTAGAACGTATTGATTTGACCCCATAGCATGTTGCTTGCCAAAGCGTAACCCCATATTTCTTCTAGAGAATCCCTTAAGTGTTCCAGAGCAACTAGAAAGAGATTCTTTAACCGAAAAGAATTGATTCGATGTAGGATACCTATCCGAAGTTTTCACAACTGTCATGTTTAATGGAATCATCAAAGATTTGACATTGTCGAACTCATGCAGAACTCACTATAGGCTTAGGAAACAAAGAGAAGATGTGTATGAAAGAGATATCCAACAACAAGAAGAAGGAAAAGGATTGAATAAAGAAACTCCCGAACATTTGGCGATCTCGGATGTGTCGATATCAATGGTGACTCATTATTTCGATGAATCATTTCTTGAGACGAGAAGAAAATTATGAAAACACTTACCCAAATCTCACTTATCGATTCCATTGTGGAAGACACAATTTTTCTTAAGAATTCGCCATGATATATCTAATCCATGCATAATATCATGAAAATAGATACAAATTTTGACTGCTACTTAGTATTGGCCATAGGTCCGGAAAAGTATCTAAAATATCAAATTTAGATATTTGTACCTCAAAGTAAGGAACCATGTCATATATGTTTGGAATAAATTCCATTTTGAAAGAATTGAAAAAGCACTATCTCATTGAAAGGTTCTATACATCCACCCTTTCTCAACGCATTTCTTTAGACAAAGACTCCGTTTTTCCACTTTTCATATGGTAAATATTTCTCAAAGCATGGAGTGTGAATCAAACCCATGTTTGAATTGAAATCGAGATACCGATACAAGTTCTTCTCTTACGAATCGATGGATTCATATCGAAAGAGGATGACAATAAGTTCTTTCAAAATTGACTATTTGTCCCTCTCGTTAGGGGTGTTCGAAATGTACGCAATTGAGTAAATAGCTCTATGAACTAATGGATCGGGTTAATTGCAAACTAGAAAGTTTTGTCCAAGTTATACCTTTCGTCACCACTTTGTGGAAAATCATTAGATATGAATATGTTAGATACATGCACTTCGATTGGTGAAGGTGAAATAGTATCTCTCCCAAAAAGCATGTTTTTTTACCACCGCATAAAGAAAATATTTTGTTGTGAATGAATAAGATATTGAGGAATTGTCCATACATAAAATCATAATTATTGATACTGAGCCTTTTCCATAAAAAGGAATATTTTTTTACAATAGAAGAAGAAGTGATGTGGATTATTCAAGAAGTGAAGTCGATTTGCTTTATAAAAAGTAGATATCAATGAACTTCTATGAAATGGTTTCATAGGATTCAGGCAATTGTCTTGATCGTGGGATATCATTGAGAAATAGGAATCCATGTTATCAAAAGATTTCCTGCGATTATTTCTAGTATGGAATGAGTCAATCATCCACTTTGGTATCT
Organism: Gossypium rotundifolium; assembly: GCA_025506655.1. Lineage (NCBI taxonomy): Eukaryota > Viridiplantae > Streptophyta > Magnoliopsida > Malvales > Malvaceae > Gossypium > Gossypium rotundifolium. Next base: position 116,235,543 of record CP106731.1, on the reverse strand, counting down.
TATTGACCAAAAATGGTGATATTGTTCCTCCATTGATCAATAATTTCAGTTTTTGAGAAGTATTATGATCATCCAATAAGAAAGGTTTTAATTTTTTCAAATGAACGATTTGAAGGCCTATTGATTCTAACAACTGATTGCAAAGTTGATCATTCGGACCTTTCAATTCATAGATGTTGATCTCAGACCTATGAATGGGGATATTCCTGAAACTCACAGAGAAAAAAGGAAGTGAGTTAGGCAAAAAGAGAAGCAAGTTGGACAATAAGAGAAGTAACTTGGACAAAAAGAAACGAAGTGACTTAGACAATTTTTTTTTTTGTCGATAACCTCAGACCAATCAATTGAATATTGATTAATACGTAATCGATAGAACACTACTTGAAAATGGCTCTTCTACTTAGAAACGAAATGTTCCAAATGCTCCTAGAAATTCTTTCTCCCATTAGACCATTTGTATCTATATGATTAGGATCCCGATTCATAGATCTCTCGGTCTGAGAAATAAAAATAAGAGGATCGAACTATTTCTTCTGACTCTTTTTCAAATTCAATAAATGTTGTTTGATCGTATATTTCATTATAGTTCTATGATTCAGAGTATCATTTCCTATTTGATCCCTTTGAATTCCATATTCGAAGTTGCGATCAGATCGATTCTTTTTAATAAATCGATTCAATACATTTCTTATATACCCATAGGTGCTATATTGGATTTGAATCAGATTTCGGATGAATCTATCTTGATTGTCTGCCTCAATTATGTTGTTGCTAGCAAATACCACTATTTTTGGTTTTGGATCTTCCAAATCATCCCCGCAGAGTTACTGGATCCATTTTTTCGATCCTTCGATAAAAGATTCATTTTCTTCATAAAAATAGAAGGTAGAGCCGATAAAGATTTCTTTTTCGATTCATCCACGAGTTGAATACCTCATTCAAGAATTGTTTTGATCCAATTCGTAGGAATCAATAGAAAAGACAAATCCTTTATAATACACCGATCCATTTCGGTTATTGATAGAGTGAATAGATCGCCATTTCTTGAAATCTCTTTGATTCTAAATCTTGGTGTAACGTGTATCCCTCCCTGTTCTAGACATGGAATAGATGAAATAAATCAAAAATGGATTTTGTTCAAGAATAAAATCTTGTTAGAATCGCCGGTTCATCCTTGAACGAAATCACATCCGGATCGATGAAATAGGATGAATTGAGATGATTTTGTAAATACGTAATTATGTTGAATATATTAACTATTTCTTTATTTTTCGATCACCGAAGGGACAAAAGAAACATCTTGTTCTTTCTTCAACAATTTCGATCTCTAGTGGACCTCTTAGTAGGGTTAAAACTCGGATGAAGTTCGACCATCTATCGGAGAAAAAAAACGAATGGATCTTGTAGGATTCCCAAGAAATTCTTCGATTTCCTCCGAAGTAGATGATTATTCATCCGCTTCTCATATTCCGTGAATAATGAGATATTGAGGAATATCCGAAAACACTTAGGAATTGGTCCGATTCTATCTCCATTCGTTCCGCTTTGAAGAAAGGAAGGATCCCAAAGAATCGATCTTTCTTTTAGTTGTTGAATCTCTCTTTGATTGATCAATGTGTGATATTCCAAATCCTCATTACTAATGGAATTGAAACGATCTCTGGATTGATCAGAAGATCCTTTCAATTGGCGAGAATATGTTACTTAAACAAAACTAGATCTTGTGGAATCATATTGAATATTTGACGATACATTCCCTACCTTATTAAAAAATCGATCCCTGTTTACCAACCATACATTGTCTAACCAAATCCAATTCTCTCTCGATATGTTCTTCAAAAATTTCGATTCATGTGGATTCTTCCCCCAATTAACGAAGAGATCTTGGCGGAATTGCCACATATGAAATTGAGCACAATTTTGTAGAGAAATAGCCCACTTTCCTCTCGAGAAGAGATAGGAAACATGCTCAATATCATTTGATTGAATAGTTGACCCAGCTCCTTGTTGTTTGAAGAAACCCTCCACTTCAATCGGTATTTTTTCACGAAAAGCAAACATGAGATAACAAATCCAGTCTTTCACTAAGATTTTGAATAGCTGTCCCGAGTTCAAGTTGATTATGTTTCACCTCTTACTCAGAGAAAGACGATCAAATAATTCCCAATCATGGTCCTTGCTGATCAAATCATCCATAAAATATACAAAAAGAAACTCCAGATATTTGATATCTTTCTCTTTGAATGAGATCTCAATTCCAGCGATGGTTTCATTAGATATCTTACAACTAAAATCCCTTTTTTTCGATCTAGTTCCTCCACCACAATGAACCCCGCTAGATTCAGGCATGATACATTTTTAGTTATTGCGAGAACCCAAGTACTCTCTTTGAATCCGAAACGCTCTCGAGATCTTTTTTCCTTTTGGAAGATACAGAGTGAAACAATCAACCTATTGATATTGGAAGACCCAAAAGATTCTTCCAATGTATCATTTCGGGTCCAATGGAATTCATAGGTATAGGAAGAAGCCCCACAAATAGAGATTTTTCTTTCGACCATATTTTGATTGTTAATACGATATATAAGGATTACATTACAAATAGTACTACACCTTGATCGTGAAATATCGATTGCTTGTTGAACCTTATGAATTGCATGAAAGTAGGATACTCCGAATTCGGGGTCCAAGAGTTTTATAAAACATTCTTGGTGGAAAAAAATGTGAATGAAAAATCCCATTGAATTGAATTGGGTCCATGAATCTAAGAAATAGTGAGAATTCTTGATCTCTCTTAATATCTCTCTCAATTTAAAAATGCAGGATTTGATTTGATGTCCTTTCATTGATTCCTCCTAAATTGCATTGATTTATCCTAAAGATTTCGTTTAAATTGGAATTTGGTAATTCATCATGTACGAGGATCCTCGCTAAGCATCCATGGCTGAATGGTTAAAGCACCTAACTCATAATTGGCAAATTCGTAGGTTCAATTCCTACTGGATGCACGCCAATGGGACCCTCCAATAAGTCTATTAGAATTGGCTCTGTATCAATGGAATCTCATCATCTATACATAACAAATTGGTATGGTATATTCATATCATAACATATGAATAGTAAGAACTAGCATTCTTATTAAGACTCGAACCCATAGGGAAGAAAATAGATTTATGGATGGAATCAAATATGTAGTAGTTATAGACAAAAGCATTCGGTTATTGGTGAAAATCAATATACTTCTAATTTGAATCAAGATCAACTAGGATGTAAATAAAGCATTGGGTGAACTCTTCTTTGGTGTCAAGGTAATAGCTATGAATAGTCATCGACTCCTAGAAAGGGTAGAAGAATAGGACCTATTATGGGACATACAATGCATTACGTGCATATGATCATTATGCTTCAACTGGGTTATTCTATTCCACCTCTTAGAATAAAAAGACCTTAAATCAAAATACTTAATAGCATGGCGATACATTTATACAAAACTTCTACCCCGGGCACATGCAATGGAGCCATAGACAGTCAAGTGAAATCCAATCCATGAAATAATTTGATCTATGGACAGCATCGTTGTGGTAAAGGTCGTAATGCCAGAGGAAACATTACCGCAAGGCATAGAGGGGGAGGTCATAAGCGTCTATACCATAAAATTGATTTTTGACGAAATGAAAAGACATATATGGTAGAATCGTAACCATAGAATACGACCCCAATCGAAATCCATACATTTGTCTTATACACTATAGGGATGGTGAGAAGAGATATATTTTACATCCCAGAGGGGCTATAATTGGAAATACCATTGTTTCTGGTACAAAAGTTCCTATAAAAATGGGAAATGCCCTACCTTTGAGTGTGGTTTGAACTATTGATTTATGTAATTGAAAGGAACCAATTAGGTTTACGACGAAACCTAAAAATCGATCACTGTTCCAATTTGAGTACCTCTATGGGATAGAACTCAACAGAAAACTGAAGAGTAACGGTAGCAAGTGATTAAGTTCAGTAGATGCTCATATAAAATTATTGACTCTAGAGATATAGTAATATCGAGAAGACAAAATTATTTCAAGCACCAATAGAACCAGAAGCGCCCCTTGTTTTAAAGAGAGGAGGATGGATTATTCACATTTCATTTGATGGTCGAGGTGAATTGAAAGCTAAGCGTTGGTAATTCTAAAGATTCCCGGGAAAAATAGAGATGTCTCCTACGTTACCCATAATATGGAAGTATCAACATAAGTTCATAGAGTCATTGATTCAATGCTACATGAAGAACATAAGCCGATGACTGAAACGGAAGACCTATGATGTAGAAGATCATAACATGAGTGGTTGGATGATTTTGATTCCTATATATCAACTCATGTGGTACTTCATTGTACAATATATATAAGAATTATACTATAAGAATTATACGAATCCATCTCAGATAGATATCATCATCTTCATCCGTAAAGTCGCATACTTTGGAAGAAGCTTGTAGCTTTAGGAAGGGTTTTGATTGATCGATCAAAAAGAAGATTCTACTTCAACCGATATGCCCTTAGGCACGGCCATACATAACATAGAAGTCACACTTGGAAGCGGTGGACAATTAGCTAGAGCAATGGTGTCACATTTAAACCGATTGCAAAAGAGGGAAATCGGCTGATTAATATTACCTTGGGAGGTCCGCTTTATATCCAAAAACCGCTCAAAGAACAATTGGACAGGGGAATGTTGGGGTGAACCAAAAAGTTTGGGCGAGTCTGGATCTAAATGTTGGCTAGGTAAGCGTCCCGTAGTAAGAGGAGTACTTATGAACCACAGAGACCATCCCCATGGGGGTAGTGAAGGAGGGCTACAATTGGTAGAAAAACCCGCAACCCTTAGGGTTATCCCGCACTTGGAAGAAGAAGTATAAAAGGAATAAATATAGTGATAATTTGATTCTTCGTCGACGGAGAAAATAAGAGAGATTATTTCTTTCTTCGTCTTTACAAAAACAAAAAAAATATTTTAAAGTAAAAAAATGGGCGAACGACGGAATTGAACTCACGCATGGTGGATTCACAATCCACCGCCTTGATCCACTTGGCTACATCCGCCTCTACAATTACTATACTCTATAGTATTTTCTTTACTTGTTTAATTATTTCAAATACAAATTTCAATGATTTCTATCATCATTCTTTTTTTTTATCTTATTTACGATATCCAATATATAGAAAATTACAATCTCTATCTTTTATTTTTACCCTAAAATAAAAACTATACAAAAGTTTGGTAATAGCTTTGTTACTTATTTTTATATTTTATATATATTTTAAAAAATATAAAAAGGTGAAGAAAAGAAAGACCACTAAATCTAAATAAAGGAGCAATAACCACTTTCTTGTTCTAGCAAGAGTGTTGGTATTGCTCCTTTATTTTCAAAAACTCATATACGCTAAAACCAAAGTCTTATCCATTTGTAGATAGAGCTTCAATAGAAGCTAGGTCTGAGGGAAGTTATGAGCATTACGTTCATGCATAACTTCCATACCAAGGTTAGCACGGTTAATAATATCGGCCTGTGTATTAATTACACGACCTTGACTATCAACTACTGGATTGGTTAAAATTGAAACCGCTTAGGTTGAAAGCCATAGTACTAATACCTAAAGCGATGAACCAGATACCTACTATAGGCCAAGCAGCTAAGAAGAAATGTAAAGAACGGAATTGTTAAAACTAGCATATTGGAAGATCAATCGCCAAAATAACCATAAGCGCCTACGATATTATAAGTTTCTTCCTCTTGATGTAATCAGAACCTTCATTAGCGATTCATTTTCTATGGTTTCCACGATCAAACTAGAGGTTACCAAGGAACCATGCATAGCATTTGAATAGGAGCCATTGAATACACCATTCACGCCTAACATGTGAAACGAATGCATAAGGATGTTGTGTCCACTGGAATACAATCATGAAGTTGAAAGTGACGACATTCCTAAGGGCATACCATCGTAAAAACTTCCTTGACCAATTGGATAGATCAAGAAAACAAGTGGTAGTAGTCGCAACAGGAGTCGAGTATGCAATAGCGATCCAAGGGCGATATCGGTCAAACTAAGTTCCTCATGACCCATGTAACAAGCTACACCAAGTAAGAAGTGTAAAACAATTAACTCATAAGGACGCCATTGTATAACCATTCATCAACAGATGCCGCTTCGAGATCGGGTAAAAGTGCAAACCTATAGATGCGTAAGTAGGAATAATGGCACCGTAAATAATATTATTTCCGTAAAGTAGAGATCCGTATGTTCACGAATACCATCAATATCTACTGGAGGAGTAGCAATGAAGGCGATAATAAATACGGTTGCGGTCAATAAGGTAGGGATCATCAAAACACCAAACCATTAGATGTAAAGACGATTTTCGGTCTTTGGTTATCCGCTACAAAAGCGACCCATAGGCTTTCACTTTCGTGTCTCTAAAATTGTAGTCATGGTAAAATCTTGGTTTATTTAATCATCGTGGACTCCTAAGCGCACAAATTATCTAGAACTAGATAATTGAAGGCTTGTTATTCGACAAAGATAACATGACTTATATATCCTTGTCAACCAATATCAAATAGAAAATATACATCTAGGATTGTATCTAGATATATCATTTTTTAATTAAGTTAGAAAAGAAAATACGGATTGATATACATATGATATATATCCAAATCATTCCTATCTTCTATTAGGAATAGTATAACATCAGCATTAATGGGCCTATGCGTTTAATGTGTCCGGTTGTGCTTGTTATGCTTGATAGAATGTTTTAGGGGTCTAGAATGGGCTCAAGTTGGTAGAGGCCTTAGTCGAATTTTCGCTTGTACACTCTAGTGGAAAGTAAGTGAGGCGGTGGCTTAAAAGACATTACCTGTGAATTAAGACACAAAAAAGGGATTGTGGCCCAATAGTCAGTGGCAATATATAGGGACTAAGAGTGGCGTGACAAGCTGTTAAGGAGGTCCAAGGTTCGAGTCGCATAAAGCCCAATTCTTTTTAATTAAATTCAGCTAATTTTTGACATTTAAGTCGGTAGAGAGGGACAAAAATAAGGCTTGGAAATAGGAGGATTTATTTGAGTGGATAATGTAGATAATATGGCAGATAAAGGAAGGAACAGGTAGTGTTATCTAGGATTCTTTTGGAGGTGTGATCAGATAAAGATAAGGGAGGAAATTTACGATTTATCTGTTGGTCACAGTGGTGGCCGAAATTCCAACACTAAGGGGAAGGAGAAATCGGTTTTGATATGATCAAGAGGTGCCAAAATTTCCCTTGATTAATAGCTTAGTTTTAGTTTTAAAATGGGGAATTTTTGGTTTTAGGCAGTAGGTGCCGAAATTTTGCTTAAGTTGGGGGGATATCTCTTCAATTTCGGCATTTCACCCTATTCACTTTCTTCTTTCCTCTCATCCCCACTTCTATGCAAAAGCCAAAAATTTTACTATTCTATTCTCTCATCTTTTCCTCCAAAAGCTGAAACTCATAACTCTTCTCATCCCCATTATTTTTCTATAACCGAATGATCATTGTTCTTTCCTTTATTCTCCCTTTTGCTGATTTCTTCATAGCTGAATTTTCATAGATCCTGTTACACTATCTTTCTTTTGATCTTCTCAGAAGCTAAAATTTGTCAGGAGAAGCCGAACCTGTTGGTAAGTGCCAATTTCTTTTAATCTTTTCTCATTCAGTTTTGGGGGACATAGCCGATTGGCTAATGGGTTGTAAGGCCATCATTAATTTGATATTCTATGCACTGATCTTGTGTCCTGTTTGGGCGGCATTCCGGTATTTAAAGGAGATCTAACTGCCTAGGTTCCTTGGACAAAAATTGGTAACTTCCCAATCCTATTGTCTTTTTTCGGGATTTCAAGGTAAGGATTTCAATTCTCCCAAAGTTGATCCATCGGTTTCCTTTCTTTATGGTGCCTTAACCTAATGCCTCGTTAAGCAATCATTATAGTATCCTCGACTAAGGTCATTCATGGACTCGAATGTCAAGAATCGAAGGAAGGGTTGGATCAGAGTCTCAAATTTCCAAAGTTCAAGAAAGCGCGATGTCGTAGGTATGGGATTGGCCGTCAGGTTGTGGACCCACTTTAAAACAAAACCTTAAAAGTTAATAGTCATATCGACTTTTGATAGTGTCAACATAGAAATCATTCTTTCTGTGTCGGTGTGTAGATCTCTATCACGCTAGTTAATTTATATTATATGTATGTTATGGGCTAAAAGCCGGAAAATGAGGTCATGAGCGAATCGTATTACCCGAAAAGGGTAGGCAAGGGATGCAGTGCGTAATCATAGAAACTACTCATGTGTAACGAAGTATGTGAAAGTCTGTGATCTGTTTAGATAGTATAATGCTCTGATTCTTGCATGTATGTATGCATGGGATGGGATTGATATGATAAAGGGGAAGAAGGTCGCATGGTGATCGGTGGCTTTGCCACATAGGTCACATAGTGATCAGTCTTTATGACATGTAGCACAGCTGTCGAAATACTACAATGTATTATTAAGGCCGTATGGTGATCGGTGGCTTTGCCACATAGGTCACATAGTGATCGGTCTTTATGACAAACAGCACAACTGTCGATATGGTGTGTAGTAGATGGAAGGTTGATTGTAGAAATCCCCACGGTGTGATGGTTGGTACGGGGGTGTGTAGAGGATGGACTCTTAGGTTTGGGATGGGCCATGTTGCATGTAAATATATATTCTGTTGCCATTGTGTATGGGCCCAGGGCCAATAATGTGTTTGTGGGCCTTAATGCTTTTATGTGTTTTCGGGATTTGCACACTGAGTCTTGGTGACTCACCTTTTCATTTCTCCCAACTTTTCAGATGAGCAGTAGATCGTGGACATGGGAGCCGAGGCGGACTCGAGGGACCATCAAGTCTTTTATCTTTATAGACAATTTTTTATTTTTCTTTAAGTTTCAATTTTGGGATTATTTTTGTAATAAGGCCTCCATAACTTAGGTTATCGGACTATATTTTTTTATGTTACATCTTATAAACTTATGTTTTCAAAGTCTTAATTATAAAGTGAAAGGAAAAGGGGTTTTTCCAGTATGTTCAACGCAAATGTTAAAGTTTCTTCAAAAATATCCCAATTAATGATTAATCGGCTAAAATAAACTGAGATTTTCAAAACCCTTCAAAGTAAAGTTTTCAACATTCAACCCGTAGCATACCATATTCGATCATGATGTATGGGCCGGTTTGGGATGTTACATCTTTGGTATCGAGCCGGGTTCAAAACTCAGTGTGAAATGGGTCCAGTAGTGATTTGTAAAAGTGATGTAAGTTTGAGAAAAGTTCGGTTGAGATATGGCCTTCGAGTCTACCGACACCCGATCCACATAGGTAAGTATTCTAAACTCATTATGTGATATGCATGTTGGGCTTGATGAGCTCTATAGGGACGTAGGCTAGTATGCTAGAGTTTGTGGACATTAGGTTTAGTATAAACAATTCTTCAAATCTCATAAGACTTAATTTCTAATTAAACATGTCTGTGAACAAGTCGCAGGGTTAAGGTGTGGTAACAGGCATACGCATGACTAGGATTGGATCCAAGAAGACCTTGGTATTTAAACTGCCCTAGCTGTTGGAACGCCGGCACCCCAAAGGCGCAATGAAATAAAATTAATCCGTGATCCAAACCATGAATCCATGTGAGAGAACGAATCGGGGTGAAATAAAGGTTTCAAATTACCAAAGTTTCAATCGAGTAGATAGCGACGCCTCGGCGACAAGATATCGATCCTTTGTCGAACCAAGCCACAACCTTTACGATGTCGGCCTCTACGTAATCCACCGGTTTGACTATGAGCGGCGAGATATCTCCAAAACTATTTTTTAGAGGTGTTTTGCTTGACTACCGCTAGACCTTTTTTAAGCAAAATTCTTAGGGTTTTCTTCACATATTACCCTTTTATAATCAAGATTAAATAAATATAATAATGTTTTAACCGAAAATTATAATTACATTAATTATACCCAAAAGTTATAATTACATTAATTATAACATGGATTTCGATAAACTATATTTATTTAAATTTATATAGGAACCAAATTCATATATTAATTCTCATTATGTGTACAACATCCTTGTACATATAATATATTCAATATTTGATTGCGAATTAAATTAATTCTTTAATTAATTTAATTCATGTGACAATCAAACACAATACCAACTATGTTTCATTCCGTTCATTTCAACCATAGGGTGTGACCTGAGAGGTTCTTATAACGTTAGTAGTAATACTAGAACGATTCTAATGTCACAAACAATGAGTGGCATCTAGCAATGCATCATTGCTACCTAAGATACAAGAAGTCATGATTCGACATAACTTTTGTGATTAACTTTTCATGCATTAATCCTTAAGTCCTTTATCTCTGGAATAGATACAAGTCATGGAATAGTCACACTTGTATAGTCCATCCCATGTTTCTTGATATCTTGAGTAGACTATGATATATAAATTAGTATGACATCTCATGTCAACTTATTTGAGCATGGCCATGCATTTCTAGTCTCACTCAATCAAGTGGCCTAAGATATTACTCCCATTATGTGGGAGGGACTTATCTATATTGATCAATAATATCCTCTACATTGATTGTGATATATCCAACATCGACCTTTATAGAACAACCGATTCACGATTATGCGTTTGATCAGTATCAAAATATACGACTCACGATGTTGGGATAATGATTATCTCAAGTCTAAGGATCATATACATATTAATCACTATGAGTAATGTTGTGACAATTACATAATAATCCAAGAAACATACTCATGGCGAATTGGTCAATATGTTGTTCTCTAACACACATATTCATGCATTGATTTTGACACTCCATATCAATGATAACTCTTTATCATCAATCAACTACATGTTAGTCTTAATGCATTATTGTTGTCCGGTCAACAATAATACTTGACTAAGGATATTTTAAGAATAATCATATTATTCTCGTGACATTATTATAAAAGCAGTTTATTTGTACACACGGAAGGAAAATGAAATAATAATGACAACGCTTTATATTAATAAACATGGTAAATCAAGTATGTTATTACAACCATCTCATGATTGATCTTTGGGCATACTCTTACAATCTCCCACTAGCACTAAGACCAATCAATCATATATCTAATACCAAGAGACTTAGTGTGACGATCATGCTTCTGCTGTGTCAGAGGCTTGGTCAAGGGATCAGTAATGTTATCATCTGTAGGTACTCTACATATCTCAACATCTCCTCGATCGATAATCTCTCGAATAAGATGATAGCGCCTAAGTATATGTTTGGATCGCTGGTGAGATCTGGGTTCTTTAGCTTGTGCAATAGCTCCATTGTTATCACATCGGAGTTCTATAGCATCTGATATGCTAGGCACAACCCCTAGTCCAGTAATGAACTTCTTGATCCAAACCGCTTCTTTTCTCAGCCTCACCGTCATGCAATATACTAAACCTCTGTTGTAGAATCGCTCATCGACTTTGCTTTGAACTCTTCCACCACAAGACCACCATTAAGGCAAAACACAAATCGATTGCGATCGAGAATCGTCCTTGTCGGTTTGGAAGTCGGCATCGGTGTAACCTTTACACTTAACTCTTCCTCACCTCCATATATTAGGAACGTATCCTTAGTTCTTCTCAAGTACTTAAGGATATTCTTGGTGTGGTCGATGACCTTCACCGGATCTACTTGGTACCGCTCGTCATACTTAAGGCATACGAGACATCCGGGCGGGTACATAACATGGCATACATGATAGATCCAATAGCAGAAGCATATGGAATTTTACTCATGCGTTCTCTCTCTTGTGGAGTTGAAGGACACATTTCCTTCGAGAGTGAAATACCATGTCTCATAGGTAGAAATCCTCTTTTAGATTCTTCCATACCAAACCTTTTCAAGACTTTATCTATGTATGTACTTTGGCTTAGACCTAGTAGTCGTCTTGATCTATCTCTATAGATCTTGACTCCTAAGATGTAAGTAGCTTCGCCCAAGTCCTTCATAGAAAAACAACTTCCTAACCAAGTCTTAATAGACTGCAAGGTAGGTATGTCATTTCCCATGATAAGTATGTCATCCACATATAGTACCAAGAATGTGATAGTGCTCCCACTAACTTTCTTGTAAACACATGGTTCATCTTCATTTTGATAAAACCAAACTCTTTAATTGCATCGTTAAAACGAAGATTCCAACTTCGAGAAGCTTGCTTTAATCCATAAATGGATCTTTGTAGCTTACAAATCTTTCCAAAGATCATTTGGATTGACAAAACCTTCGGTTGTGTCATGTACACATCCTCTTCAAGTTTTCCGTTAAGGAAAGTCATTTTGACGTCCATCCGCGATTTCATAATCATGAAATGCATTATGGCGAAAAGATCTGATGGATTTAAACATAGCTACGGAGAAAAGGTTTCATCATAGTCAACACCATGAATTTGGCGAAAACCTTTAGCGACTAATCGCCCTTGTATGTTTGTATCGTTACCATCCATGCTCGGTTTTCTTTTTGAAAACCCACTTGCACCCTATAGGTTTAACCCTTCTGTGGGTCAATCAAAGTCCATACTTGATTTTCATACATGGAATCCATCTCAGATCTCATGGCCTCAAGCCATTTCTCAGAGTCTGGGCTCGTCACCGCTTCTTGATAAGTCCTAGGCTCATCTTGATCTATAAGAAGAACGTCACCATGTGTTGTAATGAGAAATCCATATCTCTCAGGTGCATGGCGTTCTCTTAAAGATCTTCGCGGTGGTTGTGTTTCTATAGCAGTTACTTGTTCCTCAATTTCTTGTGGAATTTGCTGTTGTTCTATCACTGGTTCAGTGGTATCTTGTGATTCTCGAATTTCTTCAAGTTCAATCTTTCTCCCACTTCCTTTTCTAGAAATAAATTCTCTCTCTAGGAAGACACCAGTCCGAGCAACAAACATTTTGTTCTCAGTGGGATTAAAGAAATAATAACCTTTGGTTTCTTTCGGATACCCACAAAATACACTTTTCAGATTTGGGTTCAAGCTTAGTAGGCGTCGGCGTTTAACATAAGCTTCACAACCCCAAATTTTCATAAAAGACATCTTGGGACGTTTTCCGGTCCATATCTCATATGGCGTCTTTTGAACCTGATTTAGATGGAACACGATTTAGTGTGAAAGCAGCTGTCTCAATTGCATGTCCCCAAAAAGAAGTCGGTAGATCAGCATGACTCATCATGGATCGAACCATGTCTAATAAAGTTCGATTTCTTCTCTCAGAAACTCCATTCCATTGAGGAGTAGCAGGAGGAGTAAGTTGTGAGACAATCCCACATTCCTTCAATAGATCATCAAACTCTAGGCTCAAATACTCTCCACCTCGATCAGATCGAAGTGACTTGATAGTTTTGCCTAGTTGATTTTGTACTTCATTTTTGAATTCCTTGAACTTTTCAAGAGACTCAGACTTATGGCGCATGAGATAAACATACCCATATCTACTGAAATCATCAGTGAAAGTAATGAAGTATTGAAATCCACCTCTGGCCTGTGTATTTATTGGTCCACATACATCAGAATGTATTAGGCCCAATAAATCACTAGCTCGCTCACTTTTACCAGTGAAAGGAGATTTAGTCATTTTCCCAATAAGCAAGATTCACATACTTCAAATTGTTCAAAACAAATGAATCTAAGAAACCATCTTTATGGAGTATGGATATCGTCTATCACTTATGTGGCCCAAACGACAATGCCAAAGATAAGTTTGATTTGAGTCATTTATTTTAGATCTTTTAGTATTTATGTTGTAAATAGGGTTCATTTGATCTAAAATATAGAGGCCATTAATCAATTGTGCCGAGCCATAGAAAACATTATTGAGATAAAAGGAACAACAATTATTCTTAATAATTATCTCAAAACCAATTTTGTCTAAACAAGAAAGCTGAAATAATGTTTTTAGTCAAACCGGCACAAAATAACAATCCTCTAAAATTAAATCAAGTCCACTAGGCAAAGATAAAGTATATGTTCCCACTAATGCGAGCAACCTTTGCTCCATTTCCAACTCGCAGTCCACATCTCCTCTAGCCAACGTCCTACTCCTTTGTAGTCCCCGCATGTAAGTACAAATATGAGAACCACAACCAAGATCTAATACCCAAGAAGTAGTAGTTGATAAATTAATATCAATAACATAAATACACAAGCGGACATTCCGCTTGTTTTGGCTTTCTTGACTTCCTCAAGATAGATAGGGCGATTAAACTTCCAATGTCCATCACACCACAATGAAAGCGGTTTCCTTCCTTAGACACTCCACCTTTAGGTTTCATTGCGACCTTTCCTTTGCCGGGCTTGGGCTTACCTTTACCCTTGGGCTTTGTCTCAACTTTGGCCTTTCCTTGCCCTTATTATTACGGACCATCGGTATGGGCTTGGGTCCAACCTTTTCATGTTACCTTCAGCATTCGTAACATACCGAGTAATCTGGATGAGTCTTGTCAATTTCATTCATATTGAAATTAAGGACAAAGCTGGTGTAGCTATCCGACAGCGATTGCGAATAACATCGGTGGCCAACTCTTGCCCAATGGAAAACCAAGCTTAGATGGACTTTCAATATAGCCAATCATCTTAAGGACATGAGGTCCCACTTGGGCTTCCTTCACCAACTTACATTGGAATAGGGCTTTAGAGATATCGAACCTCTCTTGCCGTGCTTGCCCTTGATAAAGTTCTTTCGGTGCTCGATCATATCATGAGCAACCATGTCCTCATGTTGCTACAAGCTCGAGGATTCATAGTGGCAAGCATAAGGCATCCAACATCTACCATGTCATCGAGATACTTCTTGTAAGCATCTTTATCGGTTCTCGAGGCATTAATAGGTGGTTCATTAGGAAGTGGTTGTTCAATGACATACAATTTCCGTTCTTGTTTGAGGACAATCCTCAAGTTACTGAACCGATCAAGAAAATTCAAACCATTCAATTTGTCCTTCTCAAGGACCGATCGCAATGATAGTGTGCTAGTATTTGCAGCCATAATATATCTACAACAATTAAATATGCGTGTGAGTAAATTTACCAAGTTTATATAAATCATTAAAAGACTTTATTAAATGATGATCCCACTATTTTATTTCAAAATTAATAACCCTCATATATTAATTTGGAAAAACTTTCTCCAAAGTATTTCTAGTGGGTTAAGGACCCATATTTCACCTCCTCTTAAGTCGACTTTGGCTTTACTCTCAAGACTATGGTTATTTAGGTAAGCAACCTTTGCTAATTACATCATATGTAACTCCTAATATTTGATGAACAACTCTTGTTCTAATCATCTTATGATTTATCCAATTTAATTGCCTCTAGGTTTCTAATCCTATTAGAGTAACCTAGTTAAGTCATTAACCAATTTTTAACCAAAATATCACTTGTTTATTCTTGGCGTTTAACCAAGATAAATACTAGTACTTTGCTTTGGCATAACCTACATAGTATTGATCGAGGCCTTAACGAGGGCAAAATTGGAAGGCCATGTTGACTTAATATTTTAATAGAGGATTTTATTAAGGATGTTCCATCTCACCAATTATGGTCTAATTTAGTCCATTTAGTCTTTTAATTGATCTCATCAATTAATTGGGTTTATTATTAAATTTTAATATATAAAATTGGCATGCTTTAAACATCCATAGCATCTCATACATGAATAAATAAAGCAATAAATAAATGCAATAGTTATAGCCCATAAACTAAGGTGATTCAACCCAAGCCAATGGGAGAACCAAAAGGAAACCTAAAGGTGTAAGCGGTTTCATAAACTATCATTCTTCAATAGTTGTCCCAACTTCCTTCTCGTCGGCCCATAGCAACTTTTGCAAATTACAATATCTGTAAACTTCGCTTTACATACGAGGGAGTAAGATGAGAAGAGAAATACAAGAGAATAGTAGTAAGGCACGACGCAGTAGTATTTATAAAATTACAACCTTTTATCAAATGGGTCATCGGGCTATAACAATGCATTTCAAACACCGTGCATGTCAAAAAATAGCATACATAATTCAATGCTCTTTTGCTAAGGTGAATTATAAAATATCCTTTCAACCTTATGTGGCCCATCAAGTTTATATATATTTCTTTTATTAACAAAATATACTATAATAAGAAAATGGGGTGCAGGCGGTGGAGGCGGGGTCAAGGCATGGTGGCAGTCATCCTCGATCCCATCCTCAAAATATGAGAGGGATGTTACGGTAGGATGCAGGGGTGTGAGGCGGAGCCCCGCTAATGGACCAGTGGTACAAATCGCATACCCAGTCAAATGAAACCTCACGATTTGATAACTTTTATCAACTAATCGTGTTTCGAGATTTTAATCCTTGAGGTTCATATCGGAACAACCCTTGTTCCACAAGCGATTAACCCTACTGAAGCTGTAAATTCCACCGTCGCAATATTACAGATTTGTTAATAATTAACAATAATAACATAAGATCGAATAGGCCACAACACCATGATTAACATTTAATCAATTATCGAAAGGAGCAGTTATCGGGTTATGCTTAAGCGATTTAAACAACCGAAAACGTAATAAAATAAAAGCATGCATCTCATACAATTGCATCACCCAAGTATTTAAACCCGAGTCCGTATCACACAAGTGGCTCGATACCCTTTGTTGGAGCAGCACCCCAAAGGCGTGAAAATAAAATTAATCCGTGATCCAAACCATGAATCCATGTGTGAGAGCGAATCGGGGTGAAATAAAGGTTTCAAATTACCAAAGTTTCAATCGAGTAGATAGCGACGCCTCGGCGACAAGATATCGATCCTTTGTCGAACCAAGCCACAACCTTTACGATGTCGGCCTCACGTAATCCACCGGTTTGACTATGAGCGAGATATCTCCAAAAACTATTTTTAGAGAGGTGTTTTGCTTGGCTACTGCTAGACCTTTTTTAAGCAAAATTCTTAGGGTTTTCTTCACATATTACCCTTTTATAATCAAGTATTAAATAAATATAATAATGTTTTAACCGAAAATTATAATTACATTAATTATACCCAAAAGTTATAATTACATTAATTATAACATGGATTCGATAAACTATATTTATTTAAATTTATATAGGAACCAAATTCATATATTAATTCTCATTATGTGTACAACATCCTTGTACATATAATATATTCAATATTTGATTGCGAATTAAATTAATTCTTTAATTAATTTAATTCATGTGACAATCAAACACAATACCAACTATGTTTCATTAGTTCATTTCAACCATAGGGTGTGACCACAGGTTCTTATAACGTTAGTAGTAATACTAGAACGATTCTAATGTCACAAACAATGAGTGGCATCTAGCAATGCATCATTGCTACCTAAGATACAAGAAGTCATGATTCACATAACTTTTGTGATTAACTTTTCATGCATTAATCCTTAAGTCCTTTATCTCGGAATAGATACAAGTCATGGAATAGTCACACTTGTATAGTCCATCCCATGTTTCTTGATATCTTGAGTAGACTATGATATATAAATTAGTATGACATCTCATGTCAACTTATTTGAGCATGGCCATGCATTTCTAGTCTCACTCAATCAAGTGGCCTAAGATATTACTCCCATTATGTGGGAGGACTTATCTATATTGATCAATAATATCCTCTACATTGATTGTGATATATCCAACATCGACCTTTATAGAACAACCGCCATTCTGATTACGTTTGGTCGTATCAAAATATCGACTCACGATGTTGGGATAATGATTATCTCAAGTCTAAGGATCATATACATATTAATCACTATGAGTAATGTTGTGACAATTACATAATAATCCAAGAAACATACTCATAGCGAATTGGTCAATATGTTGTTCTCTAACACACATATTCATGCATTGATTTTGACACTCCATATCAATGATAACTCTTTATCATCAATCAACTACATGTTAGTCTTAATGCATTATTGTTGTCCCGTCAACAATAATACTTGACTAAGGATATTTTAAGAATAATCATATTATTCTCGGGACATTATTATAAAGCAGCTTTATTTGTACACACGGAAGGAAAACTGAAATAATAATGACAACGCTTTATATTAATAAACATGGTAAATCAAGTATGTTATTACAACCATCTCATGATTGATCTTTGGGCATACTCTTACACTAGCGGCCCACCTCCTCTTCACTGGAATCCTACTTGGTGCATAGTGACTATTCAACGTAGCCACGGGGACTTGTTGATGGGCCAAAATTTATAACTAAAACCCAAAAGGGACCAGCCACCCTATTTCGCAAAATTACTAAAATACCCTAGTTATGTAAAATTTTGAAATACCCTCGATTTGTGAAATTTTCCCAAAATACTCTTGGTTTGTAAAATTACCAAAATACCCCTATTATGTAAAATCACTAAGATACCCTATTTTGGAAAATTACGAGAATACCTCTGGGTAGTGAAATGACAAAAATACCCTTATGTGATGAATGTGAGTTCATGGATGTTACTTGTATGTTGATGTGTGATGGTTGAATGTATGTGGAATCTAGAGCTAAGAAATACAGACCTGAGAATTGAACCTTGTAGATAGAGCTCGAATTCGAAAGAACTACGGTTAAAACTACTCTCCATAAGATTGTTCATTATTAATTAGTGGAAGAATTAATAATTCATAAAATTCCTAATCAGATAAACGTGAATCAGTAGAATGAGCACTAGAGGACGTGGTGTGCGTGGTCGAGGTAGAGCCAAGATTGCTGTGTCGGAACCGGTAGGGTCTGGTCACGAGTTGGGGAATGAGGTACTAGTGCCACTAGCTGTGGAGGCAAAATTTTAGGATCAAACGGTCAGAGATAATGCGGTATCTCAGGTGATGTTGAGGGTGTTAGAGAGGGTTACTGGGACAGGCATGGGCATAGGAGCCCAAAAATGCATGTCGAGCAACTTAAAGCTAATGGGCGAAGTGTTTAGGGGAATTTCTAGGATAGCCAGATGCAGTGAGTATTGGTTAGAGGCGGTCGAACGCATAATGGATGATCTGGATTTCACGAAAGAATATAAGCTGAAAGAAGTAGTGTCCCTTCTCCGGGACGAAGCTTATCAATGGTGGTTTACGGTTAAGGATGGTACAGTGGCTGACCGTATCACCTGGGATTACTTCAGAATGGCGTTCTAGAGTAAGTACAATGGAACGAGTTATGTGGATGCACAGTGTAGAGCATTTCTGAATCTAGTTCAGGGAAATAGGTCGGTGGTGGCGTATGAAGCAGAATTCTTATGCTTGAGCCGTTATGCTCAAGGGATAGTGGCCACAGAACATGAACGGTGTGTTCGATTTGAAGATGGCCTGAAGGATAATTTACGTGTTTTGATAGCTCCACAACGGGAGAGGGAATTTACTATGCTTGTGGAGAAGGCTAAGATAGCTGAGGAGGTAAAGCAAACGAAAAAGCTAAATCGGGATAAAGATAAAAGTGGAAGTAGGAGAAATTTTGGATCGTCAGGAGCAGTTGGGTGTTCTCAGAAAAGACCTAGGTCGGATGGGCCGAACTGGATGGAGAGACTTGCTGCTAACGAGACACGGAGGTGTGTTCGCTGTGGTAAATTTCATGTAGGTGAGTGTTGGGCAGGCAGTGAAAAGTGCTTTAGGTGTGGATCTTTGGACCATCAGTTAGAGGCATCCCACGACCACGGGCGATGTAGGACCGTGAGGGCGAAATGCTCGGCCGGTGGGGAGGTCGTGATTACAAAGAGGTCATGGTCCATAGAGGTGGTAACGATTTTAGTCGGTAGTGGAGCACCGTGTCGAGGGCCAAGAAACACCGAGGTGAGACGGCCGAGGTTAGTCTATCTGCCGGACATCAAGAGGAGGTCGACGATCGGATGTTATAATAACCGTACATTTTAATATTTGGTTTACCTTACACGCATTGATTGACATTGGGTTGACACATTCATATGTTGCTAGTAGTGTGTTTGGAACTTTAAGTTTAGATTTCAAGATTACCCCTAGGGCGATGACTGTAGTTAGCCCATTAGGACAATCTGTGGTAGTAGATAAACTCTATCGGGAGGTACCCTTAAAAGTTCAGGGAATAGTTTTTAGACGGATCTGATGGAATTACCGTTCGGGGAGTTTGACTTAATATCAGGCATAGATTGGCTGGTGAAGTATCAAGATAATTTAGATTGTGCAGCCAAGCATATGGTGTTGAAAACCCCCGAGGGTGGTGAAGTGTTGGTGATAGGAGAAAGGGGAACTATGCAGTCGAATGTAGTGGCGCCTAAGAGCGAAAAGGATGATGAGAAAAGGATCGAGGCGGTTTAATGTTTGTTTGGGCTCTGTAAGCCAAGGACCTAATTGTTGGGGCGTTAGGAAGGTGAAGGAGTTTCTGATGTTTTCCCAGAAGAGCTTTCGAGACTACCCCCGGATCGTGAAGTGGAGTTTGGTATCAATCTTTTTTCCAGGAACAGTGCCAGTATCTATTACTCCATATACGATGGCACCAAAGGAGTTGGTGGAATTGAAAGCGCAGATTCAGAAGTTGTTGGATAGAGGGTTTATTCGACCAAGTGTGTCATCGTTGGGAGCGCCGGTGTTGTTTGTCAAGAAGAAAGATGGATCAATGCGTATGTCCATTAACTATCATCAGTTGAATAAGCTAACAATCAAGAACAAATACCTATTGCCGAGGATCGATGACTTGTTCGATTAGTTGAAGGGAGCCTCAGTCTTTTCAAATATAGATCTGAGGTTAGGATACCATCAGCTTAAGGTCAATGAGTCAGATATTCATAAGACGGCTTTTAGGACTCGCTATGGTCATTACAAGTTCATGGTAATGCCATTCAGATTGACCAATGCGCCAGCAGCATTTATGGACATGATGAACCGAATATTTCAACCCTACTTGGATCAGTTTGTCATGGTATTCATAGATGATATCCTAATTTATTCAAGATTGAAGGAGGAACATGACTCACTCCTTCGAGTGGTTTAGCAGATCTTGAGGGAGAAGCAGTTGTATGCCAAATTCAGTAAGTGTGAATTTTGGCTAAGGGAAGTTACGTTTTTAGGCCATGTTGTGTCGGTAGAAGGGATTAGGGTTGACCCTCGAAAAATTGAAGCGATATTGGATTGGAAGCCGCCTAAGTCCGTGACAAAAATTTAGAGTTTTCTTGGACTGGCAGGGTACTATCGAAGGTTTGTTGAAGGATTTTCTTCAATAGCGGCACCATTGACGAAGTTATTACGGAAAGGAGTTCTGTTTGTTTGGTCCAATAAGCAGCAAGAAGAATTGGTGGTCTAGTATTCAGATGGCGCCCTATGAAGCATTATACAGACGAAAGTGTCGTACTCCTACCTATTGGATAGAATTAGGGGAAGATCAAATTTTGGGTCCGGAGTTGGTTACCGAGACAGAGAAGAAGGTTGAGTTAATTTGAGCTCGACTAAAGGAAGTGCTTGGACCGATGAAGTCCCGCGGACTTGAAGCGTAAGGACATAGAGTTTGCAGTGGGTGACAAGGTGTTCTTGAAGGTGTCGCCATGGAAGAAAGTGTTGAGGCTTGGACGGAAGGGTAAATTAAGTCTCAGATTTATCGGACCTTATCGAGTGTTTGAAATGATTGGGGCCGGTAGCCTATCAGCTAGAGCTACCTTCTGAGCTAAGCCAGATTTATAATGTATTCCACGTTTCTATGTTAAGGCGTTACTGTTCGGATCCATCCCATATGGTGTCATGGAAGAAATCAGTGACACCGACCTATCCTTTGAAGAAAACCGGTGGAAATCACGGATCATGATGTCAAGGTATTGCGAAGGAAAAGCAGATTACATTAGTTAAGGTTCTATGGCAAAATCACAGTTCTGAGGAGGCTACTTGGGAACTAGAGGAAGTGATATGTCGGCAATACCTGCATCTATTCTGATCAGGTAATTTTGAAGCCAAAATTTCTTTAAGGGGTTAGAACTATAACATCCTGAATTAATGGGCCTATGCATTTAATGTGTGTGGTTGTGCTTGTTATGCTTGATAGAATGCTTTAGGGGTCCAGAATGGGCTCGAAGTTGGGCCGAGCCCTTAGTTGAATTTTCTGTTTGGACACTCTAGTGGAAAGTAAGTGAGGGCAGGGCTTAAAAGACATTACCTATGAATTAAGACACAAAAATGGGCTTGTGGCCCAGTGGTCAGTGGCGATATGCAAGGACTAGGAGTGGCATGTCAAGCTGTTAAGGAGGTCCAAGGTTCGAGTCGCATAAAGCCCAATTCATTTTAATTAAATTCAATTAATTTTAGGCATTTAAGTGGGTAGAGTGGGACGGCAATAAGGCTTGGATATAGGAGGATTTATTTGAGTGGATAATGTAGATAATATGGCAGATAAAGGGAGGAAGAGGTAGTGTTATCTAGGATTCTTTTGGAGGTGTGATCAGATAAAGATAAGGGAGAAATTTAGGATTTATCTGCTGGTCACGGTGGTGGTCAAATTCAACACTAAGGGGAGGAGAAATGGGTTACGATATGATCAAGAAATGTAGAAATTTCCCTTGATTAATAGCTTAGTTTTAGTTTTAAAAGGGCATTTTAGGCTTTAGGCGTTGGGTGCGAAATTTTGCTTAAGTAGGGGCATATCTCTTCAATTACGGCATTTGACCTATTCTCTTTTCTTTCCTCTCATCCCCACTTCTATGCAAAAGCCAAAAATTTCATTGTTCTCTTCTCTCATCTTTTCCTCCAAAAGCGAAACTCATAACTCTTCTCATCTCCGTTCTTTTCCTATAACCGAATGATAATTGTTCTTTACTTTATTCTCCCTTTTGCCGATTTCTTCATAGCGAATCTTCATAGATCCTGTTACCTTGTCTTTCTTTTGATCTTTTGAAGTCAAATCATCAAGAGAAGCGAACTCTTTGGTAAGTCTTGATTTCTTTTGATCTTTTCTCTTTTGGTTTTGGGGCCATAGCCGATTGGCTAATGGGTTTTAAGGCCATCATTAATTCGATATTCTATTCACTGATCTTGTGTCCTGTTTGGGCGACATTCCGGGATTTAAAGGAGATCTAACCGCCTAGGTTCCTAGGACAAAAATCGATAACATCCCAATCCTATTGTCTTCTTTCGGGATTTCGAGGTAAGGATTTCACTTCTCATTAAGTTGATCCATTGATTTCCTTTCTTTATTGTGCCTTAACCTAATGCCTCGTCAAGCAATCATTATAGTATCCTCGACTAAGGTCATTCATGGACTCAAATGTCGATGAATCGAAGGAAGGGTTGGATCTGTAGTCCCGACCCCAAAGTTCAAGAAATCTGTGATGTCAACGATGCAGGGATTGGTTCTTGGGTTGTGGATCGACTTGAACAAAACCTTAGAAAGTTAGCGATCGTATCGACTTCGATAGTGTCGACATAGAAATCTTGTCCTATCGATGTCGTGTGTAGATCTCTATCACACTAGTTAATCTGTATTATATGTATGTTATGGGCTAAAAGCGAAAAATGAGGCTGCATGAGCGGTCGTATTACCCGAAAGGGTAGGCAAGGGATGCAGTGCGTAATCATAGAAACTTCTATGTGTATCGAAGTATGTGAAAGTCGTGATCTGTTTAGATAGTATAATGTTACGATTCTTGCATGTATGTATGCATGGGATGGGATTGATATGATGAAGGGGAAGAAGGTCACATGGTGATCGGTGGCTTTGCCACATAGGTCACATAGTGATCGGTCTTTATAACAGGCATCACAGTTGTCGAAATACTACAATGTATTATTAAGGTCACATGGCGATTGGTGGCTTTGCCACATAGGTCACATAGTGATCGGTCTTTATGACAGACATCACAGCTGTCGATATGGTGTGTAGCAGATAGAGGGTTGATTGTAGAAATCCCCACGGTGTGATGGTTGGTACGGGCATGTGTAGAGGATGGACTCTTAGGTTTGGGATGGGCCATGTTGCATGTAAATATATATTCTGTTGCCATTGTGTATGGGTTTTTCAAATTCTTAATAATAAAGTGAAAGGAAAATGGGTTTTCCCAGCATGTTCAATGCAAATGTTAAAGTTTCTTCAAAAATGTCACAATTAATGATTAATCGGTTAAAATAAACTGAGATTTTCAAAACCCTTCAAAGCAAAGTTTTCAACATTCAACACGTAGCATACCAGATCCGATCATGACGTATGGGCCGGGTTTGGGGTGTTACAAATAGCATTTTGATATGATAATAAATAGGAATAGCATTTCGATTTGATAATAAAAATGGGTTGCCCGGGACTCGAACACGAAACTAGTCGGATGGAGTAGATAATTTCCTTGTTTAATTTAAGTAAATTTAAATTTAAAAGTTAAAGACTAAAAAATCCCTCCCCAAACCGTGCTTGCATTTTTCATTGCACACGGCTTTCTCTATGTATCCATCTAAAACCCTGTTTATTCCTAAACATGACTCTAAAAAAAAAAAGCGAATACTACCAATACCTCTAATTCTTACTACTTGAACATTTAATCGAGAAATGAATAAATTCATATGTTATCCCTTCATCATTTCGAAAAATTCCCATTTTTATTATAATTGAATTTACATAATTTCATAATCAATCATAAATTCATAGGACTTTCATAAAACAAAAAAGAACGTCTTGGGAAGATCAAAGAAAAACATGTTCTTCCTTCGTTTAGTAAAGAATTCTTCCAAAATTTCGAACTGATTTTTTCAAAAAGCATGGGCGGTGATTTTGTGTTTACGAGCCAAAGTTTTAACACAAGAAAACCAAGTATATATTTTATTCGATACAAAAAATTTTTTTGAAGATCCTTTGTGATAATGAGAAAGATTTACGGATGTATGCACAAACCGATCAATAATATCGAAATCGGGGAATCATTACGTCGACTTACTAATGGGATGCCCTAATGTGTTACAAAATTTACGCCTTAGAGAATGATCCAATGGCGAAATAATTGGAATTCTTGTATCCAACGTCATCACAACATTATCTATTATAAATAAATTTTCTAGCATTTGACTCGTACCAATTTGAAGGATTTAATCGCACACTTGAAAGATAGCCCGAAAGTCAAAAGAATATTTAGATAATTGATTTACGGACTCTTCTGATTGAGACCACGGGTAAAAAATATTGCCATAAATCGACAAAGTAATATTTCCACTTATTGGTCGAAGTGGCGTATCCTTTGAGGCCAGAATTGACTTTCCTTGATACCTAATAAAATGTATCAAAGGGACTTTGAACAACCTATTTGATAAACCGTAAAAGTAACATATTTTAACCCCATGTTTAGTATGCTTTTAGGATGATTTAGCCTTGATTTATGTAAAAAGGTTCTTTTAATCCTTTCTTTTCACATTTCTACTCAGGAAAGCACCCGAGGACGAAAAGAACAAGAAATGGGCTTAAAACGGGCCAATTTGGGCCAAAAAAGAAATCGACATGGCCTGGACTTCAAGCCACACAGCCGTGCCTCGACAATTAACTAAGACACGACCATGCCACGATTTACACGGCAGTTCCCCAATCGATAGAATCGAGACACGGCCCAACCACGATTTACTTGGGCGTGTGCTATGGCCGTGCCCCTGTTACGGGAGAGAGCAATTTCACGTGGATTTGGATACTTAGAGCCAAAGAAAAAATTTCCAAAGCTTATTCAAATACTGAGTAAGAATAAGACTTAAATTAGGATACTTAAAGGCCAAGTAAAGCATTCCAAGAGCCTATATAAATACCCTAAGTGTATCCTGAAAGGGGTCACGCGGTGACCCAGGCCAAGGAGCCGAGCCAGAAGGATCACATTTGTAGAAATCACTCGAAGATAGCCATAAGATCCATCTCGAAGAGCCGAAAATCTACTCAAGACGGCAGATTTCTCCTTCAATTGCTCTAGGGGATTTTAGGGATTACTTATGTTTTGTTTTATCTTTTCTCTTGAGATGTTTTTATTCATTATGAACAAAATCCTTCAGATACTTGAAGGGGATGAAACCTAGATTAATTTTTTTTATTATTTTCTGAGTTATATGATAAATACTCAATTTGTTCTTAATTATGTTGCTTAATCCAAATCTGATGTGTTTAGGTGGAGGATGAATAGACGCTGCTTAAGAGTAGATCTAGCATAATTAAGCGGAGTTGATTGCGAGATTTTTCCAGATTAGGGTGAAACCTAATATTGGAATCCATTGATCGATTTACTGCTATTCTAGGGGGTTATTATAAGTGAATGAGAGTTCCACTAATTAACCTAGGTTTAGACGTTATTCGTCTCGAGAGAGGGTTTAATATAGGTTAGGGAGTCTTACGGATCAAGCTAAGTAAAGAAATCATATGATTCAGTAATAAGTAACAAGTGAAGTCTAGGTGGATTTTTCCTGAGGGTATCGTCGCAATCAATTGAGTTTCTTCAAGTTATTTCCCAATTTGTTCTTTTTGTCCTTGCGTCTTTAGCTTAGTAGTCATTAAACTAGATTAAATCAACCAATCACTCCATATTTTAGGCTAAATAATAAAAAGAAAGTGAGTATTAGTACTTTTAGTTCCTTTGGGTTCGATAATCCGGTCTTGCCTAAGCTATACTACAGTTCGGTAGGTACACTTGACTTTAAGTCGTTGTCAGAGTTAGTTTCCAGGTTTGATCATTCTACTTATAAATTTTAAAGCTCTGATTTCAGCAATCAAGTTTTTGGCGCCGTTCTTGGAACTAAAATATTAAGAAAACTCTATTTTTATTACTTTAGCCATTATTTTATTTACAATTTATTTTGTTCCATTACTTTTTCTAAATTTTATTTTTCTTTCTTTTTCCTAGCAGGTACCTCTAGTTTATGACTAGACGGAACCCGGCAGGACCTCTAGTATCACGATCTCGAAATTGAAGCTACCGCTCGGAGAAATCACAGAGAGAATTAGGCGAGTTCTAAATTACACGAAGAAGAAGCGAGAAGACGATCCAATCCTCTTGAAGGGATGGGCGAGAATAATCCACCACGATATGTGGCGGATGCTCCGCACACTATCTATGATTATGCTAAACCAAATTTGATGGAGCGAATCTAGTATTGTTAGGCTGCTATAGTCGCTAATAATTTTGAATTAAAGCCTAATACAATACAAATGATTCAACAATTTGTTCAATTTGTTGGTTTGCGGATTTAAGACCCAACACTCATATAGCAAATTTTTTAGAGTTCTGTGATACTTTCAAATTAAATGGCGTTTCTGGTGATGCCATTCACCTTCGGTTATTTCCCTTTTCATTAAGGAATAAAGCCAAGCAGTGGTTGAAATCATTACCACAAGGGTCAATCACTACATGGGAACAAATGACTGAAATTTTTTATTAAAATATTTTCCACCGGCCAAAATGGCCAAATTACGGAATGATATTTCTTTTTTTGTACGGATGGACTCTTAGGTTTGTGATGGGCCATGTTGCATGTAAATATATATTTTGTTGCCATTGTGTATGGGTTTTTCAAAGTCTTAATTATAAAGTGAAA
This sequence comes from Gossypium rotundifolium, assembly GCA_025506655.1. Lineage (NCBI taxonomy): Eukaryota > Viridiplantae > Streptophyta > Magnoliopsida > Malvales > Malvaceae > Gossypium > Gossypium rotundifolium. The sequence goes on along the minus strand of CP106731.1, from coordinate 116,207,908 downwards.
GGAAAATGGGTTTTTCCAGCATGTTCAACGCAAATGTTAAAGTTTCTTCAAAAATGTCACAATTAATGATTAATCGGTTAAAATAAACTGAGATTTTCAAAACCCTTCAAAGCAAAGTTTTCAACATTCAACACGTAGCATACGAGATCCGGTCATGATGTATGGGCGGGTTTGGGGTGTTACAAATAAGCGTTTTGATATGATAATAAATAGGAATAGCGTTTCGATATGATAATAAAAATGGGTTGCCCGGGACTCGAACACGAAACTAGTTGGATGGAGTAGATAATTTCCTTGTTTAATTTAAATAAATTTTAATTTAAAAGTCAAAGAATAAAAAATCCCTCCCCAAACTGTGCTTGCATTTTTCATTGCACACGGCTTTCTCTATGTATCCATCTAAAACCTTGTTTATTCCCTAAACAGGACTCTCAAAAAAAGCAAAATACTCGGCCAATCCCCTTTTATTCTTACTACTTGAGCATTTAATACGAGAAATTAATAAATTTGTTTGTTATCTCTTCATCATTTCGAAAAATTCCCATTTTTATTGTAATTGAATTTACATAATTTCATGACCAATCATGAATGATTGACGAGCATTGATACTAATAATATCCAAATACCAAATTAGTCCCTTATAGAACTTTACAAAAGCAAAAAACCTCTTGGGAAGATCAAAGAAAAACATGTCCTTCATTCGTTTAGTAAAGAATTCTTCCAAAAATTCCGAACCTAATTTTTTCAAAAAGCACGGACAATACTTTTGTGTTTACGAGCCAAAGTTTTAACACAAGAAAACCAAGTATATATTTTATTCGATACAAAAATTTTTTCGAAGATCCACTATGATAATGAGAAAGATTTACGGATATACACACAATCGGTCAATAATATCGAGAATCGGAATCGCCCACGCTTACTACTAATGGGATGCCCTAATGTGTTACAAAATTTCGCTTAGACAATGATCCAATGAGCGAAATAATTGGAATTCTTGTATCCAACGTCTTCACAAAGATTATCTATTATAAATAAATTTTCTAGCATTTGACTCGCACCATGAAGGATTTAATCACACATTTGAAAGATAGCCGAGAAAGTCGAAAGAATATTTAGACAATTGATTTATACGGACTCTTCCCGATTGAGACCACGGTAAAAATAATATTGCCATAAATCGACAAAGTAATATTTCCACTTATTGATCGGAAGAGGCGTATCCTTTGAGGCGAATTGACTTTCCTTGATACGTAATAAAATGTATCAAAGAGACTTTGAACAACCTATTTGATAAACCATAAAAGTAACATATTTTAACCCCATGTTTAGTATGCTTTTAGGATGATTTAGCCTAATTTATGTAAAATGTGCTTTTAATCCTTTCTTTTCACATTTTACTCGAAAGCACCGAGGGACGAAAAGAACAAAAAACGAGCTTAAAGCGGGCCAATTTGGGCCAAAGAAGAAATCGACACGACCGGACTTCAAGCCACAGTAGTGCGTATAAAATTAACTAAGACACGACCATGCCACGATTTACATTGTTCTCCAATCGATAGAATCGAGACACGGCCAACCACGATTTACATGGGCGTGTGCCATGGTAGCATACATTATTTGGGAGAGAGCAATTTCATTGGTTTGGATACTTAGAGCCAAAGAAACACTTTCCAAAGCTTATTCAAATCTTGAGTAAGAAGAAGACTTAAAATAGGATACTTAGAGGCCAAGTAAAGCATTCCAAAAGCCTATATAAACACCCTAAGTGTATCCTGAAAGGGGTCACGCGGTGAGGTAGGCCAAGGAGCCGAGCCAGAAAGATCACATTTTAGAAATCACTCGAAGATAGCCAGAAGATCCATCTCGAAGAGCCAGAAATCTACTCAAGATGGCGGATTTCTCCTTCAATTCCTCTAGGGGATTTTAGGGATTTCTTAAGTTTTGTTTTATCTTTTCTCTTGAGATATTTTTATTCATTATGAACTAAATCCTTCATATACTTGAAGGGGATGAAACCTAGATTAATTTTTTTATTATTTTCTGAATTATATGATAAATACTTTATTTTTTTTTAATTATGTTGCTTAATCCAAATCTGATGTGCTTAGGTGGAGGATGAATAGACCCTGCTTAAGAGTAGATCTAGCATAATTAAGCGGAGTTAATCGAATGCCTAAAGATAGGGTTGCGAGATTTTTCCAAATTAGGGTGAAACCTAATATGGGAATCCATTGATCGATTTACTGCTATTCTAGGGGGTTATTATAAGTGAATGAGAGTTCCACTAATTAACCTAGGTTTAGACGTTATTCGTCTCGAGAGAGGGTTTAATATAGGTTAGGGAGTCTTACGGATCTAGCTAAGTAAAGAAATCATATGATTCAGTAATGAGTAACAAGTGAAGTCTAGGTGGATTTTTCCTGAGGGTATCGTCGTAATCAATTGAGTTTCTTCAAGTTATTTCCCAATTTGTTCTTTTTGTCTTTGTGTCTTTAGCTTAGTAGTCATTAAACTAGATTAAATCAACCAATCACTCCATATTTTAGGCTAAATAATAAAAAGAAAGTGAGTATTAGTACATTTAGTTCCTTTGGGTTTGATAATCCAGTCTTGCCTAAGCTATACTACTGTTCGATAGGTACGCTTGACTTTAAGTCGTTGTCAGAGTTAGTTTCCAGGTTTGATCATTCTGCTTATAAACTTTAAAGCTCTGATTTCAGCGATCAAGTTTTTGGCGCCGTTGCCGGGTAACTAAAATATTAAGAAAACTCTATTTTTATTACTTTAGCCATTATTTTATTTCACAATTTATTTTGTTCCATTACTTTTTTCTAAATTTTATTTTTCTTCCTTTTTCCTAGCAGGTACCTCTAGTTTATGATTAGAGGGAACCCGATAGGACCTCTAGTATCTGATAGTGAAATTGAAGTTACTGCTCGGAGAAATTGCGAGAAATTAGGCGAGTTCTAAATTACACGAGAAGAAGCGAAAGGCAGATCCAATCCTCTTGAGGGATGGGCGAGAATAATCCACCACGATATGTGGCGGATGCTCAGCGCCTATCTATGATTATGCTAAACCCAATTTGGTGGAGCGAGAATCTAGTAATGTTAGGCTGCTATAGCTGCTAATAATTTTGAATTAAAGCCTAATACAATACAAATGATTCAACAATTTGTTCAATTTGTTGGTTTGCAGGACTAAGACCCGAACACTCATATAGCAAATTTTTTAGAGTTCTCTGATACTTTCAAAATAAATGGCATTTCTGATGATGCCATTCATCTTCGGTTATTTCCCTCTTCATTAAGGAATAAAGCCAAGCAGTGGTTGAAATCGTTACCACGAGGGTCAATCACTACATGGGAACAAATGACCTAAATTTTTTATTAAAATATTTTCCACCGGCCAAAACGGCCAAATTACGGAATGATATTTCTTTTTTTGTGTAGATGGACTCTTAGGTTTGGGATGGGCCATGTTGCATGTAAATATATATCCTATTGCCATTGTGTATGGGTTTTTCAAAGTCTTAATTATAAAGTGAAAGGAAAAATGGGTTTTTCCTGCATGTTCAACACAAATGTTAAAGTTTCTTCAAAAATGTCACAATTAATGATTAATCGGTTAAAATAAATTGAGATTTTCAAAACCCTTCAAAGCAAAGTTTTCAACATTCAACACGTTGCATACCAGATCCGGTCATGACGTTTTGATATGATAATAAATAGGAATAGCGTTTCGATATGGTAATAAAAATGGGTTGCCCGGGACTCGAACACGAAACTAGTCGGATGGAGTAGATAATTTCCTTGTTTAATTTAAATAAATTTAAATTTGAAAGTTAAAGAATTAAAAAATCCCTCCCCAAACCGTGGTTGCATTTTTCATTGCACACGGCTTTTTCTATGTATCCATCTAAAACCCTGTTTATTCCCTAAATAGGACTCTAAAAAAGCGAATACTCGGCCAATCCCTCTTATTCTTACTACTTGAACATTTAATACGAAATGAATAAATTCATTTGTTATCTCTTCATCATTTGAAAATTCCCATTTTATTGTATTTGAATTTACATAATTTCATAACAAATCATGAATGATTGACGAGCATTGATACAAATAATATCCAAATACCAAATTCGTTCCTTATAGAGCTTTACTTAAAGCAAAAAACCTCTTGGGAAGATCAAAGAAAAACATGTTCTTCCTTCTTTTAGTAAAGAATCCTTCCAAAATTTGAACCTAAATTTTTCAAAAAAGGCACGGACAGTCCTTTTGTGTTTACGAGACAAAGATTTAACACAAGAAAATCGAAGTATATATTTTATTCGATACAAAAAAAAATTTTTGAAGATCCACTGTGATAATAAGAAAGATTCACGGATATACGTACAAATCGATCAATAATATCGAGAATCGAGGAATCATTACGTCGACTTACTAATGGGATGCCTAATGTGTTACAAAATTTTGCCTTAGACAATGATCCAATGGCGAAATAATTGGAATTTTTGTATCCATCATCTTCACACATTATCTATTATAAATAAATTTTCTAGCATTTGACTCCGTACCCTTGAAGGATTTAATTGCACACTTGAAAGATAGCCGGAAAGTCGAAAGAATATTTAGATAATTGATTTATATGGACTCTTCCTAATTAAGACCATAGGTGAAAATAATATTTCCATAAATTGACAAAGTAATATTTCGAGTTATTTATCAGAAGAGACGTATCCTTTGAGGCCAGAATTGACTTTCCTTGATACCTAATAAAATGTATCAAAGGGATTTTCAACAACCTATTTGATAAACCGTAAAAGTAACATATTTTAACCCCATGTTTAGTATGCTTTTAGGATGATTTAGCCCTGATTTATGTAAATAGGTGCTTTTAATCCTTTCTTTTCACATTTCTACTCAGGAAAGCACCCAAGGACGAAAAGAACAAGAAATGGTCGTTCCCCAATTTGGGCCAAAGAAGAAATCGACATGGCCTGGACTTCAAGCCACACGGCCATGCCTCGACAATTAACTAAGACACGACCAGGCCACGATTTACACGGCCGTTCCCCATTCGATAGAATCGAGACACGGCCCAACCATGATTTACATGGGCGTGTGCCATGGCCGTTCCCCTGTTACGGGAGAGAGTAATTTCACTCGAATTTGGATACTTAGAGCCAAAGAAACACTTTCCAAAGCTTATTCAAATACCGAGTAAGAAGAAGACTTAAATTAGGATACTTAGAGGCCAAGTAAAGCATTCCAAAAGCCTATATAAACACCCTAAGTGTATTCTGAAAGGGGTCACGCGGTGAGCTAGGCCAAGGAGCCGAGCCAGAAGGATCACATTTATGGAAATCACTCGAAGATAGCCAGAAGATCCATCTCGAAGAGCCAAAAATCTACTCAAGATGGCAGATTTCTCCTTCAATTCCTCTAGGGGATTTTAGGGATTTCTTATGTTTTGTTTTATCTTTTCTCTTGAGATGTTTTTATTCATTATGAACTAAATCCTTCAGATACTTGAAGGGGATGAAACCTAGATGAATTTTGTTATGATTTTCTAAATTATATGATAAATACTTAGTTTGTTCTTAATTATGTTGCTCAATCCAAATCTGATGTGCTTAGGTGGAGGATGAATAGACCCTGCTTAATAGTAGATCTAGCATAATTAAGTGGAGTTGATCGAACGCCTAAAGATAGGGTTGCAAGATTTTTCAAGATTAGGGTGAAACCTAATATGGGAATCCATTGATCGATTTACTGCTATTCTAGGGGGTTATTATAAGCGAATGAGAGTTCTACTAACTAACCTAGGTTTAGACGTTATTCGCCTCGCGAGAGGGTTTAATATATGTTAGGGAGTCTTACGGATCAAGCTAAGTAAAGAAATCATATGATTCAGTAATAAGTAACAAGTGAAGTCTAGGTGGATTCTTCTTGAGGGTATCATCGTAATCAGTTGAGTTTCTTCAAGTTATTTCCCAATTTGTTCTTTTTGTCTTTGCGTCTTTAGCTTAGTAGTCATTAAACTAGATTAAATCAACCAATCACTCCATATTTTAGGCTAAATAATAAAAAGAAAGTGAGTATTAGTACTTTTAGTTCCTTTGGGTTCGATAATCCGGTCTTGCCTAAGCTATAATCTTGTTAAGCGGTACACTTGACTTTCGATCGTTGTCGAGTTTGTAACATCCTAAAAAATTAGAATATTATTTTATTATTTGTGTTGGCTTGGGTATGAATTTTGTGTGTAGCATAGTCTTGTGAAGGCTTGATTTTATTTAGGAAGTTAGAATAATTGTTAGTGTGGTTTATTTAATGAAGTGGATTAAGTGAGCTTGACAATTAAGTTGAATTAAGTGTTAAATTAAAGCACATGAGTAGTTAGTGGCATAGTGGATAAGGAGCTTGAAAGGTTGCTTGAGGAAGTGGTTCGAGTAGCATGGAAAGCATATTGAGGATTTTATTTTGTTCATCTTAGCATTTATATTCGGTCAACTTTATTTATGATAAGGTTGGACTTTCAAGATTTTAGTAAGTTGAATATTGGTTTAAGGAAAGCATGAAATTGGGGATGAGAATCTTAAGGTTATGGAAGGTTGGGGAGACATAAGGCTTGGTTTTAGGAAGATATTTTGGAAAGTATTCCAAGGCTTTTAGTACATGTATGTGGACGGCATGTGTGGCTAAAGGCGGGTGACCGAATGATGAAAGGAAGCTTAGGGGGATAGTTGGCCAATTTTAGTTTTTGTGCATCTTTTACATTTGTTTTTCCTCTCCAAAACTCTCTCTTTCATTGAATATATCTTTTGCATTTTGTGCAAATTTTTCTTTTAGTTTAGCCTTCATTTTGTTTGAACCAAAATGTTATTTTCTTTCTCTCATCTTTCCTCTTGAAACCAAACCTCACTTGGCTTTTGTGCACTTTCTTTTCGGCAAATAGGTGTTTGGCGAACCTCTCTCTCCATATCTCTCTTTTCTTCTTTTGATATTGGTTCATAATCACATTTTCTTTTACACTCTCTTGGCGAATCTTTCTCCATCTCAAATTCCATTTCTTTTCATTTACTCAAAGTTAAAACATCCATTTACATTCTATTTTTTCTTTTCTTTTTATTTCACCATAGCCGAATCTTCTTCCTCTCTTTTGGGATTGTTTTGGCGAATATCATCAAGGTTAGGCATTCATTTAAGGTTTTCTTCAATCGGTTTTGGAAAAGGGTAAGTGTTCATGGCGTTTTTCCTTCTTTTCTTTCTCTTTTCTATGTCATTTTCTTGTGGACAAAGGCGAACCTATGGGCATTTGCTTGCAAAGTTCTAACCATTCTAGGAACCGATTTCTTTTAGGCTCCTCGGGATGTTGGAAGCAATCAATCTAAGCCTCGTATCTTTGTCTCTCGTTTTGGGTAAGCTTTTAGGTAAGATTGGTTTTTTTAATTAGCCTCGTATCTTTGTCTCTCGTTTTGGGTAAGCTTTTAGGTAAGATTGGTTTTTAATTTTTTGAGCGATAACTCTTTGAGATTTAGTGGTAGGGCGAATGGCCTTTGTTTATAATCTTAGTATTGGTCGATTGTAGGACAAGGTGATCTAGTCGGTAGATCGGATCTTTGGAAGTTAGTTCTAGCGTTGGTGAAAGGTGTGTACCTTACACACTTTATAACTTCGGTTAATTATATGTATTTATATTATTAATTTACTAATCATATTATCAAAGTGGGAAAACGATGAGATCTTGATATGATACCATGATGGTATGAATGAGGATTCGGGCAAGTCCGTTTCGATATGTTGTTAATACATGTGGATTGAAAACATGATCTACGATTTATGATATATCTATTATGTGATTCATAATAAAGTATATTGACATGATTTGTCTATCTATTGCATTGGTGTGGGAAATATGAGAGGAGGGGAAGATTGATATCGTGTCTTGGACACTAGAGGTTTGGTACCTCCGGTGATTTGGTATCACATTCGTGTCTTGGACACGGAGGTTTCGCACCTCATAGCGGCTCGTCCACGTGGTTTTACACCACCGGGTTGGCCCCATTTTGAGATATGGGATCATCGCCGGTGATTTGGTATCACACGTGGGTTGGCCCCACGATGGATTATTCGTGACTTTGGTCACGGTGATTTAGTATCACATATATTTCGTGACTTTGGTCACGGTGGTTTAGCACCACCGGTGGTTTGGTACCACACGGGGTATAAAAGGAGTTATGGATGGTTAGGTTGGGTGCATTATACATATATGTTGCTTTGTTATAATTTGTGTAAGTATGTGATATTTACGGGAGGGATTATGCTTTGAGTCTTGGTGACTCACCTTCTCCTTACTTTTTCGGTGATGCATAAATTTCGCGGATGAGGAGCGGATGAACTCGAGGAGGCCATGCAATAAATATTGATTTTCATGAACTTGATTTGGGGTACTTTAGTTTATTTTAATTTGGTTTTGTTTTATTTTGGGTTTGTAATAAGGCTGTTTAATTATGTTTTGGATTATTTATATGTTTTAGATTTGATTTAAATTTGGTTTACAAATTACATGTTTGATATAATAATTTGAGCACAAAGTTTTCTAAACTACTGAGCTTAATGGTTTTCAAAACGTTACCATCGGGTAATTTAAATAATTTGATAATCCTTAATAATTTAAGTGTTCTTGATAACTCATACGTTTTCCAAAGCTTAAGTTTGCAAATTTCAATTAGCAGCGGTTTTCAACTAATCGCTTGAGTTTCTTATAAAAATTATAAAAGTTTTCTAATCTATGGATATGTAACTAAGATTTAATTAGATAATTTCAAAGTAAATTATCGAGTTTTAACAATATACACTGTTTTCTATAAAAATAAAATTTTCAAAGAGTTTTTCACTAAAAATTAATTGTTATCTCGATTTTCTTCAAAATGTTTTACTCTGTGGCATACTAGATTCGGTCATGGCGAATTGACCGTTCGGTGTTACAAATTGGTATCGAGCCAAGTTCAAAAGCTTCATTGTGGGCACGAGGCCCAAAATGATTTAAAGTATAGTTTTAAAATGTTTTTGTTTATGGTTGGAAAAGCATGGCACCGAGTCTCCAAGACCGATCCGCCTGTAAGTACTTCAAGCTGTTGAATATTGGTTTAAGGAAAGCATGAAATTGGGGATGAGAATCTTAAGGTTATGGAAGGTTGGGGAGACATAAGGCTTGGTTTTAGGAAGATATTTTGGAAAGTATTCCAAGGCTTTTAGTACATGTATGTGGACGGCATGTGTGGCTAAGGCGGGTGACCGAATGATGAAAGGAAGCTTAGGGGGATAGTTGGCCAATTTTAGTTTTTGTGCATCTTTTACATTTGTTTTTCCTCTCCAAAACTCTCTCTTTATTAATATATCTTTTGCATTTTGTGCAAATTTTCTTTTAGTTTAGCCTTCATTTTGTTTGAACCAAAATGTTATTTTCTTTCTCTCATCTTTCCTCTTGAAACCAAACCTCACTTGGCTTTTGTGCACTTTCTTTTCGGCAAATAGGTGTTTGGCGAACCTCTCTCTCCATATCTCTCTTTTCTTCTTTTGATATTGGTTCATAATCACATTTTCTTTTACACTCTCTTGGCGAATCTTTCTCCATCTCAAATTCCATTTCTTTTCATTTACTCAAAGTTAAAACATCCATTTACATTCTATTTTTTCTTTTCTTTTTATTTCACCATAGCGAATCTTCTTCCTCTCTTTTGGGATTGTTTTGGCGAATATCATCAAGGTTAGGCATTCATTTAAGGTTTTCTTCAATCGGTTTTGGAAAAGGTAAGTGTTCATGGCGTTTTTCCTTCTTTTCTTTCTCTTTTCTATGTCATTTTCTTGTGGACAAAGGCCAACCTATGGGCATTTGCTTGCAAAGTTCTAACCATTCTAGGAACCGATTTCTTTTAGGCTCCTCGGGATGTTGGAAGCAATCAATCTAAGCCTCGTATCTTTGTCTCTCGTTTTGGGTAAGCTTTTAGGTAAGATTGGTTTTTTTTTAATTAGCCTCGTATCTTTGTCTCTCGTTTTGGGTAAGCTTTTAGGTAAGATTGGTTTTTTTTAATTTTTTTGAAGCGATAACTCTTTGAGATTTAGTGGTAGGGCCGAATGGCCTTTGTTTATAATCTTAGTATTGGTCGATTGTAGGACAAGGTGATCTAGTGCGGTAGATCGGATCTTTGGAAGTTAGTTCTAGCGTTGGTGAAAGGTGTGTACCTTACACACTTTATAACTCGGTTAATTATATGTATTTATATTATTAATTTACTAATCATATTATCAAAGTGGGAAAACGATGAGATCTTGATATGATACCATGATGGTATGAATGAGGATTCGGGCAAGTCCGTTTCGATATGTTGTTAATACATGTGGATTGAAAACATGATCTACGATTTATGATATATCTATTATGTGATTCATAATAAAGTATATTGACATGATTTGTCTATCTATTGCATTGGTGTGGGAAATATGAGAGGAGGGGGAAGATTGATATCGTGTCTTCGGACACTAGAGGTTTGGTACCTCCAGTGATTTGGTATCACATTCGTGTCTTCGGACACCAGAGGTTTCGCACCTCATAGCGGCTCGTCCCTGTGGTTTTACACCACCGTGGGTTGGCCCCATTTTGAGATATGGGATCATCGCGGTGATTTGGTATCACACGGGGTTGGCCCCACAGATGGATTATTCGTGACTTTGGTCACCAAAGTGATTTGGTATCACATATATTTCGTGACTTTGGTCACGGTGGTTTGGCACCACCAAAGTGGTTTGGTACCACACGGGTATAAAAGGAGTTATGGATGGTTAGGTTGGGTGCATTATACATATATGTTGCTTTGTTATAATTTGTGTAAGTATGTGATATTTACCCGGAGAGGATTATGCCTTTGAGTCTTGGTGACTCACCTTCTCCCTTACTTTTTCAGGTGATGCATAAATTTCGCGGATGAGGAGCGGATGAACTCGAGGAGGCCATGCAATAAATATTGATTTTTCATGAACTTCGATTTGGGGTACTTTAGTTTATTTTAATTTGGTTTTTGTTTTATTTTGGGTTTGTAATAAGGCCTGTTTAATTATGTTTTGGATTATTTATATGTTTTAGATTTGATTTAAATTTGGTTTACAAATTACATGTTTGATATAATAATTTGAGCACAAAGTTTTCTAAACTACGAGCGCAATGGTTTTCAAAACGTTACCATCGGGTAATTTAAATAATTTGATAATCCTTAATAATTTAAGTGTTCTTGATAACTCATACGTTTTTCCAAAGCTTAAGTTTGCAAATTTCAATTAGCAACGGTTTTCAACTAATCGCTTGAGTTTCTTATAAAAATTATAAAAAGTTTTCTAATCTATGGATATGTAACTAAGATTTAATTAGATAATTTCAAAGTAAATTATCGTTTTAACTTAATATACACTGTTTTCTATAAAAATAAAATTTTCAAAGAGTTTTCACTAAAATTAATTGTTATCTCGATTTTCTTCAAAATGTTTTACTCTGTGGCATACTAGATTCGGTCATGGCGAATTGACCGGTTCGGGTGTTACAAATTGGTATCGAGCCAAGTTCAAAAGCTTCATTGTGGGCACGAGGCCCAAAATGATTTAAAGTATAGTTTTAAAATGTTTTGTTTATGGTTGGAAAAGCATGGCACCGAGTCTCCCAAACCGATCCGCCTGGTAAGTACTTCAAACTGTTGATTTTGATGATATGATGATGATGGTATGACTTTATAGTAGTAGGAACTACTCTAGAGACCCAAGACTATAGGTTGGATGTACTTGCGAAAACAAAACTCTTTAATAAGAATTAATCATAAAACTGTGTTTTAAAATAATGGAATAATGACTAATGCATAAAACTTTTAAATCGATAAGTCAAGATTTTAGATATGAGTACTGAGGTCGAGGTCGTGTTATCGCGATGGGACGCGTAGGGGTAGGATGGTCGTGTCTCGAGCCGGTGAGGTCGGGTCAAGGATCCGAGAATGAGGTACCACCACCCCCACCAACAGCGGTTGGAGTTGAATTTCAGGATCAAACGGGGGACGACGTAGTGTCTCAAGCAATGCTAAGAGTTCTTGAGAGGGTAGCTAGAATAGGAGGAGGCGCGGGAGCTCAAAAATCTGTACCTGAGTGACTCCGAGCCAATAGAGCCGAGGTATTTCGAGGTGTTTCGGGTGTAGCTCCCAGTTCGGTGGAATATTGGTTAGAGGCGACGGAGCGAATAATGAATGATCTGGATCTGAATGCCGAGGAAAAGCTGAAAGGGATAGTGTCACTTCTTCGGGATGAGTCATATCAATGGTGGCTCACGGTGTGGAATAGTGCTGCGGCTGAGGATCTCACTTGGGATTATTTTAAGGCAACGTATCAAAAGAAATATATTGGGTCCAGGTACGTTGGTGCACAGCGTAAGGCATTTTTGAGTTTGGTCCAAGGGAGTAAGTCCGTATCAGAATATGAAGCTGAGTTTTTAAGATTGAGCCGGTATGTTAGAGGTATCGTAGCTTCAGAGCACGAGCGATGTGTCCGGTTCGAGGATGGCTTAATAGATGAGCTGAGGTTGCTGAATGCCCCACATCAGGAGCGAGAATTTACTGTGTTAGTTGAAAAGACTAATATTGCTGAAGGAATAAAGGAATTGGTACGGCAGAATCTCGTCAGAAACAAACATAAGAGAAGTTCTGGATCATTCGGATCGTACCGTAATTCTCGAGAAGAGGTTAGCGCAATAGGCCAAATCAATCGGAAGGCTATTCTCGCTAATTAGGGACCAAAGACAAGGTAATCGATGTGGGAAATATCATTTGGGTGAATGTTGGACCGGAGGAAAATAATGTTTTGAGTGTGGTTCGCTGGATCATCGTGTGAGGGACTGTCCACGTAAGCAAGCCAGGAATCAGTCTGAGGGTCAAGGTCGAGCTCAGTTTAGAAAGGAAGGACCGTCACCACAAAGAGGTCGTGGTAATGGTTCTAGTCGAGGCCGCGGAGCATCTGGTAGAGGTACAAGTAACACTGAGGCAAGACAACCTGGTTTAGTGTATACTACGAGATGTCAAGAGGAGGGCGATGCATCGGACGTCATCACCGGTATGTTCTTAATCTTTGGTGCTCCATATACTGCTTTGATAGATGTGGGTTCGACACATTCGTATGTTGCTAGTAGTATAGTAGAGACCATGAACTTAAACTTTGAGACTTTCTAGGAGGATGACAATGATTTAGCCTCTAGGTCACTCAGAGAAGTAAATAAATCAGATAGGATGTACCCTTGAACTCCAAGGGGTAATGTTTGTGGTCGATCCGATGGAACTACCGTTTAGGGAGTTCGATTTGATTCTTGGAATGGACTGGTTGGTTAAGTACCGTGCAAGTTTGGATTCTTGCTAAGCGTATGGTTTTGAAGACAATGAGGGTGAAGAGGTGGTTATGATAGGTAATAGAAGAGATTATCTATCCAACGTGGTATCTGCGTTGAAAGTCGTGAAGATGGTCGAAGAACGTGAGGCATATATAGTCCATGTGTGTGCGTTGGAGGCTAAGGAGTCTCTGTGGGGAATGTCCAAACGTAAAGGAATATCTTGATGTATTTCGGAAGAACTTAGGGATCGCCCGGATCGTGAAGTTGAATTCGGTATAGATCATATTGCGGAACGGCGCCGGTGTCTATAGCTCCATATAGGATGGCAGAAGGAATTGATGGAATTGAAAGCTCGATTCAAGAGTTGTTGAATCGAGGTTTCATTCGACCAAGTGTTTCACCTTGGGGAGCGCCAGTACTTTTTGTCAAGAAGAAGGATGGTACGATGCGATGTGTATTGACTACCGCCAGTTGAATAAGCTGACGATCAAAAACAAGTATCTTTTGCCGAGGATAGATGACTTGTTTGATCAGCTTAAAGGCGGTTTTCTCAAGATTGATTTAAGGTGCGGATATCATCGCTTAAAGGTGAAAGAGGTCGATATCCATAAGACGGCATTTCGCACTCGGTATGGGCACTACGAGTTTTTGGTAATACCGTTTGGGTTGACTAACGCGCCAGCAGCATTCATGGACATGATGAATCGGGTGTTCCAGCAATTTTGGATCGGTTTGTCGTAGTTTTTATAGATGATATTTTGGTATACCCAAGTCGGAGGAGGAGCATGATGCGATTTGCAGTAGTATTGCGATTACGAGGAAAGCGCTTATATGCCAAATTTAGTAAGTGCGAGTTCGGCTTAGGAGGTGACTTTCTTGGGTCACGTTGTGTCGATTGAGGGATTAGAGTGGATCCTCGAAGATCAAAGCGATGTTAGATTGGAAGCCGCCTAAGTCAATGGCTGAAATTTGAAGTTTCTAGGTGCAGCGGGTATTAGAAGATTTGTAGAGGATTTTCTTTGATAGCAGCACCAATGACCAAGTTGTTGAGGAAAGGAGTTCCATTTGTGTGGACCGAGAAGCAGCAAGAAAGTTTCGACAAGTTGAAGAAGATTCTAACTGAAGCTCCGATTTTAATTCAACCCGAGGCAGGCAAGGAATTCATGCTTTACTGTGATGCATCACATACTGGTTTGGGATGTGTGCTGATGCAAGAAGGGAAGGTAGTGGCTTATGCATCTCGTGATTGAGACCACATGAGGTTAATTACCCGACGCATGACTTAGAATTAGCCGCAGTGGTCTTTGCTTTGAAGATTTGGAGACACTACTTGTACGGAGAGAAGTCGATAGTCTACACGGATCACAAGAGTCTTAACTATCTTTTGACTCAGAAGGATTTGAACTTGAGGTAGCGTAGATGGATTGAATTATTAAAGGACTACAACTATTCGATCGAGTATCATCCGGGCAAGGCTAACGTGGCGGCAGACGCATTGAGCCGTAAGGTTGTATCAGATTTAAGATTAATGTTTGCTCGTCTTAGCTTATATGATGATGGGAGTCTTTTGGCTGAATTGCAAGTCAAGCCGACTTGGTTAGATCAAATCAAGGAGAAACAGTTAGAGGATGATAGTTTGAATGATCGGAGGTTACAGATTCAGAATAGTGGTTTAGAGGATTATAGTTTGTCCAGTGATGGAGTATTGTGTTTTCAAGGGAGAGCTTGTATGCCGAAGGATATCGAGTTGAGGCAAAGGATTCTTCGGGACGCACATAACAGCCCATATGCTATGCATCCTGAAGGTAGCAAGATGTATCGGGATTTAAGAGAGCAATTTTGGTGGCAGTGTCCAAGCGGGAGATAACTGAGTTTGTGGGTAAATGTCTGATGTGTCAGCAGGTTAAAGTTGAGCATCGCCATCACCGTCTGGATTACTTCAGTCGGTGAAGATTCCACAGTGGAAGTGGGAAAGGATCACTATAGACTTTGTTAGTGGATTACCTCTTACGCCTAGTGAGAAGGACTCAGTTTGGGTGATTGTGGATCGTCTGACTAAGTCAGCTCATTTCATCCCGGTAAGGGTGGATTACTCACTTCATAAGTTAGCTAAGTTGTATGTGGCAGAGATAGTGAGGTTGCACGGAGTACCAGTGTTGTTCATCTCAGACAGAGATCCTAGATTTACGTCGAGGTTTTGGAGAGCGTTACATCAGGCTTTGGGTACGCGATTAGATTTCAGTACCGCATTTCATCCACAGTTTGAAGGGCAGTCGGAAAGAGTTATTCAGATCTTAGAGGATATGTTGAGAGGTTGTGTTTTGGACTTCAGAGGCAGCTGGGAAGAGTTTTTTCCATTAGCTGAGTTCGCATACAACAATAGTTATTAGGCAAGCATTATGATGGCACCATATGAGGCGTTGTATGGTAGGAGGTGTCGTACACCTACATGCTGGACGGAGTTGGGTGAGCGTCAAATGTTAGGACCAAAGTTAGTTGCAGAGACTGAGGATAAGGTTAAGATGATTCAGGCTCGTTTGAAGGAAGCTTCGGATAGGCAGAAGTCTTATGTTGATCTCAAACGGAGGGATATAGAGTTTGCCGTGGGTGACCAAGTCTTTTTGAAGGTCTCGCCATGGAAGAAAGTGTTAAGATTTGGGAGAAAAGGCAAGTTGAGCCCAAGGTTCATCGGGCCGTATAAGGTGTTAAGACGTGTGGGACCAGTAGCCTATCAGCTCGAATTGCCAGCAGAGTTGAGTCAGATTCACGATGTGTTCCATGTCTCCATGCTTAGACGATATCGTTCTGATCCATCGCATGTCATGGCAGTGGAGGAATTAGAGGTGAGTCCAGATTTAACAGTGGAAGAGGAACCTGTGCAGATCTTAGATCGAGATGTAAAAGTTTTGCGCAAGAAGTCAGTTCCTTTAGTGAAGGTCTTATGGCGGAACCATGGCGTGAAGAAGCTACGTGGGAGCCGGAGGATGTTATGAGACAAGAAGACCCTCAACTCTTTTGATCAGCTAATTTCGAGGACGAAATTTTCTTAAGGGGGTAGAATTGTAACATCCTAAAAAAATTAGAATATTATTTTATTATTTGTGTTGGCTTGGGTATGAATTTTGTGTGTAGCATAGTCTTGTGAAGGCTTGATTTTATTTAGGAAGTTAGAATAATTGTTAGTGTGGTTTATTTAATGAAGTGGATTAAGTGAGCTTGACACTTAAGTTGAATTAAGTGTTAAATTAAAGCACATGAGTAGTTAGTGGCATAGTGGATAAGGAGCTTGAAAGGTTGCTTGAGGGAAGTGGTTCGAGTAGCATGGAAAGCATATTGAGGATTTTATTTTTGATCATCTTAGCATTTATATTCGGTCAACTTTATTTATGATAAGGTTGGACTTTCAAGATTTTTGGTAAGTTGAATATTGGTTTAAGGAAAGCATGAAATTGGGGATAAGAATCTTAAGGTTATGGAAGGTTAGGGAGACATAAGGCTTGGTTTTAGGAAGATGTTTTGGAAAGTATTCCAAGGCTTTTAGTGCATGTATGTGGACGGCATGTGTGGCTAAGGGGGGTGACCGAATGATGAAAGGAAGCTTAGGGGGGATAGTTGGCCAATTTTAGTTTTTGTGCATCTTTTTGCATTTGTTTTTCCTCTCCAAAAACTCTCTCTTTGGCCGAATATATCTTTTGCATTTTGTGCAAATTTTGCTTTTGGTTTAGCCTTCATTTTGTTTGAACCAAAAATGTTGTTTTCTTTCTCTCATCTTTCCTCTTGAAACCGAAACCTTACTTGGCTTTTGTGCACTTTCTTTTCGGCAAATAGGTGTTTGGCCGAACCTCTCTCTCCCATATCTCTCTCTTTTCTTCTTTTGATATTGGTTCATAATCACATTTTCTTTTACACTCTCTTGGCTGAATCTTTCTCCATCTCAAATTCCATTTCTTTTTCATTTACTCAAAGTTAAAACATCCATTTACATTCTATTTTTTTTTTCTTTTTATTTCACCATAGCCGAATCTTCTTCCTCTCTTTTGGGATTGTTTTGGCCGAATATCATCAAGGTTAGGCATTCATTTAAGGTTTTCTTCAATCGGTTTTGGAAAAGGGTAAGTGTTCATGGCCGTTTTCCTTCTTTTCTTTCTCTTTTCTATGTCATTTTTCTTGTGGACAAAGGCCAAACCTATGGGCATTTGTTGCAAGGTTCTAACCATTCTAGGAACCGATTTCTTTTAGACTCCTCGGTACGTTGGAAGCAATCAATCTAAGCCTCGTATCTTTGTCTCTCGTTTTGGGTAAGTTTTTAGGTAAGATTGGTTTTTTTTTTATTTTTTTGAAGCGATAACTCTTTGAGATTTAGTGGTAGGGCCGAATGGCCTTTGTTTATAATCTTAGTATTGGTCGATTGTAGGGCAAGGTGATCTAGTGCGGTAGATCGGATCTTTGGAAGTTAGTTCTAGCGTTGGTGAAAGGTGTGTACCTTACACACTTTATAACTTCAGTTAAGTATATGTATTTATATTATTAATTTACTAATCATATTATCAAAGTGGGAAAACGATGAGATCTTGATATGATACCATGATGGTATGAATGAGGATTCGGTAAGTCTGTTTCGATATGTTGTTAATACATGTGGATTGAAAACATGATCTACGATTTATGATATATCATTATGTGATTCATAATAAAGTATATTGACATGATTTGTCTATCTATTGCATTGGTATGGGCAATATGAGAGGAGGGGAAGATTGATATCGTGTCTTGGACACCGAGGTTTGGTACCTCCAAAGATTTGGTATCACATTCGTGTCTTCGGACACCGTGAGGTTTGGCACCTCATATCGACTCGTCCCTCGTGGTTTCATACCACCATGGGTTGGCCCCATTTTTGAGATATGGGATCGCCGCCATGATTTGGTTTCACACGGGTTGGCCCCACAGATGGATTATTCGTGACTTTGGTCACCAATGTGATTTGGTATCACATATATTTCGTGACTTTGGTCACGGTGGTTTGGCACCACCGGTGGTTTGGCACCACCATTGGTTTGGTACCACACGGGTAGAAAAGGAGTTATGGATGGTTAGGTTGGGTGCATTATACATATATGTTGCTTTGTTATAATTTGTGTAAGTATGTGATATTTACGGGGAGGGATTATGCTCGAGTCTTGGTGACTCACCTTCTCCCTTACTTTTTCGGTGATGGATAAAATTCCGGATGAGGAGTTGGATGAACTCGAGGAGGCCATGCAATAAACATTGATTTTTCATGTACTTCGATTTGGGGTACTTTAGTTTATTTTAATTTGGTTTTTGTTTTATTTTGGGTTTGTAATAAGGCCTGTTTAATTATGTTTTGGATTATTTATAT
This sequence comes from Gossypium rotundifolium, assembly GCA_025506655.1. NCBI lineage: Eukaryota > Viridiplantae > Streptophyta > Magnoliopsida > Malvales > Malvaceae > Gossypium > Gossypium rotundifolium. Next base: position 116,189,109 of record CP106731.1, on the reverse strand, counting down.
GTTTTAGATTTGATTTAAATTTGGCTTACAAATTACATGTTTGATATAATAATTTGTGCACAAAGTTTTCTAAACTACGAACGCAATGGTTTTCAAAACGTTACCATCGGTAATTTAAATAATTTGATAATCTTTAATAATTTAAGTGTTTTGATAACTCATCGCTTTTTCCAAAACTTATGTTTGCAAATTTCAATTAGCAATGTTTTCAACTAATCACTTGAGTTTCTTATAAAATTATAAAAAGTTTTCTAATCTATGGATATGTAACTAAGATTTAATTAGATAATTTCAAAGTAAATTATCAGCTTTTAACTTAATATACACCGCTTTCTATAAAAATAAAATTTTCAAAAAGTTTTTCACTAAAAATTAATTGTTATCTCGATTTTATTCAAAATGTTTTACTCTGTGGCATACTAGATTCACCATGGCGAATTGACCGGGTTTGGGGGTGTTACAGAGTTAGTTTCCAGGTTTGATCATTCTACTTATAAATTTTAAAGCTCTGATTTTAGCGATCAAGTTTTTGGCGCCGTTGCCGGGGAACTAAAATATTAAGAAAACTCTATTTTTATTACTTTAGCCATTATTTTATTTCGCAATTTATTTTGTTCCATTACTTTTTTCTAAATTTTATTTTTATTTCTTTTTCCTAGCAGGTACCTCTAGTTTATGACTAGACGGAACCCGACAAGACCTCTAGTATACGATAGTGAAATTGAAGCTACCGCTCGGAGAAATCGCAGAGAAATTAGGCGAGTTCTAAATTACACAGAAGAAGAGCGAGAAGGCAGATCCATTCCTACTGAAGGGATGGACGAGAATAATCCACCACGATATGTTTATGCTAAACCCAATTTGACTGGAGCAGAATCTAGTATTGTTAGGCCTACTATAACTGCTAATAATTTTGAATTAAAGCCTAATACAATACAAATGATTCAACAATTTGTTCAATTTGTTGGTTTGCTGGACGAAGACCCGAACACTCATATAGCAAATGTTTTAGAGTTCTATGATACTTTCAAAATAAATGGCATTTCTAATGATGCCATTTATCTTCAGTTATTTCCGTTTTCATTAAGGAATAAAGCCAAGCAGTGGTTGAAATCGTTACCACGAGGGTCAATCACTACATGGGAACAAATGACTGAAATTTTTTATTAAAATATTTTCCACCGGCCAAAACGGCCAAATTACGGAATGATATTTCTTTTTTTGTGCAGATGGATTTAGAGACATTATACGATGCATGGTAGAGATACAAAGATCTCTTAAGGAGATGTCCACACCACGGATTACCATTATGGCTTCAAGTCCAGACCTTCTACAATGGTGTAAATCCCTCAACGAGACAATTAATTGATTCAGCCGCCGGTGAAACCTTGAATAATAAAACTCCTGAAGCAGTCTACGAATCCATTGAAGAGACGTCATTGAATAATTATCAGTGGCAGGTTACAAGGACAAAACAGACAAAATTAGCCGAAGTCTACAGTATTGATGCAGTAACCATTCTATCAAATCAGGTAGAGATGATGAATAAAAAGCTTGACAGTTTATGTTCTTCGCAGGTACACCCAGTCATGCAATGCAATGCAAGTGGAACCGTGGCAAATCTTGAGTATCCACCCTACCAACCGGACGCAGAGAGCGAATAGACAAACTATATAGGTAATAATTTCATATTTAATAACAATGCTTATAGTAACACTTACAAACCAGGTCGGAGGAACCACCCAAATTTTTCATGGGGAGGCCAAGGAATTCAAGGAAATCAAAGACAACAACCTCCCTCAAATTTCCAAAATCAGCCATATCCGCAAGAGAAGAAGCCAACCTTTGAAGAGATGCTGACAAAATTCATGGCAGACACAGAAAATCGTTTCCAAGATATTGAGAGAACATTTAAAGATCAACAAGCGTCAGTTGAAAAACTTACTGAGCCATTCAGGGAGCTCACTAAGTCGATTGGACTACTTACTAAGATGATCTGTGAAATACGGGCAGAGATTTTTTCTAAAGAAACAGAATAGGTGAAAGCAGTTACACTAAGAAGTGGAAAGGAATTAGTGGAATCAAAGAAACAAATTTCACACGAAGATAATAAAGCAAGAGATGAGGGAGTTGAGGAGGTAAATCTAGTACGCAAAGGAAGTAAACTACCAATCCCATATCTAGAAAGGATAAAGAAGGAACGACTAGATGCCCAATATGGTAAGTTCCTTGAACTTTTTAAACAAATACATATTAACTTACCTTTTGTTGAAGCTATTTCACAGATGCCAAAATATGCAAAATTCTTAAAGGAACTCCTGACGAATAAAAGGAAGCTTGAAGAAGTATCAATGGTGGAACTTAATGAAGAATGCTCATCCATCCCCCAGAACAAGTTACCAACCAAATTAAAAGACCCAGAAAGCTTTACTATTCCTTGTTTAATTGGTAGCCTAAATATTAAGAAAGCGTTAGCTGATCTAGGTGACAGTATTAATCTAATGCCTTACAAAATGTTTAAACGACTAGGTCTAGGGAAGCCCAAGCAAACTAGGATGAGTATACAATTAGCTGATAAAACTGTTAGAATTCCTAAGGGCATTATTGAAGATGTTCTTGTCAAATTAGATAAATTTGTTTTCCCAGTAGATTTTGTTGTTTTAGATATGGATGAGGATAATACCATCCCCTTAATTTTAGGAAGACCTTTTCTAGCAACTACCAAGACTAAAATTTATGTTACCACAGGAGAACTCATACTTTGTGTAGGAGATGAATCAATCAGTCTTCAAGCTCTTGACTCGGCCAGAATAATAATCGATGAAGGCGAGAAAGTAAATACAGATGATAATCAAATTGTTCAACTTTCATCATAGGAAACACCACATAACGACAACTCTAAGCCGACTCATAAGTCCCAAAACAACAAAGAAGAATCCTACAATGGACAAGACCTTGGGATTGACAAGTTTGAAGAGCAGAGGACACACGTCAAGGAAGAACTACGCAAAGTAAAACCAGAGGAACCACCAAAAAAGCTCATAGGAACATCAAACCACTACAAAATAGGAGACCAGGTACTATTAGACAAAGCAGATCTGCACATCACCACAACAGAACTAAAGACAAAGGGAGAAATACTTCTTAAGGTACATGATATCTTCTCCCATGGAACAGTCGAGGTAAGCAATCCAACATTCGGCACTTTTAAGGTAAACATTTCTCGACTTGAACCTCATCAAGAAAATAAAATTTTAAGCAAGAGGGAAGATATTCAAACCTTTAAACCTCCCTAATTTTTCTAATCCGAGAAAAGTCTAGCTTAAGACTATAAACGAGTGCTTTTTGAGAGGCAACCCGAGTACTAACATTAATTTTTATTCTGTAGTCTTAGTTTTTTTCTTTTAGAATTTTAATAAACTGAAAGTGCAGATTCCTGCACCACACTTACCTAGCACACACCGTGGTGGTGGTCGTAATGGGTACCTCAAATCAATGTATTGACATAGCAGAGGCCGTATTTAATCCTACCCAACCAACTACGAAGTCACGGGCTCACCTACTCACCACCGCTGCATGTGAGACTACCATGGGTCAACACTGCCATTATAGAAATTGGCATGGCATCAGAGGAATGGGTGTGGCATACCAAACACGCCAAGCACATGGCCGTGCGATGCGATCATGTGAAGACACTGACATATCGACCACGAGCATGGTAACCTGACCACGGCCGTGTAAACAAACACGCCCTCCATACACGGGTGTGGCACACCGATAGAGGGCAAAACTCTATTTAAACCCTACAGCCCTTCCCCTTATCCCCATCCTCTTACCTTATACTTTTTCCTTCTTCTCTCTATTTCTTTTCTTCTAATAGGTATTCAGACTCTTCAGCTACACTAGAATTATGCCGAAGAAGCGTAAGAAGGCAAGCATTGTCTCCTTAAAGGAGACCCTAACACATAAGTTCATGCCGGCCGCTTCATTCAAAAACCAAGCCAAGGTTCTTTTAGACCATTTAAATTCTTCTTTATGTTTATTTTCCCCTTTATCCTACTTATCTATAATTCTCTTCTGCTTAATATATTTTAAATTTTTTTAGTTTCGTGTTTTTAGGTTCTAAAGGCTGTTTGGGAATCACGCACCACAGCCTTAGAGGTCACACCCACCTCGTGAACCATCCAATAATAAGGACTCCTTAGTCCATTAGTCTTTTCTTTCAATTTTAGTTTTATTCTTAGTCTCATTCTCTTTATTTCCTTTGTCTTTAATTATAGTATTAGTATATTATTAATGCTTATTTAGATTTCTTGGCTATATCTTTGCAGGCTACCCAATTTCTTTATCTAGCACAAAGATCATCGGTAGACACCCCACCAGGCCCAAAGAAAATGCCACCGCCACCTCCTCCACCTACTTTCTACCACCAAAGATGCCAGCTCTTGGAGTCATCCAAAATTCAAGAAGTGTTACTTCTCCCCCTTTCTTTTTATTACATAATTGTTTATCTATCTTTGTACATTGAGGACAATGTACAACATAAGTATGGGGGTAAAAGTACCTAACTTTTTGCATTATTCTCAAATCCTGAATTTTAGTCTTGTCCATAAGAAATCTTCTCATATTATTAATTAGGATAAAATTTCTAATGATTTATGATTGTTATTGACATGTTTTTGAGTAAGTTATTGATAATTGTGCATTGATGATTTATACGTAAAGAATACTTGAGAATCAAGCATGATAAGTCTATTTTTCAAGAATAAAAAATTTCCTAGGTTGTTGAACTAAATTTGAATATTACCTTGAAGTTTGAAATCAATAGGATTGATGTCAAATACCCATAATTTTTGTGAGATTTGAGCCTTATAGAGCATTTATTCTTTTTCATGCTCACTTTATAAATTATAAGTGTGTCAATACTGATTTGTTATTCTAGAACTTGCCTTGATTATACATATCGATACCACATCAATGATTTGATATACTGAGATGATAAAGGCACCTAGGTTTTAACCCATTCACTCCACTAAAAAAGCTTACCTACATAATTAACCCTTAGTGAACCCATTTGATCCTAACAACCCTTTTTTTTTTTTTGAATTACCCGCTCAATATTAACCTAAAACCCTTTGTATTTGTTATCACCATTCTTTTGACCACCCTTCTATCGAGAATTGAATTATCAAGTTACCGAATTAGTTTATTTGATAAAGTTCTTTATTTAAGTATAAACTTAGTTTGTTCTTAAAAAAATCATCGAAAAAACAAAGTATATTCAGTATTAGTGAGCTTATACATTTAAATTTCAATTATCAAAGAAAAAAAGCTTGTAGTATTATTAGTTTCAAAGTTTCAATTGATGTAATCATTTATTTTCTAGTTCATTTTTTTAGTTAGGTAATTTGTCAAAATCAATCTCGATTCTAACCCTTCTAATTCAGCCTTTATCCACACCTTTTAACCCAAGCCCGTTTCAACCTCAAGTAAAGTCCTTTTGATTTGTGTATCATCTCATATTACAGTGGTGGAGATTTGATTTTCAGGCAAGCCTATGGGATTAACTTTTCAGGTTCAACTGTTGAGTGCTTAATTGTGAACCTTAAACACTTTGAGTGGTTTGATTGAATCTTTAGAGAGGATGTCAATCCTTGTCGATTTTGAATCAAAGGTAAATATTTAGAAGAGGGGAGACACCTATGTTTTTCGTGCTACAAATATATGACTTAGAATTGTTTGAATCTTTACGAGTCTTTGAGTTAAAATTATCCATGTATGAATTATCTAAGAATTATGATGAGGCATTATTGGTAGGAATTATGAATTACAGAAAGTTCGTTTTAATTGTAAGTTGAGAATTTTGCTTGAGGACAAGCAAAAGCTTAAGTGTGGGGGTATTTGATAAACCGTAAAAGTAACATATTTTAACCCCATATTTAGTATGCTTTTACGATGATTTAGCCCTGATTTATGTAAAAAGGTGCTTTTAATCCTTTCTTTTCATATTTCTACTCAAGAAAGCACCCGAGGACGAAAAGAACAAGAAATGAGCATAAAACGGGCCAATTTGGGCCAAATAAGAAATTCACAGGGCCTAGACTTCAAGCCACACGACCGTGCCTCGACAAATAACTAAGACACGGCCATGCCACGATTTTCACAGCCGTGCCCCAATCAACAGAATCGAGACACGACCCAACCATGATTTACACGAGCGTGTGCCATGGTCATGCCCTTGTTATGGGAGAAAGCAATTTCACTCGGATTTGGATACTTAGAGCCAAAGAAACACTTTTCAAAGCTTAATCAAATACCAAGTAAGAAGAAGACTTAAATTAGGATACTTAGAGGCCAAGTAAAGCATTCCAAGAGCCTATATAAACACCCTAAGTGTATCCTGAAAGAGGTCACGCGGTGAGCTAGGCCAATGAGCCGAGCCAAAAAGATCACATTTGTAGAAATCACTCGAAGATAGTAAGAAGATCCATCTCGAAGAGCCAGAAATCTACTCAAGACGACAGATTTCTCCTTCAATTCCTCTAGGGGGTTTTAAGGATTTCTTATGTTTTGTTTTATCTTTTCTCTTGAGATGTTTTTCTTCATTATGAACTAAATCCTTCAGATACCTGAAGGGGATGAAACCTAGATGAATTTTATTATTATTTTCTGAATTATATGATAAATACTTAGTTTGTTCTTAATTATGTTGCTTAATCCAAATCTGATGTGCTTAGGTGGAGGAGGAATAGACCCTACTTAAGAGTAGATCTAGCATAATTAAGCGGAGTTGATCGAACGCCTAGAGATAGGGTTACGAGATTTTGCTGGGTTAGGGTGAAACCTAATATGGGAATCCATTGATTGATTTACTGCTATTGTAGGGGGCTATTATAAGCGAATGAGAGTTCCACTAATTAACCTAGGGTTAGACGTTATTGCCTCGAGTGAGGGTTTAATATAGGTTAGGGAGTCCTACGGATCAAGCTAAGTAAAAAAATCATATGATTCAGTAATAAGTAACAAGTGAAGTCTAAGTGAATTCTTCCTGAAGGTATCGTCGTAATCAATTGAGTTTCTTCAAGTTATTTCCCAATTCGTTCCTTTTATCTTTGCGTCTTTAGCTTAGTAGTCATTAAACTAGATTAAATCAACCAATCACTCCATATTTTAGGCTAAATAATAAAAAGAAAGTGATTATTAGTACTTTTAGTTCCTTTGGGTTCGATAATCCGGTCTTGCCTAAACTATACTACTGTTCGATAGGTACACTTGCCTTTAAGTCGTTGTCAGAATTACTTTCCAGGTTTGATCATTCTATTTATAAATTTTAAAGCTCTGATTTCAGCGATCAATTTCCTTGACCTCCCTATGAAAATTTTGGGTGGTTCCTCCAACCTGGATTATAAGTATTACTATAAGTGTTATTATTAGATCTGAAATTATTACCTATATAGTTAATCTGTTCACTTTCTGTGCCCGGTTGGTAAGGTGGGTACTCAGGATTCACCACAGTCCAACTTGTGTCGTACTGCATTACTAGATGTACCTGCGAAGAACACAAACTATCAAGCTTTTTATTCATCATCTCTACCTGTGTTGATAGCATGGTTACTGCGTCGAGGTTGAAAACTCCGGCTGAGTTTGTTAGTTTTGTCCTTGTAACCTGCCACTGATAGTTATTTAGTGACATCTCTTCAATAAACTCGTATGTTTCTTCAGAAGTTCTATTGTTCAGGGTTCCACCAGCGGATGAATCAATTAGGTGCCTCGTTGAGGTGTTTACACCGTTATAGAAAGTCTGGACTTGGAGCCACAAGGGTAAACCATGGTGCGGGCACCTTCTCAAGAGATCCTTGTATCTCTCCCATGCGTCGTATACTGTTTCTAAATCCATCTGCACAAAAGAAGATATATCATTTTGTAATTTGGCCATTTTGGCCGGTGGGAAATATTTTAATAAAATTTTTTTGGTCATTTGATCCCATGTGGTGATTGACCCTCGTGGTAACGAGTTCAACCATTGTTTGGCTTTATTCCTTAATGAAAAGGGAAATAACCGAAAACGTATGGGATCCAAAAACGCCATTTATTTTGAAGGTATCACAAAATTCTAAAAATTAGATATATGAGTATTTGGGTCTTCATACGCAAACCATCAAATTGAACAAGTTGTTGAATCATTTGTATAGTGTTAGGCTTTAATTAAAATTATTAGCGATTATAGCAGGCCTAACAATAATTGATTGTACTCCTGTTAAATGAGGTTTATCATAATCATACATAGTACGTGGAGCATTGTTTTCTGCCACATCTTGTGGTGGTGGATTATTCTCGTCCATTCCTTCAGTAGGATTGAATCTGCCTTCTCACTCTTATTCTGTGTAATTTAGGGCTCGCCTAATTTCTCTGCGATTCCTGCGAGCAGTAGCTTCAATATCACTATCGTATACTAGTGGTCCTTTCGAGTTCCTTCTAGTCATAAACTAGAGGTACCTATGTTGGAAAAGAAAGAAAGAAAATTAGCAAGGTTAAAACTAAAATAAAAATAAAAATAAAAATAAATTGCGAAAAAATAAAAATAATGGCTAAAGTAATAAAAATTAAGTTTTCTTAATATTCTAGTTCCCCGGCAACGATGCCAAAAACATTATCGTTGTTTTGTCGAGTTTTAAAATTTACAAAGAGAATGATCAAACCTGGAAACTAACTCTGACAACGATTTAAGGTAAGTGCACCTATCGAACAGTAGTATAGCTTAGGCAAGACTGGATTGTCGAACCCAAAGGAACTAAAAGTACTAATACTAACCTTCTTTCTATTATTTAGCCTAAATATTAAGTGATTGGTTGTTTAATCTAAAACTAACTAACTACTAAGCTAAAGACGCAAAGACAAAAAGAATGAATTGGGGAAATAACTTTAGGAAAACTCAGTTGACTAAGACGATACCCTTAGGAACAATCCACCTATACTTCACTTGTTATCTAACACTGAACCAGACAATTTATACACTTGACTTGATCCGTAGGATTCCCTAATTTATATTAAACCCTCTCTCGAGGCAAATAACATCTAACCCTAGGTTGATTAATTGAAATTTCTTTCTAATTAAAACCCCTAGAATTGCATTAACTCGATCTATGGACTCTCATATTAGGTTTCACCCTAATCCAGCAAAATCTCGTCACCCTATCTCTCGGCGCGCGATCAACTTCGCTTAATTATGCTAGATCTACTCTTAGGCAGGGACTTTTTCTCCACCACCTAAGCACATTCAACTTGAATCAATATCCCAGAAATATTAACACAAGAATTAAGCTCACATAATTAAGAACAAATCAAGTATTTATCATATAGTTCAGAAAACAATAACAAGATCCGTCTTAAGTCCCTTCAGGTATCTGAAGGGTTTAGTTCATAATGATAAAAGAAAACATCTCAGAAGAAAAGATAAAACAAATCATAAGAAATCCCTAAAACTCCCTGAAGGAATTGAAGGAGAAATCCACCGTCTTGAGTAGAATTCTAGCTTCTTCAGATGGATCAACTGGCTATCATCGAGTGATTCCCACAAATTTGGCCTTTTAGGCTCGGCTCCTTGGCCTAGCTAACCGCTAGCTAATCCCCCTTTGAAGGTTATGCTTAGGGTGTTTATATAGGCTCTTAGAATGCTTTATTTGGCCCCTAAGTATGCTAATTTGAGTGGAATTCCTACTAGTGTTTGAATAGGCTTTGGAATGTGTTTATTTGCCTTCAAGTATCCAAATCCAAGTAAAACTCCTCTTGGTCACGACAGGACACGGCCATGGCACACGCCCATGTGAATCGATTTCAGGCCGTGTTCAATCCTATTGATGAGGCACGGCCGTGTATTTCGGGGTCCAGGCTGTGTTCTAGTAATTTAATGAGACACGGCCGTGTGGTCTTAGGCCCAGGCCGTGTTGATTCTTCTTTGGCCCAATTTGGTCCGTTTTAGGCCCTTTTTTCATTCTTTTCATCCCTAGGTGCTTTCATGAGTATAAAACATGAAAAGAAAGGATTAAGAGCACATTTTTACACAATTTAGGAAATAAATCATCCAAAAGTATGCTGAATGTGGAATTAAAATATGTTACTTTTACGATTTATCACAGTATGCTCGGCAATGTTACAGAATAGATTACCATGGAAATTAAAAGATCCAGGGAGTTTTACAATTTCATGTTTAATTGGTAGTTTATCTATTGAGAATGCTTTAGCCGATTTAGGGGCAAGTATCAATGTTATGCCATCTAAAATGTTTAAACAGCTAGGTCTTAGGAAACCCAAGCAAACTAGGATGAGTATTCAATTAGCTGATAAGACTATTCGCATCCCTAAGGGTATAATTGAAGATGTACTAGTTAAAGTTGACAAATTCATATTCCCCGTAGACTTCGTTGTTTTAGATATGGATGAAGACAATAGCATCCCCTTAATTCTAGGAAGACCTTTTCTAGCAACTGCCAGATCTAAAATTGATGTTAGCATAGGTGAACTCATGCTTCGTGCAGGTGACGAATCAATCAGTCTTCAAGCTCTCGACTCAGCTAGGACATCGAGTGAGAAAGAGCCAGATCCTATAGCTCGTACCAACAAGGAAATATCTCATGAGGAATGACGGCTTCAGACTGATAAGCTAGTTGAGTGGGAGATACATTTCAAGGAGGAATCAAACCTACACGAAGTGAAACCGAAGGAACCCCCAGAAGAACTAAAGGAACATCAAATCACTTCAAAATAGGAGATCAGGTACTATTAGATAGAACAGACCCGCGAATCTCCAAATCAAACCTGAAGATAAACGAAGAGATCCCCTTTACGGTACTTAATGTTTTCTGTAACACCCCTTACTCATATTCAACGCCGGAATAGGGTACGAGGCATTACCAAAACACATACACTTGAAAACGATAAATCGAAAGTCATAAAATTTCATCCAAATTATACAAAATGAATCGCTAAATATTAAAGGCCAATATTTTAGGCCAAACCAATTATGACATATACAAATGAATAAGTCTCCTATACATGCCATAAACTTTAGAGGTTTGTATTCACTTTTACCCCACGATGACAGCTTGATAGTGTGATTACATCTTCGACGATCTCCAACTCGAGTTAGCATACAACCTGATAAACCGTAAAAGTAACATATTTTAACCCCATATTTAGTATGCTTTTGGATGATTTAGCCCTTGATTTATGTAAAAAGGTGCTTTTAATCCTTTCTTTTCATGTTTATACTCAAGAAAGCACCCATGGATGAAAAGAACAATAAACAGCCTTAAAACGGGCCAATTTGGGTTGTAAAGGAAATCGACACGGCCTGGACTTCAAGCCACACGAGTTAGCATACAACCATATACGATATGGGAAATGAAGGGAAGTACGCTACAAAGATTAGTAAGTAAGTACATAAATAATAAGTGATTTATTAACAGGCTTTTATAAATCTTCACAATATGTTCTCAAGATAATACAATCATAATTGAACATAGTTCCACTTTTTATTCATGTTCATCTCAAGTTGTCTACTCGAGTCACAGTCACTAAATTATTTATATCTAGAGATACGAAACTCCAAATTAAGATCTGTTAATTTTTCACAAAACTAGACTCACATATATTCTTATCATAAAACTTTTAGAATTTTTTGTTTAGCCAATCAATACAATTTATTCATTAAAATTCCCTATATTACTGTTCAACTATTCTGACCTCTCTGCACTACGAATCAATTTTATTCTTGTATAGAGTTCATATGACCTTCTTATTTAGTTCATTTGAAAGTAGACTCATTTAGGATTTCAGGAATATAATTCATATCCCACAATTATTTTTGTACAATTATTAATGATTTTTACAAGGCAGAATAGGGGATCATGTAATCATTCTGAACAAGTCTCATAGAAATTCAAATATCTCAAAATATATGAATCATTTTTTCTATGTTTCTTTTATATGAAAATAGACTCAATAATATTTAAATAGATATCTCATACAACTTATAATTCAATCTCTACTATTTTTAGTGATTTTTCAAACTCATGTCACTGCTGCTGTCCAAACAGTTTTATTGTAAATTTTTGCTCTCTCTTTCACTTTAGTTGTGTTCATCACTTGCTTATCCCAACCTTTCCAATTTTTGATTACATATCGAACATATTGTTCATATGTACATTTTTCACATTTCTCAATTGGTCACATTCACACTTGCACTTATTCATAGCATGATCGCACCAATCATCATTAGTAAATTATCTCATTGAACCCCTTCGAAAAACGCCCGATACTCGGTGGTCTCAGCACATAGTTCCACCTACACATAATTCAGCTTTCTTGTACACATGGTGAAGGTCCCTTATCACCCATGTGACCTATCCATTTCATCTCGTAGCTTTCTTCTCTACATGGTGTCCAACACTAGGAACCACTCATGTGACCTAGCTACTCATAACCCATAATTTTCTTGTACACATGGTACACACACAGTATTACACATGTGACCTAGTTACATATGAAATTGTTATCACGTAGTTTTCTTGCACACATGGTGAAAGTCCCTTATCATCCATGTCGCCTAGCTACATATCAAATTTTCCTATCTAGTAGCTTTCGTGTGCACACGGTGAAGGTCCCTTATCACTCGTGTGACCTAGCTACATATTGTTCGTATCTCTCGGTTTTCCGAAGGTTCAATAGAGAATTTCCTATTCCATTCATTTTTATATTTTAGTTATCACCCAATGATTTCCATTATATCTAGCAAAATAATTATTGTACAAGTAAAATAAATGCATTATTTACATATAAACTTTTTTGTAGAAATCTCATCAGGTACAACCGTGTAGCAACTCATACAACCCATGTAATATTAATTTAATATTCAATTCTTGTAACATTAATTTGCCATTCAATTTCACATGACACAATAAACATCACATTTTCCATACCATACATGCCATCAACATATTAAATCATACAATTTATGTCATACCAATAGAAAATTACAATTCAAGCATGTTATATCATTATTATTAACACACGAACTTACCTCGAATGCCAAAACGGTCATTCTACCAACTTTCCCGATTTTTCCAATTTCCTCCAATTCTAGGTCCAAATCTCATTTTTCGGGGTCTAAAACATCACATTTCACTTATTTAATTAACGTACTACTCAAAACAGTCCCTAACTCAAATTTTGGAAAAATTATAATTTGCCCCTAAACTTTTGCATAATTACAATTTTGCCCTAGGCTTGAAAATTAAACTTCATCCCTTATTCTTATGTTTTATAACATGCTGAACATTTTTCCCTTCTATAGTAACATGAAATTCTCACTCTAACATGTACTTATGAACATTAGGTATTTTTACCGATTATGTCGTTTTACTCATTTTCACGTAAAATTGCTTAGCAAAAGTTGTTTAACATAATTTCAGCCTTCATATTATATCATAAAATATCAAAATAAACACATTTCACCTATGGGTATTTTTCCAAATATGAACCCTAGGTTAAATTATTGCTAGAATAAGTTAAACCAAGTTACCGGGATTCCAAAAACGTAAATAACATTAAAAATGGGGCTTGGAATCACTTACTATGGATCTTGGAAGCTTGAAAAAAACCCTATCTATGGATAACCCTTGTAATTTCGTCCTAATGAAGAAGATGGACATATTTGGTATTTAAATTTTGTTTTTAATTCATTTAATTCACTAAATTACCAAAATGCCCCTTAAAAATCTTTTGAAACATACCCATCCATGTCCATTTTTGTCTACCAACTTAACCAATGGTCTAATTATCATTTAAGGACCTCCAATTTAAAATTTCATAACAATTGGACTCCTCTAACATGTAGAACATAACTTTTGCACTTTTTACAATTTAGTCCTTTTGACTAAATTGAGTGCCCAAAAGTCAAAATTTTCGAACGAAATTTTCACGGAATCTTTTTGTGAAATCGTAGGCCATAAAAATATAATAAAAATAAATTTTATTACGTTGAATTTGTGGTCCCAAACCACCGTTTTACTAGGCCTTAATTCGGATGTTACATTTCTTCCCCTTTTAGGATTTTCGTCCTCGAAAATCTTACCTAAGAGTGGTTTAGTATCTTTCTTAATTTCCAACATCACTAAATAATCTTTTTCAAGACGATACTTTTAGAAACACTCTATCATCGATCTAAGTCCTAATAGAACTCAAAGAATTTCACAAACAAAGAATCGATACATATTGAAATTATTATGCTAATTCTATCAAACGTTTGAAAACAACCCACTAGCATTTCTCTTGGCTTGCCATAGATCAATCGATAATCACTCACAATCTTTCAATAGCTTAATTCATAACCACTGTCTTAAACTCAAATTTTGCTATGCCATCAGACATACTAAACTCTCGAAACCAGGAAACATATGAAAATCCTCGTGGAACAAACAGTGTCATCAAACTTTTCAATATAGACATAATAATAACCATCTCTAAATCACTAGTCGAACAGTTCTTTTTAATGTGACATTAACCGTATGAAAACATGAACCATCACTTTATATTCTAGCAATAAAACTTATTCTAACTGCTCACTAGTGCATCACCGAAAAAATCATAAACTCATTACTCAATTCCAACGAACTCAAAACTAGAGCTTTGGTTAATAATACCTTCAATTGCTTTAACTTTGTTAGTATACCAAGACCATTCAAACTTTCACAAATATGATAACTTTTCCAATCAGAACAACTTTAACTTATAATAACATCATCCGATTAGAATAATCCAATAGGCATATCTATGTATTATGCTTTCTAAAATATGATTTCTTTATTCCGACTATCCGTCTTCATACTCGTGAATACACAAAATTTATTCTCTTAGATGAGGCATGTTTAAATATACATAACTCAAATCATATCTCAACAAATCAGTTCACTCATATAAAAACAACTAAGTTGATTTTAGCTGTCCAATAATAACATATCAATATACTCTTTTCTTCATGCTGAGGATACAACTCAAATATACAATCTTTTAAAATTAATAGGCCTTTGCATTTGATGTGTGTTACGTTCAATATGATAATTAGAGTGTTTAAGGGGTTCAGATTGGGCCCAAGTTTGGGTTGAGGCCTTAATCAAATTTGCGTTTTGGGCACTTTAGTGGAAAGCTAGATAGGTCCAGGCTTAAAAGATATTATCTGTGAATTAAAACACAAGAGGAGCTTGTGGCCCAGTAGACAGTGGCATGAAAAGTAGTAAGGGGGATCCAAGGTTCGAGTCGCATTACCTACTTATTTTTAATTGCTTTTGGCGTCAAAGGAGAGGAGAGTGGGGTAGCTAGGATGCTTTAAAATAGGAAGATTTATCTATTTGGATAATGTGGATATTGTGCTGATAATAGTAGGGAGAGGTGGTGTTATTTAGGCCTCTTTTAAAGATATGAATAGACTAAGATAAAGAAGAAAAGATAGGAGTTATCTGCTGAGTGCAGTGTTGGCCAAAATTCCATCTCCTAGAGGGGGAAAGAAATCGGTTTCTTATGGCAAAGGGGTGCCGAAATTTCCCCTATTATTTGATTAATTGTTAGATATCAGGAAGGGCACTTTCGGGTTTTGATAAGTATGCCAAAAATTCTCTATAAATAGGGGTGGTATCACTTCAATTCTGGCATTTGAACCCTATTCTTTTCCTCATTCTCTGTGCCAAAATTCTCAGTCAATCTTTGCAATTTCTTTCTTTTAATTTCTTCAAAAGTGAAACCTCTCACTTCACTCTCTTTTTTCCATTCTTTCCCTTTTGTGCCGATTTCTCCATAAAGCCGAAATCTCTAAGCCTATTCTCTCACCTTCACTTTCATTCAAAAGTTGAAACTCTGAACTTTCTTCTCATCCCCATAGCTGAATACCTCTTATTCTCTTCTGTTGATTTCTTCATCAAAGCCGAATCTTCATAGATCTCTTGAGATCATCCTTTCTTTCTGATCTTCCCAAAAGCCAAAATTCCTAAGAGTTGCCAAATTCCCTGTGTTAAGGTGAGTGCCAATTTCTTCTATTCTTTTTCCTTTCTCTTTCAATTTTTTTGAGACCATAGCCGAATGGCTAGTTGGTTGATAGGCCATCTTTAGTTGACTTGTCCACTAATCTCATGTTCTTTTGGGCGGTACTTTGGGAAATCAGAGTAGATCGAATCATCCAGATCTCAAAAGCCAAAAACTGCTAATCTCTAAGTACCCTATCTATTTCAGGATTTCAAGGTAAGGGGTTTTCTTAGATTCCTATTAGATTCGCTATCATATTTGAGATCTTAAATTATATAATAAGGTTTAACAAACCCTACTTCGTTATAGTAGTTCTGACAATGACTTTTGATGGAATCAAATATGGATCAGGCAAAGGAGAGGATTGGGACTGTAAACCCAATCCCTAAGTTTAAGAAACGAGCAGTGTCCGTTGTTCGAGATTGGTCGTTCGGTTGTGGATCGACTTTTGAACGAGATCTTAGGCGATAGCGATCGATCGACTTCTAATAGTGTCGAAATTGAGGGTGTCATCATATCCGTAATCAGGTGTGTAGATCCTTAACACATAAGTATTGTTGTAATATATATGTGTATGATATGGGCTAAAAGCCGAAAAGAGAGGCTGTATGGACAGTCAAAATAACCAAAAAGGGTAGGCAAGGGATGCCAGGTACGTAATCATAGAAACTTCTCTATGTGTATCGATGTATGTAAAAGTCTGAGATCTATTTAAATGGCTTAATGTTTTGATTCTTACATGAATGTATGCATGGGATGGATTGATTGATTTATGGAAGGGGAGCAGGTAGTGAGGCGATCGGTGGCTTTGCCAGATAGGTCACATAGTGATCGATCTTTGTGACAGGCAACATAGCTATCGAAATACTATAATGTATTTTCTGAGGTTCGCATAAGCGATCGGTGGCTTTGCCACATAGGTCACATAGTGATTGATATAGTGTGTAGCGAATGGAGGGTTGATTGTAGAAATCCCCACGGTGTGATGGTTGGTACGGGGGTGTGTAGAGGATAGACTCTTAGGTTTGGGATGGGCCATGTTGCATGAAACATTTTGTTACCATTGTGTATGGGCCAAGGCCCATAATGTGTTTGTGGGCCTAAGGCTTTTATGTGATTTCAAGATTTACACACTGAGTCTTTGTGACTCACCCCTTTAATTTTCCCACTTTTCAGATGAGCAGTAGTTCGTTGACATGGGAGCTGAGGCAGACTCGTGGGACCATTAAGACTATTATCTACATAGACTATTTTTGGTTTTTGTTTCCATTTAAGTTTTAATTTTTCGGAATATTTTTGTAATAAGGCCTCCATAACTTAGGTTTCAATTTTTTTTTTGTTTTGTTATGTTGGTTTTTACAAACTTATGTTTTCCTACAGAGTCCCAAATATAAAATGAAATGAAAATGGGCTTTTCAAACCCAATCAACGTAAATATTAAAGTTTCCAAAATTTCACATTTAATTGACTATTCGGCTATAATAAACTAAGTTTTTCCAAAACCCCTCAGAGTAAAGTTTTCAAGATTCAACCCGTAGCATACCAGATCTGGTCATGATGCATGGGCCGGGTTTGGGGAGTTACATTTTTGGTATAAAAGGCCAATTCAATACCCAGGCTGTGAAATGGGTCCAGTAGTGGTTTGTAAAAAAATGATATAAGTTTGGGAAAAATGCAGTTGAGATGTGGCCTTTGAGTCTACCGACACTCGATCCACGTAGATAAATCGCGAACGATAGAATGAGCACTAGAGGACGTGGTGTGTGTGGCCGAGGTAGAGGCAGGATTGCTGTGTCAGAACCCGTAAGGTCTGGTCGCGAGTCAGGGAATGAGGTACCAGTGCCACCAGCTGTGGAGGCAGAATTTCAAGATCAGACGGCAGGTGATGATGCTGTATCTCAGGCAATGTTAAGGGTCTTAAAGAGGGTTGTTGGGGCAAGCATGGGCACAAGAGCCTGGAAGTCTGTACCAGAGCGACTTAGGGCCAATGAGGCAGAGGTGTTTAAGGGAATTTCCAGTGTAGCTCCTAGTACAGTTGGGTACTAGTTGGAAGTAATAAAACTTATAATGGATGCTCTTGACTTCACGGAAGAAAAGAAGCCGAAGGAAGTGGTGCCTCTTCTTTGGGACGAAGCGTATCAATGGTAAGGATGGTGCCGTAGCTGACCATATCACTTGGGATCACTTCAGAATGGCGTTCCAAAGTAAGTACATTGGAACGTGCTATGTGGATGCACAGCGTAGAGCGTTCTTGAATTTGGTTCAGGAAAGTAGGTTGGTGGCAGCGTATGAAACAGAATTCTTACGCCTTAGTCGTTATGCTCAAGAGATAGTGGCCACAGAGCATGAGCGATGTGTTTATTTTAAGGATGGCCTGACGGATGATTTACGTGTGTTGATAGCTCCACAACCAGAGCGGGAATTTGCGGTGCTTGTGGAGAAGGCTACGATAGCTGAGGAAGTGAAACAGACGAAAAAGCTGAACCAGGATAGAGATAGGGGTAGAGGTAAGAGAAACTTTGGATCATTAGGGATAGCCGTGCGTACTCAAAAAAGACCAAGGCCGAATGGATCGGGACGGGCTGAAAGACCTGTTGCTAACCAAACATGGAGGTGTGCCCGATGTGACAAATTCCATGTAGGTGAGTGTTGGGCAGGCAGTGTGAAGTGCTTTAGGTGTCGATCTTCGGACCATCAGATAAGACACTGTCCTCAACCACGGGATGAGGTAGGACCCACAGGACAGGTAACTGTTCAGCCGAGTAGAGGAGGTCAGCAGCCACAGAGAGGTCGTGGTCTGGCCAGAGGTGGTAATGGTTTCGGTCGAGGTCATGGAGTGCCAGGCCGAGGGGCAGGAAACACTGAGGCAAGGCAACCGGGATTGGTCTATGCTGCCAGACGTCGAGAGGAGGCCGATGCACCGGATGTTATAATCGGTATGTTTTTCATTTTTGGATTGCCTTATACAGCACTGATTGATATTGGGTCAACACACTCATATGTTGCTAGTAGTGTGTCTGGAACTTTAAGTTTAGATTCTGGAGTTACCCCTAGGGCGATGACAGTAATTAGTCCATTAGGATAATCTATGGTAGTAGATAAACTTTTTCGGGAGGTACCTTTAGAAGTTTAGGGAATAATTTTCCTGACGGATCTGATGGAGTTACCGTTGGGGATTCGACTTAATTTTTGGCATAGACTAGCTAGTAAAGTATCAGGCCAATTTGGATTGTGCAGCCAAGCGAGTGGTGTTAAGAACCCCCGAGGGAGGTGAAGTGTTGGTGATAGGAGAAAGGGGGAACTGTCTGTCGAACGTAGTGACTGCCCTAAGAGCGGAAAGAATGGTGAGAAAAGGATGCAAGGCCGTTTTAATATTTGTACGGGCTCTGTAAGCCAAGGATCTAACTATTGGGGATGTTAGGACGGTGAAGAAATTTCCTGATATTTTTCCAGAGGAGCTTCCAAGATTACCTCCGGATCGAGAAGTGGAGTTTGGAATTGATCTTCTTTAGGGAACAGCACCGGTATCTATTGCTCCTTATAGAATGGCGCCAAAGGAGTTGGTGGAATTGAAAGCACAAATCCAGGAGTTGTTGGATAGGGGGTTTATCCGACCAAGTGTGTCGCCTTGGGGAGCACCGGTGTTATTTGTTAAAAAGAAGGATGGCTCAATGCGTATGTGCATTGACTATCATCAATTGAATAAGTTAACCATCAAGAACAAATACCCATTGCTGAGGATCGATGACTTGTTCGATCAGTTGAATGGGGCCTCAGTCTTTTCGAAGGTAGATCTGAGGTCAGGGTACCATCAGCTTAAGGTCAAGGAGGCAGATATTCATAAGACGGCTTTTAGGACTCGCTATGGTTATTACAAGTTCATGGTGGTGCCATTTGGGTTGACCAATGCACCAGTAGCATTTATGGAAATGATGAACCGAGTGTTCCAACCCTACTTGGATCGGTTTGTTGTGGTTTTTATTGATGGCATATTGTTTTATTCAAGGTCGGAGGAGGAGCATGATTCACATCTGCGAGTGGTTCTGCAGATTCTGAGGGAGAAGTAACTTTATGCCAAATTCAGCAAGTGTAAATTCTGGCTTAAGGAAGTTACTTTCCTAGGTCACGTTGTGTCAGCAGAGGGGATTAGGGTGGACCCTCAAAAAATAGAATAGGTGATGGATTGGAAGCCACCTAAATCTATGGCAAAAATTCAGAGTTTTCTTGGTTTCGTCGGGTACTACAGAAGATTTGTTGAAGGATTTTCTCTGATTGCAGCACCGTTGACTAAGCTGTTATGGAAAGGAGTTTCGTTTGTGTGGTTTGATAAACAACAAGATAGTTTTGAGAAGTTAAAAAGGATTTTGATGGAGGCTCCGATATTGATTCAGCCACAGGCTGGGAAGGAGTTCGTAATTTACTGTGATGCTTCACACACGGGATTAGGATGTGTGTTGATGCAAGATGGAAAGGTTGTTGCGTACGCATCTTGGCAGTTAAGGCCACACGAAGCAAACTATCCCACCTATGATTTGGAATTGGCGGCAGTGGTGTTTGCCTTGAAAATTTGGAGACATTATTTGTACGGGGAGAAATCTATCATTTACACGGATCATAAGAGTTTGAAGTACCTTTTGACTCAGAAGGAGTTGAATCTTAGGCAGAGGAGGTGGATCGAATTGTTAAAGGATTATATTGCTCGATCGAGTATCATCCGGGTAAGGCTAATGTGGTGGCAGATGCCTTAAGTTGTAAGGTGATCACTGACTTAAGAGCAATGTTTGCTCACCTTAGTCTATACGATGGTGGGAGTTTATTGGTGGAACTTCAAGTGAAACCCTCTTGGGTCAGTCAGGTTAAGGAGAAGCAGCAGACCGATGAGTTGCTAAAGGAGAAGTTTCGTGTGGAACCAAGTGATGGATCAACGGAATTTAGTGTGAATGAGGAAGGGCTATTGTGTTTCCAAGGAAGAGTGTGCATGCCAAAAGATCCTGAATTAAGGCATAGGATTTTGCTGGAAGCGCATGGTAGTCCATACGCTATGCACCCTGGAGGGAGTAAGATGTATCGAGATTTACGGGAACAATTTTTGGTGGCCAGGCTTAAAACGAGAGGTGACTGAGTTAGTGGGGAAGTGTTTAACCTGTCAGTAGGTAAAGGCGGAGCATCAGTTACCATCAGGGTTATTGCAGCAGGTAAAGATTCCCCAATGGAAGTGGGAAAGGATCAAAATGGACTTTGTTAGTGGGCTACCTCTTACGCCTACTAGGAAAGATTCAGTTTGGGTGATCGTTGATCGGTTGACGAAGTCCGCTCATTTGGTACCAGTTCGGGTCAATTATTCTTTACAAAAGTTGGCTAAGCTGTATATAACAGAGATTGTAAGGTCGCATAGAGTACCTGTGTCGATTATCTCGGACCGAGATCCTAGGTTTATGTCAAGGTTTTGGAAGGCGTTACATCAAGCGTTGGGTACGGGTTGGATTTCATGACGTTTCATCCTCGGACCGATTGGCGATCGGCGGGTGATTCAGATCTTGGAGGACATGTTAAGAGGTTGTTTCATTGATTTCAAGGGTAGTTGGGAAGAGTTTTTACCATTGGCAGAGTTTGCGTACAACAACAGTTACCAGTCTAGTATTCAGATGGCGCCCTATGAAGCATTGTACGGGCGGAAGTGTCATACTCCTACTTGTTGGACGGAATTAGGGGAACGTCAAATTTTGGGTTCTGGAGTTGGTTACCGAGACAGACAGATAGAAGTCCTATGCTGATTTGAAGCAAGGACATAGAGTTTGCAGTGGGTGACAAGGTGTTCTTGAAAGTGTCGCCATGGAAGAAAGTGTTAAGGTTTGGACGGAAGGGTAAGTTAAGTCCCAGATTCATCGGACCTTATCAGGTGTTGAAATGAGTTGGACCAGTAGCGTATCAGCTAGAGCTACCTTCTGAGCTAAGCTAGATTCACGATGTGTTTCATGTCTCTATGCTGAGACGATATCGTTCGGATCCGTCCCATGTGGTGTCAGTAGAGGAAATCAAAGTAAGACCTGACCTATCTTTTGAAGAGGAATCGGTGGAAATCTTGGGTCGTGATGTCAAAGTATTACGAAGGAAGAAAGTTCTGTTGGTTAAGGTTCTATGGTAGCATCATGGCTCTGAGGAGGCGATGTGGGAATCGGAGGAAGCGATGCGACGACAATACCCGCATCTATTCAGATTAGGTAATTTCGAGGACGAAATTTCTTTAAGGGGGTAGAACTATAACATCATGAATTAATGGGCCTTTGCATTTGATGTGTGTTACGTTCAATATAATAATAAAAGTGTTTAAGGGGTTTAGATTGGGCTCAGGTTTGGGCTGAGGCCTTAATCAAATTTGCGTTTTGGGCACTTTAGTGGAAAGCTAGATAGGTCTGGGCTTAAAAGATATTATTTGCAAATTAAAACACAAGAGGAGCTTATGGCCCAGTGGACAGTGTCGTGAAAAGCAGTAAGGGGGATCCAAGGTTCGAGTCGCATTACCTACTTATTTTTAATTGCTTTTGGCGTCAAAGGAGAGGAGAATGGGGGTGCCTAGGATGCTTTAAAATAGGAAGATTTATCTGTTTGGATAATGTGGATATTGTGCTGATAATAGTAGGGAGAGGTGGTGTTATTTAGGCCTCTTCTAAAGATATGAATATATTAAGATAAAGAAGAAAAGATAGGAGTTATTTGCTGAGTGCAGTATTGGCCAAAATTTTATCTCCTAAAGAGGGAAAGAAATCGGTTTCTTATGGCAAAGGGGTGCCAAAATTTCCCCTATTATTTGATTAATTGTTAGATATCAAGAAGGGCACTTTCGGGTTTTGATAAGTATGCCGAAAATTCTCTATAAATAGGGGTGGTATCACTTCAATTCCAGCATTTGAACCCTATTCTTTTCCTCATTCTCTGTGCTAAAATTCTTAGTCAGTCTATGCAATTTCTTTCTTTTGATTTCTTCAAAAGTTGAAACCTCTCACTTCACTCTCTTTTTTCCATTCTTTCCCTTTTGTGCCGATTTCTTCATAAAGTCGAAATCTCTAAGCCTATTCTCTCACCCTCACTTTCATTCAAAAGCTGAAACTCTAAACTTTTTTCTCATCTCCATAGCCGAATACCTCTTATTCTCTTCTGTTGATTTCATCATCAAAGCCGAATCTTCATAGATCTCTTAAGATCATCCTTTCTTTTTGATCTTCCCAAAAGCTGAAATTCCTAGGTGTGTTAAGGTGAGTGTCGATTTCTTCTGTTCTTTTTCCCTTCCCTTTCGGTTTTTTTCAAACCATAGCCGAATGGCTAGTTGGTTGATAGGCCATATTTAGTTGACTTTTCCACTAATCTCATGTTCTTTTGGGCGGCACTTCGGGAAATCAGAGTAGATCGAATCATCCAGATCTCAAAAGCCAGAAACTGTTAATCTCTAAGTATCCTATCTATTTTGGGATTTCAAGGTAAGGGGTTTTCTTAGATTCTTATTAGATTCGCTATCATATTTGAGATCTTAAATCATATAATAAGGTTTAACAAACCCTACTTTGTTATAGTAGTTCTGACAAGGACATTTGATGGAATCAAATATGGATCAGGCAAAAGAGAGGATTGGGACCGTAAACCCAATCCCTAAGTTTAAAAAATGAGCAGTGTCCGCTATTCGAGATTGGTCACGGGTTGTGGACCGCTTCAAACAAAGATCTTAGGAAGATAGCAGTCATATCAGCTTCTGATAGTGTCAACATTGAGGGTGTCGTCATAACTGTAATTAGGTGTGTAGATCCTTAACACATAAGTATTGTTGTAATATATATATATATATATATATATATGTGTATGATATGGGCTAAAAGTCAGAAAGAGAGGCTGTATGGACAGTTGAAACACCCAAAAAGGGTAGGTAAGGGATGCCAGGTACGTAATCATAGAAACTTCTCTATATGTATTGATGTATGTAAATGTCTGAGATCTGTTTAAATGGCTTAATGTTTTGATTCTTGCATGAATGTATGCATGGGATGGGATTGATTGATTTATGGAAGGGGAGCAGGTCGCGAGGTGATCGGTGGCTTTGCCACATAGGTCACATGGTGATCGGTCTTTATGACAGGCAACATAACTGTCGAAATACGTAATGTATTTTCTGAGGTTCACATAAGCGATCGGTGGCTTTGCCACATAGGTCACATAGTGATCGATATGGTGTGTAGCGGATGGAGGGTTGATTGTAGAAATCCCCACGGTGTGATGGTTGGTACGGGGGTGTGTAGAGGATGGACTCTTAGGTTTGGGATGGGCCATGTTGCATGAAACATTTTGTTACCATTGTGTATGGGCCAAGGCCCATAATGTGTTTGTGGGCCCAAGGCTTTTATGTGATTTCGAGATTTACACACTGAGTCTTTGTGACTCACCCCTTTAATTTTTCCCACTTTTCAGATGAGCAGTAGTTCGTGGACATGGGAGCCGAGGCGGACTCGAGGGGCCATTAAGACTATTATCTACATAGACTATTTTTGGTTTTTGTTTCCATTTAAGTTTTAATTTTTGGGAATATTTTTGTAATAAGGCCTCCATAATTTAGGTTTCGATTTATTTTTTTTTTTTTGTTTTGTTACGTTGGTTTTTACAAACTTATGTTTTCCTACAAAGTCTCAAATACAAAATGAAATGAAAAATGGGTTGTTCAAACCCAATCAACGCAAATATTAAAGTTATTTCCAAAATTTCACATTTAATTGACTATTCGGCTATAATAAACTAAGTTTTTCCAAAACCCCTCAGAGTAAAGTTTTCAAGATTCAACCAGTAGCATACCAGATCCGGTCATGACGCCTGGGCCGGGTTTGGGGTGTTACACATGAAAATAACAGAGATCCTGATGATTCTTCAGAGAAACCCAATAGAAAAACAATGCTTACCGGCTCTAGACTTCTATCATAATAGAGATAATATATTTCCCGTATATATAAAACAAAACCATAATCAATAGAAATATAAGAATAGTCTCACATAAATTTTTACCATCGACTTTATTCCAACATATTTAAATAGAATTCCGAAGAAATAAAGAAATACCAATCATAAACCGACCAGACCAATAGGGCATTCGTCTAAAATCATAGTTACCTTCTCACAACGTAAGAACTCCATCAGAAACTGAACAATCACACACATATCTCTGAGGATAAGAGAATATATAGAATACACAAAAAGATCACCATATTTATTTCAACTGTAACTATCACACACACAAACATCTTTACTACTCAAATATCATTTATTTGATTAATTTTGTCATCATGAACCCCGTATTATTCCACTCACTAATGAAAATCAATTGGGGAAAAATTTCAGCAAACACATACTTTAGACATCATATCTGAATAAGTCGATTAGCCGAGACTAACATCTCCTTTATCCGTGACATTGCATAATCTATATAATCTTTAAAACATTCTAATATCCTTCCAAAATTGTTTCCACTTTCCAAACTATTCTTATCTCTATATGCATTACTAAGTATTTTACCACTAAACTTTTTAGTTTCATATTTATGGACTTATTCCACATGGTTCTCGTGAATTTTCGTTATAAAACAACACTAGTAAGGGGGTGAGGTCATAAAGCTTCTGACTTAACTCTCATAAATACATACATATGACTTTGTATTCATCACCAACATCATATAATCACAATTACATAATTCACTTCAAGCTAATTAACATACATAGTCATGTTACACGAACTTTTTCGATTATCTTATTCAAGCAAGTATACATAAACGCACATTCTGTCAATTTGAGAAAATTTAGTTATCGTATTCAATTAATCAAATATGTTGGGCACATAACATCATATGCATGCCAAACAAACATGGATGGGCTTATCACCATATAAACTTTTATTTCATTCCACTTTTCACATTTCTCAACTTGTGGTTATCTCATTTCATACATTAACACATATATATCGTGAACTTCTATTCATACCTTTCCAAATTTTGACACATCATAAGCATGTCTCAATCATTTCAATATCATTATCAGCATTATCAAAAAATAGCTCGGTTGGAAGTCATCTCTATCTTAACAAAACAATTTTGTCAGAGTCGGGAGATATCACACTATTACAAGTAGTAATATGGCATGTATAGCTAGACTCACATACGATATGTTAGTCTGAGAATCTACTAAACCATAGCTTCGATACCACTAAATGTAACACCCCTTACCCATATTCAACGCTGGAATAGGGCATGAGGCATTACCAAAACACATACACTTGAAAACGTATTAAACTGATTCATAAAATTTCATCCAAATTATACAAATTGAACTGCTAAATATTAAAGGCCAACATTTTAGGCCAAACCAATTATGACATATACAAATGACTAAGTCTCCTATACATGCCATAAACTTAAGAGGTTTGTATTCACTTTTACCCCATGATGATAGCTTGATAGTGTGATTACATCTCCGATATCTCCAACTCGATTTAGCATACAACCTGATAAATCAGAAAAGTAACATATTTTAACCCCATATTTAGTATGCTTTTGGATGATTTAGCTCTTGATTTATGTAAAAAGGTGCTTTTAAACCTTTCTTTTCATGTTTATACTCAGGAAAGCACCCATGGACGAAAAAAATAATAAACGGGCTTAAAACGGGCCAATTTGGGCCGTAAAGGAAATCGACACGGCCTGGACATTGAGCCACACGGTCGTGCCTTAACAATTAACTAAGACACAGCCATGCCACGATTTACACGGCTTGAAAATGATTTACACAGGCGTGCACCATGGCCGTGCCCCTGTCGCGGGAGAGAGCAATTCCACTCGAATTTGGATACTTCGAGCCAAAGAAACACTTCCCAAATCTTATTCAAATACCGATTAAGAAGCAAACTTAAATGAGGACACTTAAGGGCCAAGTAAAGAATTCTAAAGTCTATATAAACACCCTAAGTGTATCCTGAAAGGGGGTGGTGAGCTAGGCCAAGGAGCTGAGCCGAAAAGGTCAGACTTGTGGGAATCACTCGAAGATAGCTAGTGGATCCATATCAAGAAGCCGAAATTCTACTCAAGACAGTGGATTTTGCCTTCAATTCCTCTAGGGGGTTTTAGGGATTCCTTATGTTTTGTTTTATCTTTTCTCTTGAGATGTTTTCTTTATTTGTATAAACTAAACCCTTCAGATACCTGAAGGAGATGAAACCTAGATGAATCTTGTTATTGATTTTTGAATTATATGATAAATACTTAGTTTGTTCTTAATTATGCATGCTTAATCCAAATCTAATGCGCTTAGGTTGAGGAGGAATAGACCCTTCTAAGAGTAGATCTAGCATAGTTAAGTGGAGTTGATCACACGCCTAGAGATGAGGTGATGAGATTTTACTGGATTAGGGTGAAACCTAATATGGGAGTCCATAGATCGATTTACTGCTATTTTATGGGGATATTATAAGAGAACGAGAGTTCCACTAATTAACCTAGGGTTAGACGTTATTTCCTTCGAGAGAGGGTTTAATATACGCTAGGGAGTCTTACGGATCAAACTAAGTGAATAAATCGTATGGTTCAGTGTTAAATAACAAGTGAAGTCTAGGTGGATTCTTCCTGAAGGTATCATCGTAATCAATTAAGTTTTCTTCAAGTTATTTCCCAATTCATCGTTTTTGTCTTTGCGTCTTTAGCTTAGTAGTTGTTAAACTAGATTAAATCAACCAATCACTTCATATTTTAGGCTAAATA
This sequence comes from Gossypium rotundifolium, assembly GCA_025506655.1. NCBI lineage: Eukaryota > Viridiplantae > Streptophyta > Magnoliopsida > Malvales > Malvaceae > Gossypium > Gossypium rotundifolium. The sequence continues at coordinate 116,161,262 of CP106731.1, read as the reverse complement.
ATAAAATGAAAGTTAGTATTAGTACTTTTAGTTCCTTTGGGTTCGGCATTCCGGTCTTGCCTAAGCTATACTATTGTTCGATAGGTACACTTGCCTTAAGTCATTGTCAGAGTTAGTTGCCAGGTTCGATCATTCTCTTTATAAATTTTAAATCTCTGATTTCAGCGATCAAGTTTTTGGCGCCGTTGCCGGGAACTAAAATATTAAGAAAGCTCTATTTTTATTACTTTAGCTATTTTTTCCACTTTAATTTTAGTTTTATTTCGCGTAATTTATTTATTGTTTTTACTAAATTTTACTTTCTTTCTTTTCTTAGAGGTACCTCTAGTTTATGACTAGAAGGAACCCGACAGGGCCTCTAGAATACGATAGTGATATTGAGGCTACCGAACGAAGGAATCACAGAGAAATAACGCAAGCCCTAAATTACCAACAAAGCAAATCCAATCCTACTGAAGGGATGGACAAGAATAACCCACCAGGAGATGCGGGAGAAAACAATGCTCCGCATACTATGTTTGATTATGCTAAACCTCATTTAACAGGAACTGAATCTAGTATTGTTAGGCCTGCTATAGATGCTAAGAATTTTTGTTAAACCCGAACACTTATATAGCTATTTTTTTTAGAGTTCTATGATACTTTCAAATTAAATGGCATTTCTGACGATGCCATTTGTCTTCAGTTATTTCCCTTTTCCTTAAGAAATAAAGCCAAATAGTGATTGTACTCGTTACCACAAGGCTCAATTACTACATGGGACCAAATGACCAAAAATTTCTTATTAAAATATTTTCCATCGACCAAAATGATCAAATTACGGAATGATATTTCTTCTTATGTGTAGATGGATTCAGAGACATTATATGACACATGGGAGAGATATAAGGATCTCTTGAGAAGGTGTCCACACCATGGTCTACTCTTGTGGTTATAAGTCCAAACTTTCTATAATGGTGTAAATCCCTCGACGAGGCAACTAATCGATTCAGCTGCAGGTGGAACCCTGAACAACAGAATTCCTAAAGCAGCCTACGAGTTCATTGAGGAGATGTCACGAATAACTATCAGTGGCAAGTTACAAGGACAAAATCGACAAAATCAGCCGGAGTTTATAGCCTCGATGCAGTTACCATGCTATCAACACAGGTAGAGATGATGAATAAAAAGCTTGATAGTTTGTGTTCATCGCAGGTACATCTTGTCATGCAGTGTAACGCAAATGGAACTGTGGCGAATCCTGAGTACCCACCATACCAACCAGACGAAGAGAGCGAACAGATGAATTATATAGGTAATAATTTCAGATCCAATAATAATCCTTATAATAATACTTACAATCTAGGTTGGAGGAACCACCCTAATTTTTCATGGGGAGGCCAAGGAAATCAAAGACAACAACCTCTTCAAAACTTCCAAAATCAGCCATATCCGCAAGAGAATAAGCCAAACCTCGAAGAGATGTTGACAAAATTCATGGAAAACATAGAAAATCGTTTCCAAGATACTGAGAAAATCGAATCAGGGAACTTACTAAGTCAGTTAAGGACGCAACTAATGCGGTCGAACAACTTCCAAAACTAATGTCAGAACGACCGCAAGGACTTCTGCCAAGTAACACAGAGATTAACCCGAAGGAGAAAATCCAAGTCATCTTAATTCATGACATTAAGGGGTTAGATGAACTCAATCCACTACAAGAAAACAAGGATGACGAAGGTAAGATAGAGGTAACACAAGAAAAGCTAAAACAGGTAATCAAAGAGTACCAACCTCGCATACTTATCCCGAAGCAATGAAAAGAGACGATTCAGAGGAACAGTTTGGCAAGTTTCTTAAACTCTTAAAGAAATTACATATTAACTTACCTCATCTTGAAGCTCTTTTTTAGATGCCAGACTCGAGGAAATTTTTAAAACAGCTCTGGACTAACAAACACAAATTAGATGAAGAGCACCACATGGAATTGAACGCAGCATGCTCAGCAATGTTACAGAATAGACTACCACGGAAGCTAAAAGATCCAGGGAGTTTTACAATTTCGTGTTTAATTGGTAGTTTAGCTATTGATAATGCGTTAGCTGATTTAGGGGCAAGCATAAATGTCATGTCGTATACATTATTTAAACGACTAGGTCTAGGAAAAATCAAGCAATAAATTTGTTTAAATAATGTATACGGCATGACATTTATGCTTGCCCCTAAATCAATAAATTTGTTTTCCCACTACATTTTATTGTTTTAGATATGGATGAGGATAGTACAATCCCTTAATTTTAGGAAAACCTTTTCTAGCAATCGCTAAGACTAAAATTAATGTTGCCACAGAGAACTCATACTTTGTGTAGGTAACTAATCAATAAATCTTCAAGCTCTTGACTCACCAGACAACAATCGATGAAGGTAAGAAAGTTGATACAGATGATAATCAAATTATTCAACCTTTATTGCCGGAAACACCACAAAGACACAACCCTGAGTCAAATCATAGATCCCAAATCGACAAAGAAGAACCGAAACTACATGAAGTAAAACTAGGGGAACCACTAGAAGAGCTCGTAGGAACATCCAATCAACTTAAAATAGGAGACCAGGTACTATTAGATAAAGCAGATCCGCACACAATAACAATAGACCTGAAGGCAAAGGAAGAGACCCTTCTTAAGGTACACCATATCTTCCCACACGAAATAGTCGAGGGAAGTAACCTAACATTTGACACTTTTGAGGTAAACGCTTCTCAACTTCAACTTTGTCATGAAAATAGAACTTTAAGCAAGAGGGAAGATATTCAAACCTTTAAACCTCCCTGATTCAGTACAAGGAAAAGTCTATCTTAAGACTATAAATAAGCGCTTCTTGGGAGGCAACCCGAGCACTAACCTTACTTCTGTTTACATTTGTTTTCTTTTTATTTTCTTCTCTTTCTCTTTCTTTTTGTAGTTTAACCAAAAAGTGCAGATTTTTAGGACACACGGCCTTACACACGGCCGTGTCTGTGGCCATGTGGACCACCAAAATCCTCATACTGACATAGCAGAGGCCGTGCGAATCAAATCCCAACCACTTTTCGACGTCACGAATCCAACCACTCCACCACGGCACCGATAGGTTGGCACGGCCATGCTCCACCATCGTGTGAAGCTACTAACTTACCAGACATGGGACAAACATGCCCATGCTACCCAACCGTGCCAACACACTGCCATGCGATATGGCCGTGTAATTCAACACACCCTTGGTCCACGGGCGTGGGAACGTGCCAAAATTGAAATCCTATTTAAACCCCATAGCCCTTCTCCTTCTCCCCTCATTTTTCTTCTTTCTTTTTCTTCCTTTCCTTAGAAAAGGTGCCCAGACTCTTGAGCTACACTAGAATCATCCCGAAGAAGCGTTAGAAGGTAAGCATTGTCTCCTCAAAGGAGACCCCAACACATAAGTCCATGCCGGTCGCTTCATCCAAACACCAAGCCAAGGGTCTTTTAGACCATTTAAATTTTTCCTTATATTTATTTTTCCCTTTATCCTACTTATCTATAATTCTCTTCTGCTTAATATATTTTAATTTCTCTTAGTTTCTTGGTTTTTGGTTCTAAAGGCTACTTGGGAATCACGCACCATAGCCTTAGAGGTCACACCCACCTCGCGAACCATCCAACAATAAGGACTCCTTGGTCCATTAGTCTTTTCTTTCAATTCTAGTTTTCTTCTTAGTCTCCTTCTCTTTATTTTCTTTGTCTTTAATTATAATATTAGTATATTATTAATATTTCTTTAGATTTCTTGGCTATATGTTTGTAAGCTACCCAATTTCTTTATCTAGCACAAAGATCATCAGTAGACACCCTACCAGGCCCATAGAAAACGCCACCACCGCCTTCTCCACCTACTTTCTACCACGAACTCTGCCAACTCTCGGAATCATCCACAATTCAGGAAGTGTTACTTCCCCCTTCTCTTTTTATTACATAATTGTTTACCTATCTTCGTACATTGATGACAATGTACATCTTAAGTGTGGGGGGTAAAAGTACCTACCTTTTTCCATTATTCTAAAATCCTGAATTTTAGTCTTGTTCCTAAGAAATTTTCTCATATTATCAATTAGGGTGAAATTTCTAATGATTTATGATTTTTATTGATATGCTTTGAGTAAGTCATTGATGATTTATACTTGAAGAATACTAGAGAATCGAGCATGATAAGTCTATTTTTCAAAAAAAAATCTTTTAAGTTGTTAAACTGAATTTGAATATTACCTTGAAGTTTGAAATTCACAGGATTGATGTCAAATAACCATAATTTGTGTGAGATTTTGAGCCTTATAGAGCATATATTCTTTTTCATGCTCACTTTATTGATTATGAGTGTGTCAACATTGAATTGTTATTCTAGAACTTGCCTTGATTATACATGTCAAGACCACATTAATGATTTGATATACTGAGATGATAAAGTACCTAGGTTTTAACCCATTCACTCCACTAAAAAGCTTACCTACATAATTAACCCTAGTGAACCCCGTTGATCTTAACAACCTTTTTTATTGAATTACCCGCTTAATATTAACCCAAAACCCTTTGTATTTGTTATCACCATTCTTTTTTACTACCCTTCTATCGAGAATTGAATTGATTAGTTACCGAATTAGTTTATTTCGGTTGATAAAGTTCTTTCTTTATTATGTATTTACTTAGTTTGTTCTTAAAAACCAAAAGTATATTCAAGTAGTAGATTAAAGGAGCTTATGCGTTTAAATTCCAATTGTTGAAGAAGAGCTCGATTAGAAGTATTATCAATAGTAGTATTACTAGTTTCAAAGCAATCATTTAGTTTCTAGTTCATTATTCTTAGTAGGTAATTTATCAGGTCAATCTTGATTTTTAACCTTCTAATTCAGCCTTTATCCACACCTTTAACCTAAGCCCTGTTACAACCCTATCAAAGACCTTTTGATTTGTGTATCATATCATATTACAAAGGTGGAGATTTGATTTTCGAGCAAGCCTATGGGATTAACTTTTCAGGTTCGACTTATGAGTGCTTTCTCTTGAACTTTAAACACTTCGAGTGCTTCAAGTGAATCTTTAGTGAGGATGTCAATCCTTCTTAGCTTTGAATTAAAGGTAATTATTTAGATAAGGGGAGACGCCTATGTATTTATACTACAAATTTATGACTTAGAATTGTTTGAATCTTTAAGAGTTTTTGAGCTAAATTATCCATGTATAAATTATCTATGAATTATGATAAGGCATTATTGATAGGAATTATGAATTGTGGAAAGTTCGTTTTAATTGTAAGTTGAGAATTTTGCTTGAGGACAAGCAAAAGCTTAAGTCTGGGGATATTTGATAAACCGTAAAAGTAACATATTTTAACCCTATATTTAGTATGCTTTTGGATGATTTAGCCCTTGGTTTATGTAAAAAGGTGCTTTTAATCCTTTCTTTTCGTGTTTATCCTCAGGAAAGCACCCATGGATGAAAATAACAACAAACGGGCTTAAAATAGGCCAATTTGGGCCGTAAAGTAAATCGACACTACCGGACTTCAAGCCACATGTCCGTGCCTCGACAATTAACTAAGACATGGCCATGCCACGATTTACACAGCCGTGCCCCAATCGACACAATCGAGACACAGCTTAAAAATGATTTACATGGGCGTGTACCATGGTCGTGCCCCTGCCGCGGGAGAGAGCAATTCCACTCAAATTTGGATACTTCGAGCCAAAGAAACACTTCCCAAATCTTATTCAAATACCGAGTAAGAAGCAAACTTAAATGAGGACACTTAGGGGCCAAGTAAAGCATTCTAAATTCTATATAAACACCCTAAGTGTATCCTGAAAGGGGGTGGTGAGCTAGGCCAAGGAGCTAAGCCGGAAAGGTCAGACTTGTGGGAATCACTCGAAGATAGCTAGTGGATCCATATCAAGAAGACGAAATTCTACTCAAGACGGTGGATTTTGCCTTCAATTCCTCTAGGGGGTTTTAGGGATTCCTTATGTTTTGTTTTATCTTTTCTCTTGAGATGTTTTCTTTATTTGTATGAACTAAACCCTTCAGATACCTGAAGGAGATGAAACCTAGATGAATCTTGTTATTGATTTCTGAATTATATGATACATACTTAGTTTGTTCTTAATTATACATGCTTAATCCAAATCTAATGCGCTTAGGTTGAGGAGGAATATACCCTGCTTAAGGGTAGATCTAGCATAGTTAAGTGGAGTTGATCGCACGCCTAGAGATGAGGTGACGAGATTTTGCCGAATTAGGGTGAAACCTAATATGGGAGTCCATAGATCGATTTACTGCTATTTTATGGGGATATTATAAGAGAACGAGAGTTCCACTAATTAACCTAGGGTTAGACATTATTTCCTTCGAGAGAGGGTTTAATATACGTTAGGGAGTCTTACGGATCAAACTAAGTGAATAAATCGTATGGTTCAGTGTTAAATAATAAGTGAAGTCTAGGTGGATTCTTCCTGAAGGTATCATCGTCATCAATTAAGTTTTCTTCAAGTTATTTCCCAATTTGTCGTTTTTGTCTCTGCGTCTTTAGCTTAGTAGTTGTTAAACTAGATTAAATCAACCAATCACTTCATATTTTAGGCTAAATAATAAAATGAAAGTTAGTATTAGTACTTTTAGTTCCTTTGGGTTCGGTAATTCGGTCTTGCCTAAGCTGTACTATTGTTCGATAGGTACACTTGCCTTAAGTCGTTGTCAGAGTTAGTTGCCAGGTTCGATCATTCTCTTTATAAATTTTAAAGCTTTGATTTCAGCGATCAAGTTTTTGGCGCCGTTGCCGGGGAACTAAAATATTAAGAAAGCTCTATTTTTATTACTTTAGCTATTTTTTCCACTTTAATTTTAGTTTTATTTCGCGTAATTTATTTATTGTTTTTACTAAATTTTACTTTCTTTCTTTTCTTAGAGGTACCTCTAGTTTATGACTAGAAGGAACCCGACAGGGCCCCTAGAATACGATAGTGATATTGAGGCTACCGAACGAAGGAATCACAGAGAAATAACGCAAGCCCTAAATTACCAACAAAGCAAATCCAATCCTACTGAAGGGATGGACAAGAATAACCCACCAGGAGATGTGGAAGAAAACAATGCTCCGCATACTATGTTTGATTATGCTAAACCTCATTTAACGATGAATCTAATCTAGTATTGTTAGGCCTGCTATAGATGCTAATAATTTTAGTTAAACCCGAACACTTATATAGCTAATTTTTTAGTGTTCTGTGATACTTTCAAATTAAATGGAATTTCTGACGATGCCATTTGCCTTCAGTTATTTCCCTTTTCCTTAAGAAATAAAGCCAAATAGTGATTGTACTCGTTACCACAAGGCTCAATTACTACATGGGACCAAATGACCAAAAAATTCTTATTAAAATATTTTCCACCGACCAAAATGATCAAATTACGGAATGATATTTCTTCTTTTGTGTAGATGGATTTAGAGACATTATATGACACATGGGAGAGATATAAGGATCTCTTGAGAAGGTGTCCACATCGTGGTCTACTCTTGTGGTTACAAGTCCAAACTTTCTATAATGGTGTAAATCCCTCGACGAGGCAACTAATCGATTCAGCTGCAGGTGGAACCCTGAACAACAGAATTCCTGAAGCAGCCTACGAGTTCATTGAGGAGATGTCACTGAATAACTATCAGTGCCAAGTTACAAGGACAAAATCGACAAAATCAGCCGGAGTTTATAGCCTCGATGCAGTTACCATGCTATCAACACAGGTAGAGATGATGAATAAAAAGCTTCATAGTTTGTGTTCATCGTAGGTACATCTAGTCATGCAGTGTAACGCAAGTGGAACTGTGGCGAATCCTGAGTACCCACCATACCAACCAGACAAAGAGAGCGAACAGATGAATTATATAGGTAATAATTTCAGATCCAATAATAATCCTTATAATAATACTTACAATCTAGGTTGGAGGAACCACCCCAATTTTTCATGGGGAGGCCAAGGAAATCAAAGACAACAACCTCTTCAAAACTTCCAAAATCAGCCATATCTGCAAGAGAAGAAGCCAAACCTCAAAAGATGTTGACAAAATTCATGGAAAACATAGAAAATCGTTTCCAAGATACTGAGAAAACCGAATCAGGGAACTTACTAAGTCAGTTAAGGACGCCACTAATGCGGTCGAACAACTCGCAAAGCTAATGTCAGAACGACCGCAAGGACGTCTGCCAAGTAACACAGAGATTAACCCGAAGGAGAAAATCCAAGCCATCTTAATTCATGACATTAAGGGGTTAGATGAACTCAATCCACTACGAGAAAACAAGGATGACGAAGGTAAGATAGAGGTAACACAAGAAAAGCCAAAATCGAAAATCAATGAGTACCAACCTCGCATACTTATCCCGAAGCGATGAAAAGAGACGATTCAGAGGAACAGTTTGGCAAGTTTCTTAAACTCTTAAAGAAATTACATATTAACTTACCTCATCTTGAAGCTCTTTTTTAGATGCCAGACTCGAGGAAATTTTTAAAACAGCTCTTGACTAACAAACACAAATTAGATGAAGAGCACCACGTGGAATTGAACGCAGCATGCTCAGCAATGTTACAGAATAGACTACCACGGAAGCTAAAAGATCCAGGGAGTTTTACAATTCCATGTTTAATTGGTAGTTTAGCTATTGATAATGTGTTAGCTGATTTAGGGGCAAGCATAAATGTCATGTCGTATACATTATTTAAACGACTAGGTCTAGGAAAAATCAAGCAATAAATTTGTTTAAATAATGTATACGGCATGACATTTATGCTTGCCCCTAAATCGATAAATTTGTTTTCCCACTACATTTTATTGTTTTAGATATGGATGAGGATAGTACAATCCCCTTAATTTTAGGAAAACCTTTTCTAGCAACTGCTAAGACTAAAATTAATGTTGCCACAGGAGAACTCATACTTTGTGTAGGTAACAAATCAATAAATCTTCAAGCTCTTGACTCAGCCAGGACAACAATCGATGAAGGTAAGAAAGTCGATATAGATGATAATCAAATTATTCGACCTTTATTGCAGGAAACACCGCAAAGACACAACCCTGAGTCGAATCATAGATCCCAAATCGACAAAGAAGAACCGAAACTACACGAAGTAAAACTAGGGGAACCACTAGAAGAGCTCGTAGGAACATCCAATCAACTTAAAATAGGAGACCAGGTACTGTTAGATAAAGCAGATCCGCACACAATAACAATAGACCTGAAGGTAAAGGGAGAGACCCTTCTTAAGGTACACCATATCTTCCCACACAAAATAGTCGAGGGAAGTAACCTAACATTTGACACTTTTGAGGTAAACGCTTCTCAACTTCAACTTTGTCAAGAAAATAGAACTTTAAGCAAGAGGGAAGATATTCAAACCTTTAAACCTCCCTGATTCAGTACAAGGAAAAGTCTATCTTAAGACTATAAACAAGCGCTTCTCGGGAGGCAACCCAAGCACTAACTTTACTTCTGTTTACATTTGTTTTCATTTTATTTTCTTCTCTTTCTCTTTCTTTTTGTAGTTTAACCAAAAAGTGCAGATTTTTAGGACACACGGCCTTACACATGGCAGTGTCTGTGGCCGTGTGGACCACCAGAATCCTCGTACTGACATAGTAGAGGCCGTGCGAATCAAATCCTAACCACTTTTCGACTTCACGGATCCAACCACTCCACCACGGCACTGATAGGTTGGCACGGCCATGCTCCACCACCGTGTGAAGCTACTAACTTACCAGACATGGGACAAACATGCCCGTGCTACCCAACCGTGCCAACACACTGCCTTTTCAGACCTAGACACATTGCCATGTGATACGGCCGTGTAATTCAACACACCCTTGGTCCACGGGCATGGGAACGTGCCAAAATTGAAATCCTATTTAAACCCCACAGCCCTTCTCCTTCTCCCCTCATTCTTTCTTCTTTCTTTTTCTTCCTTTCCTTAGAAAAGGTGCCCAGACTCTTGAGCTACACTAGAATCATCCCGAAGAAGCATTAGAAGGCAAGCATTATCTCCTCAAAGGAGACCCCAACACATAAGTCCATGCCAGCCGCTTCACCCAAACACCAAGCCAAGGGTCCTTTCGACCATTTAAATTTTTCCTTATATTTATTTTTCCCTTTATCCTACTTATCTATAATTCTCTTCTGCTTAATATATTTTAATTTCTCTTAGTTTTTTGGTTTTTGGTTCTAAAGGCTACTTGGGAATCACGCACCACAGCCTTAGAGGTCACACCCACCTCGCGAACCATCCAACAATAAGGACTCCTTGGTCCATTAGTCTTTTCTTTCAATTCTAGTTTTCTTCTTAGTCTCCTTCTCTTTATTTTCTTTGTCTTTAATTATAATATTAGTATATTATTAATATTTCTTTAGATTTCTTGGCTATATGTTTGTAAGCTACCCAATTTCTTTATCTAGCACAAAGATCATCGGTAGACACCCTACCAGGCCCATAGAAAACGCCACCATCGCCTCCTCCACCTACTTTCTACCACAAACTCTGCCAACTCCCAGAGTCATCCACAATTCAGGAAGTGTTACTTCCCCCCATCTCTTTTTATTACATAATTGTTTACCTATCTTTGTACATTGATGGCAATGTACATCTTAAGTGTGGGGGGTAAAAGTACCTAACTTTTTCCATCATTCTAAAATCCTGAATTTTAGTCTTGTTCCTAAGAAATTTTCTCATATTATCAATTAGGGTGAAATTTCTAATGATTTATGATTTTTATTGATATGTTTTGAGTAAGTCATTGATGATTTATACTTGAAGAATACTAGAGAATCGAGCATGATAAGTCTATTTTTCAAAAAAAAAATCTTTTAAGTTGTTAAACTGAATTTGAATATTACCTTGAAGTTTGAAATTCACAGGATTGATGTCAAATACCCATAATTTGTGTGAGATTTTGAGCCTTATAGAGCATATATTCTTTTTCATGCTCACTTTATTGATTATGAGTGTGTCAACACTGAATTGTTATTCTAGAACTTGCCTTGATTATACATGTTGAGACTACATTAATGATTTGATATACTGAGATGATAAAGTACCTAGGTTTTAACCCATTCACTCCACTAAAAAGCTTACCTACGTAATTAACCCCTAGTAAACCCCGTTGATCTTAACAACCTTTTTTATTGAATTACCCGCTTAATATTAACCCAAAACCCTTTGTATTTGTTATCACCATTCTTTTTTACTACCCTTCTATCGAGAATTGAATTGATTAGTTACCGAATTAGTTTATTTCGGTTGATAAAGTTCTTTCTTTATTATGTATTTACTTAGTTTGTTCTTAAAAAAACCAAAAGTATATTCAAGTAGTAGATTAAAGGAGCTTATGCGTTTAAATTCCAATTGTTGAAGAAGAGCTCGTATTAGAAGTATTATCAATAGTAGTATTACTAGTTTCAAAGCAATCATTTAGTTTCTAGTTCATTATTATTAGTAGGTAATTTATCAGGTCAATCTCGATTTTTAACCTTCTAATTCAGCCTTTATCCACACCTTTAACCTAAGCCCTGTTACAACCCTATCAAAGACCTTTTTATTTGTGTATCATATCATATTACAGTGGTGGAGATTTGATTTTCAGGCAAGCCTATGGGATTAACTTTTCAGGTTCGACTTATGAGTGCTTTCTCTTGAACTTTAAACACTTCGAGTGCTTCAAGTGAATCTTTAGTGAGGATGTCAATCCTTGTTAGCTTTGAATTAAAGGTAATTATTTAGATAAGGGGAGATGCCTATGTATTTATACTACAAATTTATGACTTAGAATTGTTTGAATCTTTAAGAGTTTTTGAGCTAAATTATCCATGTATAAATTATCTATGAATTATGATAAGGCATTATTGATAGGAATTATGAATTGTGGAAAGTTCGTTTTAATTGTAAGTTGAGAATTTTGCTTGAGGACAAGCAAAAGCTTAAGTCTGGGGGTATTTGATAAACCGTAAAGTAACATATCTTAACCCTATATTTAGTATGCTTTTGGATGATTTAGCCCTTGGTTTATGTAAAAAGGTGCTTTTCATCCTTTCTTTTCATGTTTATCCTCTGGAAAGCACCCATGGATGAAAATAACAACAAACGGGCTTAAAATGGGCCAATTTGGGCCGTAAAGGAAATCAACACGGCCTGGACTTCAAGCGACATGTCCGTGCCTTGACAATTAACTAAGACATGGCCATGCCACGATTTACACAGCCGTGCCCCAATCGACAAAATTGAGACACGGCTTAAAAATGATTTACATGGGCGTGTACCATGGCCGTGCCCCTGCCGCGGGAGAGAGCAATTCCACTCGAATTTAGATACTTCGAGCCAAAGAAACAATTCCCAAATCTTATTCAAATGCCGAGTAAGAAGAAAACTCAAAGAAGGACACTTAGGGGCCAAGTAAATCATTCTAAAGTCTATATAAACACCCTAAGTGTATCCTGAAAGGGGGTGGTGAGCTAGGCCAAGGAGCTGAGCCAGAAAGGTCAGACTTGTGGGAATCACTCGAAGATAGCTAGTGGATCCATATCAAGAAGCCGAAATTCTACTCAAGACGGTGGATTTTGCCTTCAATTCCTCTAGGGGGTTTTAGGGATTCCTTATGTTTTGTTTTATCTTTTCTCTTAAGATGTTTTCTTTATTTGTATGAACTAAACCCTTCAAATACCTGAAAGAGATGAAACCTAGATGAATCTTGTTATTGATTTCTGAATTATATGATAAATACTTAGTTTGTTCTTAATTATGCATGCTTAATCCAAATCTAATGCGCTTAGGTTGAGGAGGAATAGACCCTGCTTAAGAGTAGATCTAGCATAGTTAAGTGGAGTTGATCGCACGCCTAGAGATGAGGTGACGAGATTTTGCCGGATTAGGGTGAAACCTAATATAGGAGTCCATAGATTGATTTAGTGCTATTCTAGGGGTTTATTATAAGGGAACGAGAGTTCCACTAATTAACCTAGAGTTAGACGTTATTCGCTTCGAGAGAGGCTTTAATATACGTGAGGGAGTCTTACGGATCAAACTAAGTGAAAAAATCATATGGGTCAGTGTTGAATAACAAGTGAAGTCTAGGTGGATTCTTCCTGAAGGTGTCGTCGTAACCAATTAAGTTTTCTTCAAGTTATTTCCAAATTCGTTCTTTTTGTCTTTGCATGTTTAGCTTAGTAGTCGTTAAACTAGATTAAATCAACCAATCACTCCATATTTTAGGCTAAAATAAAAAGAAAGTTAGTATTCATACTTTTAGTTCCTTTGGGTTCGACAATCCGGTCTTGCCTAAGCTATACTACTGTTCTATAGGTCCACTTGCCTTAAGTCGTTGTAAGAGTTAGTTTCTAGGTTCGATCATTCTCTTTATAAATTTTAAAGCTCTGATTTTAGCGATCACAACCTTATAAGATATGGGAAATGAAGGGAAGTAAGCTACAAAGCTTAGTAAGTAAGTACGGAAATAATAAGTGATTTATTAACAGGCATTTATAAATCTTCACAATATGTTCTCAAGATAATACAATCATAATTGAACATAGTTCCACTTTTTATTCATGTTCATCTCAAGTTGTCTACTCAAGTCAAAGTCACTAAATTATTTATATCTAGAGCTGCGGAACTCCAAATTAAGATCCGTTAAATTTCCATTGAACTAGACTCACATATCTTCTTACCATAAAATTTCCAGAAATTTTGGTTTAGCCAATCAATACATTTTATTCATTAAAGATCCCCCATTTTACTATTTGACTATTCTAACCTATCTTCACTACGAATCAATTTTCTTCCCGTACAGAGTTAAAATGACCTTATTATTTAGTTCATTTGAAAGTAGACTCATTCATTATTTCATGAATATAATTTAAATCCCACAATTATTTTTGTACAATTTTTAATGAGTTTTACAAGGAAGAACAGGGGATCACGTAATCATTTTGAACCAATCTCACAAAATTTCAAATATATCAAAATATACTAATCATTTGTTTGCTAAGTTTCTTTTATATGAAAATAGACTTAATAATATTTAAATCAATATCTCATAAACCTTATAATTCAAACTCTACTATTTTAGTGATTTTTCAAAATCATGTCATCGCTCTTGTCCAAATAGTTTTATTGTAAATTTTTGCTCTCTCTTTCACTTTAGTTGTGTTCATCACTTACTTATACCAACCTTTCCAATTTTCGATTACATATCGAACATATTGTTCATACGTACATTTTCTACATTTCTCAAATGGTCACATTCACACTTGCACTTATTCATAACATGATCGTACCAATCATCATTAGTAAATTATCTCGTTGAACCCCTTCGAAAAATGCCCGATACTCAGTGGTCTCAGCATATAGCTCCACCTACACATAATACGGCTTCTTGTACACATGGTGAAGGTACCTTATCACCCATGTGACCTAGCCATTCCATCTTGTAGCTTTCTTGTCTACATGGTGTCCAACACTAGGAACCACTCATGTAACCTAGCTACTCATAACACATAACTTTCTTGTACACATGGAATACACACAGTATTACACATGTGACCTAGTTACATATGAAATTATTATCCCGTAGCTTTCTTGCACACATGGTGAAAGTCCCTTATCATCCATGTGGCCTAGCTACATATCAAATTTTGCCATCTAGTAGCTTTCTTGTGCACACAGTGAAGGTCCCTTATCACTTGTGTGACCTAGCTACGTATTGTCCGTATCTCTCGGTTTTTTAAAGGTTCAATCAAGAATTTCCTATTCCATTCATTTTCATATTTTAGTTATTAACCAATGATTTCCATAATATCTAGCAAAATAATTATTGTACAAGTAAAATAAATCCATTATTTACATATAAACTTTCTTGTCGAAATCTCGTCAGGTACAACTGTGTAGCAACTCATACAACCCATGTAATATTAATTTAACATTCAATTCATGTAACATTAATTTATCATTCAATTTCACATGACACAATAAACATAATATTTTCCATTCCATACATACGATCCATCAACTTCTCCTAAACATATTAAATCATACAATTTATGCCATATCAATAGAAATTTACAATTCAAGCATGTTATTGCATTATTATTAACACACGAACTTACCTCGAATGCCGAAATGGTCATTTTACCAACTTTCCTGATTTTTCCATTTTCCTTTAGTTCTAGGTCCAAATCTCATTTTTCGAGATCTAAAACATCACATTTCACTTATTTAATTAATGTACTACTCAAAACAGTCCCTAACTCAAACTTTGGAAAAATTATAATTTTGCCCCTAAAGTTTTGCATAATTACAATTTTTCCCCTAGGCTTGAAAATTAAACTTCATCCCTTATTCTTATGTTTTATAACCTGCTGAACATTTTCCCTTCTATAGCAACATCAAATTCTCACTCTAACATGTACTTATGAACAATAGGTATTTTTACTGATTATGTCGTTTTACTCATTTTCACGTAAAATTGCTTAGCAAAAGTTGTTTAACATAATTTTAGACTTCATATTCTATCATAAAATATCAAAATAAACACATTTCACCTATGGGTATTTTTCCAAATATGAACCCTAGGTTAAATTATTGCTAGAATAAGTTAAACCAAGTTACCGGGATTCCAAAAACGTAAAGAACATTAAAAATGGGGCTTGGAATCACTTACTATGGAGCTTGGACGCTTGAAACAAACCCTAGCTATGGATAACCCTTATAATTTCGCCCAAATGAAGAAGATGGACATATTTGGCATTTAAAATTTGTTTTTAATTCATTTAATTCACTAAATTACCAAAATGCCCCTTAAAAAATCTTTTGAAACATACCCATCCATGTCCATTTTTGTCCACCAACATAATCATGGTCTAATTATCATTTAAGGACCTCCAATTTAAAATTTCATAACAATTGGACACCTTCAACATGTAGAACTCAACTTTTGCACTTTTTATAATTTAGTCCTTTTGACTAAATTGAGTGCCCAACGTCAAAATTTTTGAACGAAATTTTCACAAAATCTTTTCGTTAAATTGTAGACCATAAAAATATAATAAAAATAAATTTTATTACGTCAAATTTGTGGTCCCGAAACCACTATTCCGGCTAGGCCTTAATTCGAGATGTTACATTTTCCTTTACGGAACAGTCAAGGTAAGTAATTCTACTTTCGGTACTTTTAAAGTAAACTCCACTCGACTCAAATTATATGATGATAGCATGGAAAAGGATTTTTCACTCCTTAAACCACCATAAAGGTGCAAATGAGATGTAAGTCTAGCTTAAGACTTTAAACGAGTGATTCTCGAGAGGCAACCCGAGTACTAACCCTATTTATTTCCACTTCTTTTTCTTTTAGTAGCTAACCACAGACTAACCAAGTTAATAAAGTACAAATCTTCACATCACACAGCTTTACCCATGGTTGTGGTCGTGGTCGTGGTCGTGTGGATACTACGGATTTTCGTACTAACATGGCAGAGATAGTGCGAGACAGGACGAGAAAAATATCTTTCAATCACAGACTCACCTAACACCACGGCCGTGTAACACAGCCGTGGCCGACACTGATGAGCCAACACGGGCGTGGCAACTTAAATACAAGGCGTGGGAGAAGCAATTGAACCACACGGCTGTGCGATATGGTCGTGTGACACAACACGCCCATGATACACGGTCGTGGGGATGTACCAGAGCTAAAAATTTCTATTTAAAACACCCATCTCCCCTTCTCAACCATTCCCTACCCACTCTCCACTTCCCTCCCTTTTCACTCTCTTCCTTCTTCATTGCATAAATGTCTCAGTCTACACTTCAACAATGTCAAAGAAATGGAAAGATCCGAGTCTTGTCTCCCTGTGCGAGACCAATCAACATAAGTTCATGCCGGCTACTTCATTAACTCGACAAGCCAAGGGTCTTTGAGACCATTTAACTCTTATTTTACTTCTATCTTCTCATTTATTTTCCTTTTCTTTATCTTTCATATATTAAATTTAGTTTATTTTGTTTTAGTTTCTTGGTTTTAGGTCCTAAAGGCTACTAGGGAATCACATACCATGGCCTTAGAAATCACACCCACCTCGTGAACCATCTACCAATAAGGACTTTCTAGTCTATTCATCTTCTCTCTTAGTTTTATTTTAATTCATATTTTCTTTCTTGTTATCTTTATTTACTTTAACTATATAATTAGTATAATTTAAATTATTTTTATTATTTCATGGCTAATTCTTCACGAGTTACCCAATTTCTTGATCTAGCATAGGAATTAGAGGCGCTCCCTCCATCTTATCTTTCACCTCCGAATCAAGTTTCCACACTTCCAACTCAAGGAATCCATCTAAAAATTCAGGAAGTTTCACCTCTCTCCCTCTCTTTTGATTTTCTTATTATAGGATTATTATTTATCTTTATACATTGAGGGCAATGTACATCTTAAGTCTGGGTGGTGAAAGTTTATTAGAAAAAGTGCCTAACTTTTTGCATTATTCTCAAATCCCTGAATGATATTCTATCTTAAAGTAATTTTCTCATATCACTAATTAGAATAAAATTCTTATTGATTCATGATTTTATTAATATGTTTTAGATTAAGTCATTGATAGTTGTACAATGATGATTTAAACTTTAAGATACTAGAGAATCAAGCATGATGAGTCTATTTGCTAAAATTAAAATTCTGTTAGGTTGTCTACCTGAATCTAAATTGTTACCTTGAAGTTTGAAATTTATGAGGTTGACATCAAAATACCCATAATTTTTGTAAGATTTTGAGCCTTTTAGAGCATACATTCTTTTCGTGCTCATTTTTTTATTATGAGTGTGTTAACATTGATTTGTTATTCTAGAACTTGATTCGATTATACATGTCGAGACCACACTATTGAGTTGATATACAGAGATGATTAAGGCACCTAGGATTTAACCCACTTACTCCACTAAAAGCCTACCCTTATAACTTACCCTAGTAAACCCATTTGATCCTAACGACCCTTTTATTGCACTAATATTAACCCGAAACCCATCTCGCATTTGTTATCACCATTCCTTTTGATTACCCTTCTATCGAGATTTGTTTTGATTAGTTGCCTAATTAGATTATTTCAGTTGTTAAAGTTTTATTTTATATTGATTTGTGTTCTTAAAAAATCAAAATAAATAAAAATAAAAAATAAAAAATCTAAGTATATTCATTATCATCAAAGTATATTCATTATTAGTTCTATGATTAAGCGAGCCTATACGTTTAATTTTAACATCTTGAAGAAGAAGCTCGTATTATTAGTATTACAAGTTTTTAATTGATGTAATTATTTAGGTTATTAGTCATTTTTTCTAGTTAGGTAATTTGTCAATCCAATCTCGATTCTAACCCTTCTAATTCAGCCTTTATCCACACCTTTAACCCAAGCCTCGTTACAACCCTTTTTAAAGACCTTTTGATTTGTGTATCATCTCATTTACAGTGGTAGAGATTTGATTTTCAAGCAAGCTTATGGTAATAACTTTTCATGTTCGACTTTTGAGAGCTTTATTTTGGAACCTTAAACACTTTGAGTGATTTGAGTGAATCTTAAGTGAGGATGTCAACTTTTGTTTTTGAATTAAGGGTGATTATTTAGGTAAGGGGAAACACCTATCTTTTCCGTGATACAAACTCATGACTTTGATTGTTTGAATCTTTAGGTCTCTTTGAGTTAAATTATCCATGTACAAATTATCTATGAATAATGATGAGACATTATTGATGAATATTATGAATTGAGGAAGTTCGTTTTAATTTTAAATTGAGAATTTTGCTTGAGGACAAGCAAAAGCTTAAGTGTGGGGGTATTTGATAAACCATAATAGTAACATATTTTAATCCCATATTTAGCATACTTTTGGATGAATTTTCCCTTTAATCATGGAATTAGGTGCTCCTAATCCTCTGTTTTCATGTTTTATACTCAAGAGAGCACCAGAGGATGAAAAGAACGAATAACGAGATGAAAACAGAGAAAATGGGCCAAAGTACGAAATCCACACGGCCTGGGCCCAAGACCAGACGACCTAGACCCCAAAAAGCACGACCATGCCTCATCAACAGGTTCGACCACGGCTTGGCCACGATTTACATGGGCGTGTGCCATGGGCATGTCCCTGCTGCAGGAAAATAGAATTTTATTCATATTAGGGTACTTAGAGGCAAAGAAACATATTCCAAAAGCCTATATAAAGACCTTAGAGGCCAACCTTTAAAGGGGCATTCAGCTAGGCCAAAGAGCCGAGCCAGAGTAGATAATTTCAGGGATTTACTCGAAGAAATCCAGTTGATTCATCTCAAGAAGCAGAAATCATACTCAAGACAGAAGAACTCTCCTTCAATTCCTACAGGGGTTTTAGGATTTCTTAATGTTTTGTTTTATATTTTCTTCTGAGATATTTTCTTTTACAATTATGAACTAAACCATCAGATACTTGAGGGGGATGAAACCTAAGACGAATCTTGTTATTGTTATCTGAGCTGTATGATAAGTACTTGATTTGTTCTTAACTATGTGTTCTTAATTCTTGTTTTGATATTTCTGAAATATTGATTCAAATGTAATGTGCTTAGGCAGAGGAGGAAGAGACCCTGTCTAAGAGTAGATCTAGCATAGTTAAGTGAAGTTTCTCATGTGCCTAGAGATAGGGTGACAAAAATCTATCGGATTAGGGTCAAACCTAATATGGGAGTCCATAGATCGAGTTAATGCAATTCAAGTGGTTTTAATTAGAAAGAGATTTCAATTAATCAACCTAGGGTTAGACGTTAGTAGCCTTGAAGAGAGGTATTAATATAAATTAGGGAATCCTATGGATCAAATCAAGTGAATAAATCGCTGGTTCAAAGTTAGATAACAAGTGAAGTCTAGGTGGATTCTTCCTCAGGTATTGTCTAAATCAATCGATTTTCCTCTTAAGTCCTTCCTCAATTTCTTTTCTTTGTCTCCGTATCTGTAGCTTAGTAGTTAGTTAATTTTAGATTAGATAAGTAATTCCCTTAATTCGTAGGCTAAATAATAGAAAGAGAGTTAATATTAGTACTTTTGATTCCTTTGGGTTCGACAATCCGGTCTTGCCGCTAGCTATACTAATGTTCGATAGGTGCGCTTGCCTCCATCATTGTCTTTGTTAGTTTCTAGGTTCAATAATTCTTTTTATAAATTTTAAAACTCGACAGACACAATTAATATATAATAATCATATAATAAGAAAATCAAAAGAGATGGGAGAGGTGAAACTTCCTAATTTTTGGATGGATTCCTTGGGTTGGAAGTGTGGAAACTTGATTCGTAGATGAAAGGTAAGTTGGAGGGAGTGCCTCTAATTCCTGTGCTAGATGAAGAAATTGGGTAACTCGTGAAGAATTAGCCAGGAAATAATAATAATAATTTAAATTATATTAATTATATAACTAAAGTAAATAAAGATAACAAGAAAGAAAATATGAATTAAAATAAAACTAAAAGAGAAGATGAATGGACTGGAAAGTCCTTATTGGTAGATGGTTCACGAGGTGGGTGTGGTTTCTAAGGCCGTGGTGTTGTAATTCCCTAGCATCCTTTAGAACCTAAAACCAAGAAACTAAAACAAAATAAACTAAATTTAATATATGAAAAATAAAGAAAAGGAAAATAAAGGAGAAGATAAAAGTAAAATAAGAGTTAAATGGTCTCAAAGACCCTTGTCTTGTCGAGTTATTGAAGCGGCCGGCATGAACTTATGTTGATTGGTCTCGCACAAGGAAACAAGGCTCGGATCTTTCCGTTTCTTCGACATTGTTGAAGCGTAGATTGGGACTTGTATGGAATGAAGAAGGAAGAGAGTGAAAAGGAAGGGAAGTGGGGAGTGGATAGGGAATGGTTGAGAAGGGGAGAGGGCATTTTAAATAGAATTTTTAGCTCTGCTACATCCCCATGCCCATATATCGTGGGCGTGTTGTGTCACAGAGCCATGTTGCACAACTGTGTGATGGTTCAATTGCTTCTCCTATGCCTGGTATTTAAGTTGTCATGCCCGTGTTGGTTCAATAATGTCGCCACAACTATGTCACACGACCATGGTGTTAGGTGAGTCTGTGATTCAAAGATATTTTTCTCATCCTGTATCGTACTATCTCTACCATGTCAGTATAAAAATCTGTAGCATCCACACGGCCACGCCCACGGCCGTGTGTAAGGCCATGTGATGTGAAGATCTGCGCTTCATTAACTTGGTTATTCTGTAGTTAGATGCTAAAAGAAAAAGAAATAAAAATAAATAAGGTTAGTGCTCGGGTTGCCTCCCAAGAAGCGCTCGTTTAAAGTCTTAAGCTAGACTTACATCTCATTGTTATCTTTACAGAGGTTTAAGGAGTGAAAAATCCTTTTTCATGCTATCATCATATAATTTGAGTCGAGTTGAGTTTACTTTAAAAGTATCGAATGTAGAATTACTTACCTCGAATGTTCCGTAAGGGAAAACATTAAGTACCGTAAAGGGGATCTCTTCGGTTATCTTCAAGTTTGATATGACGATTCATGGGTCTATTCTATCTAATAGTACTAGATCTCCTATTTTAAAGTGATTTGATGTTCCTTTTAGCTCTGCTGGGGTTTCTTCGGTTTCACTTCGTGTGGATTTGATTCCTCCTTGAAATGTGTCGCCCACTCATTTAGCTCATCGGTCTGAAGCCGTCATTCCTCATGAGATATTTCCTTGTTGGTACGAGCTATAGGATCTGGCTCTGTAGCGTAATTTTGTGGTGTTTCTGAAAAGAAAGTTTAATCGAATGCTTATCAAGGGAATTTATGTCCTCACCTTTCTCACTCAATGTTCTCGCTAAGTCGAGAGCTTGAAGACTGATTGATTCATCACCTACACGAAGTATGAGTTCACCGGTGCTGACATCAATTTTAGATCTGGCAGTTGCTAGAAAAGGTCTTCCTAAAATTAAGGGGATACTATTGTCTTCATCCATATCTAAAACAACGAAGTCTGTGGGGAATATGAATTTGTCAACTTTAACTAGTACATCTTCAATTATACCCTTAGGGATACGAATAGTCTTCTTAGCTAGTTGAATACTCATCCTAGTTTGCTTGGGTTTCCCTAGACCTAGCTGTTTAATCATTTTAGATGGCATAATATTGTTGCTTGCCCCTAAATCAGCTAAAGCATTATCAACAGATAAACTACCAATTAAACATGGAATTGTAAAACTCCCTGGATCTTTTAATTTTTGTGGTAATCTATTCTGTAACATTGCTGAGCATACTGTGTTTAGTTCCACATACGACTCCTCGTCTAACTTTCTCTTGTTTGTTAAAAGCACTTTTAAAAATTTCCTTGAATCTGGCATCAACAAAAGAGCTTCAAGAAGCGGTAAGTTAATATGTAATTTCTTTAAGAGATTAAGGGACTTACAGAACTATTCTTCTATATCGTCTTCCTTCATTGTTTTAGGGTAAGGTATACAAGGTTTGTATTCTTTAATTGCCAGTTTTGGCTTTTCTTGGCTTACCTCAATCTTACCTTCACTTACCACAGGTTTTTGCCTTGGCTCAAATTCAGATTCTACTAATCCTTCACTGTCATGAGCTGTTATGGCTTGAATTTTCTCTTTTGGATTAGTATCAGTGTTACTTGGCAAGCTACCTAATGGTCGTTCGGAGATTAGCTTTGCGAGTTGCCCTAATTGGTTCTTGATTCCTTTAATTGATGCTTGTTGATTTTTAAGTGTTGTCTCGCTATTTTGAAAGCGAGTTTCAGACACCACTATGAATTTTGTTAGCACCTCTTCAAGGTTCGGCTTCTTTTCCTGTCGGTAGGGCTATTGTTGGCAGTTTGGAGTGGGTGGCTATTGTCTCCGATTACCTTGCCACCCCACGAGAAATTGGGGTGGTTCCTCAAACCTGGATTATAAGTTTTACTACAAGGGTTATTTTGAGATCAAAATTGTTACCCATATAGTTCATCTGTTAGCTTTCCATGCCCGAATTGTAGGATGGGTACTCAGGATTCACCATGCCTCCTAAATTCGAGTCACAATGCATTACTGGGTGAACCTGCAAAGAACCACACAAACCATCAATCTTTTTATTCATCATTTCTACCTGATTTGATAGCATGGTGACTGCGTCGAGATTGAAAACTTCGGTTGCTTTAGTTGGCTTTGTCCTTGTAACTTGCCACTGATAGTTATTTAGTGACATCTTCTCTATAAACTCGTAAGCTACTTCAGGAGTTTTGTTATTCAGGGTTCTGCTGGCGGCCGAGTCAATTAACTACTGGGTTGAGGGGTTCACACCGTTGTAAAAAGTTTGGTCCTGCAACCACAAGGGTAAACCATGGTGTAGGCACCTTCTCAACAAATCTTTGTATCTCTTACATGTGTTGTATAGTGTTTCTAAATCTATCTGCACAAAAGAAGAGATATCATTCCTTAATTTGGCTGGTGGAAAATATTTCAGTAAAAATTTTTTGGTCATTTGGTCCCATGTAGTGATTGATCTTCGTGGGAGAGAATGTAACCACTATTTGGCTTTATTCCTCAAAGAAAAGGGAAATAACCGAAAATGAATGGCATCATCAGAAATGCCATTTATTTTGAAGGTATCACAGAATTCTAGAAAATTAGCTAAATGAGTATTTGGGTCTTCGTCCTGCAAACCATCAAATTGAATAAATTGTTGAATCATTTGTATAGTGTTAGGTTTTAATTCAAAATTATTTACGGCTATAGTCGGCCTAACAATACTCGATTCTAGTCCTGTTAAATTAGGTTTAGCATAATCATACATAGTTCGAGAGCATGATGATCGGCCATATCTTGATGTGGTGGATTATTCTCGGCCATCCCTTCAGTGGTACTGGTTTCGTCCTCTTGCTCTTCTTGTATTTAATCTAAGCCTCGCCTTACTTCTCTAAGATTTCTGCATACAATTCCTTCAATATCACTATCATAAAGTAGTAGTCTTGTCGGGTTTCTTCTAGTCATAAACTAGAAGCACCTGTTAGGGAAAGAGAAAAGAAAAGGAAAATTTAGAAAAGTAAAAATAAAATTTAATTGCAAAAATAAAATATGGCTAAAGTAATAAAAATTGAACGTTCTTAATATTTCAGTTCTCGGGCAATGGTTCCAAAAACTTGATCGTGTTTGTCGAGTCTTAAAAATTTATAAAAAGAATGATCGAACCTGGAAACTAAGACAACGATGGAGCCAAGCGCACCTACCAAAAAGTAGTATAGCTAGCGGCAAGACCGAATTATCGAACCCAAAGGAACCAAAAGTACTAATATTAACTCTCTATTATTTAGCCTACGAATTAAGGGAATTTTTTATCTAATCTAAAATTAACCAATTAACTAAACTAAAGATGCGAAGACAAAGAAAAGAAATTAAGGAAAGACTTGAGAGGAAAATCGATTGATTTAGACTATACCCGAGGAAAATCTACCTAGACTTCACTTATTATCTAACTCTGAACCAGATGATTTATTCACTTGACTTGATCCGTAGGATTCCCTAATTTATATTAATACCTCTCTCGAGGCTACTAACATCTAACCCTAGGTTGATTAATCGAAATCTCTTTCTAATTAAAACCCCTAGAATTGCATTAACTCGATCTATGGACTCCCATATTAGGTTTGAACCTAATCCGTAGATTTTTGTCACCCTATCTTTAGACGTGCAAGCAACTCCGCTTAACTATGCTAGATCTACTCTTAGACGGGGTCTCTTCCTCCTCTGCCTAAGCACATCACACTTGAATCAATATCTAGAAATACCCTAATCGTGGCTGGCCGTGGTCAAACCTGTTGATGAGGCACGGCCGTGTATTTTGAGGTCCAGTCTATGGTCAACTCTTCTCACGGGGCACGATCGTGTAGTCTTGGGCCCATGCTGTGTGGATTTCGTACTTTCACCCATTTTCTCCTGTTTCGGCCCGTTATTCATTCTTTTCATCCTCCGGTGCTCTCCTAAGTATAAAACATGAAAATAAATGATTAGGAGCACTTATTTCCATAATTAAAGGGAAAAATCATCCAAAAGTATGCTAAATGTGGGATTAAAATATGTTACTATTACGGTTTATCACAAGCCTATGAGATTAACTTTTCATGTTTGACTGTTGAGTGCTTTATTTTGACCCTTAAAACACCTTGAGTGATTTGAGTGAATCTTTAGTGAGGATGCCAACTCTTGTCAATTTCGAATTAAAGGTAATTATTTAGATAAGGGGAAACACCTATGTTTTCGTGCTACAAACCTATGACTTTGATTGTTTGAATCTTCAGGACTCTTTTAGTTAAATTATCCTTGTATAAATTATCTATGAATTATGATGAAACATTATCGATGAATATTATGAATTGAGGAAGTTTGCTTTAATTGTGAGTTGAGAATTTTGCTTGAGGACAAGCAAAAGCTTAAGTGTGGGGGTATTTGATAAACCATAATATGAACATATTTTAATCCCATATTTAGCATACTTTTTGGATGATTTATCCCTTCAATTATGGAAATAGATGCTCCTAATCCTTTGTTTTCATATTTTATACTCAGGAGAGCATCAGAGGATAAAAAGAACAAGAAATGGGCCAAAATTGTAGTAAATGGGCCAATTACAAAATTGACACGGCCTGGGCCCAAGACCACATGGTCGTGCCTCATTAACAGACCCGACCACGGCCTAGCTTATATTTACACAGGAATGTGTCCCTGTCGTATCAAAGAAGAATTCTATTTGAAATAGGGTACTTAGAGGCAAAGAAAGCCATTCCAAAAGCCTATATAAACACCGTAGAGGCCAACCTTCAAGGGGGCATTCAGCTAGCCAAAGAGCCAAGCCATAGGGGCCGAATTGTGGGATTCACTCGAAGGAAGCCAGTTGATTCATCCTAGAAGCCCGAATCATACTGAAGACTGAGGATCTCTCCTTCAATTCCTTCTGGGGGTTTAGGGTTTTCTTTATGTTTTGTTTTATATTTTCTTCTGAGATATATTCTTTTATAATTATGAACTAAACCCTAAGATACCTAAGGGGGATGAAACCTAAGATGAATCTTGTTATTGTTTTCTGAATTATATGATAAATAGTTAACTTGTTCTTAATTCTTACTTTGATATTCCAGTATATTTATTCAAGTATTGATGTGCTTAGGCAATAGAGCAAAAGTCCCTGTTTAAGAGTAGATCTAGCATAGTTAAGCGGAGTTGATCGAAACCCTAGAAATAGGATAACAAAAATCTGCCAGATTAGGGTCAAACCTAATATGGGAGTCTAGAGATCGAGTTAATGAAATTCTAGGGGTTTTAATTAGAAAGAGATTTCAATTAATCAACCTAGATTTAGACGTTAGTAGCCTCAAAAGAGGTATTAATATAAATTAGGGAATCCTACAGATCAATTCAAGTGAATAAATCATTTGGTTCAGAGTTAAATAGTAAGTGAAGTCTAAGTGGATTCTTCCTCGGGTATTGTCTTAATCAATCGGTTTTCCCCCAAGTATTTCCCCAATTCATTCTCTTTGTCTTAGCATCTTTAGCTTAGTAGTTAGTTAATTTTAGATTAAACAACAACTCCTATAATTTTTAGGCTAGATAATAAAAAAAAAGTTAGTATTAGTACTTTTGGTTCCTTTGGGTTCGATAATCCGGTCTTGCCACTAAACTATAATACTGTTCAATAGGTGCGCTTGCCTCAAGTCATTGTCATAGTTAGTTTTTAGGCTAGATCATTCATTATATAAATTTTTAAGACTCTAACACACGATCAGAAGATCTCCCATCAAGTTCTTTAGAAGTTTTTGGGTTTTCATTATGTTTTGTGGTTTTCCCTATTTCATGATGTTTCTTTCTATTAGTATGAACTAAATCCCTTAAATATCTAAGGGGTTGAAACCTATGACGGATCTTATTATTATTTGATTTATAAGATAAATAAATACTTGTTCTTATTCTTAATTGTGAGTTCTTATTCTTGTTTTAGTAATTCAGGTTATTGATCCAAGTCGAATATGCCTATTCAGTGGAGCAAAAGTCTCTGTTTAAGAGTAGATCAACAAAATTAAGCGGAGTTGATTGTAACTCTAAAAATAGGGCGATGAAAATCTGCAGATTAGAGTCAAACCTAATAAGGGAATCCATAGATCGAGTTAATGCGACAATAGGGATTTTAATTAGAAAGAAATTTCAATTAATCAACCTAGAGTTAGTTGTTTTTAGTCTTGAAAGAGATATTAACATAAATCAGGGATCTCTATAGATTAAGTCAAGTGAATAAATCATATGAATCAAAAGTAATATGTGAAGTCTAGGTGGATTCTTCCTTAGGTATTGCCTATCTCATATTAGTTGTCCAAAAGTATTGTCCCAATTCACTCTCTGTCACATTCATAATCATTTAGTTAGTTAAATTAGTTAGTAAATTTTAGATTAAAATTAAATCCCCTTAATTATTAGGCTAGATAATAAAAAGATAGTTATTACTAGTAATTTTAGTCCTTAAAGATATAGTATTCTGGACTTGCCATAACTATACTTCTGTTCGATAGGTGCGCTTGCCTTTGTCGAAATAATAGTTAGTTTTGAACTCCATCACACCGATTATGATAATACTGTCCATTTTGAGGATGAACTTTGATATTTTTTGAATGTGTTGGTAGCTCTAGAGCAGAAGCAGGTCTTTGAAACATTAGTGGAGAAGACTAAGATAACTGAAGTGATTAAGTGCATAGAGCACGAGAAAAAGGAGCATGAAAGGAATCAGAATAATAACAAGAGGGATTCAAGTCCTTCTAGTTCATCTTCGTGGCCTAAGAAATGGTCCAAGTTTGATAGGCCTCAGCAAGTTGAGGCAACAATTAACACTAGTGGGGTTCAGGTTTGTGCTGGTTGTGGTAGACGCCATCTAGGCTAATGTTGGAAGAGGATAGGGGCATGGTTGCGGTGTGGCTCTATGGAACACCACATTAAGGATTGCCCATATCAGGTTAAGCAGATGCAAGATCCAGTTCAGCCTCAAAGGGTAGTTTAATAGCCATCAAGGGGTCGTGGTCAGGTTAGGGGTGGTAATGGGATAGGTCAAGAATAGAGTGCACTAGGTAAAGGTGCTAATCAGACTAAGGCGAGGCAGCTTGCTTTAGTTTATGAGGCAAGGTACTGTGAGGATAGAGATGTGATCGACGTGATAGCCGGTACATTTACTATCCATTCTCACCCATTTTGCATTGATTGACATTGGTTCCACGTATTCATACACAGCTAGTTCTATATCTGGTAATTTGGAAATTTCTGCTGAGGATACTTCTAGTAGGGTTTCATTAATTAGTCCACTAGGTCAATCAATGCATGTTAGTAAGGTTTATAGGAGGTTTCCATTGGAGAAAAAAGGGGTTGTATTTTTGGTCAATTTGATGGAGTTTCCGTTTAGAGAATTTAATTTGATTTTGGGCATACACTGGCTTGTAGAGCATCGAGTCAGTTTGGATTGTGTGTCAAAGAAGGTAACTCTGAAAAATCAAGGATGGTTTGGAAATTGTAATAGTAGGTGAGTGTCAAGATTACCTATCTAATGTAATCTCTACTATGGTGGCTAAAAAATTGGTTTGGAAAGGGTGTGAGGCGTATTTAGGCTATGTGCATGACACTAGTTCTGTGGGTTCTGTTGTGGAAGGAATTTACATACTTAAATATCTTCTAGACATCTTTCTTGAAGAATTGTTGGGGTTAACACCAAATAGGGAAGTCGAGTTTGAAATTGAGGTTTTACTAGGGACAACTCCGGTGTCCATTGCTTATTACCATATGGTATCAAATGAACTAAAAAATGGAAAGTGCAGATTCAAGAATTTATCGATAAAGGGTTCATTAGACCTAGTGTGTCTCTGTGAGGAGCACCGGTACTCTTCATAAAAAAGAAATATGGTACAATAAGAATGTGTGTAGACAACCGACAGCTGAATAAGCTGAAGTAAAGAATAAGTATCCGTTGCCAAGAATTGATGACTTGTTTGATCAATTTTGAGGGGCATCTGTGTTCTATAAAATCGATTTGATAATTGGGTACCTTCAGTTGAAAGTATAAAAAGCTGACATGTCTAAGATCACCTTTAGAACTCGTTGTGGTCATTATGAGCTCCTTGTTATGCTATTCGATTTGACGAATGCTCTGGCTAAGTTCATGGACATCATGAATAAGGTGTTTCAGTTATATTTGGATCAATTTTTCTTATTACTTATTGACGATATTCTGGTATACTCTAAGACCGAAGCTGAGCATGATGAGCATCTCAAAGTGGTTCTGTAGATTCTTTGAGAAAAGAAGTTTTGTGCTAAGTTGAGAAAATGTGAGTTTTGGTTGAATGAAGTTATGTTTCTAGGGGATTAGTTTTTTCTGAGGGTATCAGTGTAGACCTAGAAAAGATTTAGGCTATTTTTGAGTGGAAACTACCTAGAAATGCTTCTAAGGTTTAGAGATTCCTCAGTTTAGCGGGGTATTATTGGAGATTTGTGGAGGGTTTTTCCTTTACCACAACTTCTTTGACTACATTATTGCGTAAGAACGCGCCTTTCATTTGGACTAATGATCAGCAATCGAGTTTTTAGAACCTTAAATCAGTTTTAACTTAGATATTTGTTCTGATACAACTTGAATCTGGGAAAAAGTTTGTGGTATATAGTGATGCATCTCACTCTGGTTTGGGTTGCATTTTGATGTAAGAGGGTAAAGTAGTGGCATATGCTTCTATACAACTTAAGTCACATGAGGACAATTATCTGACACACGATTTTGAGCTAGCTACAATTGTATTTGCTCTTAAGATCTGGAGGCATTAACTATTTGGTGATAGGTGTATTATCTACACTGATCAAAAAAGCCTCAAGTGCCTTCTCAATCAGAAGGAGTGTAACATCCAAATTTAGGGGCATTGTTTTTATCTTGTCTCTGTGTGTTTGGTATGCTCTGTAGGTTGTTGAATGTGTTTGGGGGCCGGGAAGGCTCGAGGGTAAGTCTGAGCCTCAGTAAAATTTTTTTATTTTTTGGCACTTTAGGGGAGATTTGGCAGAGGCAAGCTTTAAGGGTATTTGTTTGTGTTTTGGTAGCATAAGTAAGAAGGTGGTAAGATGGCAAGGAGGCGCTACCTTGGGTGCTTGGAGATGACACCACAGAGTAGTAGAGAGGGGGGCAGGTTCGAGCTGCATGGATTGCATTTTGAAGAATTCTTTTTGGCATCAGGTTGGAGGTAGTAGATTCAGCTAGGGACCTTGAAGTGGGGGGTGTTGAAGTAGTCAAGGGTGTTTGAATGAATGGATAAGAGGGGATGGGGGGATTTGAAGTGGTCAACCGATTTGAATGAGTGTTAGGGAGCACTTGGTGGAGGAAAATAAGGGATTTGGAGTGGGAGAAGAGAGTTGGCCGGTTGTGGGAGTGCTTGGATGATTATTTTTGACATTTGGGGAAAAGAGGGTGAAACCGAACCTTCTATTGTTGGTTTTCATTTTTTTTTTCATTTAGCAAAAAGGGGTGCCGAAAGTCTTTAAGGGTCATAAGTCATTTTGGTTCTTTTGGTGGTGTATTTTCTTCGGTTTTGGAATTTGGAAGTGCCGAATCTTTGTTCCAAGTAGGTACTTGAGTTTTTCTCTCTTAAATTAGTTTTTAGACTTCTTTTCCATTCTCTTTTGAGCTATTGCCGAATCATCTAGCCAACCTTCTTCCTTATATCATTTCACTTTTCTTCCATTCGAGGTTTCCCCACTTCTTTTCTCTTGACCGAAAACATCTTTGACACTCTCATATTTTTTGGCAATCATTCATTCTTTCACTCATTCTTCTTTCCACTTAAAGCCGAAATACCCAATAGCCTTTTCTCTCTTTTCTTTTTCATACTCCATACTCCTCTTAAATTGTTCTTTATAACCTAAACCCATTGCACATCAATTTATTCTTTCTTATTTTTCTTCTCTAGGCCAAAATTATTGATCACATCTTCTTTTGTGGTTTTGCTTTGTTCTTCTTGTTCTAGTCGAATCTTTGACTGTCCTTTCCATCCTTTGTGCTTGTTACAGTGGATAGCTTCCATCCTTTCTCCTAATCTTCTCAATCGATTTATTACTGTTAAGTGGTAAGCATCTTCTTTTTTTTTTAGAGTCTTTCTTATGCTCTTGTTGGTTGTTAACCTAGGGCATTAATCTTGTGTTTTGGGGTGCTTTGGCCAAATATAGGAAGGGTCTTTGAGATCAATCGGATTCGATCAATCAGGGGACATCAAGTGATCTATTAATCCAAGTGTTATAGCCTCTGGGTTTTGTCAATCTAGGTAAGGAAATCTTTACATTTTAAGCGCCCATCCTTATCTTTAATTTATTCAAAACTTAACTTGGTCTTGACCAAGATTGTTTTATGGAATCAAGCACCGGTCGGTGCAAAGGAGGGGGTTGGACCCATAAACCCAGCCCCTAAATTCAAGAAGCGTGAGGTGTCCGCCGTTCGAGATTAGCCACCAGGTTGTGGACCGACTTCTGAAAGAGATAAGCAGATTGCCATAATCCCTGTGAGTGGGGACGTTGGTGAGATTGATAGCTTAGCTCTTCAGATTTACAGGTGTGTAATTATCACACTATCGCTTCTTGTGTTCAAATCATATATGTGTTATGGTTGGAAGCTAAAATATCGGTGATGGTGATTGAACTACCCAGGTTGGGTAAAACTGAAACTTCAGGTTAGTATGGTATGACTTATTTTGTTATTCCCGTGGATAGTGTGACTATATGTATACATGAAGTATTGTGTGAATGACATCTTATAATCTGTTATTATACTACATTGAATATGCATGGGTTTTTGGGTTATTACCGTGATACAGGGGAAGTGTACATCAGTGACTTAGTCACACGAAATGATGTTTGGTTACCTAGTGATCGATTATTTGGTCACCTAGTGATCGATTATTTGGTCACCTAGTGATCGATTATTTGGTCACATAGTGATCGGTGGCTAGGCCACGTTTTATTATCTTTATGCAGCATAATTGTCAGCATGATTACCAAAGTCGAGTGTAGCGGATGGAGGGTTGATTGTAGAAATCCCCAGAGGCATTGTGGATGGACAGATGAAGTGGAGTGTAGAGGATGGAAAATTAGGCTGGGTTGGGTTACCATGCTAATCATTATTGCATCGTATGAATTGGGCTTCGGCTGGTGGTGTTTGGGGGCTTCAGCCCGTAAGGGGATTTACTTGTAATAAATGCGCACTGAGTCTTGTGACTCACTCTTTCGTTTAACAATTGCAGGTGATTTTTAGCTTATCGGATTGAGCTGGAGGGGACTTGAGGTGGCCACACATGGTCTCATGAGTAATTTTTTATTTTAAAGCATTATTCATAACTTTTGAGGATTTTACTTGGGTTTGTAATAAGGCCACTATAAAGTTTGACATTTTCTTTCGGGGTTTAAATTTTGGACTCATAAACTTCAGACTACTCAATACATGTTTTTAAAATTCAATTACAAAGTAAAGTTTTCTTATAACCTGCCAAACAATGTTTCTTAGAAAATAAAAGAATAAATAAAAGCATTTTATCAAAACTTGATAAATGAATAACTACTCAATGTTTATAATTGGCACCTAATCAAAAGCCCAATTGATTAAATGTCAAAGTTAAGTAAACAACGGGTTTCCCACCTGAATCACGAAATTTGGGATTTTATAATGACTTAAAAGTCTTATCGAAACCAGTCAAACTTCCTAAACCTTTTCCTAGTGACATGCCAGATCCGGTCATAGTGTTTGGGCCGAGTTTAGGGTGTTACAAGGAGTTGAATCTTAGGCAACATAGATGGATTGAGTTGCTTAAGGATGACGACTGTACTATAGAGTATCATCCTGTTAAGGCCAATGTAGCGGCCGATGCTCTTAGTCGAAGATCTATGTCTGAGTTGAGGGCAATGTTTGCTCACCTAAGTTTGTTTGAGGATGGTTGGTTATAGGTCGAGTAATGTGAGTTAAGATGACTTGGGTTGATGAGATTCGGGATAAGTAGCATTTGGATGTGTCTCACGGTTAGTCGAGTTCATTAGAGAAGAGGTCATTTAGCAAAAGGGTGCAAAGTCTTTAAGGGTCATAAGTCATTTTGGTTCTTTTGGTGGTGTATTTTCTTGGTTTTGGAATTTGGAAGTGCTTAATCTTTGTTCCAAGTAGGTACTTGAGTTTTCTCTCTTAAATTAGTTTTTAGACTTCTTTTCCATTCTCTTTTGAGCTATTGTCAATCATCTAGCCAACCTTCTTCCTTATATCATTTCACTTTTCTTCCATTCGAGGTTTCCCACTTCTTTTCTCTTGACCGAAAACATCTTTGACACTCTCATATTTTTGGCAATCATTCATTCTTTCACTCATTCTTCTTTCCACTTAAAGTCAAATACCCAATAGCCTTTTCTCTCTTTTCTTTTCATACTCCATACTCCTCTTAAATTGTTCTTTATAACCTAAACCCATTGCACATCAATTTATTCTTTCTTATTTTTCTCTCTAGCAAATTATTGATCACATCTTCTTTGTGGTTTTGCTTTGTTCTTCTTGTTCTAGTCGAATCTTTGTCGTCCTCTCCATCCTTTGTGCTTGTTACGGTGGATAGTCGCCACCCTTTCTCCTAATCTTCTCAATCGATTTATTCTTTGTTAAGTGGTATGCATCTTCTTGTTTTTTTAGAGTCTTTCTTATGCTCTTGTTGGTTGTTAACCTAGGGCATTAATCTTGCGTTTTGGGGTGCTTTGGCCAAATATAGGAAGGGTCTTTGAGATCAATCGGATTCGATCAATCAGGGGACATCAAGTGATCTATTAATCCAAGTGTTATAGCCTCCGGGTTTTGTCAATCTAGGTAAGGAAATCTTTACATTTTAAGCGCCCATCCTTATCTTTAATTTATTCAAAGGCTTAACTTGGTCTTCTGACCAAGATTGTTTTTATGGAATCAAGCACCGGTCGGTGAAGGAGGGTTGGACCCATAAACCCACCCTAAATTCAAGAAGCGTGAGGTGTCCTGCTCGAGATTAGCCACCGGTTGTGGACCGACTTCTGAAAGAGATAAGCAGATTGCTGTAATCCCTGTGAGTGGGGACGTTGGTGAGATCGATAGCTTAGCTCTTCAGATTTACAAGTGTGTAATTATCACACTATCGCTTCTTGTGTTCAAATCATATATGTGTTATGGTTGGAAGCCAAATATCGGTGATGGTGATTGAACTACCAGGTTGGGTAAAAGCGAAACTTCGGTTAGTATAGTATGACTTATTTTGTTATTCCGTGGATAGTGTGACTATATGTATACATGAAGTATTGTGTGAATGACATCTTATAACTGTTATTATACTACATTGAATATGCATGGGTTTTGGTTATTACCATGATCTGGGAAGTGTACATCGTGACTTAGTCACACGAAATGATGTTTGGTCACCTAGTGATCGGTTATTTGGTCACCTAGTGATCGGTTATTTGGTCACATAGTGATTGGTGGCTAGGCCATGTTTTATTATCTTTGTGCTGCATAATTGTCAGCATGACTGCCAAAGTGGAGTGTAGCAGATGGAGGGTTGATTGTAGAAATCCCCAGAGGCGTTATGGATGGATAGATGAAGTGGAGTGTAGAGGATGGAAAATTAGGCTGGGTTGGGTTACCATGCTAATCATTATTGCATCGTATGAATTGGGCTTCGGCTGGTGGTGTTTGGGGGCTTCAGCCCGTAAGGGGATTTACGTGTAATAAATGCACACTAAGTCTTGTGACTCACTCTATCGTTTAACAATTGCAGGTGATTTTAGCTTATCGGATGAGCTAGATGGGACTTGAGGTGGCCACACATGGTCTCATGAGTAATTTATATTTTAAAGCTGTAACACCCCAAACCCGGCCCAAACACTATGGCCAAATTCGGTATGTTACAGATGAAAATATTTTGAAATCCTTTGTTTAGCCGATATTATTTAGAGTAAAAGATGTTGTCTTATTTTAAAAGCAGGTTGAGGTGTATAAAGAAAACAATTCTTAAAAAAAATTTAAGTCAAGTTGTTACCAATTTTGTGATTGTACGGTGTATCGAAAGAAAACATTTTCGTTTGAATTTAGGAAAACTTGTGTAATCATTTTAAAGTTATTAAATAGTTTAAATAATTCATCCAACAGATAAAATAATAAAAATAATCTTAGGAGGCCTTTTTACAACTTAAATAAATAAAACCCAAATAGAATAAAAACTAAAATAAAATAATTCAAAGTAAATTTAATTTCCACTGCATGGCCACCTCAAGTCCATCCGGCTCCTCATCCGCTATCTACGTGTCACCTGAAAAATATTAAAGGAAAAGGTGAGTCACCAAGACTCAGTGTGTAACCCTTTTCCCGGTTTAGTGCAACAACATACACAATTTATA
The DNA here is from genome assembly GCA_025506655.1 of Gossypium rotundifolium. NCBI lineage: Eukaryota > Viridiplantae > Streptophyta > Magnoliopsida > Malvales > Malvaceae > Gossypium > Gossypium rotundifolium. Next base: position 116,125,748 of record CP106731.1, on the reverse strand, counting down.
ACAATTAAACATGCACTAAATATAGCACCCAACCTAGCCATCCAAACACCTTTCTCTACCCCGTGTGGTACCAAACCACTGGTGACTTAAAGTCACGATAGTCATCATTAAATGTGGTGCCAAACCCTGGTGGGGCCAACCCACGTGTGATACCAAATCACGGCGTCGATCCCATAATATAATCCGTGGGCCAACCCACTTGTGGTGCTAAGCCACTTGGGACGAGACGCTATAAGGTGCCAAACCTCGGAGGTGCCAAACCTCCGGTGACCGTAGTCACAAAATGTGGTACCAAACCACTGTGTCCGATCGACACGAATATTACTTCTCCTCGCTCATTTAACCCATATCAACCAAAATTTATATTTTAATGAAATCATGCCAACATGCTCATTTAGCAATACATATAGAGTTTACCATTAGCCATAACCACATATACCAAATATGTCATAATATGTCATGCTTCCCAAAAGCATCATAAAGAGAGTCATAACGACAAGGACTTACTAATTCTTGCTTATACCATTATGGTATTAAATCCCAAATCTACACAAGTCGATTTAGCATACATAACAATTAGCATTTTAATCGGTTATACAGTTGTATGTACACACCGATTCTAACGATAACTCTAAATCCCCAAAGAGGCAATCGCCACCCTAGCTTTTCTATCCTATATTCGGCCAAATACAAAGGTTAGTGCTATTGACCATTCGCCAAACCCACATATATCCGAAGGATTAATATTTGAACCAAACCTTACCCAAAGCCTTCGAGTTCAACTATAGCACACGATTTGCGACTCAGCTTCACTTCCTATAATCGGCAATCATTAATATCATAAAATTGCCTTTCAAAACCAAATAAATGGTTTACTACATCCTTACCATAACTTACCAAAATTGCTAACGAATGGAGGCTTCACGTGACTATTTCCAAAATCCGGAGTACCTTCCTTTATGACCGATTGAGACACACTAAAAAGGACCACCCTTGCTTTGATATTCGGCCAAGACTTCACAAAATAGGGAGAAGGGGATTCGGCTAATGGAGGAAGAAAAGAAAAGAAAATAAGTAGGAGAAATCAATGGTGGCTTTCGGCTAAATAAAAGAGGAAAATGCTGGAAAATTTTGAAGGATTGCCTAGGGGAAATTTGGCAGCAGTAGAGGAAAAAGAAGAAGAAATAGTTGCTGGAATTTTTTGGCACTACTGCTGTACAAAAATTAATTTTGAACAGCCCCAAGAGTCCCAATCTTGGCCAATTCTCCCTCTATCTTGATAACTTGACTCTCAATTATCAAGGATTTAATCAAAATTTATCTACTTCTTATCTCCTAGCTACACTCAACAATTTGAGTGAAAATAAAATTAAAACTGCTCCTTCCACCAAATTTGGGAGTCCAAAGTGCAGCCAAATTCCTTCACCCCTGCACAAAAATAATAAAAGATAAACATGAATTTCTGCCACCTTGGTTCGAACTCGAACCTCCAAACCTCCCTCCAACGCCTTATGCCAATTCTCCCTTTAGGCTTTCATGTTAAATACCCTTTTCATTTATTTATAAAACCTTCCTCTTGGCCCTTTTCTTATAACATAAAAAGCCCAAAATAGAAAGCGTTCTGCGTTCCTCGAACTCGAGACTCTCTCTCTCAAGTGGTGCCCCAAACCACTCCTACTACTGGACTTTCATGCTCTGAACCTTCCCCAATTAATTTTAAGGCCTTCCTTCCTCAATCACCATAAAGCATAATGCTTCCTCTGTCACTCGAACTTGGGACTGCTCCCCTTTTCTTCACACGCATGAAACCACTTAACCATGTCTTCTTGTGTCAAGTTCCTTTTAAAAATTTTCTTAACCCAACTCACCTAGCTTCCCTCCTTTAACACTTAAAAATAAATTTTTAGCCCTAAGATAGGCCTAGCTCGGGTTTATTCTTGGACCCTCAAACATGCCAAATAAAATCATATTATTAATTTCTTCAAGTACACATGGGAAATTAATTAAATTACAAATAACCCTAATTGAGGTGTTACAAAAGCATTATTCATAACTTTTGAGGATTTTACTTGGGTTTGTAATAAGGCCACTATAAAGTTTGACATTTTCTTTCGGGGTTTAAATTTTGGACTCATAAACTTCAGACTACTCAATACATGTTTTTAAAATTCAATTACAAAGTAAAGTTTTCTTATAACCTGCCAAACAATGTTTCTTAGAAAAATAAAAGAATAAATAAAAGCATTTTTATCAAAAACTTGATAAATGAATAACTACTCAATGTTTATAATTGGCACCTAATCAAAAGCCCAATTGATTAAATGTCAAAGTTAAGTAAACAACGGGTTTCCCACTGAATCACGAAATTTGGGATTTTATAATGACTTAAAAGTCTTATCGAAACCAGTCAAACTTCCTAAACCTTTTCCTAGTGACATGCCAGATCCGGTCATAGTGTTTGGGCTCGAGTTTAGGGTGTTACAAGGAGTTGAATCTTAGGCAACATAGATGGATTGAGTTGCTTAAGGATGACGACTGTACTATAGAGTATCATCCTGTTAAGGCCAATGTAGCGGCCGATGCTCTTAGTCGAAGATCTATGTCTGAGTTGAGGGCAATGTTTGCTCACCTAAGTTTGTTTGAGGATGGTTGGTTATAGGTCGAGTAACAGGTTAAGATGACTTGGGTTGATGAGATTCAGGATAAGTAGCATTTGGATGTGTCTCTGGTTAGTCGAGTTCATTAGAGAAGAGGGTAAGACTTCTGATTTTGGGTTTAACAATGAGGGCATTCTATGTTTTTGAGGTTGGATTTGTATGTCGAATGATGTGGATTTGAGGCATACTATTCTGCGGAAAGTGCATAGTAGCCCTTATGATAGGCATCCAAGTGGTAATAAAATGTATCATGATCTCCGGGAATTGTATTGGTGGTCCAATTTGAAATGAGAGGTAACTGATTTTGTATCTTTGTGTTTGACGTGCCTGTAGGTTAAGGCTGAGCACCAACTTCCTTCTGGTTTGCTTCAACCCATTAAGATTTCGTAGTAGAAATGGGAACATGTACCCATGGACTTCATTAGTGGGTTGCCCTTGACACCCATTAAGAAGGAGTTTGTTTGTGTCATCGTGGATCAATTGACCAAATCCGCTTATTTTCTTCTAGTTTGAACTGATTATTCTCTACAGAATCTAGCTAAATTATACATATTCGAGATAGTTAGACTTTATGGGGTTCCTATAATGATTATCTCAAATCAAGACCTTTGTTTCACATCTCGATTTTGAAAGAAATTACATGAGGCTCTAGGTACTCGGTTAGACTCAGTACTACATTCCATCCATAGACTAATGGATAATTCAGGTATTGAAGGATATGTTAAGAGTTTTGTTATTGATTCTCGTGGTAGTTGGGATGAGTTTTTGTCACTGGCTGAATTTTCTTATAATAATAGCTTTAAGTCTAGTATTCAGACGGCACCTTATAAAGCTCTATATAGTTGTAAGTGTCGTACTCCACTGTGTTGGACCGAGTTAGGTGAAAGGAAAGTTATGGGTTCAGATATGGTTATTAAGATTAAAGATAAGGTCAGGTTGATTCGGGATCAACTTAAGGCAGCTTCTAACAGACAGATGTCTTATGCAGATCTTAAGAGGAAAGATATAGAGTTTGTTGTGGGATATCGAGCTTTTCTTAAGGTATCTCCAAGTAAGAAGGTTCTTCAATTTGGACATAGGGGCAAGTTGAGCCTTAGGTTCATTGGGCCTTATAGGATTTTGAGGCAAGTAGGGCTAGTTGCCTATCAGTTGGAGTTGCCTCCAGAGTTAGACCATATAGATAATGTTTTTCACATATCTATGTAAGACGGTACGAGTTTGACCCATCTCACATTGTGCCTACTGAAGAGATTCAGGTGAGGCGGATTTGATGTTTGAGGAGAAGCCAATGCAGATTTTGGATCGAGAGGTAAAAGTCTTGAGAAAGAAAAATATTCCTTTAGTTAAGGTTTTATGGTGGAATCATGGTACTGAGGAAGCCACTTAAGAACCGAAGGACTCCACTCAACATCAATATCCACATCTATATGAGTCAGGTAAAATTTGAGGGAAAAATTCTTTAAGGAGGGGAGAGTTGTAATGCCCCAAAATTTTTGTTTTTGAATTGTTAAATCATGTCAAGTGATTTAGTTTATATCAATGTTTAAGTGCCTTAGATTGAGTGCTTTAGGTCTTGTGTTCGATTCCCTTCTCTTTGGAATTTTTCCATTGGCTTTGAAATTATGTCTAACTTGGTTCATAAGGATTATCTTTAATTTTTGTAAGATTACTGACAAGAATGAGCTTGCTGGGCTTCAACTTACCTAAAGGTGTCGTGTTCAAATTCTATGCATACAAGTGAAAGTGTTTTTGTTATTCTCTGTATGTGCCGCCCATGTGGTTAGAATTTTAGTTAAATTCAAATTTTGGGAAGACCTAATAGAGATAGCACATAGGATTTAGTGGGTGGTTAAAATTAAAAAAAAAATAGTAATGTGTTTCTAATTTTCCTCCTAGTCCTATCATCCCTTTCATCTTCTTGCTCACGTCAATTTTCTATTCTTTTCTCTTTCTTCCCTTTCTTTTTCCTTTCTTTTTGTATTTGAAACTATAAATTACTGCTACTATTTTTCCTTGTGACATTTCTTTGTGGTTGTTTTATCGATTGGTAAGTTCTATGTATTCCATTTAGAAATTCTGTTATGGCATTTTCTCCAAGGGTGATAGATGATTCTGATTAATTGGTCAATCAGGTGCTCTAATTGTTTTGTGTTCTATTAGGTAGAGATTTTGTGACAAACACTTTGTCGGTGAATTGAGTGTTACGAGCTATCGCACCTTTGGGTAAGAATCTAGATACTACAGTTTAGGGGCTGATTGTAAGCTTTTATTTTGGTTGAAAGCCCTAACATTTGTGGTCGAATACTCTAATCAAGTAAAGGTCGAGTGATTAATTTGGAATTGGTCTGATTGCTAATTGGTTTGTTTTGATAAGGTCTGTAATTATGTCGTTGCATCACTATTCAGAAACAATTAGGTGTGTGAATCAAACTTCTAAAAATAGTTAACGATGTGAAGCTGAAAAACTCACTGTCGACACCACACGGGCGTGTGGGTCACACGGGCTGGGCTAGATAAGTCGTGTGGGCCTATTATCCGTAAATTTTAATTAGGGTCATGATTGAAGTGTTTCAATGCTAGCTACTCCATAGGCTCTGTTATGTGATATGTATAGCTTATATATATGAAATCTAATATTCTACTTCTATATGTGTAACTTTTGTAAGCATATTGGCAATTTTGATGTGTAAAGCATGTATGATTTGTGTGCATCTGGATATCTTGTTAGTGATTGTATATGAATTGGGGTGGGATTATGATGTGATCATGGAACTGTTGGCAGTTTAATGATCTGCCTTAACTGATGATTTTTACCACATATCTGTTCTAGTGGCTTGACCGCACTTATCTGGTTATGGCGAATTACTGAATTATTTGCAGCTTGACTACACTATTCTGAAAAGTGACATATGCTCACTATTTTGGTGTGTGGAGTTGGATGGTTATTTATTACCCTAACTGGTGTGTAGGGATGGACGAGATGGTGTGTAGCATATGGGGATAGGATTTGTATGTGTTTCTATAACTAATTTGTTTATCATATTGCATCGTAAGATATGCCATGCTTTCGTATTTGTTCGATTTCTTTGTATTTTTATCTGATCTGTTTGTATGGGTTGAGTTACACATTGAGTTTCGTAAGCTTACCCAAATTTTCTGACTTCTCAGGTACTCAAAAAACTTAGGATCGAGCAGTGCATGAGATCTTGGATTGATTTTTTGGTTAATAAAACAAGACGATTTATGTTTAAAATTTAACTCTAGACTTATTGGACTGTTTAAATATTTTGGACTTTGTTGTCAGTTTTTATTGAGTTTTTTACTGGATTATGCTTTTGATCAATTGCAAAATCATTTTTTTTTTCACATTTTGAAATCATGCTTTATAAATTAACAACTCTGGAACTTCCACTGAGAAACTGAGAAGCTAAGTAAAAAATTAACTATTTTTCTATTAAGTAAACAAGATATATGTGTATTGTCATGAAAAAGTGCAAGAGATTTGATAAAATCAATATTTTTTTTGAAAAAACACTTTTCTAGTTCAAAAATCTAGAATATAAAATAAGTTTATGTAATTCCTCAAGATTCGATAGTAACATCTAGGCCGGATTTGGGGTGTTATATCATCCTTCCAAGCAATTTCGAGATAAAAACTCATTTTCCCATTTCCAACTTTGTTGAATTTTTGTCCAATTTTTGGTTGAAAATTGTATTTTTGGATTGATTTGTAAAATATACATTGTGTTTTCTTGCAGGAGGTTGCCTAAATTTAGCCAAAATAATAAAAATTTTATTTAAACCCTTTGCTTACAAGGTGTTTGATAAAATTCCCCAACCAAAATTCTAAGTTGAAATAGTGTCTCTCTAGTTAATTTGGTTAGAATTTCTATTAGGATATATCGTGGTTCTGGCCCTACATCTTCATCTAGTGGTCAACCCATTTCTTTTAATGATTATTTTAGAAATGACAATGATACTTACCGGTTTGATCAATAATTTTCAAAACGCAAAGTTAATGTTACTCGCACACTTGATCTTGAATTTTTAGCCAAAACCAAATTTTAATTTCTTGAACCGTTAGTCGAATAGAATTTGGTCGAATTTTTTAAAATTCGTTCACCAACACATACTAATCTTGTTCAAATATTTTATTCAAATGCTAGACACAAACACGATAAATTTGGTAAGGCTGTGGTTTTTATTAATTCTTTTCTTATGAATACTCCTATTCGTCTCAATTTGGAAAATTTTGGTGAATATTGGAAACTTCCTCCCAGCGGTGAGAAGGGGCGAAGCTAGAACAATTTTTTAGTGGGGGACGGATGAAATTTTAATTTTTTATAGTTTATATCTTTATAATTTGTAAAGGATTAAATCAAATTTTTATAATTTTAGGGGGGCCAAAGTGAAATTTTACCTTTACTAATTTAAAATTTTTAAAAAATTTTAAGGGCCTAAATAGTAATTTTACATTTTAGGGGGTTGGGCCCATGCCACCCCCTGGCTTCCCTGGCGGTCATGAGTCAAATGAGAAAGGCCCTTATAACCCAACCTTGAATGTTCGACACTCGTATGCATCTAATCTTAATGTCCATGATCTCGCTTTGCATTATATTGCGTCCTATTTCAAAACATGTCATTCTTCAATCTATCGACTATTGGTGGATTGATTATTTTGATAGCAATAGGCGCCCAGATCTTGCTTTAATTTTTTTAATGACATTACCAAATGCATTGGCAAGGAGCTCGTTAGTAAGCTATCTTTTCCTTTTGGAACACACTTGTCACTTATTTTTAAATGCCTAAACATCCCAACCAATGTCGATCCTCCTTTGGTTGTCAAATATCAACCTATTAGCTTTATTGTCATTCATCGAACTGGTTTTAAAATGGACCCTCTTACTAGAAATTGGGTTAAGGATGACCATCATAATCCTCAAGGTGATGATGATGAAAATCTTGAAGAAGACCATGATGATATTCCTCCTACTAAGTAGGACCCTTCACTGGCTCCTTTATCTGCTTAGCCATCTGTTCTACCTCTCTCCGGTGATTTGTCTGCAACCATCATTGGTGTTATTACTTCCTTCAGTGAGGAGTTTAGAGGCTTCCATACTCGAATAGATGATGCATTTGAACATGTTAAAAATAATTTTGGTATTCTAGGCTCTAGGATAGGGACTTTGGAGGAGCAAATGACTCAACTTCTTGCTCACTTTCCTTTATTGGATCCTCCTTCTTCACATAAGGATGATTAGTTTAGATCATTCATACACTTGCATCATGCATCTTTTAATTTGTTTATGTACTTTTCTATTTTCTTACTTTACTTCAGGATATTATCATGTTTATTCTTAATATTAGTTCTTTGTTTTTCAAATTCTCCTTTTTTTTTACTAGACTAACAAAGTCTCTCTAAGCTTTATTTGTTGATTTTAATATAACAAAAAGGGGGAGAATAGAAGAGGTATGAAAATTATTAGTATTTGGTTGATTACTTTTATTTTTATAACTAATCTTTTAATGTCAACATCAAGTGAACAAATTTTTCTACTCCCAAATCTTTGTTTCCAAATTTCATAAAAATCAAGTCATTGGTTCAAATTGAACTTTAAAAGGGGGAGTACCAAATTCAAAAACAATTTTACCAAAATATTTTGTTATATAAAAAAGGAGATATTGTTAAACTAGCTTTTTAATAAAAATTTTATATAACAAACAAAAGTGTTTTTGAATAACAATTTGTTTTTGAACAACGAATTTATAAAGTTCTAAGCATAAAAATTATTTCAAGACTTCCAAACATCTTAGAAATGTTTTGAACACTTAGAATATTTCGGACAAAGTTCAACAACGATTTTAAACTCTTGAACTTGATTGAAACAATCTTAAATCAATTGAAAAATTGTTCCCTACAAGAAGTACCAATAATTTCCAAAAAGTATCGATATCAATATGATTTTTATCGATACCAATATTACTCAATGACATGATTAAAAAATTAAACAAAAATAATAAGTATCAATACCTTTCAAAATATACCGATACCTATTGATTTTTATTGAAACCATCTTTTTATATCGATACCATTTTTGCATTATGTTTTTATGATCTTTCAAACAATGAAAAAATGTATCGATACCTATTAAAAATTTATCGATACCTTTTACCAGGTATCAATAAATCATCTTTGGTATTGTTGTAAACTAACTTTAATGGTCATGGAATCGAGTATTAAATGCTATTAGTATTGATAATCGGAGAAAAAGTATTGATACTTTTTATTACAGGTGAATTTAATGATCTGGTATTTTCATCCCCAACGGCTATATTTATTTTCTAAACAACCACAATGATTGGAAATGAATCATAGGGTATAAAAACCAGCTTCTAAAAGTCATACAACAACAAGAAAACATATTCAAGCAAAAAGATCAATAACAACCTTTGTGCTAAATATTTCCATAGTTTTCTTTCATGCACTTGTGAGCTTTATTTCATTCTATTTGCTCAAGTGCTTTTCATTGTAATTTAGCTTAATTTGCAAACACTTTGATCTTGTAAGGATTTTTTCGTTGTTTACTTTTGTATCTCTTTGAGAGGGTTTGTATCTTGAGGTTTAGGTAGAAACCTAAAGGGAGTTTTTAAGGTTAAACATTGTCCTTAAAGCTTACCAAATAAGTGAATTTGGAAAAATCTTTAGTTATGGAGAGCTAAGGTAGTGGAGTAGACAATTAGGGTAGAACCACTCTAAATTCTTGTGTTGAATTTTCTATATTTTCTCTCAAGCTTTCACAAAATTTTTAAAAACCAATTCACCCACTCTTGACAATTTCAGTTTGATTAATTGAGCTAAAACTCTCCTAGTGAATTGGTTAGATATCTCATCTCGTAATATTGGTTAACTTTGGTGGACTAGTACACGTTTCATCATAATAGTGAATTCTATTACTCTTATTTCTCTGAAACTTTCTGGTAAATAGAAGGTATCATTTGGGGTGCCTCGTTTTATATAACACAACTATCTATGATACTTATCCAGAAGGAAAATCCTCATGTACTTAACCTCAATAGGAGGCTTCTAAATCTATTATTTGGAAAATTGTTGTATAAAATAACCCCTTTCTTCCAAAACCATGTAAGATAGTCCCAATGAACCTCCCTACAACCAAGTAGTCCTTGTGGATATTCCTGTCTTCAAGATAGTCCTTGGCCAACTTTTCCTTCATCAAATAATCCTTAGTGGACTTCCCAAAACAAATACCCATTGATGGATTTTCTCAAAGCATATAGCCCTTGTGGACATCTGTAACACCCCTTACCCGTATTCAGCGCCGAAACAGGGTACGAGGCATTATTAGACTTATACACAATCAATTATGCAATACAGAGACATAACTTTCCACTCCAAACTAAAACTTTTCATAACACCTCTTAAACAAGCCTACGAGGCCTAACTTATACATTAGGAATGGCTCGGGATCAAATCAAACTTCTTTGGAGCTCTCTAGAAAGACTTAGAAAAATTTTCATCAAACAGTCCACACGCCTGTGTAGAGGAAGGGACACACCCGTGTGGCATATCACATGCCCGTGTTCCACACCAATGTGGAATTATTTCTCAATTCAAACCTACAGGGGTTTTCACACGCATGAACACACGCCTATGTTCCTGGCCCGTATCCCTCACACGGCCTCAACAGCCCATGTCTTAGCCCATGTGCAAAAACCTTGGCATTCTATTTCTGACGTCATCACCCCATAAATGTCACACGGCCAAGGTACACGTCTGTGTCCTTCGGCTGTGTGGTGAATTAAATTCCTAAATTCAGGTGTAGATGTCACACGACCTGGGTACACACCCATGTCCATGGTCATGTCTTCCACACGGTCGAGACACACGATCGTGTCTCTGCCCGTGTGTTTACTACTGAGCATACTGACTTCTAAACCAAGCATAAAATGGGACACACGGCCTAACCACATGCCCATGAGGTTGACCGTGTATCACACACGGCCTAGACACACACCCGTGTGTCTACTCGTATGGATAAGAACAAGGCTATTTGACAAGCTCTTTCTATCACCCTAACTCATACAAACATAATTCACATCAAACCTCTAACCCATTCATGCATATTTAAACTAAGTAAACCAATCATGCATCTTGCACATTCATGAATAACCTCATCTTTTCATAGATTAATAAGAAAGAGCCAACAACTATGGCCTTATACAAAAGAGTTCATCTTTGAATGAGCCAACAAATTTGGCCAAAACAATATGACATTCAACTAAGTCTAGTCCCTTGCCATACTCAAAATGCTAACTCTAACTATACCAAGATGTGCTGATAGCGTGGGTGATGCTTTGCTTATCTCCGTATCCCGAGCTAGCTCTTGGACACTATAAAACAAGGGAAAGAGAAGGGAGTAAGCTTAAAGCTTAGTAAGTTTACATGTAAACAATAAGCATCATACCAAAAAGCAATCAGTCAAACATTACATGCTATGTAATAACAATTCATATCCCCGTAGTCATGCTTACTCATTTCAAGTCTTACCACATCCCAAACACATATCATAAACATTGCCCACAATTACTTGCACATATACTTTGCACTTATCCCCACAAAGCCACAAGAAATATTTACTTAAACAAGTTTCTCAATGAACCCTTCGGAATGATACAAGATACCCGGTGGTTTCGGACACAGCCCACCATTAATCAATAATATGGTGGTATCGCACACAGCCCACCAACAATGATAATTACAGTTGTATCGCACATAGCACACAAAAGTGATAATATAGACGATGGTATCTCACACAACCCATCGTGAATAAATAACAAGGTGGTATCGCACACAGCCCACCAACAATAACATATTTACGGAAATTTATCTGTACCCACATTTCTATTCTAAAGGTTCATTCGAGAAGTACCTATTTTCTACCATTTTCAATAAATCTCACCAATAAGCATTTACATCCATACAATGCATCAATAGGTAAAAATATATGGAATAAGGATGTATCGTTCACACATAAACTTACCTCGGTGTAAAATATGTTAATTTGAGTCTTAGTCCGAAACCTTGCCTTTTTCCCGGTCAAGGTTGTTTTCGCGTTCTTCTTGATCTAAAATAATAAAATTTACTCATTTAATCACTACATAAATCAAAACACTTCAAAATTTCTACTTTGGCAAAAATAACCGTTTTGCCCTTATACTTTGGCAAAATTATGATTTTGTCCCTAGGCTCATAAATCGTTTTTCATCATATTTCCTTATTAAACAAGCCTAGCTGAACATTTATTACTCTTATAACAATTCATAATGTCAATCATTTCATGCATTTACTACTCAATTTACAACCTTTACAAATAGGTCCTTTTAGGTGTTTTCATGGAAACACCTTTCACAAAAGTTGTTTATTTAACAACCATAATTCATTTTATTCCCTAAAACCTCAAAAAAAAAACATAAGCACTCACATGGAAATTCCCTAAACTTTCAATCATTTTGCAAAATAGTCCCCTCTTTAGATAGCTTAAGCTTTATGGGTTCCAAAAGTACAAATATTATAAAAAAAAACCACTAAAATCACTCACTAGTAAGGAGAATAAGTTGCTGATATTTCAAGCTCCCCAAGGCCCTTCTTGAGTGCAAAAATCGGTGGAAGAAGAAGAGAAATGAAAAAGATGATAGCCTTTTCTATATTTTATCTTATTTTATTCATAGTCACCTAATGCCACCAAATATTGACCAATTTAATGCTCTTGTCCCCCTTGGCCGGCCATCACCTTTAGGAAGGCCTAATTGCACTTTAAGAACCTCCAATTTAATATTCCATAGCTATTAAACACCTCTAGCTTGTAAAATGAAACTTTCACACTTTATGCGATTTAGTCTTTTTTCGCAATTAAACATGCAATCACCAAAATTAATGCACCAAAATTTTCATGCGCCAATATAATTATGCCATAACACATAAAATAATATTAAAACTAATTTATTCGACCTCAAATTAGTGGTTCCAAAACCACTATTCTGACTAGCCCTAAAATCAGACTGTTACAACTCTCCCCCTATTTAGAGATTTTCGTCCCCGAAAATCTTACCGGTAAAGAGGTTTGGGTACTGTTCTCTTATGGCTTCTTCAGATTCCCACGTAGCCTCTTCTATACTGTGTTTTTTCATAACACTTTCACTAAGGCTATACTTTTTATCCTCAACTGATTAACCTCTCGAGCCAAAATCTTGATTGGTTCCTCTTCATAAGTCATATCTGGTCGTATCTCAATTTCAGTCGGAGGAATCACATAAGAAGGATCAAAACGATATCATCGTAGCATCGACACATGAAATACATTGTGTATTCTCTCTAACTCTACCGGCAAGGCCAACCGGTGAGCTACTGGTCCAATCCTCTCAATAACCTCATACGACCCTATGAATCGCGGACTCAGTTTGCCCTTTCGACCAAAACTCAATATTTTCTTCCACGAGGATACTTTCAGGAATACTTTATCACCCATTTGAAACTCAATTTCCTTCCTTTTCAAATCAGCATATGATTTTTATCGATCTGAAGCAGCTTTCAGACTATCATGGATCACTTTCACTTTCTCTTCAATTTTTCTAATTAGATCAATCCCGTGAATTTGCTTCTCATTAAGCTCGGTCCAATACAGAGGAGTCCGACATTTGCGACCATATAAGGCTTCATACGTTGCCATCCGTATACTCGACTGATAACTGTTGTTGTAGGCAAACTCAACCAAAGGTAGATATTTTTCCTAACTACCTTCGAATTCTAAAACACAGCATCGTAGCATATCCTCAAAAACTTGAATCACCTTTTCAAACTGGTCATCAATTTGCAGATGGAACGCGGTACTAAAATTCAATTTCGTACCCAAGTCTTCTTGAAACTTTTTCCAAAACCTCTAAGTAAACCTTGGATCTCTATCTAAGATAATGGATATAAGCACCCCATGTAATCTCACAACCTCAGCAATATACAGCTCAGCCAACCTGCCAAGTGAGTAATCTACACGCACCGGTATAAAGTGAGTTGATTTCATTAATCTATCAACAATAACCCACACAACATCTTTCTTTGTCAGAGTCATAGGTAACCCCATTACGAAATCCATCGTGATCCAGTCCCACTTCCAGTCAGGAACCATCACTAGTTGAAGTAATCCCGAAGGTACTTGATGCTCGGCTTTCACTTGTTGATAGATCAAACACTTAGTAACAAACTCAGAGATATCTCTTTTCATAACTGACCACCAATACAACTTCTTCAAATTGTTATACATTTTTGTGCTGCCCAGATGTACTGACAAGCAACCATTATGTGCCTCATGTAAAATTTTCTGAATTAATTCATCATCTTTAGGTACACAAAATCTATCATGAAACATCAAACCATCATCTGAACCAACCCAAAAATCAAAGTTATTTCTCAATTCTAACTGAGCTCTCTTAATTTGTATTTCACTATCATTCTTTTGAGCTTTACATATTTGCTGAAGAAATAATGGTCTAGCCCTCAACTTGGCCAGTATAGAACCATCATCAGACAATGCTAAGCTCGTACTCATGGACCTTAAAGCATACGAGGACTTTCTGCTCAAGGCATCTGCAACCACATTCGCTTTCCCCGAATGGTAATCGATTACTAGCTCATAATCCTTCAATAATTCGAGCCATCACCGTTGTCGTAAATTCAAATCTTTTTGGCTCATCAGGTACTTCAATTTTTTGTGACCAGTAAAGATTCGACATTTCTCACCGTACAAGTAATGACACCAAATCTTCAAAACAAAAACGATCGTAGCCAACTCCAAATCGTGAGTCGGATAATACTTTTCATGCGATTTTAGCTGTCTCGAGGCATAAGCTACTACTTTCCCCTCTTGCATCAGTACACAACCAAGACCATTCATTGACGCGTCACTGTAGATTACAAACTCTTTTCCCGACTCAGGTTGTACTAACACCGAAGCTTTAGTCAACAAAGCTTTCAGTTTCTCAAAACTCTATTGTCACCTCTCAGCCCATTCAAATTTAACATCTTTATGTAGTAGTCTCGTTATCGGTGTAGCAATCATGGAGAACCCTTTAATGAACTGTTTATAGTAACCCGCTAAACCAAAAAAACTCCTAACCTCTGACACATTCCTCGGCGGTTTTCACTCCACAATAGTTGAATCTTACTCATATCAACTCTATTCCATCACCCGACACAATGTGTCCTAAGAATCTGACCTCTCAGAGCCAAAACTCACTCTTGCTAAACTTACCATACAACTGCTTGTCTCTTAGAGTCTGCAAAAAAGTTCTTAGGTGCTCTGCGTGCTCACTCTCATCCCGGGAATAAATTAGTATGTTGTCTATAAAAACTGTAACACCCCATACCCAAGTCTGAGGCTTAGACCAGATACGAGACATTACTATACTAGAACTTGCTTAATCATGAAATTACGGGCTATAAAATTTTTTTTTGTTCTTGATTAAAAACCTTTCTCTCTCAATCAAATCATACATCTCATGGGCCTACGAGGCCTTAAACTCGTGTTCGAAAACTTTCGGATCCTAATTGAAAAACCTTTCTTGGAGGCAGGGGTCACACGCCCATGTGGCTTGGGGCACACCTGTACCCCTGAGACACGCCCATGTCTTCTACCCGTGGAGTTATCGATTATACTCAAGATTTTATTTGACACACCCGTGTGTCTATCCGTAGAGTTACTATCTATAACCAGATTTTACTTGACACACACCCGTGTCTTTTATCCGTGTGGAGTTATTGTTCATACTACACGACCTTGACACGCCCATGTCATCTATTCAGGTGCTATACACGGCCCAAACGAACGGCCATGGACTGCCCGAGGTCTATTCTCGACTTAATATGCAAAGGCAAAGGTGCACACTGCCTAGACACACGCCCGTGTATCCATCCGTGTGGGAACTTAGAAGCTATATACCCAGCCTTTTTCCACCCTACTTTTCATACATTAATATACTAATTCAATAAAGTCTCAAATCATCAACTAAAACACATGAATTTATACATTATATTCATGAAACTAAAGTGTTACTTCCATACATTTACAACAACTTAGCCGTCATCAATGGCTATACACATTTAAACTATAAACCCTTTTAGGCCAACACAATTTGGCACATTAACAATAACTTAATTAACTTGAAATTCTAGCCCTATGCATGCCATGACTCATAAGGACATGCTACCTCACACCGAGTGTCTGCTCGATAGTGTGAAAACGCCTCCCATGATCTCTAACCCAAGCTAGCTAAAATAACCTATAAGAGATGGGAAAAGAAAAGGAGTAAGCAATAATGCTTAGTAAGTTCATCCGCATACAACTAATAAACACTAACATTCATTGAATATACATGATTTCAAGTTATTATGATGAGCTTTTCTCATGAACTCGTGGTTACTTACTCAATCATCCTTAAGTTTTACGTATTCTATCTCTTACCATATTCTTACCATGCCCCAAGCCAAATGCTCGTTCAATTAGCATACATTCCTGCATTAATTGTCATAAGATCATATAAAATAACACGTCAAGCATTTTTAATAAGCCACTCATATTACTAATCTCTCAGTGATTACGCACTTAGCCCACAATTGAATCTCTTATAGGGTGGTATTGCACACAAATTTCACCAAATATTTATACTTATGGTGATTTCGCACTTAGCTCACCAATCATTTATAAGCGATGGTATCGCATTACGCCTTATCGACATTAATATAGGTGATGGTATCGCACGCAATTTCATCAATTAATAATTAATCAGGTGGTAACGCATTACACCCCACCAATGATTATACATTCGCAACTATTTATCCACATACATTTCTCTAATTCAAATGTTTGTCCGTGAACATCCTCACTCACTATCATTCTTACTTAGCTTTCTACTATAATTGTTCATATTCACACAATGCAACAATAATTATAACTTATGCAACTAAAGTGCATCCTTTACATATCACCCACTATGGGTTCATCAAATACTGAATCCACTTCAATTCAGTTCTAACGCATTTCCTGCACCTCTCATGTACAATACATCCATTCTCAATTCTCAAATACTTATTGAGTTACTAAAATCGTTAACTAACTCCCTTAAGTCTCAAACACATAACATTACATTTACATCATACATGATTTAACCTATCGATGCCATGTTTCCAACATGGTCCCATTCAAAATCTCTCACCGAGGCCATATTTCAATATGGCCTTACACGGAACCTTAACTATCATCTTTTCAAAATATTTGCATTTCTTATTATTCTTAGATTCCAAATCTCTTAACAATTCATCAACACTTATTTAATACATTCATTGCATAATTATACATTCCATACAACATTGAATATTAAATAACCTCAGACGATTTGCAAGGTTTGCATACGAACTTACCTCGATGATGAAAAAGGCCAAAAGGACTTTTTGCCCACATTTCTCTTTTCTTCCGCTTTTAGGCCCAAATCTCATTTTCTTTGATCTAGAATAATGAAATTTACTCGCTTAGTCACTTAATGATCATATTAAAACTTAATATCCACTGCCCAGATGTTTTCGAAGATTGATTTACGTCGGATACCATCATTGAAGGTGAAGGAGGCGATATCCATAAGACCGCTTTTAGGATAAGATATGGTCACTTTGAGTTTGTAGTAATGCCGTTTGGGTTGATGAATGCACCATTCGCTGTGGATATGATGAACCAAGTGTTCCAACCTTACTTAACAGGTTTGTTGTGGTATTCATCGATGATATCTTGGTATATTCCAAGTCTCAAGAGGAGCATGATGAGCATCTCGAATTGTGTTACAAGTATTAAGAGAAGAAGCTTTATGCCAAATTCACAAAGTGTGAATTTTGGCTTAGAGAAGTTGCTTTCTTAGGACACGTGGTGTCTGAGGGAATAAGGGTGGATCCTAAGAAAATCAAGCGGTGTTGATTGGAAACCACCTAAGTCGTGGCGAGATATGAGTTTCTAGGGTTCGTGCTTATTCAAGGTTCTGGAAGGATTCTCGTCGATAGCCGCCATTAACAAAATTGTTTATGCAAAATGACCATTTTGCCCCCTACACTTTGGTAAAATTATAATTTTGCCCCTAGGCTTGTAAAAATAATTTTCATCACATTTTCTTGTTAAACAAGCCTAGATGATCATTTAATCCTCTTACAACTATCCACAATTCCAACTATTTCATGCCTTAATGAACAAATTACAACTTTTACATTTTAGTCCCAATTAAGTGTTTTCATGACAACACCTTTCACAAAAGTTGATTATCAACATCCTATCATTCATTTTCTTCCATAAAAACTCATCAAACAACATAAACTCTATCATGGTAAGTCTCTAGACTTTCAACCATGATGCAAATTAGTCCCCCCATTAGCTAGCTTAAGCTTTGGGGACTCCAAAAATACAAAAATCATCAAAAACAACCATCAAATTGACTTACTTGAATGGAGAAAAGCTTGCTGGAAATTTTCAGCTTTCAAAGCCCTCCCATGGATGATATTTTCTGTTGGAGAAGAAGGCAAAATATAAAGATGATAAGTTTTGCTTATATCATCTTATTTTATTCATTTTCTCCAACTAATATCACTAACTTTTAATCACAATAAATGCACTTGTCCCCCTTAGCTTCTTTGACTGGCCAAGCCACTTAACAAGGCTAAATTACACAATTGGGACCTCCAATTTATAAAACATAGATATTAGGCACCTTTAGCAATTAAAATAGAACTTTTGCACTTTATACAATTTAGTCCTTTTTCACAATTTAGCTAGAAATTGCTAAAATTAAGGCACCAAAATTTCCATACACCCTTATAAACATTTTATAACACATGAAATAACATGAAAATAATTTTCTCTATCCTCAATCTAATGAATCTGAGATCATCGTCCCGACTAGCCCCTAAATTGGGTCATATAAAACAACTACAAACTTACCCAAATATGGCTCAAGATACGGCTTCATTAGATCCATAAAGATCGCAGAGAGCATTCGTTAAGCCAAATGGAAGTCAAGCCAACATGGTTGAAGGAAGTGAAAGAGGATAGTTGGTTGATGAAGATTTAAATGTTAAGCTACAAAAAGCACGAACGGAGAGTTGGAGGACTATGAGATTAATGATGAAGGAGTATTGTGCTACAAAGGAAAGTCCAGATGCCAAGAGACAAGGAGTTAAGACAGAAGATCCTTTAAGAAGCGCATAGTAGCCCTTATGCTATGCATCCCGGAGGCATTAAGTCATGTAGATTTAAGAGAACAATTTTGGTGGCGATCTTAAACGAGAAGTTACGAATTTGTGGGAAGATGTTGGACGTGTCGCCAAGTTAAGGTTGAACACCAAGTTCCATCGGGATTGCTTCACCAATCCAGATTCCACATGGAAGTGGGAAAGAATTACCATGGACTTCGTTAGTGGGCTTCCCTCACGCCTACTAAGAAGGACTCGGTATGGGTTATAGTAGACCGTTTGACTAAGTCCGCACATTTCATCCCGTAAAGAATGGACTATCCCTTCAAAAGCTAGCCAAGTTATATGTGGCGAAATTGTGAGGTTACATGGAGTACCAATGTCGATCATCTCGATAGAGACCCAAGGTTTACGCCTCGATTTTGGAAGGCACTACATCAAGCTTTAGGCACCAAGTTGGATTTCACTACTACCTTTCATCCACAATCGGACGGGCAAATCTGAACGAGTAATACAAGTGTTGGAGGATATGTTGAGAGGATGTGTGATGGATTTTCGAGGAAGTTGGGAGGACTACTTGCCTTTAGCGAGTTCGCCTACAACAACAGCTTATCGTGCTAGCATTCAATGGCACCATATGAAGCATTGTATCGGACGAAAGTGTCGTACTCTACTTGTTGGACTGAGTTAGGAGAACGCCGAGTTTTGGGACCGTAGATAGTGGCGAGACAAAGAGAAGGTTGAAATAATTCAACATGGTTAAAAGAAGCCTCGACAGATGTAAGTCTTATGCACCTCAGCGGAAGGAAATAGAGTTTGAAGTAGGAGACCAAGTGTTTCTAAAAGTCTCACCATGGAAGAAAGTGATGAGGTTTGGTCGAAAGGGAAATTAAGCCCAAGATTTATCGGGCCCTATCGGTACTAAAGCGAGTGGGACCAGAGGCATACTAGCTAGAGTTGCCACCAGAGTTGCAAAGAAATGCATGACGGTTCCATGTGTCCATGTTACGTCGTTCCGATCGGATCCCTCTCACATAGTACCAAGAGAAGAAGTGGAGCTAAGGCCGGACTTAACCCACGAGGAAGAGCCGATTCAGATTCGAACGTGACGTGAAAGTACTACGGAGGAAGTCGGTTCCTCTAGTTAAAGTATTGTATGCAATCATGGATCGGAGGAAGCTTCGTGGGAGCCGGAAGAGGCAATGAGACAACAATACCCTCAATTGTTTAGTTAGAAAATTACGAGGACGAAATTTTGTTTAAGGGGTAGAACCGTAACATCCCGAATAGAGCCTATGCATTTCAGTTTAATTGAATGAAATGACAAGTTTCAAGTACTATGAATAAATTTTTGATACTTTTGGAAACCTAGAAATGCATGAAAATGGAAATGAAAATGGACATTTTTGGAAACTTAGACATTTTTGGAAACCTAAGTAAATTAGGAAAGTGAACATTTTGGAAACCAAGCCAAAATAGGAAACTAAACATTTTGGAAACTTGGAAAATACAGAGCCGCGCGAAAATTTTAGGAAACTTAAAATTGACCCCTAATGTCGAATTTAAGAGCCCAAAGGGGAACTAAGGGCCGAGTGACCCTAAAAATATAAAGTACATGAAGTTTGACCCAATAACGGACTTGGAAATGTGGCTCAAGATGCCACCTAAGGCCTTAGGAAATGGCCCATATGCAAGAGGTTTTTGGGCCTGAGTTTGAGTCATCTAGGAAGCAAATAAAAGAAACTTTATTTTACTTCCATAAGTGGGGAGTTGGACGGCACAAGGTAAGCTAAGAAGAGGAGTTTTATTCAATAGAACTTTTGGCTAATTAGGAGATTTGATGGAATTTCATAGTTGATAAAATTAAAACTTATCACAAATGAAGAGTTGGAGGATTTAGGGACTCCAAGACTAATAGTTTCGGCCAAAGAGAGAAAAGTAAAAAGCCATTCTCTTCTTATAGCTGAAACCCTTATCCGTTAACTCTAACGGTGCCATCCTATACAGGGCAACCGAAATAGATGTTGTACCTGGGACTAACTCAATGCTACACTCGACCTCTCTAACTAGAGGTAATCTGGGTAACTCTTCCGGAAACACATCCGGATACTCGCAACATAGGCACTAATTTAATCTTTACCTCTGACTCTTAAGTATTTAAGACAAAGGCGAGATAGGACTCATACCTTTTTCTCATGTATTTCTCAGCTACCAAAGACGAAATTACTACAGGCAAACTATCTGATTTACCTATTCAACTTGAATGACACCTCTATTTACACATCTCAGGTCAATAAACTTACTACCACAGTTTACTAAAACATTATGAGTAGTTAACAATCTATACCAAGAATCAGGTCAAATTCATCAAATAGTAACAACATAAGATTAGCCGAAAAACAATGACCTCTAATTGTCAAAGGACAATTCCATACACTTTATCAACTAGCACATGTTTGCCTAACGGGTTTGACACTTTTATCACAAACTCCGTAGACTCAACAATCGTACTTATGTTAGATACCAATTTTATGCAAATATAAGAATAGGTAGACCCCGGATCAATCAAAGCAACAACAGAGATATCATTAAGAGAAAAAGTACCCGTTATCACATCAGGAGATGATGCCTCTTCGTGAGCGCGAATGGCATAAATCCTTGCAGGTGCTCTACCCTCTGATCTCACCAAAGAATCTCTAGGCGCACCTCTACTACTAGTCCCACTCCTCATGTTCCTTCGTGTTCTACCCTCGAAGGTATATTGCTTGCTCTTACTTCTTGTTTTTGTCCTTCTCATCCCTCTCTGGACAGTTTCGAATGAAGTGGTCTGGTAAACCATATTTGTAAAAAGTACGATTGTTTCCCCAACACTCCCTAGTATGGTGTCTACCATAATTCGGACACTCCGATTTAATTGACTACGCATTTCCCACGCTTGCCATCAAGGTGGCTTGAACTCTCGAGCCCAAATATTCATTACCTCGATCTCAGTGTGAATACACAGCTGAAACAGTCGTCCAAGGTTTTGTTTCCTTAGACTTCTTTGATTGGGTTTGAAATGACTTACTCATCGACCTCTTTCTCGTATCTCAGGCCTCAATCATAGCTTTTCTCTTTTTCTTGTTCAACTCTTCAGCCTTGCAAGCTCTATCGACCAACACCACGAATTTTTTTAGTTCCAAGATCCCAACTACCAATCTGATATTCTCATTCAGCCCATCTTCGAACCTCTTGCACAAAATAGCTTTCGTAGACACACACTCTTATGCATACTTACTTAGCCTAACAAATTCGTGCTCATACTCTGCCGTAGTCATCTTGCCTTGCTTCAATTCAAGAAACTCTTTTCGTTTCTGGTCAACAAATCACTGACTTATGTACTTCTTTCAGAACTCTTCTAGGAAGAAGTCCCATGTCACTCTCTCCCTCGGTACTACAAATGTCAGCATTTTCCACCAATGATATACCGAGTCCCTCAGTAATGACACAACACATTTTAAGCTCTCCTCAAGCGTGCAAGAGAGTTTATAGAATACCCACATAGAGTTCTCAAGCCAGAACTCCGCTCTCTCAGGGTCATCATCTATGTTGGCTCTAAATTCCTCGGCCCCTTGTTTTCAAATCTTATCGATCGAGGGTTTGGTCATTCTTACCAAATCTATACCTTGAGGAGCCACGGGGACTGGCTAAGGTATGGGTAAGGGTGGAAGAAGTTGAGCATTAGGGTTTGCTCGTACAAACTCAGTGTATCAATTACACATCATATGGAGAAAGGATTCCTGAGGCTTTTCTCCTTGACCTAAAGTCTCATGTCTACTTTCTACAAGCACGGTCCCTTGCGCAGGAGCCGATGCATTACTAGCAACGTCATCATCAGCAGTTTCGATCGAGATCCATTTACTATATGAAAGC
The DNA here is from genome assembly GCA_025506655.1 of Gossypium rotundifolium. Lineage (NCBI taxonomy): Eukaryota > Viridiplantae > Streptophyta > Magnoliopsida > Malvales > Malvaceae > Gossypium > Gossypium rotundifolium. The sequence goes on along the minus strand of CP106731.1, from coordinate 116,102,888 downwards.
ACAATTTAAAATTGTCAGGAGTCACCACACTATCAATATATTTATTGGCATGTATAACTAGACTCTCACACACACTATGCTATTCTGAGAACCGACTAAATCATAGCTCTGATACCACTAATTGTAACACCCCTTACCCATATTCAATGTCAAAACAGGGTACGAGGCATTACTAGACTTATACATAATCAATTATGTAATACCAAGACATAACTTTCCACTCCAAATTAAAACTTTTCATAACACCCCTTAAACAAGCCACGAGGCCTTACTCATACATTAGGAATGGCTCAGGATCAAATCGAACTTCTTTGGAGTTCTCTAGAAAGACTTAGAAAAATTTTCATCAAACAGTCCACACGCCCATGTAGAGGAAGGGACACGCCTATGTGGCATATCACATGCCCGTGTTCCACACCTATGTGGAATTATTTCTCAATTCTAACTGACAGGGGTTTTCACATGGCTGAATAAACGCCCGTGTTCCCAGCCCGTGTCCCTCACACGACCTCATCACGCCTGTGTCTTAGCCCGTGTGCAAAAACCTTGGCATTTTGTTTCTTACGTCATCACCCCATAAATGTCACACGACCAAGGCACACGTCCGTGTCTTTCGACTGTGTGGCGAATTAAATTCCTAAATTTAGGTGTAGACTTCACACAGTCCGGGCACATGCCCATGTCCATGGCTGTGTCTTCCACACGGTTGAGACACACGGCCGTGTCTCTGCCCATGTGTTTACTACTAAGCATACTGACTTGTATACCTAGCATGCAAGGGGATACACGACCTAACCACACGCCCATGAGGTTGATCGTGTATCACACACGGCCTAGACACACACCCATGTGTCTACCTTTGTGGACAAGAACAACGCTATTTGCCAGGCTCTTTCTATCACCCCAACTCATACAAATATAATTCACATCAAACCTTCAACCCATTCATGCTTATTTAAACTAAGTAAACCAATCATACATCTTGCACATTCATGAATAACCTCATCTTTTCATAGATTAATAAGAAAGAGCCATCAACTATGGCCTTATACAAAAGAGTTCATCTTTGAATGAGCCGACACATTTGGCCAAAACAATATGACATTCAACTAAGTCTAGTCCCTATACATGCCATACTCAAAATGCTAAGTCTAACTATACCAACGGATAGTATGGGTGATCCTTTGCTTATCTCTGTATCCCGTGCTGGCTCTTCGGCACTATAAAATAAGGGAATAGAGAAGGGAGTAAGCTTTAAGCTTAGTAAGTCTACATGTAAACAATAAGCATCATACCACACAATAATCAGTCAAACATTACATGCTATGTAATAACAATTCATATCCTCGTAATCATGCTTACTCATTTCAAGTCTTACCACATCCCAAACACATATCATAATCATTGCCTATAATTACTTGCACATATGCCCTACACTTATCACTACAAAGCCGAATGAAATATTTACTTAAACAAGTTTCTCGATGAACCCTTTGAATGATACAAGATACCCAGTGGTTTCGCACACAGCCCACCATTAATCAATAATAGGGTGGTATCGTACACAGCCCACCAACAATGATAATTACGATGGTATCGCACATAGCCCACCAAAGTGATAATATATACGATGGTATCGCACACAGCCCATCGTGAATAAATAACAAGGTGGTATCGCACACAGCCCACCAACAATAACATATTTACGGATATTTATCCGTACCCACATTTCTATTCTAAAGGTTCATTCGAGAATTACCCATTTTCTACCATTTTCAATAAATCTCATCAATAAGCGTTACATCCATACAATGCATCAATAGGTAAAAATATATGGAATAAGGATGTATCATTTACACATAAACTTACCTCGGTGCAAAATATGTTAATTTGCGGCTTAGTTTGAAACCTTGCCTTTTTTCCCTGTCAAGGTTGTTTCCGCATTCTTCTTGATCTAAAATAATAAAATTTACTCATTTAATCACTAACTTCAAAATATCTACTTTGGCAAAAATAACCGTTTTGCCCTTATACTTTGGCAAAATTACAATTTTGCCCCTAGGCTCGTAAATCATTTTTCATAATATTTCCTCATTTAGCTAAAAATTTATTACTCTTATAACAATTCACAATACCAATCATTTCATGCATTTACTACTCAATTTACAACCTTTACAAATAGGTCCTTTTAGGTGTTTTCATGGAAACACCTTTCACAAAAGTTATTTATTTAACAACCATAATTCATTTTATTCCCTAAAAACTCAGCAAACAACATAATCACTCACATAGAAAATCCCTAAACTTTCAATCATTTTGCAAAATAGTCCCCTCTCTAGCTAGCTTAAGCTTTAGGGGTTCCAAAAGTGTAAATATTATCAAGAAAAACCACTAAAATCACTTACTAACAAGGAGAATAAGTTGATGAAATTTCAAGCTCCCCAAGGCCCTTATTGAGTGTAAAAATTGGTGGAATAAGAAGAGAAATGAAAAAGATGATAGCCTTTTCTTTATTTTATCTTATTTTATTCATAGAGTCACCTAATGCCACCAAATATTGACCAATTTAATGCTCTTGTCCCCCTTGGCCGGCCATCACCTTTAGGAAGGCCTAATTGCACTTTAAGGACCTCCAATTTAATATTCCATAGCTATTAGACACCTCTAGCTTGTAAAATGAAACTTTTACACTTTATGCGATTTAGTCCTTTTTCACAATTAAACATGCAATCACCAAAATTAATGCACCAAAATTTTCATGCACCCATATAATTATGTCATAACACATAAAATAATATTAAAAATAATTTATCTGACCTCAAATTAGTGGTTCTAAAACCACTATTCTGATTAGCCCCAAAATTGGGCTGTTACAACATCTCCCTCATTCTATAGTCCCTACGGATTTTACAGAATAGATAGTCCTTGGCGAACTTTTCGCATAAGACAGTCCTTGGTGGGCTTCCGTATAAGATAGTCCTTGGTGGACTTCCCTTTTCTGGTGCCCTCATTTCCAATAAACACTTTAGAAATAGGATCTAGGGAATCGTCTCGCTTTCTCATAACCCATGTTGGCTTGTCCGCGACCTCTGGCGGGCTCTTAATGGTGGATACATATTTTCATATACTCTAAAGGAAATACCTTTTTCCATGCATATCCACACATAAGGATCTTTCACATATTCTTTTTACCTTCACAACTTGGATAGACCTCTTATCAGCACGCGTGCTAGCATTTCTGCACGAGTTATAACGGTTATGATAGGCCTTTCATCACTCGAGTCATATAGTGGTTCTCACGTATATTCCCTGATGGGCTTCCATGTTTACTGTCTTGGTAGACTTCATTTTGTCATAAGGGTGAACCCGTCTTTCATTGGATCATTCCATGACTAGTCGTGGGCTTTTGACTCCAAGGAGTCAGTAAACCTTTTACATGGTGTCACTCCGTAGAGCCTATAGATCATTTCCATGATGTTGCTCAGTAGAGCTAGTATACCATTTCCTTAATGTCGCTCCGTAGAGCCAATAGACCACTTATCCAACCAAACCTCCTCAATTCCCGTTTAAATTCATATGTTCCTTCATTAAGCCAATTTTTCTATCTTCAACTAACCCGCCAAATAATTCCCTTCATATTCTGAATTTTATAAACATGCATATCATGGACATCATTACAACCAATACTATTTATTCATACTATATCATAGAATACGCCACATACCAATTCATCGATACAACCATATCATACATTGAGAGATCATACTTGTACATTCATATTATTGTATAGCCATTTACATACATAACCTTTCCAGACATGTAACAGCCCGATTTTAGTTAAATCAGAATATTGGTTTTGAAACCACAAATATGAGGTTGGAAAATTATTTTAATATTATTTTTGGTGTTTATAGCATGTGATTATATATGTGTGAAAGTTTCGTGATTTAATTTTATCGATTGAATGCTTAATTTGATAAAAGGACTAAATCGCGTAAAATGCAAAAGTGGCATTCTATATGTTAAATGTGTTTAATTGCTGTGGTTTATTAAATCAAAGGTCCTTATGATGATATTAGACCATTTGAATGATGGATGGACAAATATGTACATAGTTGAGTGGATTATAAATGTTATTCATTAAGGTTATAATTGTAATTTAGAAATTAAGTTTAATTAAAAAAAAAAAGCCACTTCATGCTATCATCTTCTCCAAAGCCAAATGGAAGAAAGTAAATAGGGTTTTGAAAGCTTTGAATGGTTTGGCCATTGATGTTCAAGCATGTAAGTTCGTTTTAGCTCGATTTTTGTTGATTTTTATGTTTTGAGATCGTTGCTTCATATTCTAGCTAGCCAGTGCCCTAATTTATGAGTTTGTTGATGATTTTGTGAAGTGCCATTGATGAATGTTTAAGCTTTTAAATGTTTGATGATGAAAAATGGATATTTGTTGATAGATTATCATATTTTGTTAATTAATTTTTGGGAAAAATACTATTTAGGGATTAAATTGTGAAAAGTACAAATTATGTGGTTGAAATGTGAAATAAAAGTGAAATATGGGCTGTTAGGGTACTATGGCAATTCGGTTAAGCATGTGTTTTGTTAAATTTTGTGTAATTTTTATTTTTATAAAATAGGGACTAAATTGTAAAAATATAGAACTTTAGGAGCTAAAGTGTAAAAAATGCCCAAATATGTGTTTGTGAATTGAATTGTATGATTTTATGAATAAATGAGTTACTTTTGAATGTATATAGATCAAGGATGAAAGAAATCAGATTTAGATCGAGGAAAATCAAAAGTTATCGAATAGTCGATCCAGTCTGATTTATCCCGAATACACGGTAAGTTCATATGCAAATAAATGTCTTTAAATTCAATTATATATGATTAATTTTCATTGAACTATTATGAATGTTGAATGATCAAATACGAGCAAGAATCAACAGGGTTACAATATCTGAAAGTCCCATACAAATCTTAAGAATAGTATAGTATACGAATGTCATGACATTAGGATTATCGAGATGTGATTACATGTAAGACCATGTCTGGGACATTGACATCATTATATGATTTCGTATAAGGCCATGTCTGGGACAATGGCATCGATATGTGATAACATTTAAGACCATATCTGGGATATGGCATTGTACGAGTTATATGTGATTTTAGAGTATCCTTAATGATTCCAAATGGTTCAACGGGAAAAGTCAAGTCAAGAATGAATGTGTGAATGAGTTAAGTGACTCAAGTACATATGAGATTCATACAAGTATTGAAAAGGGAAGTATTTGATGAATTCACTTATGATTTTGAATATGTGTTCAATGGGAAAGGTTTGTGAGCTTTTATATGCTTATTCATGATTTGCCTATTAATGAAAATGATGTTGATTAATGTGGTAATTTTATTTGTATATGGCTTACTAAGCTTTTAAATCTTACTTTGTGTGTTCTTTCCTTGTTTTATAGAAAATCAAAGCTAGCTCAGACTCGAGGATCATTAGGAACATCATCACACTATCGAACAATTTGTTGGTACTTTTGATGCTATGTAAATATGGTATATGGCATGTATAGGCTAGTGTTAAGATGTTACGTTTTGAGTTATGTTATTAGCTATGAGATTTGGCTCATAAATGATGTAAATTTGGGTGTGTATTTGGCCATTTGAGTTGTCTTAATTTATGAATTTGGTAAGTCATATGTGATGTATATATGGCATTGTGTTTTGGCATGTTTGGTATGGTTGAAGATGAAATGGTATGTTGTGGCTTCATTTTAAGATGATGATTTGGTATGTTTTATGACATGATTTAGTTGATAAGATGATGAGAAAAATGCATAGAGAATATAGGTGAAATTTTTGGTAATGGCATATTGTTTTAGTCTGCTTTGGATTATGATTTGAGTAGTGAAATGGATGGATTTTAAATGGCATGATTTGTATATGAAATAGCATGTTTTTGTTGCCTATAAATGTGTTGAAATGGTATTATTTTGGTTGTTTAGGTGAGCATGAGAAAGGGTGGCAAAATTGGCCTTGCAAATGGCCTATTCTTATCCACACGGGCAACGACATGGGCATGTGTCTCAGCCGTGTAGGATACACGGTCATGATACACTATCGTGTGTCCCCTGGTGTTGAAATTAAATTGAAGTCAGTATACTCCACACGGCCTCACACACGGGCGTGTGACTGCCGTGTGGCATAAGTCAGTATACCCCTTAAATGTCACACGGCCTAGCACACGGGCGTGTGACTTGGCCGTGTTGCATAAGTCAGTATACCCTACAAGATTGGCACGGCCTAGCACACGGGCATGTGTGGCCATTTCGAAGGGCACACGGGCTAGACAAACAGGCGTGTGGTTAGCCGTGTGACCCAAGTTAGTATGTATGCCCTGTTTTAACACGGCCAAGGACACGGGTGTGTCTGGAGCCGTGTGAGGTACACGGCCTGTTCACACGGGCGTGTGAACCCTGTATGCATGAAAATTTTACAAGTTTCCCAAAGGTTTCAAATGTTAGCAATTTAGTCTCGAACCTCTTCCAAGCATGTTTTGAGGTCTCGTTGAGCCTTATAAGAGACAATGTGATTATGTTTGATTAATGTTTATATGATAATGAATTTTTGTTTGATAAATGTATATTGTATGTTGTTATCTGATTGGTAATGCCTCGTAACCCTATTCCGACGACAAATATGGGTTAAAGGTGTTACAAGACAACAATGATCATAAACAACCATAAACTCAGACCAGACTCGGTACAGATCATGCAAACAACATAGCAACCAATAAACACCCAAAGGTGGAGTATAGAAACTCACTTGTCGTCCTTCCTCTCTGCCAACTTAGCTTTTCCAAATACTAGAGTCTCCTCCATCCTAGTTAGCTAAGCATGACAACCAAATATACTCGTTAACTCAAAGGCATTTATACTTTCAAATCTAGAATCCAAAAACTTACAAAAACTTTTCAATTTTGTAGAAACCCCAACTTCTCTATTTTTCAAATCTATGAGTACAAAAAGATTAAGAAGCATACTAGTTCATTAGATTCTCATCATTTTAAACTCAAACCTCATTATCACTGCCCTATGCAGAGCTTTCCTCAACTTTCTCTTCTTTAGAGAAACTTTTTCAAACCTCAAGGATAGGTTTCGCCTCTCTAACCTCCTATTGACAACATTAAGGTGTGCCTCCAGTTGACAAATTCTACTATCTCGATCATGAATCCGTGCGACAAAATCTTCCTTCTCTCTCCACCAATTTTCCTTCTCGCTTTGAGACATGCCTCCTAAAGGTGTGTGACCTGCACTAGCAAGAGTGATAATGACAGATCCCATTGTCTGTCTTGAAGCCTACGATAAGAAAATGGTGGGAGTAGCCTCAAGCAAAGCCTCACTAGAAGCAGTCGAATGCAAGAAGGGATGGTCAAATATCTTAAAGTCATATATAGTTATTCCTTCAGACCTCGCAAGAAGTTCCTTCTAGGATGACATGATTTTCAATAGTTTTCCCTCAAAGTCTCTAGCTTCTTCTCTAGGCCTTTTTGAGCCAACCAAAATGGCATTACCTACACAATACCATCAATAAAAAGGTTAACCTTAAAAAACACACAATAATGGCAGAGAGAATTATCTGAAAAGTTGTTACTAGATTCATCACCATAAGCACTAATAAATTCTAGGATACCTCGATCATCATAAATTTGAGGAATAATTTGATTAGTATCCAAAGGTAATGCCCAGTTGCGATTGGGTAGATAGAAAATTTTAATAATATATCAAATAGGTTCTGAGGCCACCCTCTGCAGGCACTTGGCTACCTCAATTTGATGTGAAAAGAAAATGCATATGATGCTAAGGGTACAATCCCATCATTCTCGAAGCCATCCACTATGTTTTGAGTTGTGTTTCCGCTAACACCTCTTTCCCCAAGACAAGATTTGAAGAAACCCTTAAAAGCAATTTCAAGAGGGACCACCAATATCCCCTTTTGGTTTTCCATCTTGAATTGGCAAGAATCTCCAAGAATGTCATGTAAATTTGGGTGATAATAGAATTTCCTAGTAGAAGGTTGTGTAGTTAAATCTCCTACCAAATTTCAAATCTACAAGATGTATTTCCTATAGTCAACATTCATGGTCATCGTCTCATCATAAAATAGGTTCTGTTCGAAGGGCAAACTTAAATAACCTAGGAAGCCTATCTTCATTTAATTCCCATAGAAAATAAATATACAATAACATCTAATCGAAAGGATAAATGCCTCTCTTACGAAACATTATGAAAAATCTAACAAGTAGCCATCAAGAAAGGCCTATCAACTACCCCAGTGGCATGGGAAAGTCATACAATATGTCTCAAATGAAATCTACAAGAGGAAGCATAAAACCTGTTTCTAGAAGAAACAACAGAAGGTAAATCTTGGCCTCCTACTAATAGCATCTGGTCCAAATACTTTGCTAATGTGATGCGACCCTTTCGGGATACTAAATTCGTACTTATGGTGTATTTCAAGTAAACCGCGACATGATGTTAAGTTCTTCATCTCCTGGTGAGTCATAGAACATGGATAGCTAAGGCTACAATAGGTTCGTCACTCCCCCTCTTGAACCTCCTGGCAATAGATCAGTCAAACTTTGTCAACATCATATTCTGACTATTTACTACCTCTCTTAGGGGAGCACAACAAATACGACCACCACCTCTTCCCTAAGTTTTGCTAGATCATTTTTCTCCCCTAGCCATTTCGTAGTAATTTTTAACAAAATGGTGAAAATAACTATGATAACAACAAAAACAAAAATCACCAAGTGAATCAAAACGAAAAAAACTCCAAAATTGCATAAATCATTCAAAAAAAACTAGTGAAATAACAATTGCAGAAATTTCAAAAAGAAAATGAGGCAAAGTAAAATCGGAGAAGAAAACCCACAAAATATATATACCTATCTCTCAACATGCATCATTTCGAAGAAAAAACGACATCCAATAGCAATTCACCACCTGCCAAAAGATTTTTGTTCATCATTATCATGACTCCCTAAAAATGTAATCCTCAAAATACATTTATGGCAGAATCTCAAATGTTTTGATATAACATTTCATCATAGCATAAAGTCACCATCTGGAACAACCTGGAAAAGAGGAAGTTACCAAATCAAAGTGTCTCGAGGAAGGCCACTTTATAACCCTCCTCTTGATTTTGAGTAGGGATATTGTTATACCTCCATCCACGTTAAGACATGGCAAACCAAGAAGATGTCTAAATAGTAAGCCTACCACTAGTGGCAAGTTTGAAGGTCACCTACAAGCTCACCCTTCCGGGATGACTACTCGAGCGATGGATGGCCTAATTGTCATTAGGAACATAAAGTCATTGGTCACCAAACATCACATGGGCCCAACTAATTTATCCTACCAAAATCAGAATGAACGATAAAATTTGTCCTATTACAAACATCCTCATCCCATCAAAGACATCCCTCCCACGCACTTCGTAATGAAGGTTATATGAAAGTCCAACACGTTAGCACCATCTTATACGATACCCCTACCTTTAAATTGTTAGAGTATGCCCAAATACCAATCATAAGATGGCTATAATCACATACTTGTTTTACCTTGTTTGTTAATATAAGGCATTGCCATTGTTATTTCATTTTTTTTTTGCGTGTATAGATAAATGATAAACCGAAATATGAACATATTTTAATCCCACATTTAGCATACTTTTGGATGATTTTTCCCTTTAACTATGGAAATAGGTGCTCCTAATCCTTTGTTTTCATGTTTTATATTCAGTAGGGCACCGAAGGATGAAAAGAATAAGGAACGGGCCGAAAACAGAGAAAATGGGCCAAAACACGAAATCCACATGGCTTGGGCCCAAGACCACACGACCGTGCCTCTTAAGAAGAGTCGAACACAGCCTATAGCCCGAAATGCACAGTCGTGCCTCATCAACAGACCCAAACACGGCTTATCCTCGAATCTCACGGGCGTGTGCCATAGGCGTGGCCCTGCCATTGGAAAAAAGAGTTCTATTCGATTAGGATACTTTTGGGCCAAGTAAGGCATCTCGAAGCCTATATAAACACCCTATGAGGCAACTTAAGGGGAGAGTTCGACAGAAGCCTTCTGTTAGGGCTTTTCGGGCGTTCAGCTAGGAGAAGGAGCCGAGCCAAAGAAGTTGAATACAGGGATTTACTCGAAGAAAGCCAGTTGATTCATCTCAAGAAGCTGGAATCTTATTCAAGACTGAGGACTTCTCCTTCAATTCCTTTAAGGTTTTAGGGTTTTCTTTATGTTTTGTTTTATATTTTCTTCTGACATGTTTTCTTTTATAATTATGAACTAAGCCCTCAGATACCTGAGGGGATGAAACCTAAGACGGATCTTGTTATTGTTATCTGAGCTATATGATAAATACTTGATTTGTTTTTAACTATGTGTTCCTAATTCTTGTTTTGGTATTTCGGGATATTGATTCAAGTATTCATGTGCTTAGGTGGTGGAGCAAAAGTCCCTGCCTAAGAGTAGATCTAGCATAATTAAGCGGAGTTGAACGTAACCTTAGAAATAGGATGACGTAAATTTGCCGGATTAGGGTCAAACCTAATATTGGAGTCCATAGGTTGAATTAATGCAATTTTAGGGGTTTTAATTAGAAAGAAATTTCAATTAATCAACTTAGGATTAGACGTTAATAGCCTCGAAAGAGGTATTAATATAACTTAGGGAATCCTACGGATCAAGTCAAGTGAATAAATCGTCTGGTTCAGAGTTAGATAACAAGTGAAGTCTAGGTGGATTCTTCCTCAGGTATTGTCTAAATCAATCGGTTTTCCCCTCAAGTCTTTCCCCAATTCCTTCTTTGTCTTAGCATCTTTAGCTTAGTAGTTAGTTAATTTTAGATTAGATAAACAAATCCCTTAATTCTTAGGCTATATAATAAAAAGAAAGTTAGTATTAGTACTTTTGGGTTCGACAATCCGGTCTTGCCACTAAACTATACTATTGTTCGATAGGTGCTCATTCCTCCATCGTTTTCTTAGTTAGTTTCCAGGTTCAATCATTCTTTTTACAAATTTTTAAGACTCTAACACACGATCAAGTTATTGGCGCCATTGCTGGGGAACTAAAATATTAAGAAATCTCAATTTTTATTACTTTAGCCATATTTTTATTCTTGTAATTAAATTTTATTTTTGACTTTTCTGAATTTCTTTCTTTTTCCCTTTTCCTAGCATGTACCTCTAGTTTATGACTAGAAGGAACCCAACAAGACCACTACTTTACGAAAATGATATTAAAGGTACCGTATGCGTAAATCATAGAGAAGCAAGGCGAGGCTTAAATTACATAAAAAGATGAAACCAGTACTACCAAAGTAATGGCTGAGAATAATCTGCCATATCAAGATATGGCCGAACGTCATGCTCCTCAAGCTATGTATGATTGTGCTAAACCTAATTTAATAGGAGCTGAATCGAGTATTGTTAGGCCTGCTATAGCCGCTAATGATTTTGAACTAAAACCTAACACTATTCAAATGATACAATAGTTTGTTTAGTTTGATGGTTTGCAGGACGAAGACCCGAATACTCATTTAGCAAATCTTTTAGAATTTTGTGATACCTTCAAAATAAATGGCATTTCTGATGATGCCATTCTTCTTTGATTATTTCCCTTTTCATTGAGAAATAAAGTCAAACAGTGGTTACATTCTCTTCTACGAGGATCAATCACTACATGGGACCAAATGATTGAAAAAAATTTAAAATATTTTTCGCTGACCAAAATGGTCAAATTAAGGAATGATATATCTTCTTTTATACACACGGATTTAGAAACATTATATAATGCATGGGAGAGATACATGGATCTGTTGAGAAGGTGCCCACACCATGGTTTACCCTTGTGGCTACAGGTCCAAACTTTTTACAACGGTGTGAATCCTTCAACCAGTAGCTGATTGATTCAGCCACCAGCGGAACCCTGAAGAATAAAACTCTTGAAGCGGCCTACAAATTTATAAAGGAGATGTCACTGAATAACTATCAGTGGCAAGTTACAAGGACAAGGCTAACTAAAACAGCCGGAGTTTTCAACCTCAACACAATCACCATGCTACCAAATCAGGTAAAGATGATGAATAAAAAGATTGATGGTTTGTGTGGTTCTTTGCAGGTACATCCAGTTATGCAATGTAACTCAAATCTAAGAGGTGTGGCAAATCCTGATTACCCACCCTACAATCATGACATGGAAAGCGAACAGATAAACTATACGGGTAACAATTTTAGATCTCAAAATAACCCTTATAGTAATACTTATAATCCAGGTTGGAGGAACCACCCCAATTTCTCGTGAAGTGACCAAGGAAATCAGAGACAACAACCACCCTCCAAACTTCCAACAATAGCCCTATCCATAGGAAAAGAAGCCGAACCTTGAAGAGATGCTGACAAAATTCATAGCGGTGTCTGAAACTCATTTTCAAAACACCTAGACAACACTTAAAAATCAACAAGCATCGATTAAAGGAATCGAGAACTAGTTAGGGCAACTCACAAACTGATCTCTGAATGACCACTAGGTAGCTTGCCAAGTAACACTGAGACTAATCCAAAGGAGCAAATTCATGCCATAACAGCTCATGACAGTGAAGGGTTAGTAGAATCTGAATCTGAGCCAAGGCGAGAACCTGTGGTAAGTGATGGTAAGATTTAGGTAAGCCAAGAAAAGCCAAAACCAGGCATTAAAGAATACAAACCTCGTATACCTTACCCTAATGTGATGAAGGAAGATGACACAGAAGAACAGTTCGGTAAGTTCCTTAAACTCTTAAAAAAATTACATATTAACTTACCGTTTCTTGAAGCTCTTTCGCAGACGCCAGATTCAAGAAAATTTTTAAAAGAGCTCTTAACGAATAAGCGAAAGTTAGACGAGAAGTCGCATGTGGAATTAAGCGCAGTATGCTCAGCAATGTTATAGAATAGACTACCACAGAAATTAAAAGATCCAGGGAGTTTTACAATTCCATGTTTAATTGGTAGTTTATCTGTTGATAATGCTTTAACTGATTTAGGGGCAAGCATCAATGTTATGCCATCTAAAATGTTAAAAAGCTAGGTCTAGCGAAACCCAAGCAAACTAGGATGAGCATTCAACTAGCTGATAAGGCTATTCAAATTCTTAAGGGTATAATTGAAGATGTACTAAAAGTTGACAAATTCATATTCCCCGTAGACTTCGTTGTTTTAGATATAGATGAAGAAAATAGTATCCCCTTAATTTTAGGAAGACCTTTTCTAGCAATCGCTAGATCTAAAATTGATGTTAGTATAGGTGAACTCATACTTCGTGTAGGTGACGAATCAATCAGTCTTCAAGCTCTCGACTCAGCTAAGACATCGAGTGAAAAAGGTGAAGACGTAAATTCTATCAATAATTATTCGATTAAACTTTCTTTTCAGGAAACACCAAGGAACTACACTATAGGCCAGATCCTACAGCTCGTACCAATAAGGAAATAACTTATGAGGAACGACGGCTTCAGATCGATGAGCTAGATGAGTGGGAGACACATTTGAAGGAGAAATCAAACTCACACGAAGTGAAACCGAAGGAACCCCTAGAAGAACTTAAAGGAACATCAAATCACTTCAAAATAGGAGATCAGTTACTATTAGATAGAACAGACCCACGAATCGCCACATTAAACATGAAGACAAACGAAGAGATCCTCTTTACGGTACTTAATGTTTTCTCTTACGGAACAGTCGAGGTAAGTAATTCTACATTCGGTACTTTTAAAGTAAACTCTACTCAACTCAAACTATATAATGATAGCATAAGAAAGGATTTTTCACTCCTTAGACCACCGTAAAGGAATGAATGAGAGGTAAGTCTAGCTTAAGACTTTAAACGAGCGCTTTTCGAGAGGCAACCCAAGCAATAACACTATTTATTTTTATTTCTTTTCTTTTAGCACCTAACTACAAACTAACTAAGTTAATGAAGCGCAGACTTTCGCACCACATGGCCTTACACACGGCCGTGGCCGTGGCCATGTAGATACTACGGATGTTAGCCCTAGCATGGCAGAGATAGTATGAGACAGGACAAGAAAAATATCTTTAAATCACGGACTCAACTAACACCACGACAATGCAACACAGTCGTGGCCGACATTGTTGAAGCAACACGGGCGTGGCAATCCAATAAAAGGCATGGGAGAAGTGAATGAACTAGCACATGGCCGTGCGATATGGCCGTGGGACACAACACACCCATGAGACACGGGCATGGGGATGTACCAGAATTGGAAATTTCTATTTAAAACACCCCTCTCCCCTTCTCACCCATTCCCCATTCACTCTTCACTCCTCTCCATCTTCACTTTCCTCCTTCATTCTCTAAAGTCTTGATCTACTCTTCAAAAATGTCGAAGAAACGAAAAGATACTAGCCCAGTCTCCCTGTGCGAGACTAATCAACATAAGTTCATGCCGGCCGCTTCATCCATTCGACAAGCCAAAGGTCTTTGAGGCCATTTAGCTTTTATTTTTCTTTTCTCTTCTCTTTTATTTTCCTTCTCTTTGACTTTCTTATGCTTAATTTAGTTTATTTCATTTTAGTTTCTTGGTTTTAGGTTCTAAAAGCTGCTAGGGAATCACACACCATGGCTTTAGAAATCATACCCACTTCGCTAACCATCTAACAATAAGGACCTTTCGGTCCATTAACCGGTTCTTTTATCGTATTTTACTTTTTACACTCTTTCTTTTTATTTTTATTTTCTTTACATATATAATTATTATATTTAGAATTATTATTACTATTTCCTGGCTAATTCTTCACGAGTTACCCAATTTCTTCATCTAGCACAGAGATTGTCAGTGGCCACCACACCACGACCACAGCCAACTCAAGGATCTCATCCAAAATTCAAGAAGTTTCACTTCTCTCCCTATCTTATAATTTTATTAGTATATAATTATTATATATCTTTGTACATTGAGGACAATGTAGATCTTAAGTGTGGGGGGTGAAAATTATTTAGAAAAAGTGCCTAACTTTTTGCATTATTCTCAAATCCCTAAATGATATTCTATCTTAATGTAATTCTCTCATATCACTAATTAGAATGAAATTCCTGTTAATTCATGATTTTTATTGACATGTTTTAGATTAAGTCATTGATAATTGTGCAATGATGATTTAAATTTCAAGATACTAGAGAATCAAGCATGATGAGTCTATTTTCAAAAAATTAAAAATTTTGTTAGGTTGTCTACCTGAATCTAATTGTTACCTTGAAATTTGAAATTTACAAATTTGATATCAAAAACCCATAATTTTTGTGAGATTTTGAGCCTTTTAGAGCATACATTATTTTCGTGCTTACTTTATTGATTATGAGAGTGTCAACATTGATTTGTTATTCTAGAACTTGCTTCAATTATATATGTCGAGACCACATCTTTGATTTGATATATTGAGATGATAAAGGCACTTAGGATTTAACCCACTTACTCCACTAAAAGCCTACCATCACAATTAACCCCTAGTGAACCCCTTTGATCCTAACAACCCTTTTATTGACTTAACCCACTAATATTAACTTGAAACCCATCTTGTATTTGTTATCACCATTCCTTTTGACTACCCTTCTATCTAGACTTGATTTGATCAGTTGCCTAATTATATTATTTCAGTTGTCAAAGTTTTATCTTATATTGGTTTGTTCTTAAAACAAAATCAAAGTATATTCATTATTAGTTATGTGATTAAGTGAGCTTATACATTTAATTTCAACATCTTGAAGAAAAAGCTCGTATTATTAGTATTACAAGTTTTCAATTGATGTAATTGTGCATGTTATTATTCATTTTTTTAGTTAGGTAATTGTCAATTCAATCTTGATTCTAACCCTTTAATTTAGCCTTTATCCACACCATTAACCTAAGCCACGTTACAACCTTTTTTAAAGACCTTTTGATTTGTATATCATCTCATTTTATAGTAGTGGAGATTTGATTTTCATGCAAGCCTATGGGATTAACTTTTCATGTTTGACTTATGAGTGCTTTATTTTGAACCTTAAACACCTTAAGTGATTTGAGTGAATCTTTAGTGAGGATGTCAACTCTTGTCGATTTTGAATTAAAGGTAATTATTTGGATAAGGGGAAAACACCTATGTTTTCATGCTACAAAAACTATGACTTTAATTGTTTGAATCTTTAGGACTCTTTTAGTTAAATTATCCATGTATAAATTATCTATGAATTATGATGAGGCATTATCAATGAATATTATGAATTGAGGAAGTTTGTTTTAATTATGAGTTGAGAATTTTGCATGAGGACAAGCAAAAGCTTAAGTGTTGGGGTATTTGATAAACTGAAATATGAACATATTTTAATCCCACATTTAGCATACTTTTGGATGATTTTTCCCTTTAATTATGGAAATAGGTTCTCCTAATCCTTTGTTTTCATGTTTTATATTCAATAGAGCACTAGAGGATGAAAAGAATGAAAAACGGCCGAAAATGGAGAAAATGGGTCAAAACACAAAATCCACACGGCCTGGGCCCAAGACCACACGGCCGTGCCTCTTAAGAAGAGCCGAACATGGCCTGGACCCTGAAATGCATGGTCGTGCCTCATCAACAGACCCAAACACGGCCTGGCCTCAAATCACACGAGCGTGTGTCATGGGCGTGGCCCTGCCGTAGGAAAAAAGAGTTCTATTCGGATTAGGATACTTTCGGGCCAAGTAAGGCATCTCGAAGCCTATATAAACACCCTATGAGGCAACTTAAAGGGAGAGTTTGACGGAAGCCTTCTGTTAGGGCTTTTCGGACATTTAGCTAGGCCAAGAATCCGAGCCAGATAAGCTGAATACAGGGATTTACTCGAAGAAAGCCAGTTGATTCATCTCAAGAAGACGGAATCTTATTCAAGACTGAGGACTTCTCCTTCAATTCCTTTAGGGGGTTTAGGGTTTTCTTTATGTTTTGTTTTATATTTTCTTCTGAGATGTTTTCTTTTATAATTATGAACTAAACCCTCAGATACCTGAGGGGGATTAAACTTAAGACGGATCTTGTTATTGTTATCTGAGCTGTATGATAAATATATGATTTGTTCTTAATTCTTGTTTTGGTATTTCCAGGATATTGATTCAAGTATTCATGTGCTTAGGTGGTGGATCAAAAGTCCCTGCCTAAGAGTAGATCTAGCATAGTTAAGAGGAGTTGAACGCAACCCTAGAAGTAGGATGACGTAAATTTGTTGGATTAGGGTCAAACCTAATATGGGAGTCCATAGATCGAGTTAATGCAATTCTAGGGGTTTTAATTAGAAAGAAATTTCAATTAATCAACCTAGGATTAGACGTTAGTAGCCTCGAAAGAGGTATTAATATATCTTAGGGAATCCTACGGATCAAGTCAAGTGAATAAATCGTCTGGTCTAGAGTTAGATAACAAGTGAAGTCTAGGTGGATTCGTCCTCGGTATTGTCTAAATCAATCAATTTTCCCCTCAAGTATTTCCCCAATTCCTTCTTTGTCTTAGCATCTTTAGCTTAGTAGTTAGTTAATTTTAGATTAGATAAACAAATCCCTTAATTCTTAGGCTAGATAATAAAAATATAGTTAGTATTAGTACTTTTGGGTTCGACAATCCAGTCTTGCTACTAAACTACACTATTGTTTGATAGGTGCGCTTGCCTCCATCGTTGTCTTAGTTTCCAGGTTCGATCATTCTTTTTATAAATTTTTAAGACTCTGACACACGATCAA
Source organism: Gossypium rotundifolium (assembly GCA_025506655.1). Taxonomy (NCBI): domain Eukaryota; kingdom Viridiplantae; phylum Streptophyta; class Magnoliopsida; order Malvales; family Malvaceae; genus Gossypium; species Gossypium rotundifolium. The sequence continues at coordinate 116,085,053 of CP106731.1, read as the reverse complement.
TAAACTGGTTAATAATAAAGTCCTGAGAATAATATGATTATTCTTAAAAGGTTCTTAGTCAAGTATTAATGTGGGCTTGGACAAGATAATGCATTGAGGCTAATGTGTAGTTGATTGATGACAAAGTATTGTCATTGACATAGTGATGTCAAAATTGATACATGAGTATCTGTAAGAGAACAACATGCTGGAATGACCCGCTATGATTATGTTTCTTGGATTATTATTTAATAGTCACAACATTACTCATAATGATAACTATATATATAAAAATCCTCAGACTTGAGATCATCATTGTCTCATTATCCTGAGTTGTATATTTTGACATATTCAAATGTCTATTATAACAGGTTATACTATAAAAAGTGATGTTGGGTATACCACAATCTATGTAGTGAGATATACTTGATCAAGATAGGATTTGTTCCTCCTACGTAATAGAAGCAATATCTTAGGCCTCTTGATGGAGTGAGATTAGAAATGCATGGTTAGGCTCGAATAATTTGATATGAGATATCACACTTATTTGTTTATTGTAGTCTACTCAAAATATCAAGAAATATGATATTGGACTATACAAGTATGACTATTCCATGACTTGTGTCCAATCTAGACATTAAGGATAAAATGATTTAACACATGAAAAATTATCAAAGAAAGGTTATGTCGAATTACGACATCTTGTAATTTGGGTAGCAATAATGCATTGCTAGTGCCACTCATTGGTTGTAATATTTGAAACATTCTAGTATTACTACTAGCGTTACAAGAGCCTACAATGTCACACCCTATAGTTGAAACGAACAAAATCTAAATACATTTGATATTGTATTTAGTTGTCACATGAATTAAATTAATTTGATAGTTAAATATTAAACATGTTATATGTACAAACTTATTGTACACAAATAGAGAATATAAATATTTAATATATGAATTTGATTCATACAAAATATTAATTGTATATAGTTTACAAATTATTAATATAAACAATTATAATAATTAATTTTGTCAAACTATAAAAGACATAAAATTGATATTCTTTAGGAAAGAATATAATTTTTTTCTGAATTTCCATTTGTTTCTCTAATAATAAGGAATAATCCCTTTTTTTTTCTTGATATGTGATATCAAAGAAAATAAAAATATAATCCCTTAGTATATTAGTATTACAAAAAAAAATCAAAATCAAAAGGTCTAGCAGCCGTTTTTAAAAATTCTCTCTGAAAAGTTCAAAAGAGTTTTTGTTGTTCGTTCTTTGACTGGTTGGATTACATTGAGGCTGAGACGTTATTGTTGCGGCTTGTGATCGACATCGCTCAAAGGGATCCTATCAACAACACTAGTAGTCGCTTTTTCAGTTTCAAAAGGTATAATTTCAATCATTATTTCAACCCAATTCATTCACTGTACATGGATCCATGACTGATGATCGTCGAAATTTTTTTTCTATTGCGCGGTACCGACAATCCAACATAAATACCTTCAAGTTTAATGAAGAAATGATCGACTCTTCAAGAATACTAAGTCTAAACTCTGTCAACACTCTTTCAACCATAAACCTTTATGTTATTTTCATTACCACTCTTCATAACCTTCAGCTCTCTGCTCCAACTGGATGAACCAACCTCCTCAACAATCACTCTCTCCTTTAAGCTCCTTCCTTGTACACAATATCATCAATATCATTTACTAATGTATATTTAATTATAAATTTGAACTTTTTGAATTTTGGATAAAATTTATCTTGGGCTCATACTTGAATTGTTATCAAGCATGGATTGTTAAAGAGTTCGTGCTAAGATTGGCCTTGGGATGGAATAATTTTGAGCTCGAGTTAGATTTTTTTTTCAAGCTTGAGCTCAGATTCTTTTATTTATATTCTAGAATTCAAACATCGGGCTCCAATCGTTGAGCACGGAATAAACGTGCTTTCGAGGTCTGACTTGTCGTGCTCTGTTTTGGCAGCTATAATAGTGGGTAATGGGAGTGCCATATTGTCATCCGGAATATGGCTTTTCTATCTCATAAAATAGTACCCATCTTTCCCCTCCCGATCAAAAGATAAAACGACCAGGACCACAGAATTCCTTTCTTGGTCGCCTATCCATCGGTGGCAGTCTGCTGCTCATGGCCGCAAATCAAGAAGCAGAACCATCATGGCAGGAACTGCTTGGTAGCAAAAACTGGGACTCGCTTCTGGATCCTCTTAACCTCTCACTTCGCAAACTCATCCTCCGCTGCGGTGACTTCTGCCAGGCCACATATGACGCCTTCAACAACGACCAAAATTCCGAGTTCTGCGGTTCAAGCCGCTATGGCAAGTCCTCTTTCTTCGACAAAGTAATGCTGGAATCTGCCTCCGATTACAAAGTAGAATCGTTTCTCTATGCCACTGCTCACGTCACTCTCCCTCAAGCCTTTTTGCTCCACTCCAGGTCACGGGAGTCCTGGGACCGCGAAACAAACTGGATTGGCTACATCGCGACGACGTCCGATGAAACATCGAAAGCTCTGGGTCGCCGCGATATCTACGTAGTGTGGCGAGGAACTACCAGAGACTACGAGTGGGTTAATGTTCTTGACGCAAAGCTTGAGCCCATAGAGCCCCTTTTGCGAGTCGACGGAAGTAGCAACAAGGAAATAGGTGATAGTAGCAGTGACAGTGATAGTGACAGTGATAATGAAAATGAGAAGCCGAAAGTGATGCTTGGTTGGCTGACGATTTACATTTCTGATGATCCCAAATCGCCTTTTACAAAATTAAGTGCAAGGGAACAACTTTTGGGTAAAATAAAAGAGTTGAAAGAGAGATATAAAAATGAAAATCTAAGCATAGTGTTCACTGGGCATAGTTTGGGGGCTAGTTTAGCGGTTTTAAGTGCCTTTGATGTAGTTGAGAATGGTTTAGTGGACAATATTCTTGTGGCAGCTTTTGCTTTCGGTTGTCCACAAGTGGGGAATAAGGCCTTTAATGACAGGATGAAAAGATATCCAAATCTTACAGTTCTGCATACAAAGAACATAATTGATGTCATTCCTCACTACCCTAGCCTGTTGTTGGGGTACGTTTATACAGGTACTGAACTGGTAATCGATACCAGGAAGTCTCCAAGCTTGAAGGACTCAAAGAATCCCAGTGATTGGCATAATTTACAGGCAATGATGCACGTAGTAGCAGGGTGGAATGGACAGGAAGGAGAGTTTGAGCTGAAAGTGAAGAGAAGTTTGGCTTTGGTGAACAAGTCTTGTGCGTTTCTAAAAGATGAGTGCTTGGTGCCAGGTTCATGGTGGGTGGAGAAGAACAAAGGGCTTGTGAGAAATGAAGATCGGGAGTGGGTAATGGTTCCAGCAACCGATGAAGACTTGCCTACACCTGAAGCTTAAATGCATTTGGATTACAGTCTTTGGCTACTAATACCTTTATTTGGTCTATTTTTCTTCCTTTCGTTATGTTCTGTTTTGTTTCCTTTGTATGTTACTTGTATGTCTTGGTCTCCTCGAAGGAGATTAGGGATGGTGATTGCTGCAAATACATGAGATCAAGTGCTATCTTCCAGTGTAAATTGTATCTGTCTGATGCTAAATTAAGTAATCTGTCAAATAAGTTGATGCTTTTTTTTTGGGTACAAAATAATAGAATTTATATTTGATACTTAAGTTATCCTATAAATTTATATATTGAAAGTGAATTATGTAATGCAATTAAAAATATGGGAATAAGATTAAATCAATAAAACATCATTATTTGATTAATGTTTGCCAACAATCTCTTGAACTTATAATAAGAGTATTATGTTATAGGTAAGAGGTTAGATTTGCTTTTATTTTTTAAAGGTGATATTAAATGTGCTAGGTTTACAAACTCCACAAACAAACAGAGTGATTGGTTGACAAGTGTGTTATATGGGTAGTAAAATATTAGAAAGTAAATATTTGAAAGAAGAAACACATGGCAATAATTTTTAAAACTACTTATAGAATAAAAAAAGAGTATATTGTTAATATATCAAATATTAACCTTTAAAATTAATAAAATTAAAATAGAATCCTAAAATTAAAATAATTAAAAATATTGCAAGGAATAAAACAATATTAAATAAAAATGATTAAAACATTATATAAAAACATGGGGAGAAAATCATAAGTAAAACAACAGCAATTTGAAAATGTTGAGATAATTAAATTAAAATTGATAAAAAATCATAAGCAGAAAATAAAATAAAAATGGAATCAACAACTAAAAATTAATAAAACTAGAAAAACCTTTAGCAAAAAAAAAAAAAAAAATTGAAATTTTATAACCACGGTGGTGTTATCAAACTTTGATGTTTGATTAAAAATTAAAAAAAATTAAAAAGTTGAAATAGAAAATGTAAAAGAAAAAAACCAACTGCTCTAAATCTAAAAGAATTAAAAATAGTGGCCGCACACAAAAATGATTAAAATATTATAAAAGGAGAAAATATCTTTCGCTATTTTATAAAAAAAAGTTAATTAATTTTAAGTAATTAATTTTAAGTAATGGAAAAATAGACAGCCTAGAAATTAAGGACATGTTTGGTTGGGAGGAATAGGAATAGGTTACAACTCAATTCAATGGGTCTATCACTAAACTAATGTTTGGTTGGCTGTAATGTTTATTATGACCTATATTGACTCCGTTCCTATTCAGAGAAGAGGCTGCATAACCATTCCCTTCCTTCATTACTGAATAGGCATTGAATAGGATTAATTTTTTTTTCCTTTTCAATTTTTGGGGTAAATTACTAAAAAATACCTTTTTTTTTTTTTTTTGCAAAATTTATGGAAAATGACATATTTTCTAATTATTTATCGAATGGGCCATTTTTCCCGAAAGCGCATTTACGTCAGCGCGATTTCAGGGGATGCATCCGGAAAACGCGTCCTGAGGAAGCGTTTTCTGCCACATCAACAAAAATCACGTCCTTGAGGGCGCATTTTGCTAATGTGACAAAAACGCTCCCTCAGGGACGTGTTTTTGCCCTTCCCCAACGGCCATATTTTTTTTGACCGTTGAGGCTCCAATGGTCAAAAAAAAAACTATAAAATTCGCCCTTTCATTTTTTTTCACACAAAGGTCCTTACTCAAATTTCTCTCAACTTTCTCTCAAATTTCTCTCAAATTCCTCTAATATTCCTCTCAAATTTCACAAAAGTCCTTTAATTTTTACAAAAAAACCCTGCTTAAAAGTTTTTTAAATTAGTTTTTTTTAATTTAAAATATTTAATCATATTAGTAATGGCCGAAGAATTAATTCGTCTCGACAATAAACACATCTCCGTCGATTAAATGACAATGGTAAGTTATAATTTTAATTTTTCAATACTATTTAATATTTTTTAGGTTTATGCAATTTTAATTAATTTTTATTTTATAATTTTTTAAACAGTTTGTAGATCGGGTTTTGCAATTTTATATTCGCAATATGTCTGGTCCTTCATTATCGTTGATCGAGAATTACCTGCGGGAAGTGGGTTTTGGCACGTGACCACAATAGGCGGGGGTGCAAGTTGGACCCGAAGCTAATCAGTGAGTTGATAGAGAGGTGGAGACCCAAGACGCACACTTTCCATCTTCCATGCGGAGAGTGAACTATCACTATGGAAGACGTGCAGTTGCAATTAGGATTTCCGATGGATGGGAACGTAGTCACCAGGTCCGCAACTTCTGATGATTGGGGAGCCGTATGCTACGAGCTTTTGGGTGCTATTCCAGATAACATTAACGGAGGTCGGATCGAGATGGGCTAGTTACGAGACACATTCCCGGAGCCGAATAATGATTTGACTGAATTAGAAAGAATACGGTATGCTCGGGCATACATTCTTGAGATGATTGGTGGCTATCTGATGCCAGACTTGTCACGAAACCTCGTACATCTGAGATGGCGGCTGAAACTCATTGATTTTAGAGCAGCCAGTGAATTGAGTTGGGGGTCTGCCGTGCTAGCAAAATTGTATCGGGAGATGTGCGGGGCGACTCGACCGAATAAAGCCAAAATCGGAGGTTGCCTATCACTACTGCAATCATGGGCATAGTTTCGCTTTCCATTTTTACGTCCTCGAGTGGACCACCCATATACATTCCCACTCATAACGAGGTAAATTTAATATTAGATTTTACAATTATTACATAGATTTAAAAGGTAATTGTATGCTAAAAATTTATTTAATTAGGTGGAACCATTCGGCGAGTTATGTTAGAATACCTACCTTGCTTGAAGATATATGACTTCTATTAGACCAACGGTCGGAAGCACAAGTAAGTAATAAATAAAATATATTTTTGTAATAAAATAGTCATTTCCCATTTAGTATTTAGTATCTAGTATTTAGTATATAACTAATATTTTTATCATGTTAATATAGTTTCAATGGACACCATACAAGGATCCAGCAATTCGGGCAGTAATTTCAAATGAATTCTTTCAAAATCCGAACATTTGGCATGTGAAGGTCCCATTGGTCAACTATGCCACCATGGAGATGCACCATTCAGATCGGGTTCTACGACAATTTGGATTTCGACAAGCGATTCCTGTGGCACCTGAAGTGCTTGATGATGAGCACAAAGTTGACTTACGGCAGTTGCATACGGATTGGTCGAGATTTTGGTCAGCATATATCAAATTGTGAGAAAATCGATATGATTATATACCCACTCGGGAACCGATCATCGTTCCTGAGTTAGCGTGCATGCCGGAATGCATGTCATGGTTTAGGATCCATGGCAAACCATATTTATTGTCAGAAGAGGAGAGGCGACAGCAACTTCGTGTACAAAGGGAACGACGGGGCCCTTTAAACCCAAGGAGAAGGGATGATGGGACGGGACCATCAACAACGCTGACACAATCACCGGGCCCATCAACAGCGCCCACACAGTCACCGGGCCCAACACTTCAGCCAACGACACCCACATCACAACCTTTTCAGATTATGCCAGGTGCATATCCTAACCCTTATATGTATCCTAACCTTTATATGTTTCCTTTTCCCAGTCCTATGACAGGTTGGAATGCATGGCCTAGTTCGAACGTTTTCGACTAATCTAACTGGCCAGTCGATCTGTAGGCTACCGTTGCATGAGGGATCGTACGAGGCACTATCGGGGAGCTGTTCTTTTTACCATTCTCCTTCGCCTTATAGGATTCAGACACCTCCACCATGGGTGATGCAAACACCTCCGCAGTCATTATTTTACCAAGGTGGGTCATCCTCCCAACACCTACCACCAGACCCCATGCCGGAGGAACCAGAATCTCTGCCGGAAGCTAGAACAAGGACTAATCCAAATACAGAATGGCAATCGATCACCCCATGTGGCACCGATTCTCGACCTAAGCACCAACATTGATTTTTTAATATATTTGTATAAACTTTTTTATATTGTTTCATTTAATAAAATATTTGCATAAACGTTGTTTTTTTATTTTTTATTTATTGTAATTTATTTTTATATTTTTAATAAAATAAAAGTTATTTTTATTTTTATTGTAATTTATTTTTATATTTTAATAAAATAAAAGTTATTTTTTATTTTATTTATTTTTTATTGTTATTTATTTTTATTGTAATTTAATTTTTTATATTTTTAATAAAATAAATTTATTTTTTATTTTTTCTTGTAATTTATTTTTATTTTCTTATAAAATAAAAGTTGTTTTTAATTTTTTATTGTAATTTAATTTTTATATTTTTAATAAAATAAAATTTATTTTTATTTTTTATTGTAATTTAATTTTTATTTGTAATAAAATAAAAGTTGTTTTTAATATCCTAATTGTAATTGTAATTTTTATTTTTAATAAAATAAAATTTGTTTTTAATATCCTAATTGTAATTGTAATTTTTTTATTTTAATAAAATCAAATTTTTAATAAGGTAATATGTTTAAAATTTTTATATATTTAATATATTTCTACAAACTTTTTATATTGTTACATTTAATAAAATAAAAGTTAATTTTAATTTTTAATTGTAATTTACTTTTTATATTTTTAATAAAATAAAAGTTGTTTTTAATATCCTAATTGTATTGATTCAAGTAAGGGCTAAATCAGAAATGTGAGAAAAGTTTTGTGGCTCAATAGTAAATATTCAAAATTTGAGGGGTTAAAATGTATATATGAAAAAACTTGAAGGGCCAATGGTGTAAATATTTTAAGGGTGGAAGGATCTGGAAACTAAGAAGAAATGGATGAATTAGGACTAAATTGAATAAGTAAAAAAGTATGAGGGGTTAATTTGTAATTTTATCAAGATGGGTGTTGATCCAATGTAAGAATTTTGAAGGATTGTAAGGGGCAAAATAATCATTTAGCAAGAAAGATAATTTTGAAGAATAATGATGATGGTGATATTTTAGATTAATTGAATAACTTTTTTTTTTTTTTTGCAACTTAGTCTTACAAAAGTTAACCATTTTCATCAAGAAATTAAAAGAATTTTCATAGCCACCTAGAGACAAAAATGATAAGGAGACTATCAACTATTCCGATTTGGACATGAGCGAGACGTATGGCTTGGGTTCCTACACCATCCACATAACTTCCGTTGGTTGGTTGTTTCTCGGATATCCATATTGTTTCATATTCTAGTCGAGCAAGGTCGACCATTTGGTTTGCTATGCGCAGTTCTCTATCTAGTAACAGCTTAAACGGAGCAAGTGATATAGACGGCCACTTATGTTCATCTGTAACTAGTGGGAATACGTGATATTTCTCACAATACCTTCGTGCACCATACATGGCCTCCTACATTTGGCCTTTATAACTCATCGCCGCTTGAAAATTGTGCCGCTAAATGAAAATATGTCTCTCGCACAACCGATGTTATCGGTAAATGACGCATTCCTTTTAGAATGTAATTTATGCATTTAGCCAGGTTTGAGGTCATATGTCCATATTGTAGGCCACTGTCGTATGCTTTTGTCCACTGTTCAAAAGGTATGTTGTAAAGGTAGTTTGCACCTTCTTCGTTAACTGAGCGCAAAATTGCCAACATCTCATGAAAACAATCCTTATTGATCTCGTACCCTGCCAATATAAGTTAATAGCGAATATTACATACCACTCTTCAATTAATAATAAATTGAATATTACAAACAAAATTAGATTAATAGATATTACATACCCATGTTGGTCATTTGTCGTCGTTCACTTGTAGATCGATGTTGCCCGTGGTAGTTGGACGCAACATGCCTTAGGAAAATATCGATAGTATGTGCGATGCCATAGGCTTCTCTGTTGCTCTACTGCGACTAGTATTCTGGGGCCTCGATCCGATATAACGCATATATTAGGTTGGGGGCAAACATGCCTCCTTAACCTATATAGAAAGAAATCCCAGTCATCAGCTGACTCCCCTGGTGTTATTGCAAACGCAATTGGAAGGATTCTCCCATTGCCATCCTATGCCATATCTAGCAATAGTCGATGCGTATCTCTACCATACATAAAGGTACCATCAATTTGTACCAAAGGCTAGTAGTATAGAAATGCGTCTCGACATTGCTTAAATGTCCAAAACAGACGCTTGAACACTTGGCATCCACTGAGCAATCTTTCGTTGTAATACGCAGGTATCGTTTCAAGGTTTGTTATGCTGCCTAGGACATAACTCTCCAGCACTTGACACCACTGCCACACATCATTATATGAAGCATCCCACCGACCATGCAACTTTTCCAACGCCTTCTGCTTAGCTATCCAAGTCTTGCAGTAAAAGGGCGTGTACCCCAATTGGCTACAAATATTGGTAATTAATACCGGTACTGAAGTCTTGGGATCCGCCTTCATCATCGCTATTATTAATTTAGCCCACATATCTGAATCCATCTTGGGATGATCTTGTGAAACACCTGTCAACGAAGTATGTTAAATAATGCAACATTACGTAATATCAGTATTATTCAAAAACCCTAAACACCTAGTGATACTGTACCGGTAAGACATGTATGTGGACCTTTGTACTTTTTAATCTCCCACAAGTCTGTCCTTTTCCTCAACAAGGCCATGATTTTCCATGAACATGTACTGTCTTGCACTGCACACTTGGCCTCGTACTTATCGAGTTTGGATTTAACCACGTTGTAGTTAACCCCGTTCTTGATGCTATATTGTTTCAATGCACCAAGAAAACTATCATTGTTGGAAAATTCTTTACCAACTTCTAATTCACCTGAATCCAACGACAAACTTGTACGGTCACGCCTTCTGTGTGGTAGTTCAGGAAACTCTAACCCATCATCTTGAGATAGATGACATTATGCATGTGGGCTAGAGGCGAGTATGCCTTGAATCGTGGATCTTCTCCTTCATCATTTGAACTCCCTTCAACATCTTCAAGTATGGTTGGAATAGGCTCCGGTTCAAAAAATAATGCAACTTCTGCACCATCGGGCCGGGCTCTCGAGGTGGATCCACATCGGACTCATCATCCAACCCACCATCATCTGCAACGAATGAGGTCCCCTCGCCGGTGGATGTCGAGGAAAGTACATTATCCCTCCTTAAACAACTTTCATAACGCCCCTAATCATATGTGAATTGCCAACCACTAGAAGTTGATGACATTCCCCAATATGTATTTCTAGCATCGAACGTCGACCCACCGATATGCATGTCCCATCCACCAACCGAGTGTCATGTAGGGGTTGTGTTTTCCATACTACCACCAAACATGGGCGCTTTCGTATTCTGCCTCCCACTAACAGAGTGTCAACTTGGGGTCGTGTATTCTCCTCAAATAGCAGTAGATGTTAAAGTCAAAGGAATATCACTTGGTGATGAAAATTGTACATATACCTCAAGATAGGGTGATCCACTAGCAAGATGAGTCTCCACCATTGCCTCCAAGCTTCGAGGACCTTTGATGTCAAATGAGTCATATCTCACGGGATCAGCCGAAACACAAAATTTATACTTAATAGACTTAACTTTCATTGGCATTGTTCCGAAGATTTTATGCCTAATTCTTTTGCGAAGTTCTGTCAAATCTATGTTCTAGTTAAAAACTAGTCGTGATGTGTTCTCCGATAAAAAAACAACACTGTTTTTGGTGTCATGAACCTCACCATCATAGTAAATAACAACACTAATATGTTCACTTATATTCAGTTTCTATTATACTTTTGCCTCAATTTCTATTATGCAATCTGATAATGAAATTTGGCTCATTTGTATTCTAAGGACAAATAGGAACTACTATAGCAAAAGAGCGTCCACGTGGGAGCTTTTTTCAGTACTCTTGCTGACAATGCATCCTGCTTGAAGCGTTTTGGTCACTATTTGTTTAGAAACATCTTCTCAAAATTATCTTTTCAGGAACTACTGTAGTAAAAGAACGTCCACATAGGAGCTTTTTTCAGTACTCTTGCTGACAGTGCATCCTGCTTGAAGCATTTTCGTCACTATTTGTTCAGAAACGTCTTCTCAAAATTATCTTTTCAAGAACTACTGAAGCGAAAGAGCATCCACGTGAGAACTTTTTTCAAGATTTTGCCGACAAAGGCATCCTGCTTGAAGCGTTTTGGTCACTATTTGTTCAGAAACGTCTTCTCAAAATTATCTTTTCAGGAACTAACTGTAGCAAAAGAGTGTCCACGTGGGAGCTTTTTTCAAGATTTTGCGATGCTTATCCTACTTGAAGTGTTTTGGTCACTATTTGTTTAGAAATGTCTTCTCAAAATTATTTTACCAGATACTACTGTAAAAAAAATAATTTTTATATTGCTGATATATTTTTTCCAAAACCCTAAACCTAAAATTATTTTAATTAATTAACTCTAAGCTCTAGTTCATTAATTTTCCCATAAAACCTTAAACCCTATGCCCTAAAAACCATAAAAACCCTAAACCCTAGCCCTAAAACCCTAAAAACCCAACCCTAACCCTAAAAACAACTAAAAACCCTAACAGAAGAAGTGGGCAAAATAAATGTGAGGGAGCATTTTACCACATCGCAAAAGCGCTCTCAAGGACGCGATTTTTGTTGATGTGGTAGAAAACGCTCCCTCAGGGACATGTTTTCATGCTGCATCCCCTGAAATCGCGCTGACTTGGACACGCTTTCGAGGAAATGGCCCATTTTGATAAATAATTTAAAAATATGCCCTTTTCCGTAAATTTTGAAAAAAGGCATTATTTGGTAATTTACCCTAATTTTTGCCCTCACGTTTACCCTTCTCCTTCAACGATGGCCCTTTTTACCTAACCATCATCCTTCCTTCTTCTTTTTCTTTTTCTTTCCTTCTTCCTTCTTTTTCTTCTTTCAAGGATTCACTGCTTTCAGTTGGGATCCAAGTTTGCTATTGTTGATATCTGATCAATACTATCCTACTTGGCAACGGTGGAGTTCACTGCTTCTTCTTATCTATGCTTCTTCTCTTGGGTCTCACTCGCAGATCCACCACCACAATCAAAATCAAAATCGATTTCCTAGCTTTCGTTTCTCTTCTCGATGGATCCCACTTCTCTCACTATTGTCGTCATCGATAACGGCACTAGGTATTGTTTATCATCTTATTTTTGTAACTAAATATTACCCTAAACTACGTGCTCACTACATGTTTGGTGAAATTGCCCAATTATTTTAGGCCCTCGTTGTTTTGTTATTATTCAATTGGTTCTTTTCTAAAAAAAATTGTTTGCAGATATAATAAGATGGGATTTGCGGGTAATGTAGAGCCAACTTTTATTCAACCATGTAACATCCTAAAAATATGAGTATCGTTATGTCGCATGTTTTTTGTGCATAGCTTGTGAATGATTAAATTTTGTGTGTTTATTATAGTCTTGAGAAGGCACGAAATTATTCAGAAGTAGAATAATTTTAGTAATGAGAATTTTATTGAAGTGGATCAAGTGACCCTGATGCTTAAGTTAATTTTTAAGTGTAAAAATTAGCATAAGACGAGCTAGTAACAAGGTGGTGTTGGCGCATGAGGGATTGCTTGAGGGGAAAGGTTCGAATCCCATGGATAGCATTTAGGTGACTTTTATTTTTGCACTTGTATGTCATGTGTCGGTCAAGCTTTACTTATGGTAAGGTTGGACTATTTCTTTTATGGAAAGTAGACTAAGGGAATAAGGCAAGTGCTAACTTAAGGAATGAAATCCTAAGCTCATGGTAAGTTAGAAGGACATAAGGCACTATTTATGGGGTGTGTTTTGGAAAGTTTGGCATGGCCAACTTGTCCATGAATGTGGACGGCATAGGGGGCTAAGGGGGATGGCCAGATTTTGGTGTTGGTTTGGTAGGATTAGGTGCTTGATGAGCACATTTTCCATTGATCATTTGGTGTTTTATCAAACTTTTCTCTCCAATTTTCCCTCTCCCTAGCCGAATGTTTCATGAGCCTTGAGGAAGCAATTGTTTTTTTTTTTTTTTTTGCCATTTCTTCCTTTTGACTATTTCGGTCTTAATTTGATCACTCTCTCTAAATCTTTTCTCTTTTCTTTGTGACCGAAACCATATATCCATCAAGGACCATTTCTTTTCTTCTCTTTTTCCTCTTCATCACCGAATGCATATTTGTCCCTAAACTTCTCTCTTTTCTCTTCTCCCTATTCTCTTTTCCTCTCCATTTTACTTATCATTCAAACACATTTTTCTTTTATTTATCTTCCATAGCCGAATGTTTGTGATCATCATCATAGCCGAATCTTCCATTCTTCATAACTTTTATTTTCAATCATTTTCTTCTATTCAAACTTTGGATCATCGGTAAGAATTATTTTCTTTGTATTTTCTTTTTTCTATTTGGTCACCATGGCTAAATTTATAGAATGTCTTGGAAGGGACTTTTAAACCGAATAACCAATCACTTATTTAGATGATTTCTTTTGTTACTTTTAGTGAAATAGTGGAGGGTCGAATCATCATCTTTTCGAAGAAGTCTTGAAGTCCATTTAAGATTTGATCATAACGTTCAAGGGATTCTTTTGAGATCATCGGAATTTTAAGGTAAGCCGAATTCACTCTTTTAAGCCATTAGTCTTAAGATTTTCGATATATTGTTAGAACTAATGATCCTTTGTCTATGAAGGCAAACAAGATAGGGACAAAAAGGGTTGTTAATAGTGTTCGAAAGAGGGGTGGTTCCGTTATTCCCCCTAAATTCAAGTGAAGGACTATTTCGAGAATCCGAGACTTTCCACCGGGTTGTGGACCCTCATCCAGCGAAAATCAATTATTTGAAGTCGTACGTACCCCAGAGCCATTGTTTGTTCGTGGTTCTAAACCATTGATTAGAGAGAAATCGCAAATAGTTGTTGTTCGAGATTCCGAGGGTAAGATCTAGACCGCTTAACATTAGTATAGTTTTATAAGTATTAGTGTTCTAATCAAGTGTGACACGTATATAGGTATCGACGAGTGGGAAAGTGTAGTTCTCACTGTAATCAAGTGTGTAACTTCACACTTTTTATGTGAATGCATGAAACTGAAATTTGGTTGTGGAAAATTACGGATTTGCCCTTAATAGGTTATTTTGTGAAAGAAAGTGGTATTTTTGGGCCATGTGATTATTTTGACAAATTGGCCAAGTGTGGAAATTGTGAAAAGGCCTCATGTGTTAAATGGGCCGAATTACGAAATGTCCTATGGACCGAATTACGAAAATACCCTTTTATAGGCCAAATTGAAATACGTTGTTTTATGGGCCAAATTGAAATATGTTGCTTTATGGGCCAAAAGTGATATTAATATATGAGCTAAATGTGATATGAGATGAAATGGGCTAAGTTCCTAGATCGTTAAATGGGTCAAATTGCTATTTTGACTAATAGGCCAAATTGATAAATTGTAATATGGGTTTTTGTTAAAATTACCTTACGAATATTTTGTTATGCATTATATGTATTTATATATATATACATGACTGCATGGGTTGGGATAATTGATGAAGAGAAGAAAGGCTGTTGCCAAAATCTAGATCGGTGACTCATCACAATGGCTCGCTGCTGCCCAAAATCTAGATCGGCGGTTCTACCACAAATATTATAAATGGCCTATTGCCACAAATCTTTTAAATGGCCTGTTGCCACAAATATTATAAATGGCCTGTTTCCACAAATCTTTTAAATGGCTGTTGCCACAAATATTATAATTGGCTTAAAGCCTGTTATTGGTATGTTGGCGGGATGGGTTGACTTGATCCCCACAGGTGTGATGGTTGGTACGGGTGGTGTGTAGCGGATGGAAATTGGGCTTGGTTGGGAATTGCATATCACATGCATTATTTTTTTTATATACTTGATTTATATATATTGAACATTTGCAAAATGGGATCAAGCCCAATTATATGTTTATATGGTTTTGGCCCAATGAATACGGTAAGTGGGTTACACATTGAGTTCTAAGTAACTCACCCCATTTTTCTTACCCTTCTCAGATAATAATAATTGATGGAGACTTGGGTCGGAGATGACTTTGTGTGGAGGCCATACTACAAATGGTGGTTTATATAACTTTAAAACTTCTTTAATTATTTTCATTTAAGTACTATTTTAATTGTGATGTAATAAGGCCTCTTTAATTATTTTCATGGATTTTATTATGCGGATGGATTTTATTATGTTTTAGTTTTCCTAAATTGGACTGATCTAGTTTTCATTAATGTTTTCTAAAACTCTAGCATAAAGTAAAGGTTTTTTCTTAAATATCACCGAAACTTAGGAAATTCTTTTAAAACTCTTCGATGAAATATTTCGACTAAATAAATTTAAAATTTTAATCAACTACTACTCTGTAAATCAAATGATAAACTCTTGTGTTTTTAATAATGGATTTCAAATAAACCTCAATTTTTGATAAAGCCATTCTCTTAATCATTTTGAAGATTTGATTTCCTACATCGTTGATGATTTGAATGCACGTTCAATTTGTGTGGCATGCCAAAATTCGGGCTTAATGCATAGGCTGGGTTTGGGGTGTTACATTTTATAGTATCAGAGCGAGGTTGCAAAACTCGACTGTGGTTTGGGTTCAACAATGATTTTTGTTTAAAAACTACTTAAATTTCTAGATTTTAGGTTTTAAAAGTAGTATGGCACCACGAGCATCCGGCACCAAGTCAAGTAAGTATTTGTTTATTAAATATTTATTATTGTGATAAGATCTTAGGAACACTCTAGAACTTCTAGTTTTAGGTGTTGAAAATGATAGAGATCGAGACTATAGGATGTGATTGCAAAAACAACACTATCTCTTATATCTCATAAAATATCGTTAATAAACACTGATATAGTATTCTGATTCATAAAACTTGTAATCAGATTAAAATCGAATTAGTCATTATGAGCACTAGAGGACGTGGTCGTGGACGCGGTAGACGTGGCCTTGGTAAAGGAAGAGGTGCTGCGTCTAAAGCGCCAGGTCATATGCCAGAAATGGATGCACCTGCATCATTTGGGAGCGAGACTGGATCTCATGATCATGCGAATGAAGATAATGCTTTGACTCAAGCAATGTTACGAGTCTTAGAAAGAGTTGCTGGGGCTAGATCTGGACCAGTAGCTCGTGGATCAATATCGGAATGACTCAAGGCTAGTGGTGTAGAAGTCTTTAGAGGTGTCTCTGGTGTAGCTCCGAATGTGGTAGAATATTGGCTTGAGGCTGTAGAATGAATTATGGATGATCTGGAGTGCACCGTCGAGCAGAAGCTGAGAGGAGCCGTGTCCTTGCTAAGAGACGAGGCGTATCAATGGTGGTTTACTGTTCGAGAAGGCATCGAGGTTGCATTGGTTACTTGGGATTTCTTTAAAGCTGCTTTTCAAAGGAAGTACGTCGGGACAAGTTATGTAAATGCCCGGATGAAGGAATTCCTGAATTTGGTTCAAGGAAGTAAGACGGTGGTAGCTTACGAGGCAGAATTTCTTCACTTGAGCCGTTATGCTTACAT
The DNA here is from genome assembly GCA_025506655.1 of Gossypium rotundifolium. NCBI lineage: Eukaryota > Viridiplantae > Streptophyta > Magnoliopsida > Malvales > Malvaceae > Gossypium > Gossypium rotundifolium. The sequence continues at coordinate 116,068,123 of CP106731.1, read as the reverse complement.
AATAGTGCCGACTGATCATGAGCACTGTGTACGCTTTGAGGATGGACTGAATGATGAGTTACGGGTACTGATAGCCCCACAACAAGTACGGACTTTTACCTCGCTTGTAGAGAAAGCTAAGATAGCCGAAGAGGCTAAGAATTCAGAACGCCAGAACCAGGAAAAAGTCAGAGGCAAGAGAGATTTTAAGTACTCAGGTTCTTTTAAAAGGTTTCAAAAGAGGCCACAGAATGATGAGCCAGCTCAAGCTAGAGCACCTGTGACTACCAATCAGAGTCAAGAATGTGCCGATTATGGAAGATGACACCCTAGAGAATGTTGATGAAAAACTGGTGCCTGCTATAAATGTGGTTCCAAGGATCATCAGTATAAGAATTGCCCTTTATGGACTAATACGACTCAGGAAGCTCGTAACCCTGATGCTCAGCCAGCTAGAGGTACTCAGCAGCCACCGAGAGGCCGTGGACCAGGTCGTGGTGGTAATGGTAACGGACATGGTCAAGGTGCACCGGGTCGAGGTAATGGCTTTAGAGGTAACACGGAGGCAAGACAGTCGGGATTGGTCTATGCGGTCAGGCGTCGTGAAGACGGCGATGCACCTGATGTGATAACTGGTACGTTCTTCATCTCTGATGTACCTGTTACTACTTTGATAGATATCGGGTCTACCCACTCGTATGTTGCTAGTGCCATATCTGGAAACCTGAATATTAGATCTGAGATTACCGATAGAGAGATGACGGTAATTAGTCTTTTAGAGATGATCGGTAATAGTGAATAAATTATTTAGAGATGTGCCCTTGGAGATTCAAAGAGAGATATTTCTAGTAGACTTGATGGAATTACCTTTCAGGGAGTTTGATCTTATTTTGGGCATGAATTGGTTGGTGAAGCATCGGGCACAATTGGATTGTGCCGAAAAGCAGATGTCAATAAGGACTGTGGATGATGAGGAGGTAATAATGATAGGCGATCGAAGAAACTTTTTGGCAAATGTGGTATCTGCTTTGAAGGTAGAAAAGTTGGTGCGGAAAGGGTATGGAGCATTCCTAGCCTTCATCAATGCTTTGGATGCCAAGGATTTATCGGTAGAAGGTGTGCGAACGGTGAAATAATTTCTAGATGTCTTTCCCAAAGAACTTCAGGGTCTACCTCCAGATCGGAAAGTAGAATTTGGCATTGAGCTTTTGCCCGGAACGGCTCCGGTGTCCATTGCTCCTTATAGAATGGCGCCGAAAGAGTTAGCAGAGCTTAAAGCTCAAATTCAAGAACTGCTAGATCGGGGATTTATTCGACCAAGTGTGTCTCCGTGGGGAGCACCAGTTTTGTTCGTCAAGAAGAAGGATGGGTCGATGCTATGTGCATTGATTATAGGCAATTAAATAAGTTGACAATCAAGAATAGGTATCCATTGCCGAGAATCGATGACCTGTTTGATCAATTGAGAGGAGCTTCAGTCTTTTCCAAGATTGATTTGAGATCGGGTTATCATCAACTCAAGGTGAAAGAGGCAGATATTCATAAGACGACATTCAAACTCGCTATGGACATTATGAGTTTTTAGTGATGCCGCTTTGGTTTGACCAATGCACCAAATTGATTTATGGACATGATGAACCGAGTCTTTCAACCCTATTTAGACTAGGTTCGTAGTAGTGTTCATAGATGACATCTTGGTATATTCAAGGAATGAAGAAGAGCATGACTCACATTTGCGCACTGTGTTGCAAATTTTACGAGATAAGCAACTTTATGCCAAATTCAGTAAGTGTAATTTTGGTTGAAGGAAGTGACTTTCTTGGGTCATGTAGTGTCAGCCGAAGGAATAAGAGTTGATCCTCGAAAGGTAGAGGCTGTATTAGATTGGAAACTGCCGAAGTTAGTGGCTGAGATTCGGAGTTTCTTGGGTTTGGCTGGTTATTATAGATGCTTTGTTGAGAGGTTTTCGTTGATTGCTGCACCCCTAACTAAGCTGTTGTGAAAGGAAGTATCGTATGTGTGGACCGATAAACAACAAGAAAGTTTCGAGAAACTGAAGAAGATTTTAACGGAAGTGCCAGTACTAATTCAACCTGAGGCCGAAAAAGAGTTTACCATTTACTGTGATGCGTCACACACGGGTTTAGGATGTGTACTGATGCAAAGTGGAAAAGTGGTAGCTTATGCTTCTCGACAGTTGAGGCCGCATGAAGTCAACTATTCTACTCATGATTTGGAATTGGCTGTAGTGGTGTTTGCATGAAAGATTTGGAGGCACTATCTCTACGGTGTGAAGTCAATCATTTATACAGACCATAAGAGTCTTAAGTATCTCCTTACCCAAAAGGAGTTGAATTTAAGACAACGAAGATGGGTGGAGTCTGTTAAAGGATTATGATTTCTCAATCGAGTACCATCTTGGAAAGGCTAACGCCAGGCGTACGCGTTGAGTCGTAAGGTTGTATCGAGTTAAGAGCAATGTTTGCTCATCTCGGTTTGTATGAGGATGGCGATCGCTAGCGAACTTGGTGAAGCCTCGTGGTTGGAGCAAATCAAGGAAAAGCAATTATCCGATGAAAAGTTAGGTCCTTTAATACAACAAGTGAAAGTGGTATAATAGGGATTTTGGTTTGAACAAGGATGGTGTACTGTGTTTTCGTGGAAGGGTTTGTATGCCCAAGGATTCGGATTTGAGACAAATGATTCTTCTAGAGGCGTATAGTAGCCCTTATGCTATGCACCACGGAGGAAATAAGATGTAACAGACCGAATTTGACCCTAATCGGAACGGTGGTTTTAGGACCATGAACTGAAGTCTGAAAAACTTTTAAATATTATATTTTGTGTTTATTATATGTGAATTAATGTGTGAAAGTTTCAGAGAAAAATTTTATCGCTTAAGCGCTTAATTTGATAAAAGGACTAAATCGCGTAAAGCGTAAAAGTTGTATTCTTTAGTGTAAAGTGCTAGAATGATGATGGCTTCTTAAATTGAGGTATTAGGTGGGTAAATATTCCATTTTATAAGTTAGTGGATGGCTTTTGACTAATATGCCATTATTATATGTATATGTTTATTTTATATTAAAGGTTATATTAGTAAATTAATAAAATAATCTATTATATACATAATAAAATAAAGTGAAAAAGCCAATATCATCTTATGTTGTTCTTTGGCGAATATGGGAGAAAGAAAATGGTTCTTATTTCTTTGAAATTTCGCAATTAGAAGCACAAAATTAAGGTTAGTTTGATTTGATTTTTGTTAATTTTTACGTTTTTGAGATCGTTGTTTCAGATATTATCCCACCCATGCTTGAATTTTTGAGAATCATGTGTTTATGAGGTTCGCCATTGATGAATTCTTGAGGTTTTGATGTTTGATGATTTTAAATTAAAGATTTGTTAAGGATTGATATGTTTTGTATTGGAAATTTTGATGAATTTTGTTTTAGGCCATATTGTAAAAAATAAAATTTTAGAGGGACTTATTTGCTAAATAATTGAAAGAGTAGGGCTTGTATAGTCCCTATACATATTTGGCCCTTAAGGGGTATTGAAAAATTTGGTGTATTTTGTGTTTTAGGCAAATAGGACTAAATTGTAAAAATTTGAAATAGTAGGGGTAAAATGGTAAATTGCTTATTTATGTGCTTAGGGACTAAATTGAGATGAAATGTACTTGAATGAGCTAAATTTTAATGTGTTTTAGATCAAGAGCAAAGAAAAACAGATTTAGATCGGGGAAAGACGAAGGTTCTCGAATAGCCGATTCGCACGGCCATCGACAATGAGGTAAGTCCTTAAGCAAATATCGTTAAAGATTTATTTACAACTATGATGAATGATGGAACTTGAATATTTAAAGTATAATTATAGACAATAGCAGAATGTAGAAGTATGGTATTGAATTGAATTTACTTTGTAGTATAAATATGTTTTGGTTGGTATGTGAAGGTAATATGATCTATATGAGTTAATTGCATTGTTGATGTTATGAAATGAGTGTTGAGTTGATGATCATATTTATATCAGGCTTTAAGCCTAGCAAGCTTCGTGCGGTGTTATTTATCGGGCTTTAAGCCTCAGCGTGCTTCGTGCTTGTTATTTATCTGCTAAATGCCCAGCGTGCCTTGTGCTTGATGTCATTCAGCCATGAGCCTAGGGGCCTTGTGCTTGGTGATGTATATCGCTTATTGCCTAGCGTGCTTAATGCCGGTGATCAAGTTCAGACCTCGAGTCTAGTAGGCTTAATGTCGATAATGTGTTATAAATTCTAAACAAAATGCTTGGATAAAATAAAGGTTTATAGATGTAAGGAACAAGGTAAGTGATTATCTTTCCTTTCAAATTACATAAGTGATAGAATGGTTAAAGTTTTGATAATGAGTCTTTATGATATGTGCATTTGAATTACTCATTAAAAAGTGTGATATGTATATTGAATATAAGTTTGGTGATATCTTTAAGATTCGGTCAAAGATAAAAATGTCAAAAGTGAAATTTATCGAAAATACATATTTGTATATATATGATTAATCATGTATAATTGTGATATATGTTATACTTGTTAATAAGGTAATATGCTAATACTTAAGGCTTAAAGTGCTGGAAGGGTTGTATACCTTCAAAGAGGGAATAATAAATGATAAGTTACTGTAGACTACTTGTTCAACCATATTGAAATTATTATTTGTTAAATTACTTGGATTTAGGTATATTTATATATGTATGTGTGCTAAATGTTGGAGTATTTGATGTTGTTTCAGAATGCTTAAGACTTACTAAGCTAGTGAGCTTATTTCGTGTGTGCTCTCTCTACTTTTATAGATTTTCCATCAAGCTACGCATCCGAGGATCATCGGAAAAGTCAACCACACTATCTTCCCTTTTGGTACTTAATCTAAGTTTTAAACCGAAGGCATGTATAGGTTAGACTAAGGTTTAGATTAATGACTTTCGGCCTTGTATATATATGAATAGCCTTGCGAAAATGGCTATTTCTTTTGATTAAGTTTAATTTCTATGTTCTTGATATAATGGATTGATTATGTTATTAAGGGATGTGAAATTCGGCCATGGTTAATCATGTATGGAATATGGTTAAGTAATATGCATATTATATCTAGATGTGATGCATTCGGGTTAAGCATGACATATTGATATGTTTTGCATTCGTTTTATTTTGGTTCGAATGAGGTGGATGTAGTTGAGATGATGTTCTTTGGGTTGTAAATAAATTTGGTCTATTTGGATTATTAAAGATGCCATGTTAATGTTGATAAGTAGTAAGTTATTCTGACTTATATTCGGCCATGGTACATATATATTTGATAGGTATGGTTTGGTTTTGTGGTTTATGGCATTTTGGGCTTAGATGATGATTTGATAAGGTATATTTGGTTTAATAGACGTTCATGTTATGTATAATATTTCACATATATATGTGCAAATAGTTTGATGCGTAAAAATATATTTATAATAATGATTTTACTAGTATATTTTGCTATAGGGATTCGATGTATAATGGTAAATAATAAAGTGGTACATAAAACATATTTGTATGTGGATTGATGTAAAAATAAAAATATATGGTATGTGCTAATTTGGTGTTTATAAATATTACGTATATATATATATATATATGGAATGCTTTAAGATTTTATTTGATTAAATATGTAAGTAACAATTAGATTTTTTTTTGTTTGTGTTCGTGTTCTAGGCGAATAAATGTCTAAATATTATATACTTATGTCGTTGTTATTTTTAAATGACCATGTGATTTTATCATGCAAGTTGTTGTATTAAGACCTGAAAGAATATATACATATATATATATATATTCATTTTTAATAGCATGAATTGATATGAATTTATCAAGTATTAGTTTGGATGGAGTGCTTGGACTTGGTAATTGTTATAGTAAGGCCTCGTAACCCTAATCCGGCGACGGATACGGGTTAGGGGTGTTACATAATATGTATCGGGATCTCCGTAAACAGTATTGGTGGCCAAAGTTAAAGCGGGAGGTTACTGATTTAGTGGGAAAGTATTTGACTTGTCAACAAGTGAAGGCGAAACATCAATTACCATCGGGTTTATTGCAACTGGTAAAGATTCCTCTATGGAAATGGGAGCGGATAACGATGGATTTTGTTAGTGGGCTACCCTTAACACCTACTAAGAAAGATTACTTTGGGTGGTAGCGATCGATTAACGAAGACCGCTCATTTTCTACCAGGTTAATTTAATTACTTGTTGCGAAGTTGGCTAAACTGTATGTATCCGAAATCGTGAGATTGCATGGGGTACCAAAGGTTCATCATATCGGACAGGGATCCTAGATTTACATCACGGTTTTGGAAAGCTTTACATGAGGCTTTGGGAACAAAGTTAAATTTTAGTATGGCTTTTCATCCTCAGTCAGATGGTCAGTCAGAAAGAGTGATTCAGATTTTGGAAGACATGTTACGAGGATGTGTGATCGACTTCAGAGGAAGTTGGGTGGATTTTCTACCATTGGCAGAGTTCGCATATAATAACAGTTACCAATCCAGTATCCAAATCGTGCCCTATGAAGCATTATATGGTCGTAGGTGTCGTACCCCTACTTGTTGGACTGAATTGGGGGAACGATAGTTGTTGGGTCCTGAACTGATATCTGAGACGAAAGAAAAGGTAAAGGTGATTCGAGTGCGATTAAAGGAAGCTTCGGATAGACAAAAGTCGTATGTAGATCTGAAGCGTAAAGATATTGAGTTTGCGGTGAGAGGTTAGGTCTTTTTGAAATTCTCACCTTGGAAGAAGATTTTCAGATTTGGAAGGAAGGGCAAGTTGAGCCCTAGGTTCATTGGACCGTATCGAGGCGTGTAGGACCAGTGGCCTATCAACTTGATTTACCTCAGGAGTTGAGTCAGATTCATAGTGTCTTCCATGTTTCTATGCTGAGGCGCTATAGATTGGATCTGTCTCACATAATACCGGTAGAAGAAGTGGAGTTGAGGTCAGACTTGTCTTTCGAGGAAGAACTAGTGAAAATCTTAGATCGCGATGTTAAGGTGCTAAGAAGGAAGACTATACCGTTGGTTAAGGTTCTTTGGCGAAATCACGGAGTAGAGGAAGCTACGTGGGAGCCTGAGGATGCAATTTGACAACAATATCCTCACCTCTTTTAACCAGGTAAATTTCGAGGACGAAATTTTCTTTAAGGAGGGTAGAGTTGTAACATCCTAAAAATATGAGTATCGTTATGTCGCATGTTTTTGGTGCTTAGCTTGTGAATGATTAAATTTTGTGTGTTTATTATAGTCTTGAGAAGGCACGAAATTATTCGGAAGTAGAATAAATTTTAGTAATGAGAATTTTATTGATGTGGATCAAGTGACCCTGATGTTTAAGTTAATTTTTAAGTGTAAAAATTAGCATAAGATGAGCTAGTAACAAGGTGGTGTTGGCGCATGAGGGATTGCTTGAGGGGAAAGGTTCGAATCCCATGGATAGCATTTAGGTGACTTTTATTTTTGCACTTGTAGGGCATGTGTCGGTCAAGCTTTACTTATGGTAAGGTTGGACTATTTCTTTTATGGAAAGTAGACTAAGGGAATAAGGCAAGTGCTAACTTAAGGAATGGAATCCTAAGCTTATGGTAAGTTAGGAGGACATAAGGCACGCTTTATAGGGTGTGTTTTGGAAAGTTTGGCATCGCCAACTTGTCCATGAATTTGGACGGCATAGGGGGATAAGGGGGATGGCTGGATTTTGGTGTTGGTTTGGTAGGATTAGGTGCTTGATGAGCACATTTTCCATTGATCATTTGGTGTTTTATCAAACTTTTCTCTCCAATTTTCCCTCTCCCTAGCCGAATGTGCCATGAGCCTTGAGGAAGCAATTGTTTCTTTTTGCCATTTTTTCCTTTTGACCATTTCGGTCTTAATTTGATCACTCTCTCTAAATCTTTTCTCTTTTGTTTGTGACCGAAACCATATAGCCATCAAGGACCATTTCTTTTCTTCTCTTTTTCCTCTTCATCTCCGAATGCATATTTGTCCCTAAACTTCTCTCTTTTCTCTTCTCCCCATTCTCTTTTCCTCTCTATTTTACTTATCATTCAAACACTTTTTTCTTTCATTTATCTTCCATGGCCGAATGTTTGTGATCATCATCATAGCCGAATCTTCCATTCTTCATAACTTTTATTTTCAATCATTTTCTTCTATTCAAACTTTGGATCATCGGTAAAAATCATTTTCTTTGTCTTTTCTTTTTGCTATTTGGTCACCATGGCCGAATTTATAGAATGTCTTGGAAGATACTTTTAAACCGAATAACCAATCACTTATTCAGATGATTTCTTTCGTTACTTTTAGTGAAATAGTGGAGGGTCGAATCATCATCTTTTCGAAGAAGTCTTGAAGTCCATTTAAGATTTGATCATAACGTTCAAGGGATTCTTTTGAGATCATTCAAATTTTAAGGTAAGTTTAATTCACTCTTTTAAGCCATTAGTCTTAAGATTTTGATATATTGTTAGAACTAATGATCCTTTGTCTATGAAGGCAAACAAGATAGGGACAAAAGGGTTGTTAATAGTGTTCGAAAGAGGGTGGTTCATTATTCCCCTAAATTCAAGCGAAGGACTGTTTCGGGAATCCGAGACTTTCCACCGGATTGTGCACCCTCATCAACCGAAAATCAATTATTTGAAGTCGTACGTACCCCCGAGCCATTGTTTGTTCGTGGTTCTAAACCATTGATCGGAGAGAAATCGCAAATAATTGTTGTTCGAGATTCCGAGGGTAAGATCTAGATCGCTTAACATGAGTATAGTTTTATAAGTATTAGTGTTCTAATCAAGTGTGACACGTATATAGGTATCGACGAGCGGGAAAGTGTAGTTCTCACTGTAATCAGGTGTGTAACTTCACACTTATCTCATGGGTTACACCATACCGTAAGCGTTAAAATAATAATCATAAATCTGATAAAATTGGAAAATACGTTATATTAACACTCTTTATGTGAATGCATGAAACCGAAATTTGGTTGTGGAAAATTACATATTTGCCCTTAATGGGTTATTTTGTGGAAGAAAGTGATATTTTTAGGCCATGTGATTATTTTGACAAATTGGCCAAGTGTGGAAATTGTGAAAAGGCCTCATGTGTTAAATGGGTCGAATTACGAAACGTCCCTATTGATCGAATTACAAAAATACCCTTTTATGGGCCAAATTGAAATACGTTGTTTTATGGGCCAAATTGAAATACGTTGTTTTATCGGCCAAATTGAAATACGTTGCTTTATGGGCCAAAAGTGATATTAATATATGAGCTAAATGTGATATGAGATGAAATGGGCCAAGTTGCTAGATCGTTAAATGGGCCAAATTGCTATTTTGACTAATGGGCCAAATTGATAAATTGTAATATGGGTTTTTGTTAAAATTACCTTACAAATATTTTGTTATGCATTATATATATTTATATATATACATGACTGCATGGGTTGGGATAATTGATGAAGAGAAGAAAGGCCTGTTGCCAAAAATCTAGATCGGTGACTCTGTCACAATGGCATGTTGCCCAAAATCTAGATCGGTGGTTCTACCACAAATAATATAAATGGCCTGTTGCCACAAATCTTTTAAATGGCCTGTTGCCACAAATATTATAAATGGCCTGTTGCCAAAAATCTTTTAAATGGCCTGTTGCCACAAATATTATAATTGGCTTAAAGCCTACTATTGGTGTGTTGGCGGGGTGGGTTGACTTGATCCCCACAGGTGTGATGGTTGGTACGGGTGGTGTGTAACGGATGGAAATTAGGCTTGGTTGGGAATTGCATATCACATGCATTATTATTTTTTTTATATACTTGATTTATATATTGAACATTTGCAAAATGGGATCAAGCCCAATTATATGTTTATATGGTTTTGGCCCAATGAATACGGTAAGTGGGTTACACATTGAGTTCTAAGTAACTCACCCCATTTTTCTTACCCTTCTCAGATAATAATAATTGATGGAGACTTGGGTCGGAGATGACTTCGTGTGGAGGCCATACTACAAATGGTGGTTTATATAACTTAAAATTTCTTTAATTATTTTCATTTAAGTACTATTTTAATTGTGATGTAATAAGGCCTCTTTAATTATTTTCATGGATTTTATTATGCGGATGGATTTTATTATGTGTAACACCCCAAACCCGGCCCATGAGTCCTGACCGGATCTGGTATGTCACGGAGTAAAATAATTTGAAACATTTTGAGTGTCTGGTGAGAATTTGCTAAAATATGGCTAAGGTATTAAAACAGGGTTTGATAAAACTCAGTTGGGATTACTTTTATAAACATGGTTGTATTGAAAAAAACCTTTGGAAACATTTGATCATGTAAAATTTTAAAATTTGTCAAGGTTATAGTTGACTTGGTGTATTTTGTTACCCGATGGTAACATCTTTGAAAACCCGTAGAAGTTATTAAGTTTGAAAAAAGTTACTTTTAACCTGTTCACTTAACATTTATAAACTTCATTTGTAATATAACATAAGTAAAATAAAACAAGAAAATAAACATCCAAATAATAATTAGCGGCCTTATTACAACCCAAAATAAAAAGACTTAGAAAATAAATAATATTAACTATAACAAAGTAAATTCAAATCCAACGAGTAAGCATGACCGCCTCGAGTCCTCTCGGCTCCATCTCCGCGATCTACTCATCCGCAAAATAATTTGGGAAGGGTGAGTCACCAAGACTCAATGTGTAAATCCCCACCCGTAAAATACAACTCATACACAATTTATTAATAGACATGCAACATGCAACCCAACTATCCATCCGCATCCTTTAACTACCCCGTGTGTCAAAACCACCGTGGTCAAAACCACTGGTGACTAGAGTCACAAATCAAATGATGGGGCCAACCCATCGTGTGGTCAAAACCACCGATGACCATAGGTCACAAATATTATAATGTGGTCAAAACCATCGGTGGTACCAAACCACCGGACTTAGTCACAATTTAACAACAATGTGGTCAAAACCACCGGTGACCAAGTCACAATAAATCGATGGGGCCAACCCATCTTGTGATCAAAACCACGGTGACAGTCCATAGAAATCATCCCCTCCTCTCATTAATCCCACCATCATCATGCTTACATAACAATTTGTCATAATCACATATATCATGCATTTATGTGTAGCATAGCATTTAACAAAGATGTGATGGCATACTCAAGCATATATCATAGATCACGTAATAGGGGACTTACCCTAATCCATGCTTAAGCCCACAAACAAATCACTACCATAATTATTAACAAGGCAACAATATAGCAAAGTTTACTAATAAAGTGTGTAAAGAGTTTACACACTGTTTAACCGTAGATCTAAGGGGAATCCCGAAGATCCGATCTACGACGCTAGATTCTTGACCCTATAATTGGCCAATCACCAAAGTTAGTGCCATAAACCCATTCGGCCAAATTAGTTAAAACCCGAAGACTCACTTGTGGCACCTACCTTGAACCGATTTGGTTTCCAACCAAATCCCGAAGCCACACACTAGATTCCTTGCAATCGGCCAACCTTAGATCCATACAAGTGATTAGTTTTTGGCTTTTCCAAGTATCTAATGGAAAGACTAAAAGAGAATCTCTTACTGTAGACTTACTAAATCGATTAGCAGAGAATGGAGGATTAGATCTACTGCTTTGAAAATCCCGGAGTTCCTAGATGAAATTGGTTTCAAATAGTGGTTAGCCGAAACATCAATAAATGCCGGATCTCGGCTTTTCTCTTCAACCAAATTGATAGAGAACAAGAGAATATAGGAGAAGAGTTTCGGCACATACTCACCTTCTCAAATCAATTGGGAAAGAAATCCCGAAGAGACGTTTACAAATCTTTATATTCGGCCAAGTGAATCTAATGGAAGAGAAAAGATTTCGGCAAAAGAGTGGAAGAGGTTCGGCTAATAGAGAAAAAGAAGAAGAGAACTTTTGAAGAATTTTGGCAAGAGAGGCTAGGGAGAATTCGGCCAGCAACCAAATGTAAAAAGAAAAGAAACTTGCTAAATGAATTTCGGCCCCTCTCTCTAGGTGATAAAACCGAAAGTGAATGGCCCCTAAGGTGTCCCAAATCCGGCCATCACCTTTCCTTTTGGTGATAATTTCCACCCTTTAATTATCACCCAAGAAAACAACATTTATCTTTAATCTTTATCACCTAGCCACTCTTCATACAATTTGAAAGCAAATAAGCTACTAACAACTACCCCTTCCAGCCGAATATGTGCAAAAATTTAAGCCTATCCTCATCACTTTAAGAGTCCATAATCGGGCCATCACCTCACCCTCTTCACGCCAAAAAATAAATAAATAAATAAAAATAAAAACCAACCTGTAGCTAGTTCGAACTTGGGACCTAAAGGAGCAATTGCCGCAGCCCCTTACAATGCCCCATGCCACTCCACCATTTCGACTTTCATGCTCTTAAACCTCTCTATTTAATTTTTAAAGCCTTCATTCCTGGCCCCCTTTCCTTTAACGCCAAAAAGCCCAAAAAAATAAAACACATTTCCCCCTTGTAACTCCCAAGAATCGAACCCAAGACCTACCCATTCGTCACCCCTAAGCCTTTGAGTGGCGCATGAAAGCCACTTTGCCAATTAACTCTTTTTGTTAAGCTTCACCTGAAATTTTTACTTAACCCATTTCTCACCTAATTCCTTCCTCTTAAGCACTTAAAAAGAAATTTTAGCCCCAAGTCTGACCTAGTTCGGGCTATGACTAGACCCTAAAACATGTCTAGTAAACATAGGATTCACTTCTTCAAGCACACACATGAGAAAAATAATTAAATTACAAACAACCCCTAATTTAGGATGTTACATTATGTTTTAGTTTTCCTAAATTGGACTGATCTACTTTTAATTAATGTTTTCTAAAACTCTAGCATAAAATAAAGGTTTTTCTTAAATATCACTTGAAACTTAGGAAATTCTTTTAAAACTCTTCGATGAAATATTTTGACTAAATAAATTTAAAATTTTAATCAACTACTACTCAGTAAATCAAATGATAAACTCTTGTGTTTTTAATCATGGATTTCAAATAAACCTCGATTTTTGATAAAGTCATTCTCTTAATCGTTTTGAAGATTTGATTTCCTACATCGTTGATGATTTGAATGCACGTTCAATTTGTGAGGCATGCCAAAATCTGGGCTTAATGCATAGGCCGGGTTTGGGGTGTTACAAACCAACAGTAGTCGCAGTTAATGAATCTTTTTAAATCAATCTAAAGCTTCTTCCAAATATAATTGGTTAGTCCAATATTCAGCTGGGGTAATGGCAGATCTTGATTTCTTCATTGGAGATGAAGCACTCACGCGATCACGATCAAGCAATAACTATAACATTATCCATCCCGTTAAGCACGGCAAAGTGGATTATTGGGATGCTATGGAATGATATTGACAACAATGTATTTTTTATTATTTACTGTGTGATCTTGAGGATCATTACTTTTCGCTGACTGAAAGTCCACTTACTCTACTATTGAGAATTGAGAATATATGGGTGAAATCGTGTTTGAGACGTTTAATGTTCCGGGCTTTATATTATTGTGAATTATCTCCTTGCTTTAGTTGTTGGGTACACTGCATCTAAGGTTTGTGACTAGTTAGTGTTCTGTTTTCTGGTATTATATATCTTCATGTTAGTTGTTTACTAGTATGTTGGATGAATAAATTAGGGTCCTTGATTGTACATGATTTTTAGTATCTTTTATATTTATAAACTACATATTTTAAGTTTGAATCTTGAGTGTGAATGTTGGTTCTAGGCAGGGTTTTAAATAGCGGTCCAATATCGAATAGGGGCCGCTATATAGCGGTAGCGGCGCCGTCCAAAATCGCTAATGTTGAAAATAGCAGTGTGAAGCGGAGTCACACCGATAGCGGTGGATTATGGCCGCAATTTAACGGGTAATGGCCAATTGCGGCAATAACAGTCGCTATTCCGTTATTTTTCGTTACAGTAAATTAAAAATATATATATCTTCTAAACAAAAATCAACAAAAGCAGAATAAAACAAAAGGGAATATATTCCCCTACCTGCAAAATCAGAGATTTTCAATCAAAAAAAGTAAAAAGAAGTGTGAATAAACAGAAAAAAGCAATCAAATTCAAAACTCAAAAGCAATAGAAAACATGAAAATGAAATTCTATTTCTCATTTTCGGCAAACAACACACACAGCAACAGCCAGCTGATGAAAGCGAGGAGCTTAGGACTTGAATCTGAAAAGCAAACCCCACCCTGATTCTCTGATAATTTTCAAGTAAGTAGTAGAGTAGTACCTAAAATTTTGTCTTGAACTCTTGATTCTTGCTTGCTTGCATGTCTTGAATCTGCAGCAGTGTAAATATTTTCTTTAAACTTTAGGATGAAAGCCGGGTTAGGGAAAGAAGGGGAGAACTGGAGAAGGGATGAAAACTCTTGATTTCTCTGATGAAGAGAGAAAGTATGAAAGCTTGATTTAGAATGATGAATTGTGATAAGAATTCTGCTGGGATGAAAACTCTTGATTTCTCCGATGAAGGGAGAATTGGAGAAGGCACAAGTTGGGATTTGGGAACAAAGAGAACTTTTATGTGTTTCTACCGTTTGGGATTTGGGATTAAGTTGGGATTTGGGATTTGGGAGCAGAGGCGTAACGTTCGCTGTTTCATTTTCTTTTTCTTTTATTTTTTCATTTTGGGTTATGATCAGATAGGAAAAAAGTAATAATAAAATGATTTTTTCTTAACCCATTTGTAATTAAATTGGCCTAATTTTAGTTTAGTCCCTTTATTATGATTAGATTTAATATATATATATATATATATATATATATATTATATAAATATTGAATGATGGGGCCATACAATTTAAATTTGTGTCAAATGAGTATCTGTCAAGAGTTTTAATCACTTAATACAAATCAAGGCTTAAGATATGATTATTATACTTTAGTTTGACGTAATTTAATCATTTTTTGTAATATTATTAGTAAGTGCAAATCGATAACATTGTAAATTGGCATTAATAAAATTTTTAAGAGTTTATCTTAGATAGAATGATATTAAAAAATCTCCTTTTAATCACTCAATAATAATATACCACATCATATTTTTTTAGAGTGCATGAATAATATAATAAATTAAAAACATTAAATTAACTTTTATTACTATTTTCAAGTCTAAAATAAATCTAATTTTATATAAAATTCTTAGATTTTAGAATTTTATATTATCTAAAATATTTTTTATATTCTCATTCATTTATAAAATATACTGCAATGAGAGTGTGTGTATATATATATATATATATATTAAATAAAACTATAAGGAAACAATTTAAACCAAAAATACTTCAACTAAAATTATAAAACTTCTAAAATTAAGGGTGGATTCAATAATTTTTAGAAATGGAATTGAATAATAAAATTTTGAGAGATTAGAATATAATTTTACAATGTATTAATTTATGATTTCATATTTTTAAAAGGATTAAACATAATTTTATTTATATTTAAGAGTCAAAATTTAATTTTACTACAAATTAATATTTAATTTAATAATTTAATAAGGACTTATATGAAAATTTTCTATTTGAGGGGGGCCAAAGCCTCTGCCTACCCTTTCAAATTAACCCCTACCTGAAATTATCAACATTGTGATTTAAACCAAAATTTCATTAATATTTTATAGGTCAAAACATACCATAAGTTCCTATACTCTTCACAAATTAAGAATTTAATATTTGTATTTTACTTTTAAGAATTTAGACTCTTTATTTTCCAGATTTCAAAATTCATATCTAATTGTTGAAACTATTAATTTTTTTGTTAAATTTGTTGGCGTGGCATTTTAAAATAAAAAAATCATTTGGTAGCCATGTAACTAAAAAATGACATTGTAATTAAAGTGGATTTAAAAAAAATAGTTTTAATAAAGTGTTAACAATTAGTCTTAAATTTTGAAATCGAAAAAATAGAGACTAAATTCTTAGAATTAAAAGTACAAGGACTAAATTTTAATTTTATGAAAAATATAAGGACTTATTGCATATTTTAACCTATTTTGTAAATATATTTTCACTTATGACTTGTATTATAAAAGGTAAAAAATCAAGACAAATTAATTCATTGTGTTTTTCTTTATCAAATCCGATAGATGACTTAAATTCAACATTAGATAAATCTCTATTGATTTTAGTTTGCATAATATGAAAACTTGAATTTTTAAATTTGAATTTAAATTTTATTACGATGGAATGGAATAAAACAAACTATTTACACCAAAAACTTTGGAACCAAGTAATAATGGGTTATGGTGTATCGTTGTTTTTAAAAAATAAATTATGCATGGATTATGCAATAAATTTAAATTTTCCATGTTAATGATGTTTACTTTTTTTTGTATTATATTGTTGATAATATAAGTAATGAGTTGCTTATATTTCTAAATATAATTTTATGTTTCTTATATATAAATAAAAATAAAGCATGCCACCACATGAAGAGTTCCCAACTAAAGGATTGGAGGGTGCACCAAGTAATGATATAGGTTGGCACTTTGGAACTCTAGTGCCAAATGCAAGAGGAAATATCATGTGTAAACTTTGTGGTAAAGTTGTGAAAGGAGGAATAACACGATTTAAAGAGCACATTGCTCATAAAACCGACAATATTGCACCATGCCCTAATGTTACTGGTATGTGATACTTCATTATTATTTTTAAATGTTATTGTAAATTTATCAATAAAGATTATATAATATTGATAATAATATAAAGTGTGAATTTTTTTTATTAACATGTGTCATTAGAGAAAGTATGATGAATATACTGAAGGAAACCAACACAAAGAAAATAGACAAAAAGAGGAGAAAAGATGAATTCTTATCTCAATTAATAGAAGAGGAGGATGAACACGAGGAATTCATTGATGAGGTTTCTGCTATAAGGTAAGCAACTCGAGAAAGTATCCAATCACAACACGAGTGGCATAAAAGGGAAGAATTCAAATAAAGTACTGGTGGTTGGGATAGCATTTATGAAGAAGGGCGATCTTCTCATGGATCAGCTAGAGAATATCATAGAGAAAGAACAAGTAAATCCATCCCAAGTGAGTCTGAGTTTACCTTAAGGGGAGCTATACCTGAATTGGTTAAAAGTAAAAGTTCAAAGCAACCAAAGGTCAATGACTCTTTTTTAAAGAGTTTTCGAAGGAAGATAGGTGAAGCGGTATCTAAATATTTAATATATGAAAGACTTCCTTTTCAATTAGCAAGCTCTCCATGGTTGTATCACTTAATTCAAGTGTCAACAGAAGTTGGACAAGGTGTAAAGCTCCCACCACCTTATGAGATTTCAGATGTATATTTGAAGTTAGAGTATCAACGAGTTCATGATTGGGTAAATGGACTAAAGACTCATTGGAAAGAATTGGGTGCAACTCTAATGTGTGATGCTTGGACCAACAGTTTGAATCAAATGCACATCATTAATTTCCTTGTTTATTGCAGTAAAGGAACACTTTTTGGAAATCGGTAGATGCCTCAAGTGTTCATAGTAGAGATGCTGAATTCTACTACAGTTTGTTAGATTCAGTTGTAGAAGAAGTTGGAGAAAATTACATTGTCCAAATAGTGACTGATAATGAGGCAACAATGAAAGCTGCAGGAAAAAAATTAATGTTGAAAAGAAAACACCTATATTAGACCTCATGTGCAGCTTACTGTTTAGATTTATGCCTTGAAGATATTGGGAAAAAACCCAATGTAGCAAAAGTGTTAGATGAGGCAAAAAAAGTGACTTGTTTTATATACAATCACATTTGGAATGTTGATTTGATGAAGAAGTATACACAAGAGAACAAATACTTCGACCCGCTCATACTCGATTTGCAACTCATTTCATTCAACTTGAAGAGATAACAAGACAAAAGCAAGGTCTGAGAGAAATGTTTAATTCAAAGATTAGTATTTTATAATTAGTTAATATAATTACTTAAATATAGCAACCTTTAATGATTTTATTAGTTCCAAATAATTTAAATTATATTATTTTAAAATTTTTCTTATGAATATATAGGAATTTAAAGAATCAAAATGGGGACAGCAAAGCTCAGGGCCTGCTTATGAAGCCAAAAAAATTGTTTTGGGAAAAGATTTTTGGAAAAAAGCCAATGACCTCATAAAAGTTTACGAGCCTCTAGTAAATGTATTGAGACTTGTGGATAGCGATGAAAAACCAACAATGGGCTTTATTTATGAGGCTGTTGATAGAGGTAAACGAGTAATTCAACAAGATTGTCGATATTTCACTGAGTAGAAAAAATTATTGACAATAGATGAAATTTTATGCATTCTGACTTGCATTTAGTTGGTAAGATAAAATGTTTCATATAATTAAGAAATATTTTTATATTTTATTATTTTATGCTTTAGATTATTATTATTTGATGATATTCTTATAAATTATACTTAGGTTATTTTCTCAATCCTCAATTTCAATTTGGGGTGGAGCATTCTGAGAATGTACTAATTGAAACATTAGAAGGTACACAATCAATAATTGAAAGATTAGAACCTTCTCTTAATAATCAAGTCAAAACAGTTAATCAGGTTAGATTCAAGTACTGTTATTTGTAACTTAGTTACATAATTTGAAATAGAATTATTTTTATTTTATTTTTACTCTATCTTTTATTTATGCAGTTCTTACTATTTAGAGATAAACATGAGACATTCGGTACTCCACAAGCACAAAGAGCTTGGAAGCAAATGAATCCGGGTAAACAGTTAATTAAATTATTTATTTTAATTTATATTATTTAATTGTATTGTACATTTTGAAGTTATTTTGAAATTTAAATAATATTATGCAACTGAGTGGTGGATAATATACGACACATGTGTTCCCAAATTACAAAAATTAGCAATTAAAGTGCTTAGTCAAGCAACTTCAGCATCAAATTGCGAACGAAATTGGATCACATTTATTTATATTCACACCAAGGCAAGGAATAGGTTAAAGTATAAAAAACTTGAGAAACTAGTGTTTACCTATTATAATATGAGGCTTCAGATAAGACATCAAAAAAGAATAAGCACTGATGATATAAACGCTAGTTTTAATCCTATCAGCCTTGATCGTATCTCTGAAGATGTTGATCCACTGTCAGAATGGCTTCATGAGAAAGAGAATCCATTATTAGATGGTGAAAATGCCGATGTGTTGCCTGTGGATACCTCTGATGATGAAATGGATGTTAATCAATCTCAACAACAAAAGTTGTCTCATTCGAGTTCTAGTTCAATGCCAAGTCAGTGTCGATGGACCCGATGGTGGTGGTTTAAGTCCAATTGATGAGGATGATGTATATAGTGGTAATAGAGGTGAAATTAGGTCTTCTAGCCAGTGTGGAGGAGAATATGGGGTTGGTACCACTAGTGGACATTTTCGTGATAGATCAAAGTTTGATGGAAATATGTTTCCTGAACCTAGTAGAGATAGAAGTGAACCTAGAGCTCCATCAAAAGGAAAAGGCAAAAAGCATACTTCTATAGGCTTTTCATCTGATAGGAGATCGAGTTCTAGTAACCTTGGGTATAGTGATTCATCTAATAGCACTCAAGGTTTTTATCCACCAGAACAACCTTCATATTTTCAACCTTCACATGGTTACCCACAACTATATGGTTATTATCCACCATTTCCTAATTATGGTGTGTCATACCAGCCTCAAATGCATCCTCCACCACCAATGTATCACCCACCTCCACCTCTCATGTATCCTCCTCCTCAAATATATCCTTCATATCAATTACATGAAAACCAACGTGAAAATGTTACTTTTTTTGGATGTATTTTTGGACAAAGGCCAAGAGAATCAAATCAAGAATGCTTCCAAAGTGAAGGTGAATGATCTGATCTTCCTCGTCATTCCACTAATTGGTGAAAACTAAATCGTAGCACTACCATTATTTGTAAGGTATGTTTTTTTTAAAGAAAACTTTTGTTAATGTTCTTAATTTTGATTGTAATAGGCCAATTTAGCCCTGGCCCATACAAAAAATAATAAACCCAAAATAATAAAACAAAGTCCATGTCTAGTCCAAAATATATCATTTGGCCCAATCGGAATGGCCCATTACTTGAAAAGATTGAAGGTCCATCTACAAGCTTGACGTATATGGGAACACAATCTTCAAGGATATGCAATCTTAGATATGATATGCAAATATTAGATATGATATGCAATCCTAGAAGATATGGTATGCAATCTTAGAAGATATGATATGCAATCTTAGATATGATATGCGAATCTTATATATGATATGTAATCTTAGAAGATATGGCATGCAATCTTAGAAGATATGATTTTGTAATCTTAGAGATTTAATTTGTAGATGCCTTTTAATCTTAGCCGTTGATGTAATTGATCTGTACCGTTGGATTTGGGGAGGCTCAACTATAAATAAAGGCCTCTCCCTTCATTGTAAGAGGACTTGAGTTTGGAGTAATAAAAATTCTTGAGAGCATTCACTCAAATTTCTCTCTCTTTTGCGTTCTTATTTTCTGTGGCTTGTTCTTATTTTGTTCTTCGCTCATCTTCGTTTCTTTTTGAGTTGCTTCCATTTGAGTTAGATTTTGGTGGAGGAATTTCGTTGAATCCTCATATTATGGAGTTAGGTTGACTTATGCGTTTTTAACTTATTTATTTATTTATCCATTTAATTGCTTAATCATTATTCATTCATTTATTTTAATTATTTTAAACTTTTTTTCTTTTTGCTTTTCCTATTTACGTTAAATTATTTTATCATATATATTATTATTTTTATTTGTTATATATCATATATATATTATTTATTAAACTTTAATCATATTATGTATTATTTGAAAATTTGTATGTTGTACATCATCTAAATTGTTTTATTATTAGGGCAAAATTTTTCATATATTGTTTATTTAAAATATGTATATTATCTATTTTAAATGGTATATTATATACTTATTATAAGTTATCCCTTATACATTTTTATTCAAAGTTTTTATATTATTTATTTAAAATATATATTTATTTTATTATGTATATATTAACTATTTTAGATTTTCCATATCGTTTTTCATTTTTTAATTATTCTATTTTTTAAAAAATTGTTATAATATCCTTTATTGTTTTGCATATATCATTTATCTTATATTTTTATTTTACTTTTATATTTGATCTCATACGTAAAGTTTCGTATTCATTTCTTAATTTTTTATCTTTCGCATAGATCTTTTGAATTATTATTGCTTACTTTATATCTTTTATTTGTTATTCACATTCTTTTATTTGTTTATTATTTTTATGTTTGCTTTAGCATGGTCATTTTATTACTTGTATCATTTGCTATTTTATGTTATTCTTTCTCTTAATTGCCTATATTAGTATTAAATGTTATTATATCATGTAATTGTAGTATATTGCTTTGGTATTTGTGTTTTGTAATGTATTAATGATACATTTTACTCAAATCATTGTTTTAAAATATATCTCATTTAATTGCCACTTTTTATCCAAAACTTTATTTCTTAAAATAAGGCAATATTTGACATTTGGAGTTTTGAGGGAATCGTGTCCTAACTTATTGGGCTTCGATTTTTCTCATTAAGTCTAAATGATCAAATACCCTTTTTGAAATTAAAATATATGATTTTCAAATAAAAAACCTATCTTTGTAAATTTAAGATGTTGCGTCCTAACTTATTGGATGTGACATTTTGATATTTTGAGATAGGGATTTCAAAAAAAAAAAAACAAAGGATATTTGGTATTTGGGAAATTCGAAAGGTCATGCTCAAACTTATTGAGATTCGACTTTTCTTTTATCCAAATAATTTAATGTCTTTTTAAAGGTTATAAGTTTTGAAAAATCAAAAGGGTCATATTTTAAAATCTTCTCAAATTTTCGACATTAAGACATTAATTAATCAATTAGGTACCAATTTTGGGCATTACGAAGGTGCTAATCTGAAACACCCCAGACCCGGCCCACGAGCCTTAACCGGATCTGGTATGTTCCCCGGTGTAAACCGTTTCAAATTCTTTTGTTACTTAGGAAAAACTTGTGTGTTTTGAAAGAAAGATTTTTTTGGGTTGGGCTTGAGTTGATAACAAGTTTATTTCATTATTAAAATCCTTTACTTTAGGTGACAAAAGGTTTAGGCTTTGTTTTAAAATAAATTTCCTTAATCTTTTAATAAATAAAAGTTTGTAAGCTTAATAAATAAAAGCAAAGTAAAGTAGTTCTACTATGGCCTTATTACATCAAATAATTCCCAAAAAAAATAAAATAAATTCAAAGTACTTAATGAAATAAAATCCAAATTAAATAAATTCCTTGCTGTGCATGGCCACCTTTAAGCTCCTGCCGACCCGGTCCATTACTGATCGTCACCTAAAAATAATCCCACAAGGGGTGAGTCAAACAGACTCAATGTGTACACAAACACTAAGTCTTAACAAATTCAGGCATAACAAATCATATTCATACATATCATAATTCACATTTAATGATGCATTCCCGAACCCAAGCCTATATGCCATCCGCTACACATCACCCGTACCATCCTGCACACCGTGGGGACTACTAAGTCAACCCTCCATCCGCTACACACCATCGAAGCGTCCGTGCCGTCGACGTGCTCATCGCCCCTTATAAAATTCGTGGTCTTAGGTCACCACATTCAGATATCGTGGTCTTAGGTCACCACATTTAGGTATCGTGGTCTTAGGTCACCACATTCAGTTATCGTGGTCTTAGGTCACCACATTCACTTCCCCTTTTCATATAACCCATATGCCCCATATCATACATATCATGCATTAACATGCCAAATTCTTATTTCACATTCTTATAATGTCATATGTGTGTCGTAACAGATATATAACATAATCCTAGTAGGAGTAGGAAATGTACCTGAGTACTTTGTACCATAACATGGTACCTTAGCCATATTCACATTCTTATACACATACTTATATTAAACATTGCCATAAAACATATTAAGAAATAGTGTAAGTATTTTACACGATATACTTATTGAATTTATTGAAATCCCGAAAACTCGTTCTATCGCTTTAGATATTTAATTCCTATATTCGGCCAACCCTAACATGTTAGTAAAAAGCCATTCGGCTATAAATCCCAATCCTAGTAGGATTAGTACACTTAAATCCTTACCTTGCTGCCGATTGATGTAACATCCTGATATTTTGGGGGCTATGCAATTTACATAATTGAATGATGTTGCATGCTTAATCATTATTAAGTGCAATTTTGGAAGTTATTTGAGCTTCATTTATTAAGTGAATGTTTTGCTAAACTTTTAATTTTTATTAATTAGAGAGAGAACTAAGCTAATAAGGCCTTAAGAATTGATGATGAGAAGTTCTAGCATAAGTTAAGTAATTGGCAAAGTGGTTAAGATGCATGGATGTGAGCTTGACGTGTAAGGTTCGAATCTCCTAGCTAACATTAGGGAGATTTTTATTTTTTTTTGTTTTCTTCCTTGTAAGTGTCGGCCAAGAATATTCTAGAGTGGATGAGCTTTCATCCATTTTTGGCTAGTTGACCATGTGGAAAAGGAAGTTAAAAACTTAAGGCATGAAATCATAAGTTGGTGATAAGATGAAGGGGACAAAGGCTTGATATTTGGCTATGTTTTGGGGATGTGTCCATGGTCATTTGACCATGAACCTAGACGGCATGGAGGCTAAAGGGAGAGGTTTATTTCTTTGATAGCAAATCAAGAGTGGATAGGGAAGAAACAAGGAGGAAAAAGGGGGATATGTTGGCATTGATGTGGCTGAATTTATGCTTTGCCATTAGGGGGGAAAAGTTAGCCAAAAGTTCTTGTTGTCCATCTTTTCTCATTTTCACCAAAAGCTCTCTCCTAGCCGAAATTGCCATAGAGTTTAGGTAAGAACTCTCTTTTGTTTTAGCTTTCATTTTTTGACCAATTTTCTTCATTTTGGCCGAATGTACCTTAACCATTTTGGTACATTTTCACTTTTGATTTAGCCTCAATTGCTTGAACCAAACACAACCTTTTTCTCTCATTTAGTTTTCATTTTGAAACCAAAACCACAAAGATTAAGCACCATTATTCTTCTTCATTTTCTCTCCTCTTGCCGAATGCATCTAAGTTCCATAGTCAATCTCCTTCTCTTTGACTTTTCTTTTCTTTTCATCTTATTTTCTCTTATCTTTCTCTCATTGCTGAAATCACCATTATCATTTTCTTCTCCTCTTTCTCTTTACTTCCTTCTCTTTTCATTCTCTTCCTTCTATTCTTCAAAACCGAAACCATCATATTGAAACCACCATTTTTATTCTTTTATTTTGTGAAGGCCGAATCATCATATTCTTTTCTTCTTTTTCAAAGCCGAACCTCCAAGTGATCAAAGTAAGATGCTATCAATTATTTTCATTATTCCTTTTTATTTTAGCAAACTTAAAATCATAATCTTTTATTTCTCTCTTAGGCCGAATCTTTTGAAAAGATTTATCAAAAATCCTTGTTGAAGACAACCTTTAAGTGACCATTCAAATCATCAAGGTAAGACTACTAATTTAGATTATATCAATTTTTTTAGACAGATCACTAATCTAAGTTATTTTTAGGAGCGATCTAAGATCATCAAGATAGGTAAGAAAAGAGCCGTTCAAGTGTTTGGAAGAGGAGGTATTCCTTTACCATCGAACTACAAGCGAAGAGCGATATCGGGGTTAGAGACTTTCCACCGGTTGTGGACCCTCCGCAAACGAGGATTGATTATTCAAGTAGTGCATAACCAAACCACTTTACGTTGGTGGAATATCGGCGGGTTTTGATCCATCTAGTGGAGAAAACCGCAAATAACTCGCTATTCGTGAATCAGGGGTAAGGATTTAGATCTATCGTTTATAAGTATAGTTTTTGCTAACAATAGTTTATACTAACCGAGTGTGTTAATCATTTAGGTGTGGACGAGCTAGAGTATTGTTCTCACTGTTACTAGGTGTGTAACCATACATTAAAATTTCCATAGATTTATATTATTAAAAGTGATTATATATAATATGTTTGTTTGCGGATACCAATCATTGGTATACAAAATTGTGTATGTTACCCAATATTCCGTTTATTTTGATATATGCATCAATCTGAAATAAGCATGACTATGTTATGATTTGTGGGTACATAGCATGAAAATCGATTTGATATGTATGTGCATGGGCATATGGGTATGTTTAATAAAGGAGGAAGTATTCGGTGGTTTTACCACAATTACGGTGACTTGGTCACATATGTGAATTTGGTGACTTGGTCACATATTTGACTCCGGTGGCTTTTGGTCACATATTTGATTCCGGTGGCTTGGTCACATATTTGACTCGGTGGCTTCACACATATTTGACTCTGGTGGCTTCGGTCACATAATTGGCTCTGGTGACTTGGTCCACGTATTTGAAATTGGACTTGATCGGATGACTTGGTCACATCTGTTTTGGTGGCTTTGCCACAATAAGGCGATGTGCATGTTGACTGCAAAGAATCGCCTTGATGGTGTGTAGCGGATGGAGGGTCGATTTAGTAATCCCACGGTGTCTTTGGTTGATATGCAGGGGTGTGTAGCGGATGGATATTTAGGTTGGGCCGGGCTTGCATTTCATTTCATATACATATCCATGTAACATTGTATGATTATTATTTGATCTGCTATGAAATGGGCCTTTGGGCTAAATTTGAGTAAAATGGGCCTTTGGGCTAAATATGAACTAAATTGGGCCTTTGGGCTAAATTTGAACTAAATTAGGCCTTCGGCCAAATATTTGATTAAATGGGCCTATGGTCATATGTGAAATTTTGGGTTTGAAAGCATTTCATAAAATGGGCTTTTTAGTGTATGTGTTATACATTGAGTTTATGACTCACCCATTTTATGGGATAACTTTTCGAGATAACTCGTAGTGCGATGGATCGGACAAGAAGGATTTCGAGGTGGCGATGCTGCTCGTATTAAGTATTGTGGAGATTTTCCAACTTAAACTCTTTAAGTTAAATTTTATTACTTAGACTTTAATTTGGGTTGCCAATATTATGTAATAAGGCCATTATAAACTATCTTTAATTTCGTGTTTGGATTTACTTTTATTTTGCCATGAATAAATATCTATTAAATAACTAAATTGCTTTTTAATAATTATTTAAAAGGTTTTTGTCTTTATTATATAAATGTTTTCAAGGAAATTTTTCTTAAGTTTGGTTTCCTATGATTTTATTAATTCCTCCTAAGATTAATGTTTTTAAAGACAAAATTTCTTTACAATGGAATTCCGCTAAAGTTTTACTCAAGGAACATACCAAATTCGGTTAGACTTTTTGGGCCGGGTTTGGGGTGTTTCAGCTTGGTATCAGAGCCAGGTTTTAAACTCTCGGCCTTGGGTTTTGAAGCCCACAACGTTTTCAAAATTTGGCCCAAAAGATTTTTGAAAGTTTTTCTTAAGTTAAATGGTTTTATAAGAGCATGGCACTCGGAATTCTCGGCCCAGATCCATCAGGTATGTACCTTCATTTGATAAATGATATGAATGTCTGGTAAGCCTAAGGAAACTTTAGAGACATGGACCTTAGGTGTTTGTGTACTACTACGAAAACCACTGAATATCTGTTTCATAAGACTTTCTTTTAATAAGAAGTGAAAAGATTCTAATACATAAGACTTTTCGTAAAAACAGATAAGATACGTAGTAGACATGAGCTCTAGGGGACGAGGTCGTTGTGGACATGGAAGAGGAAGGATGATCTGCTTTGAACCGATTCGATCAGTCAAGGTTCCGAGAATGAAGCTCCACCACCGGCTGTTGGGGCAGATTTCCAAGAACAAAATGAAGGTGGTGACGCAGTATCACAAGCTGTACTGCGAGTTTTGGAACGAGTAGCAGAAGCTAGTTCTGGAAATGGATCTCGGAAGTCTGTAGCTGAGAGACTTAGATCGAATGGAGCCGAGGTTTTCAGAGGAGTATCTGGAGTAGCTCCTAACGTAGCTGAATATTGGTTGGAAGCAGTCGAGAGAATCATGGACGATATAGACTGCACTGACGAAGAGAAATTGAAAGGTGCTATTTCACTTCTTCGTGATGAAGCCTACCAGTGGTGGCTTACTATCAAGGAAAGTACCCCTGTGGATCGTCTGGATTGGGGGTATTTTAAAGTGAAATTTGAGGAAAATATGTCTGAGCTAGCTATATCGACTCGAGGAAGACATTTCGAATCGGTACAAGGAAACAAGTCGATAGCTGAATATGAAGCGAATTCTTACGACTTAGCCGTTATGCGGAGGGATAGTGGCTACGAATATGAACAGTGTATCGATTTGAAGATGGACTTAGAGATGAGCTAAGAGTGATGATTGCCCCACATCGTGAAAGAGATTTTGCAATCTTAGTGGAAAGGGCAAGAATTGCCAAGAGGTTAAACTGACCGAGAGACGCGAACCGGGACGGAGGTCGAGCAAGAATAAGAGAAGCTTTGGGTCTTGGGTCGTCCGAAACTTTCGAAGAAATCAAGAAATGATGGACCGCGAGGTCAACAGACTACTACGGAGTGCAAAGTCGTACTTGTTCTCGGTGTGGGAAAATGCACTCGGAGAATCTTTGGAAGAAAATCGGCGGATGTTTTAAGTGCGGTTCGAAGGATCACATGATCAAAGATTGTCCAATGAACTCGGAGAAGAACCATCTAGCAAGTCAGGGTGCTAATCGGTGTGAAGTGGACAAAGAACCGATAAGAGGACGTGGTCCAAATGGAAGGGAAATGGTTACGGTAGAGGTCGCGGAACTTCCGGAGGCGAGTGGAAACTCGAGGCGAGACAACCCGGTTTGGTGTATCTTTGTTCATCGCAGAGAAGACGATGGCCTTTTGATGTTATTACTGATGCGTTTTTGATTTACAGGTTGCCCTTTATTGCTTTGATAGATATAGGGTCAACTCATTCCTATATCGCTAGTGAAGTATCTCGGGACTTTGCATGTGACTTCAAACTGTACCTAGGAAGATGATATGTACTTAGTCCTCTAGGATGACATGTGGTTGTAGACAAACTTTTTAAGGAAGTGCCTCTAGAAGTCCAAGGGATACAGTTTCCAGCTGATTTAATGGAGTTGCCATTCGGAGAATTCGACCTAATCTTAGGCATGGACTGGCTTGTGAAGTATCGTGCAAATGTGGATTGTGCTGCTAAGAGAATGTCCTTAAGAACTTTTGATGACAAGGAAGTTGTAGTGATGGGCGAGAGACGGAACTACTTATCTAATGTAGTATCCGCTCTTAAGGCGGAAAAGATGGTTAGGAAAGGATGCGAAGTTTTTCTGATGTTGGTGAATGCTTTGGAGGCTAAGGATGTAACTGTTAATGAAGTCAGGACGGTGAATGAATTTGTAGATGTTTTTCCGGAAGAACTTCCAGGTTTGCCTCCGGATCGTGAGATAGAATTTGGGATAGACTTATTGCACAGAGCAGCGCCAGATTTCTATTGCTCCATATAGAATGGCACCGAAGGAATTGGTTGAGCTTAAGGCTCGATTCGTGAATTGCTTGGCGTGGATTCATCCGACCTAGTGTGTCTCCATGGGGAGCACCGGTTCTATTCGTGAAGAAGAAGGACGGATCGATGAGGATGTGTATAGACTACCGCAGTTGAATAAGTGACTATCAAGAACAAGTATCCTTTACCGGGATCGATGACTTGTTCGATCGACTTAAAGGAGTCATGCGTATTCTCTAAAATTGATCTAAGGTCGGGGTATCATCGACTTAAAGTGAAAGAAGTGGATATCCATAAGACGGCTTCCAACCGATATGGCCACTATGAATTTCCGGTAATGCCATTCGATTGACGAACGCCCAAATTGCGTTTATGGATATGATGAACCGGATTTTCAGCCTACTTGGATCGGTTAAATCGTGGTATTCATAGGCGACATCTTGGTGTATTCTAAGTCCAAGTGGAACATGATGAGCATCTCCGGATTGTGTTACGAGTTTTAAGGAGAAAAGCTGTCGCCAAATTGAAGAAGTGTGAATTTTGGTGAAAGAGGTTACATTTTAGGACATGTGGTATCTGCAGAAGGGATAAGGGTGGATCCTCGGAAGATTGAGGTCAGATAGATTGAAACCACCTAAGTCCGTGGCGAGGTTCGCAGTTTCTTGGGATTAGCGGATATTATCAAAGATTCGTTGAAGGATTTTCATTGTTAGCCGCACCTTTAACGAAATTGTTAAGAAAGGAAGTACCTTTTGTGGGCTGATAAGCGACAAGAGAGTTTTGAGAAGCTCAAGAAAGTTTTGACTAAGCTCTGTTTTGATTCACTGAAGCGGGAAAGGATTTTGTTGTGTATTGCGATGCTTCTCACACGGATTAGGATGTGTTCTAATGCAAGGCGGAAGGTAGTTGCGTGTGCGTCTCGGCGATTGAGACCACATGAAGTTAACTACCCGACGCATGACTTGGAGTTAGCAAATGTAGTGTTTGCTCTTAAAGTTTGGAGACATTATTTATACGGAGAAAAGTCGGTGATATACACGGACCACAAAAGTCTGAAATATCTCTTGACTCGTAAAGAACCGAATCTGAAAGGCGAGAAGGTGGATAGAGTTGTTAAAAGACTACATTTGTTCTATCGAGTACCACCCGGGTAAGGCGAATGTGGTGGCGGGCGCTCTAAGTCGAAAAGTGGTGTCGATTTGAGAGCGATGTTTGCACATCTTAGTCTCTACGATGATGGAAGCTTGTTGGCGAACTTCGAGTTAAGCGAGCATGGTTAAGTCAAGTAAAAGAGAGCAGTTAATAGATGAAGATCTGAGTAAAAAGTTTGACAGTGCAGTGGGAAATTGGAAGATTTTGGTATTAATGATGTGAGTATTGTGCTTCAAAGGTAAAGTTTGTATCTCAAAGGATCGGGAGTTGAGGCAAAAGATACTTGAGAATCGCATGGTAGCCCCTATGCTATGCATCCGGAGGAAGTAAGTTATATCGAGATTTGCGAGATCGGTTTTGGTGGCCCGGTCTTAAACGAGAATTCTGAATTTGTAGGAAAGTGCTTGGCGTGTCGACAAGTCAAGGTGAACATCAAGTACCATCGGGGTTGCTTCAACCAATAAAGATTCCGATGGAAGTGGAGAGAATCACCATGGACTTTGTTAGTGGGCTTCCTCTTACGCCTACTAAGAAAGACTCCATTTGGGTGATAGTGGACCGATTAATGAAATCTGCACATTTTATCCCGATTGGTTGATTACTCTTTGAAAATTGGCAAAGTTATATGTAGCTGAAATTGTGAGATTGCATGGAGTGTCGTTGTCGATAATTTGACGAGATCCGAGATTTACGTCGCGATTTTGGAAAGCATTGCATCGGGCTTTGGGCACAGATTGGACTTGATCGGCATTTCATCCTCGATCGGATGGTCATCCGAAAGAGTAATCCAAATCTTAGAAGATATGTTAAGGGTTGTGTGATAGATTTCAAGGGAAGTTGGGAGAATTCTTACCATTGGCGAATTTGCGTGACAACAACAGTTTCAATCGATAGATACTGGATGGCACCGTATGAAGCACTATATGGACGGAAGTGTCGCACTCCTACGTGTTGGGCGAAATTAGGGAACGTCGATTTTGGGTCCGAGATAGTGTCCGAATCAAGAAAAGGTTAAGGTAATTCGGGCTCGGTTAAAGGCGTCGCCGAGACAAAAATCGTCTGTGATTTAAAGTGGAAAGAAATAGAATATGCGTGGGGAGACCAAGTTTTCCTAAAGGTTTCACCTTGGAAAAAGGTGATGAGATTTGGTCGCAAAGGAAACTAAGTCCTGTGTTCATTGGACCTTATCGGATTGTGAAGCGGGTCGGATCTGTGGCATATCAGTTAGATTTGCCTTCAGAATTGAAGCAAATGCACGATGTGTTTCATGTTTCAATGTTACGCCATTACCGATCGGATCCATCTCATGTAGTACCAGTTGAGGAGGTGGAATTAAGATCAGATTCGTCATATGAAGAGGAGCCAATTCAAATTCTGGAGCGAGATGTAAAGGTTTTACGGAGAAAATCAGCTCCTCTCGTTAAGGTATTATGGCGAAATCATGGATCAGAAGAAGCTTCGTGGGAATCGGAGGAAGCGATGCGACAGCAATACCCTCACTTATTCCAGACAAGTAATTTCGAGGACGAAATTATTTTAAGGGGGGTAGAACTGTAACATCCTGATATTTTTGGGGCTATGCAATTTACATAATTGAATGATGTTGCATGCTTAATCATTATTAAGTGCAATTTTGGAAGTTATTTGAGCTTCATTTATTAAGTGAATGTTTTGCTAAACTTTTAATTTTTATTAATTAGAGAGAGAACTAAGCTAATAAGGCCTTAAGAATTGATGATGAGAAGTTCTAGCATAAGTTAAGTAATTGGCAAAGTGGTTAAGATGCATGGATGTGAGCTTGAGGTGTAAGGTTGAATCTCTAGCTAACATTAGGGAGATTTTTAATTTTTTGTTTTCTTCCTTGTAAGTGTCGCCAAGAATATTCTAGAGTGGATGAGCTTTCATCCATTTTGGCTAGTTGACCATGTGGAAAAGGAAGTTAAAAACTTAAGGCATGAAATCATAAGTTGGTGATAAGATGAAGGGACAAAGGCTTGATATTTGGCTATGTTTTGGGGATGTGTCCATGGTCATTTGACCATGAACCTAGACGGCATGGAGGCTAAAGGAGAGGTTTATTTCTTTGATAGCAAATCAAGAGTGGATAGGGAAGAAACAATGAGGAAAAAGCGGGATATGTTGGCATTGATGTGGCCGAATTTATGCTTTGCCATTAGGGGGGAAAAGTTAGCCAAAAGTTCTTGTTGTCCATCTTTTCTCATTTTCACCAAAAGCTCTCTCCTAGCCGAAATTGCCATAGAGTTTAGGTAAGAACTCTCTTTTGTTTTAGCTTTCATCTTTTGACCAATTTTCTTTATTTTGGCCGAATGTACCTTAACAATTTTGGTACATTTTCACTTTTGATTTAGCCTCAATTGCTTGAACCAAACACAACCTTTTTTCTCTCATTTAGTTTTCATTTTGAAACCAAAAACCACAAAGATTAAGCACCATTATTCTTCTTCATTTTCTCTCCTCTTGCCGAATGCATCTAAGTTCCATAGTCAATCTCCCTTCTCTTTGACTTTTCTTTTTCTTTTCATCTTATTTTTCTCTTATCTTTCTCTTATTGCCGAAATCACCATTATCATTTTCTTCTCCTCTTTCTCTTTACTTCCTTCTCTTTTCATTCTCTTCCTTCTATTCTTCAAAATCGAAACCATCATATTGAAACCACCATTTTTATTCTTTTATTTTGTGAAGGCCGAATCATCATATTCTTTTCTTCTTTTTCAAAGCCGAACCTCCAAGTGATCAAAGTAAGATGCTATCAATTATTTTCATTATTCCTTTTATTTTAGCAAACTTAAAATCATAATCTTTTATTTCTCTCTTAGGCGAATCTTTTGAAAAGATTTATCAAAATCCTTGTTGAAGACAACCTTTAAGTGACCATTCGAATCATCAAGGTAAGACTACTAATTTAGATTATATCAATTTTTTTAGACGGATCACTAATCTAAGTTATTTTTAGGAGCGATCTAAGATCATCAAGATAGGTAAGAAAAGAGCCGTTCGAAATGTTTGGAAGAGAGGAGGTATTCCTTTACCATCGAACTACAAACGAAGAAGCGATGTCGGGGTTAGAGACTTTCCACCGGTTGTGGACCCTCGCAAACGAGGATCGATTATTCAAGTAGTGCGTATAACCGAACCACTTTACGTTGGTGGAATATCGGTGGTTTTGATCCATCTAGTGGAGAAAACCGCAAATAACTTGTCATTCGTGAATCAGGGTAAGGATTTAGATCTATCGTTTATAAGTATAGTTTTTGCTAACAATAGTTTATACTAACCGAGTGTGTTAATCATTTAGGTGTGGACGAGCTAGAGTATTGTTCTCACTGTTACTAGGTGTGTAACCATACATTAAAATTTCCATAGATTTATATTATTAAAAAGTGATTATATATAATATGTTTGTTTGCGGATACCAATCATTGGTATACAAAATTCAGGTATGTTACCCAATATTCCGTTTATTTTGATATATGCATCAATCTGAAATAAGCATGACTATATTATGATTTGTGGGTACATAACATGAAAATCTGATTTGATATGTATGTGCATGGGCATATGGGTATGTTTAATAAAGGAGGAAGTATTCGGTGGTTTTACCACAATTCTGGTGACTTCGGTCACATATGTGAATTTGGTGACTTGGTCACATATTTGACTCGGTGGCCGGTCACATATTTGATTCCGGTGGCTTGGTCACATATTTGACTCGGTGGCTTTGGTCACATATTTGACTCTGGTGGCCGGTCACATAATTGGCTCTGGTGACTTGGTCACGTATTTGAAATTTGGACTTGGTCGGTGACTTGATCACATCTGTTTTGGTGGCTTTGCCACAATAAGGCGATGTGCATGTTGGTGCGAATCGCCTTCGATGGTGTGTAGCGGATGGAGGGTCGATTTAGTAATCCCACGGTGTCTTTGGTTGGTGCGGGGTGTGTAGCGGATGGATATTTAGGTTGGTAGGGCTTGCATTTCATTTCATATACATATCCATGTAACATTGTATGATTATTATTTGATCTGCTATGAAATGGGCCTTTGGGCTAAATTTGAGTAAAATGGGCCTTTGGGCTAAATATGAACTAAATTGGGCCTTTGGGCTAAATTTGAACTAAATTAGGCCTTGGGCCAAATATTTGATTAAATGGGCCTATGGTCATATGTGAAATTTTGGGTTTGAAAGCATTTCATAAAATGGGCTTTTTAGTGTATGTGTTATACATTGAGTTTATGACTCACCCATTTTATGGGATAACTTTTCGGATAACTCGTAGTGCGATGGATCGGAACAACAAGGATTTGAGGTGGCGATGCTTTCGTATTAAGTATTGTGGAGATTTTCCAACTTAAACTCTTTAAGTTAAATTTTATTACTTAGACTTTAATTTGGGTTGCCAATATTATGTAATAAGGCCATTATAAACTATCTTTAATTTCGTGTTTGGATTTACTTTTATTTTGCCATGAATAAATATCTATTAAATAACTAAATTGCTTTTTAATAATTATTTAAAAGGTTTTGTCTTTATTATATAAATGTTTTCAAGGAAATTTTTCTTAAGTTTGGTTTCCTATGATTTTATTAATTCCTCCTAAGATTAATGTTTTTAAAGACAAAATTTCTTTACAATGGAATTCGCTAAAGTTTTACTCAAGGAACATACCAAATTCGGTTAGACTTTTTGGTAGGGTTTGGGGTGTTTCAATTGATGTCTAATCAAATGCTGAAAACTTTGAATCCTTCTTTCTTGAAATTGGAAATCCTTTGGATTACTTGAATAGATTAGTTTGACTTTTAAATATTAATGAAAAACATCTATTTACTCAACATGGCCTTGGTAGAATGCTATAGATACTTACCTTGTGGATTTTAAATCCCAAAACTCACCAAATAACTAGGGAACACGCGCCTATGGTGTACCTTCGGAAAAGAATTTCTCCTTCCTTGTAGTCGACACTTAATAAATCCGAAATTTCTCTTCAAAGTTTGACAACAAGATATTAATGGGGTTAGTCTCGATTTGACAAATCTTAAAAGAAAAGGATGAAACGAATGAGATCTTACCCTTACTTTAGAGATCGACAATCCTTGCTTGAACCTTTAGCAATATTCGCTATGGTCTTGATAATAGCAAGTTTTGACTTTTGGAACTTAACAAGTAATCGGCTAAAGGTTATCTGTGTTGTCGGTTTATCAAAAGAAAAGAGAGGGAAAAGAGTTACTAGGGGATTCGACAATGGTGGACTTATGGAGAAAAAAATTTTGGCTATGGCAAAAATAAGAGAGAAAGGAGAGTTTTCTAGGAAATTTTCAGAGAGACTTCAATGGAAAAGAGAAGATTGATGAATAGCCTTATTTTCCTCCTTTTGCCGAAATTACTAGGCCAAGACTCCTTACTTGGCCATCACTTCTCTTATCTTTATTAAAATTAATGGAAACAATCCTTAATTATCTCTTATCTCTTAAACAATAATTATCCATCATTAATCCACCTATTTAGCCAAATTTTAAAGAGAATTAAACTCTTCCCCAAGTGCCTTGGTGTCGTCCAACTCCCTTGCTCCTTGCAGCAAAATAAAACTCTTTTATTTGCTTCCCACGTGACTCGAACCTAGGCTCCTTCCCCCTTGATTGTGGCGTCACTTACTGGGCTTTAAGTGGTGCCTCCTAGCCACTTCTCCAAGCCCGTTCTTGTGTCAAATTTCTTCTATTAATTTTCTTAAGGCCACCTTGTTTTAGTTTCCTCTTTTAAACTTACCATTTCTAAAACATTTCCTTACATTTCCAAGTTTCCAAAAATGTTCACTTTCCTCTTTTAAACTTAACATTTCCAAGTTTCCTAAAATGTTCACTTTCCTCTTTTAAACGTAACATTTCCAAGTTTCCTAAAATGTTCACTTTCCTCTTTTAAACTTAACATTTCTAAGTTTCCAAATATGTTCACTTTCCTCTTTTAAACTTAACATTTCCAAGTTTCCTGAAATGTTCACTTTCCTCTTTTAAACTTAACATTTCTAAGTTTCCAAAAATGTTCACCATACATTCATAATACATAAGACATGCCATTTCGTATAATTAAATAAAAATGCATAGGCCCATTTTCGGGATGTTACTGTTCTACCCCTTAAAATAATTTCGTCCTCAAATTACTTACTATCAAATAATCAAACATCTTAACTCATGCGCTACGCTTATCTTTTTCTCGATCTTAATAGAGCCATCATACTTCCTAGGCACAAATTTTTTTTAAGTTCACGTTCCCGAGAACTCATTTCTACGATCGCGATTTAATCTGATTAAAGAGTTTTATGCATTAGTACTTTGTTCCACTATTTAACCGCGAACAGTTTTATGAAAAGGAGTTTAATAGTGGTTCTTTCGATCAAACAAAGTCTCAGTTCAAGTTCACTATTCTAATTCAGAGATTCACATTCACATTCACATTCATCCATCTCGAAAGAGACACATTCATTCGCGACATTCACTTTACTACTTTGGGCATTCTTGATCATCCCCCCCAGGGGTAATTTCGTCATTTTTCCTATAAGGTATTTTGGTAATAAATCGGGGTCACTTTGAAAATAATCTTTATAAATCAAAAGTATTTCAAAATTTACAAAAACTCGAGGTTATCTTGAAAATTTGTTTTCCAAATCAGGGGTGTTGCAGAAATTTCAGAAATCAGGGTTATTTCGGTAGTTTTTCGCAAAATATGATTCCTGGTGACTTTCAAAACAAGGGAATTGTTAAAAATTTCTAATTTGAGGGTACTTCGGTAATTTTCCTTACTGGGGTATTTTGGTCATTTGCACAGGTTAGGGGTAATTCGGTAATTTTGCAAATCAGGGGTAATTTCGTAAATTTTTCCAAAATTAAGGTATTTTGATATTTTGTAAATTTAGGGTTTTTGAACAAAGTAATGAAATTTTGATAAGAACTGTGGGTATTTTGAAAATTCATAAACCAAGGGCATTTTATAATTTTACCACTAGGGGTATTTTAGTAATTTTGTAAATTAAAAAGAATATTTGGAAAAATTTTATAGAATAGTCTCTACAAATCAAAAGGGTAATTTAGTAATTTTAAAAAAACTAGGGTTTCCATAAAATCTAGCTAGTCCCTTTCGGGTTTTAGTTAGAGGTTTAGCAGTGTATAAGTCCTCTTAGTTAGCGTGAGCCAGGGCTACGCACTGAGTAGGATTCGAGTAGAGAGGAGATGAGTCACGAATTGCTTAAATACCAAGCTCCTGAAAACCAATCCTGAACATGCGTACCATGGTTGCCACACCCTAACTCGGCGACTCAATCACAAGTTTGTTTAATTAGATATTTAAGTCTTATGTATTTGTTGGGGTACACTAGTCCTAGGGTTCAAGTACTAAATCTCTATTCTACGTTCCATTTCTACCCTTCTATAAATCATAATATAAATCACACAAAAGATCAGATACTTACAGGTGGACTTGGTGCCTGAGACTTAGTGGGCCATGCGGAAAATCCTATTTAATTCACAAAATTCTTTTGGGCTTAACTTTGAAAATGTTTTGGGCCTTAAACCCAAGGCCGAGAGTTTAAAACTGGCTCGATATCAAATCGAAACACCCGGACCCGGCCCACGAGCCTTAACGGATCTGGTATGTTTCCGGTGTAAACCGTTTCAAATTCTTTTGTTACTTAGGAAAAACTTGTGTGTTTGAAAGAAAGATTGTTTTGGGTTGGGCTTTAGTTGATAACAAGTTTATTTCATTAATAAAATCCTTTACTTTAGGTGACAAAACGTTTAGGCTTTGTTTTAAAATAAATTTACTTAATCTTTTAATAAATAAAAGTTTGTAAGCTTAATAAATAAAAGCAAAGTAAAGTAGTTCTACTATGGCCTTATTACATCAAATAATTCCCCAAAAAATAAATTCAAAGTACTTAATGAAATAAAATCCAAATTAAATAAATTCCTTCTTGTGCATGGACACCTTTAAGCTCCTGCCAGGCGGTCCATTCTTGATCGTCACTGAAAAATAATCCCACAAGGGTGAGTCAAGCAGACTCAATGTGTACACAAACACTAAGTCTTAACAAATTCGAGGCATAACAAATCATATTCATACATATCATAATTCACATTTAATGATGCATTCCAAACCCAAGCCTCTATGCCATCCGCTACACATCACACATGTACCATCACACTGCACAGTAGGGACTACTAAGCCAACCCTCCATCCGCTACACACCATCAAGGCGTCGCTGCGGTCGGCGTGCTCATCGCCCTTATAAAATTCGTGATCTTAGGTCACCACATTCAGATATCGTGGTCTTAGGTCACCACATTCGAGATATCGTGGTCTTAGGTCACCACATTCGATTATCGTGGTCTTAGGTCACCACATTCACTTCCCTTTTCATATAACCCATATGCCCCATATCATACATATCATGCATTAACATGCCAAATTCTTATTTCACATTCTTATAATGTCATATGTGTGTCGTAATAGATATATAACATAATCCTAGTAGGAGTAGGAAAGCGTGCACAGTACTTTGTACCATAACATGGTACCTTAGCCATATTCACATTCTTATACACATACTTATATTAAACATTGCCATAAAACTTATTAAGAAATAGTGTGGGGTACACACCTGATATACTTATTAAATTTACTGAAATCTCGAAAACTCGTTCTATCGCTTTAGATCTTTAATTCCTATATTCAGCCAACCCTAACATGTTAGTAAAAAGCCATTCGGCTATAAATCCCAATCCTAGTAGGATTAGTACATTTAAATCCTTACCTTGCTGCTGATTGATGTCTAATCAAATGCCGGAAACTTTGTATCCTTCTTTCTTGAAATTGGCAATCACTAGATTACTTGAATAGATTAGTTTCGGCTTTTAAAAATTAATGAAACACATCTATTTACTCAACATGGCCTTGGACGAATGCTATAGATACTTACCTTGTGGATTTTAAATCCCGAAACTCAGCGAATAACTAGGGAACACGCGGCCTATGGTGTACCTTGGGGAAAAGAATTTCTCCTTCCTTGTAGTCGACACTTAATAAATCTCGAAAGATCTCTTCAAAGTTTCGGCAACAAGATATTAATGGGGTTAGTCTTAGATTTCGGCAAATCTTAAAAGAAAAAGGATGAAACTGAATGAGATCTTACCCTTACTTTAGAGATCGGCAATCCTTGCTTGAGCCTTTAGCAATATTCGGCTATGGTCTTGATAATAGCAAGTTTTTAGCTTTTGGAACTTAACAAGTAATCGGCTAAAGGTTATCTGTGTTGTCGGTTTATCAAAAGAAAAAAGAGGGAAAAGAGTTACTAGGGGATTCGGCAATGGTGGACTTATGGAGAAAAAGATTTCGGCTATGGCAAAAATAAGAGAGAAAGGAGAGAGTTTGCTAGGAAATTTTTAGCAGAGACTTCAATGGAAAAGAGAAGATTGATGAATAGCCTTATTTTCCTCCTTTTCTTAGAAATTATTAGGCCAAGACTCCTTACTTGGCCATCACTTCTCTTATCTTTATTAAAATTAATGGAAATAATCCCTTAATTATCTCTTATCTCTTAAACAATAATTATCCATCATTGATCCACCTATCTAGCCAAATTTTAAAAAGAATTAAACTCTTCCCCAAGTGCCTTGGTGCCGTCCAACTCCCTTGCTCCTTGCAGCAAAATGAAACTCTTTTATTTGCTTCCCACGTGACTCGAACCTAGGCTCCTTCCCCCTTGATTGTGGCGTCACTTTCTAGGCTTTAAGTGGTGCCTCCTAGCCACTTCTCCAAGCCCGTTCTTGTGTCAAATTTCTTCTATTAATTTTCTTAAGGCCACCTTGTTTTAGTTTCCTCTTTTAAACTTACCATTTCTAAAACATTTCCTTACATTTCCAAGTTTCCAAAAATGTTCACTTTCCTGTTTTAAACTTAACATTTCCAAGTTTCCTAAAATGATCACTTTCCTCTTTTAAACTTAACATTTCCAAGTTTCCTAAAATGTTCACTTTCCTCTTTTAAACTTAACATTTCTAAGTTTCCAAAAATGTTCACTTTCCTCTTTTAAACTTTACATTTCCAAGTTTCCTAAAATGTTCACTTTTCTCTTTTAAACTTAACATTTCTAAGTTTCCAAAAATGTTCACCATACATTTACATAAGACATGCCATTTCAGTATAATTAAATCAAAATGCATAGGCCCATTTTTAGGATGTTACATAATCCTTCCTCGTGCGTAACTAACTCCCGAACCCGTTTTCTCAAATTTCGTAGACCAAAATCATTGTTTTAATAAATCAAAATAATTTTTATTAAAATGATCAATTTGAAGGTGACGCAATCACACCTCGAAAAAAGATTGGTGGCGACTCTATTTTTGTTTTTAAAGTCGATCCCTATTTTTTCAAAATAAAAAAATGGTTTCGACAGCTTGGCGACTCCGCTGAGGACATAAGAGAGTCAAGCCATAAAATTGATTATTTTTTTTTCCTTTGTTGGAAATTTGAAAATTCGATTTGAAATTTTGAAATTTTGATTTGAAAATTACGATCCTTTTGTTGCATTTGTTTTGTGTCATTGCATATGATTGTTATTTTCTTGAGCACATTGCATTGCATGACCGTTGTGGTCGCACCTTTAAGTGGGAGTGAGAAACTATGTCTTCGTGAGGTTTTCACCTCCGCATGGGCTAGTGGATTGCTTCCGGGATACATCTGTACCTATGTGTTCGTGAGGTTTTCACTTTCGCATGGCCATAGGGAAATGTATTCCCCTGAACTAAACTCGGTCCATATGAGCCTATAATGGGTGAGGATCAATGAATCTGCTGGTTCGGGCACTTCAACTTTAGAGCTAAACCACATGTAGAAAACTTAAGGGCTTACCCTAGGTGGAACTATGCCAAACCCTAGTGTTCACCCAGATAGGTGTCTTATTTTGTTATTTATTTATCTTGTGCTAACGTGTTCTATTTTGTTTTGATTGCATTGCTTTCACATAATACAAAAGAGGTGTTGATTCAAATTCGATTGCTAAATAGAAGAGTTTGTCATGAGAAAATGGATTTATTGATAAAGTGGATTATAATACGGTCGTCCAAATATGGTCCAAGTAAACACAACAAGAGAGGAATGATAGTCCGTGAAGGAATACAAGATTTTATTGCCCAAATATTCAAGCTGACAAAGACTATTCGAGAATCATCACGTCTCGGCTTTCTTGAAGAGGCTAACGAGCATTGTGGAAATTAGTGAGTAGTGAGACGCGGCCCAAGCAAAAAGGAGCTAGTGGAGACATCAATTAGAAGTTTGCAAGATTTGACCTTTGCAAAGAAAGGGATTGATGTTTTTGCCTGGAATAAGAGGGCAAGGCCGCAAATGTAATCCGTTTTATGTAAAGAAATTTTCTTTGTAGAAAAGTTGTTATAATGGAATTGAATTCAGAATCAAAGCCTCTCTTTCTTTTGAATTCATTCCATGCATCTGCATTACATCACATCATATGTATTAAAATCCATAGAAGGACCTTAATTAGTTGAAGTTGTTTCAGAAAAAGAGATAAAGAGAGAAAGTTAATCTAGAAACTAAACATCGTTACGGTACTCGCGCTAAGATGAAAGATATGGGTCAAAGACTTGAATAGTTCTAAAGAGACATGCAAGACCAGCTGCAAGAGCAGTTAGAAAAGATCCAACAAGATATGATGGAACAAATGATGGAAGCCTAAAGGAATATGGTGGCTCAAATGGCTCAGCTACTGAATCGAGAAATGAACAAGGGAAAAGGCCCTATCACTAATGTTAGAGAAGATAATGAGGATTATCCTCCGAGTTTTACCCCACCGTATGCACACACACAACCTGAAACATATCCTTGAAGGCTATCTATTACAATTAGGCCTCAACAAGGTCAAGCTGATATTGGGGTGCCCATGAATTTCCAAGTTGGCTTAGGATCTAACCTAGGAGATAACCCTACTAATCTTGTTATCCCTGATTTAGATATAGCGGAGAGGGAAGGGACGAGAATTAAATTACCAAGGCAGTTAGAGGACCGTTGTAGATGGTTAGAAGAAAAGTTCAAGGCCTTGGAAAATACTGATAATCACCATGAAATTGATGCTAAAGACTTGAGCTTGGTTCCAGATTTGTTGCTTCCTTATAAGTTTAAAATGCCAAAATTCAAGAAGTACAATGGGACTATCTACCTTGAACCCTATATTACTATGTTCTGTAGACGGATAACCGGCTATGTTAATAATGATCAACTTTTGAGTTGTTTCCAAGATAGTTTGGTGGAGGCAGCGTCAAGTGGTACAATCAACTGAGTCGTGCTAAGATTAGTTCCTGGAAGGACCTAGCCCAAGCTTTTATAAAGCAATACAATCATGTGACAGACATGACGCCTGATAGAATCATCTTGCAAAACATGGGGAAAAAATCAAATGAAAGCTTCAGCAGTATGCACAAAGATGGAGGAAAGTTGCTATGCAAGTTCACCCATCGCTCCTATAAAAGGAAACTACAATGCTTTTTATCAATACTTTAAAGGCCCCATTCATTACTCACATGATAGGAAGTACCACAAAGAGCTTTGCGGATATAGTAATGGCGGGAGAAATGATTAAAAATGCCATAAGGGGTGGCAAGATAGAGATAGGGGAAAATGCCAAAAGGTTAGCTCCAAGGAAAAAGGAGAACGAGGTGAATAATACGATTACATATAACAAAGGGTACTCGAAGTCAATTACTGTCAGTCAACCAAAAGTAACCACTAGATATCAAAGCTCTTCAAGGCAAGAATCTAATTTGAGGCCAAATACACAAAAGCTCTAGTTCACACCCATCCCAATGACATATAAGGAGCTGTACCAGAATCTTTTTGATGTGCATGTGGTGTCTCCGTCCTACTCAGAACTTGTGCAACCTCTGTTTCTAAAATGGTATAATGAGAATGCCCAATGCGAGTACCATGCGGGAATAACGGGTCACTCAATTGAAAACTGTACTACGTTTAAAAAGTTGGTCGAAAAGTTCATTAAAATGGGAATTGTGAAGTTCGATGTTTCATCATAACCTGATCATTTTGACGAGGCAGTAAATGCAATAATTGAAGGAGGAGACAAGAAAGTTATGACTCCTTGAAGAAGTCAAA
Organism: Gossypium rotundifolium; assembly: GCA_025506655.1. NCBI lineage: Eukaryota > Viridiplantae > Streptophyta > Magnoliopsida > Malvales > Malvaceae > Gossypium > Gossypium rotundifolium. The sequence goes on along the minus strand of CP106731.1, from coordinate 116,025,167 downwards.
AGCGAAGAGGGAACCGGGGAACGAAGTTTCCAAGCCCTTACATACTTGGGAGTGTTTTGAATAATGGGACCGTGAAAGAGATCCCTGTATTTTTAGGGCTAATCTAGAGTAATATTCGAAACACGCTTGTTACCTTAAGCCTAGAGGCAATAAGAACCCTTTTGTGAAATAGGCTTGTGTTCAGAATTTTTATTTCAATAAAATGCATCTTCTTGAGCAAATATTCTTCTATTTTTTCCATTTCATACTGTACAAACAATTGTTCTTAGTTTTTTTCTTTTGTTTGTTCTTTGGACTTTCTTTCAAGTATTCTTTCCTTCTTCATTCATGACCATACAAATAATCATTCTTTGAATCACTTATTCTTTAGAATCTTCCTTCGAACCTACAATAGGTCTCTAGATAATAACAATGTGAGCAACGCTGCTACTGACTCAAAGTCTCCTTTCGAGTAAGATATCTGTCTGGAGGGATCTCAGGACTTTGAAGATGACAGAGATTGTAACATATCTTCTAATTTGTTAAGAATGGTAGAACAAGATGAAAAATAGATCTTACCTTACATAGGGTCAGTAGACATTGCGAGCCTAGGAAAGGGGTGAAGATCGAAGCCCAGCTCACCACAGAAATAAGGCAAGACATCATTCAAAGATGTTTTCGCACGATCATATCAAGATATGCCTAGGAAAATCTTAAAAGAGATCCATAAGGGTGTTTAAAGAACATGATAATGGTTCTACAATAGCCAAGATAATCATAAGGTTCGGGTACTATTGGTCCACCATAAAAGGGAGATTTCTTCGGTTATGTCGTAAATGCCAAATTGAGCAAGACAAGACTTATGTGCCTCATCAATTTCTTCATAGATTTTCTATAAGTGGGGAATGGATATTATGGGGCCGATCTCGTCAAAAGCTTCTAGTCGACATCTATTCATCGTCGTGGTTGTCGTTTACTTCACTAAGAGGGTGGAAGTAGCTTTATATGCCAATGTTACAAAGTCGATAGTCATCAAATTCTTAAAAAAAGAAGAAGAAGAAGAAGATCAAGTGCTAACAAAGAGTGCTAAAAAGGACAATGTCAAAAGTTTGGAAGTTTGTTCAAAGATCAGATGCCATATCATAGTGCAGTAAAGGCAGCCAAAAAAAAAGAGGAAAAAATAAAAACAAAAACAACAAAACAAGGATCATGGGAAATATGACTGAGACTTGAAAAGATTGACATAAAGAAGTTACCATTTACCCTCTGTCTTATCGAACGTCGACTAGAATCTTCACTGGGCAACACATTGGAATAGAAATAATTTTTCCAATTAAACCTAATAGAAGAAAAGGTTAAAAGTTATCCATCACGGTCAGATGATGCAAGCTTACGACAAAGAGGTTCATCCTAGAGAATTCCACGAGGGGAACCTGATGTTGAAAAAGATCTTTCTTATATAAAAGGATTTTAGAGGAAAGCAGATGCCAAACTGAGAAGGACCTTATGTTGTAAAGAAGGCCTATTTTGGATGAGCATTGATATTGACCGAGATGGATGCCAAAGACTTGCCTAATCTAGTAAATTCAGGTTCAATCAAGAAGTATTTTACCTGAAAGGGGAAAGGCCAAGGTGAAAACCCGAAAAAGGCACCTTGAGTTCAAATTCAAAAAAAAAAAAAAAAAGAGGAGAGGCCAAGGCGAAAACCCGCAAAGGGCGCATTGAGACCAAAGGGGTTTTGAGCTAAAAACCCAAAAAGGGCAGCTCAAATTTTGATCAAAGGTAGGGCATGTGGTAGTCTTGCTATGCCTAAATTAACAATGAGGAAGTATGCTACGTCTTGGGGCATTAACAAAGTACTCCGGATCCTCTAAACACGCATTGAGCTCAAAATGGCCTCAAAAAGTTTGTACAGAGAATCTCAGGCTGCGATAGCTGGGGCACCTAGCTTCTATCTTACCCATTTTGATTTTGCTATCTTTTTCAAGATACACCCTAATCAATTTTCTTTTATGGCCTTGGCTATATTTGATTACTTTATTTTTTTTTTTAAGATACACCCAATCAATTTTCTTTTATTGCCTTGGTTATCTTTGATTAACATATTTGTTTCGAGCTATGCTCCTGATTAATTTATTTCTCGCCCATTGTTGTGATCTTTTTCAAGCATTTTATATTGAAATAATGATTAATGGACTAATAATACTTTCATAAAAAGAGTTCCGCATATTACTCTGGAAGCTCCTAAATAATATGAGAAATTTGAAATTGGACTATTGTTTAGAACTCACCAAGTTTAAGGGTTGGAAATATTTGAGCCCAAAGTGAGCTTATCTCTTCAGATTTTTTGTCAAGGACATTGGTTGATCAAAAGACTAGATATTGCATCGGTAACACAAATCCGACAGAAAATAAGCAATGACAACCCAAGCGTAGAAGGAATTATTCTCGAAAAGAAAAAATGACATTTTGCATCCATGCGAGTATTATGCATACACATCTGGTCGGGTCACTAGGGAGTGATCAGTGGATGGAACAAGTTACAGATTGTATACCCCAAAGTTACAATGGGATGAATTGAAAAAGATACAAGTCCTATACCCTTGATGTAACACCCTAAAAATCTGAGTATTTAAATTTGCATGATTTTGGTGTTTAGATTTTAAAGGAAAAATCTTTTATTTTAATTTGGTGCTTATTGAAGTCTTTGAGAGGGTAAAGCATAATTTGAGGAAAGAATAAAATTTATTAATTGAGAATTTATTGAAGCGAAACAAAGGTGATTAAGACTTAAGCTAAATTATGTGCTAATAGTGTCATAAAATGAGCATATGGCATGGTGGAGTTGGCGCATGGGTTCAAGTAAGAGGAAGAGGTTCGAATCCCTTGTATGGCACCTAAATGAATTTTTGCTTTTAATTTTCGCTCATGTCTAGGAAGTGTCGGCAAGGGACATTTAAGGAAGGTGTTGACCATGTTATTTTTGGTTAGTGTATCAATGGATTAAGGTAACAACTAACTTATGGCATGGAATCAAAGGTTTAAGGAAAGATAGGGGAACATAAGGCACTTATCAAGGGAAAATTTTGGAAAGAAATCATGGTCTATTGACCATGTCTTTGACAACAATTTGGTATAGGAGGAGCCTAAATTTTGAGTTAGTTTTGGTTGAGAAATTCTTTTCTCTCTTTGGTTGTTCTTTGCACTTTGTGCGAATTTTATTCCTCTCCTTTCAACATTTTTCTGGCCGATTTTTGCATTTGGTAAAGCCAAAATTTTGTGACCATTTGGTCATTCCTTTTGCTTATCTTGCTAGCCAATTCTTTGTGCCTTTTCTTCTTGTGCGAAATCATCCATACCAAAAGAATCATCTTTTCCTTTCTTTTGCCATGGCGAATATACCAGCACCTAAAGTTCATTTTTTTCTTCTCTTCTTTTCTCTTTGACATCAAGCAACAACATCACCATCATCCTTTCGTTCTTATATTATTTCTTTTCAATCGAAAATTCTCTCCATCTTCACTCTCTTGGCGAATGCTATTGTGCCTATAAACCCAATTATTTTTTTCTTTTCCTTGAACATACATAGCGAATCCTTCATCATTTAGACACCATTCTCCATTCTTTCCTTTCAATCGTGGAAAATAGGTAAGGGTTCTTTTCCATTTTCGATTTATTAAGGTACTTTGGCGAATATCATTGGTTTAATTGAGGTCTTTTTGGATTGATATAGCATTCATACTAATAACGTTTCTTTCGTTATTATTTAGTGCAATAACGGAGATTGGAATTCAAGTGATCGGAGAATCGTGGAAGCGTTGGAAGCGTTTCATTTTGATAAGAAATCCTACTCTTTAAAATCTCTAGTATTATTGATATTATTTTAGATCTAACTAAATTCCTTTGGATCTTGAAGACATCAAAATAGGGAAGAAAAGGCGGTGTTTAGTTATCGTAAGAGGGTGGATCTGTAAATCCCCATTCAAGCGGAGAGCGGTTTGGCGATCAGGATTTTCCACGGGTTGCGGGCCATCTTAGAAGGAAGTCCATTATTCGAAGTGGTACGAACCTCCGAGCCGTTATACGTTGGTGGATTCTCGTCGGCTAGTGAATCGATAAACGAGGCAAAACCGAAAATCGAAGTGATTCAAAATCAAGAGGGTAAGATTTTGGATCCATTATCGATTAAGATTATTTTTGCGAATTAGTTGTCTAACGAATCAAAATATATTTTAGGTCTTGAGGAGCGAGAAGGGTTAGTACTCACGGTGTCGAGGTGTGTAATTTCACACTCATTATTTTTGGTTGGATGTCAAATTTGGTATGGAAGTAAATCGTAAAAGCGATTAGATCGGTAAAACGTAAAATTTATATTTTGGCGAAAATCGTAAAATCGACTAAATCGTGAAAATTACGAAAACACCTCGAGAAATTAATTGTTATTATGAAAATTGGATGATTCGTGAAAATGGGCCGTAAATACTCTAGTTAAGTGAAAATGGGCCGTAAATACTCTAGTTAGTGAAAATGGGCCGTAAATACTCTAGTTAGTGAAAATGGGCCAAAATACTCTAGTTCGTTAAAATTTAGCCAAAACACTCTAGTTTGGTAAATGGGCCAAAGCCCACTAAAGCGCTAAATAGACAAATTGCTATAATTATGGGCCAAATGAAATGTTATTGATAAACCCACCATGTTATGTATTGTTAATAAATTTTATATTTTATAGTACATGTATAGTTGCATGGGTGGGATATATGAAGAAAGAATGGCGATTGCCACAATATCGACTTATTGCCTCTAGTTCGGTGGCTCTGCCACAATATCGACTTATTGCCTCTAGTTGGTGGCTCTGCCACAATATCGACTCTTGCCTCTAGTTCGGTGGCTATGCCACAATTATAAAAAGGCTTAATGCCTACGATTGGTGTGATGGCGGGGTGGGTTGACTTGATCCCCACAGGTGTGATGGTTGATGCAGGGGTGTTAGCGGATGGATATTAGGCATGGGTTGGGAATTACATTTTTTTATGCATTATTAATTGTTTTAATTCATGATATATTGTTGAATTACGAATTGGGCTCAAGCCCGACATAATAATATCTTGACAATCGGCCCAATAATGGTGGTAAGTGAGTTACACCTTGAGTTCTAAGTAACTCACCTTTAATTTTTCCATCTCGGGTAATGGAAATTGATGTGGACTTGGGCGAGGATGACTTCGTGGAGGCCATCTTTGCTAAATATGGGTTATTTAAAACTACGAACTTTTAATAATTATTTTTACTATTTTGGGATGTTGTAATAAATGGCCTCTATAAATAACTTATGGATTTTATATGTGTTTGGAATTTAAACTACATTTTGGACTTTTAAATCATGGGCTATGATTATATGATGCTTTATAAAAATAAATTTGGGTTTTCAAGTATATGAAATTCTTTTATAAATAATTCTTTTTATTGTTAACTCTTTAACAAATCTCCTAACGGTTTTAATAATACAATGATTTTCAACTAATGTTTCAAATATTTATCAAAATCAAATACTCTTATTTATTTTAAAACACTGAAATTTATATTGAATTTTCAACTTATTGCAAATTTAAAGATAACTCGATTCATGTGACAAACCAAATCTAGTCTCAACGCATAGGCCGGGTTTGGGGTGTTACATTTAGTAATATCGAGCCAGTTTCAAAACTTCGGTACGTGGTTTGGGTTCAAAAATAATTTTTGTATGAAATCATTCAAAATCGTGTATGGCACCACAAGCATCCGGCGACAAGTCAAGTAAGTATTATTGCTTAATGATTACTATGATATGATCATAGGAACACTCTAGAACTTCTAGTTTTAGGCGTGAAAAGCTGTGAGATTGAGACTATAGGAAGCGTTGCGAAAAACAACTTTATATCTTAAAACTCATAAAATATCACTAATAAACACGAAACAAAATTTACGATTCATAAAACTTGTAATCGGATAAGCGAACAAGCAATCATGAGTACAAGAGGGCGTGGTCGTGGGCCTTGCGGTGAGGCGTGGCGTGGTAGAGGCCGAGTGCTACTGGTGAAGCACCAAATCATATGCAGTAAGCGCTTTTCGTCAATTGAAAGTGAGACCGGATCACGCGATCACATGGAAGAAGATCATGCATTGACTCAAGCAATGCTACGAGTCTTGGAAAGGTCATTGGAACTAGAATTGGGCCAACAACTCGTGGGTCAATTTGAGGCGACTTAAAGCGAATAATGCGAAGTTTTCGGAGGAGTCTCGGTGTAGCCGGATGTGGCGGAATCTTGGCTCGAAGGCGTGGAGCGGATCATGGATGATATGGAATGCGGTGAGCAAAAAGCGGAAGGCTGTATCCTTATTGAGAGATGAGGCGTGTCGGTGGTGGCTCACTTGTTAGAAGGCCTTGAAGCCGCACCGATTAATCGGGAATTCTTTAAAGTTGCCTTCCAAGGAAAATCGTCGGAACAAGCTATGTAGGCGCTTCGAAGGAAGGAATTTGAATCTTGTCCAAGGAAGTAAGGCCGTGGCGACATATGAAGTGAGTTTTACGTCGAGCCGTTATGCGGACAATTGTAGCAGGATCATGAGCGTTGTATGCGTTTGAGGATGGACTTAATGATGAGTGAGGGTTTTGATTGCTCCATGACAAGTTAGAAATTTTCCACTCTGGTGGAGAAGGCCAAAATAGCCAAGAGGCTAAGAATTGAGCAGCGAGCAAGAAAGATCCGAAACAAGAGAGACCAGAAGTCCGGTTCTTCAAGAGATTTGAAGAAACCGGAATGATGAATCGGTTCAAGCGAGAACCCGATAGCAAATAATCGAAGTCGAGATTGCACCTTTGAGTGTGGGAAGAGACATTTTGGGGAATGTTGGAGGAAAGCGGCGCATGCTACAAATGCGGTTCAATGGAACATCGATACAAAAGTTGTCCTCGGCGAATGGATCGACTCAAGAAGTCCGTAATAATGATGCCTGCAGTAGGTCGGGGTAATCAATAGCCACCGAGAGGTCGTGGACCAGGTCGTGGTGGTAATGGGGCTGGTCGTGGTCAAGGTGCACGGTCGAGGAAATGGTAATAGAGGAAATCGGATGCAAGGCGGCTGGGTGGTCTATCTCGGTTAGGCCTTGCGAGGGCGGCAATGCACCGAGATGTGATAACAGATGCGTTCTTCATTTTTGATGTACTGTTATTGCCTTAATAGATATTGGCTCCACTCATTCATATGTATCTAGTGCCATATCCGAAATCGAATTTAGAATCTGAAATTACCGAGAATGAGATGACCGTGTCGATCCTTTAGAATGATCGGTAATGGTTAATAAAATATTTAATGACGTGCCCTTAAAAATCCAAGAGGAGGTATTCTTAGCAAACTTGATGGAACTACCTTTCGGTGAGTTCGATCTCATTACGGGCATGGATTGGTGGTCAAACATCGAGCGCAATTGGATTGTCTTGAAAAGCGAATGTCGATGGGACCTCGGATGATAAGGAAGTCATAATGATTGGTGAGCAGAAAGAACTATCGGCAAATGTGGTATCGCATTAAAAATTTGAGAAGTTGGTGCGGAAAGGATACGAACATTCCTAGCCTTTATACGTGCTTTGGATGCCAAAGAATTATCCGTGAATGATGTGAGGACGGTGAAGGAATTTCCGATGTATTTCGAAGAACTTCCTAGTATACCTCGGATCGGAAGTAGAATTTGGCATTGAGCTTTTGCAGGGCGGCTCGGTGTCCATTGCTCCTATAGAATGGCAAGAAGGAGTTGGGTGAGCTCAAAGCTCAAATTCAAGAATTGTTGGATCGAGGATTCATTCGACCAAGTGTGTCTCCGTGGGGAGCACCGGTTTTGTTAAATCAAGAAGAAGGATGGATCGATGCGTATGTGCATTGACTACGACAGATTGAATAAATTGACGATCAAGAATCGGTATCCTCTACCGAAATTGACGACTGTTTGATCAATTAAAAGGAGCTTGATTTTCTCAAGATTGATTTAAGGTCGGGTTATCACCACTTTAAGGTGAAAGAAGCGGACATTTATAAGGCGGCATTTCGGACACGTTACGGACACTATGAGTTTGTAGTGATGCTGTTTGGATTAACCAATGCACCAGTGCATTTATGGACATGATGAACCGAGTCTTTCAACCATATTTAGACCGGTTTGTGGTAGTGTTCATAGATGATATATTGGTTTATTAGAAGTGAGGAGGAACATGACCGACATTTGCGGATAGTATTACAATTACTTCGTGATAAGCAATTGTATGCCAAATTTGGTAAATGTGAATTTTGGCTAAAGGAGGTGACTTTCCTTGGTCATGTAGTATCGGTAGAAGGAATAAGGGTGGATCCTTGGAAAATTGAGGCCATTATGGATTGGAAACCACCAACATCGATGGTGAAATTCGGAGTTTCTTAGGCTTGGTTTGGATACTATAGGCGTTTTGTAGAGGGTTTTCATTGATTCTTGCACCCTAACTAAAGCTGATGCGAAAGGAGCTCCGTATGTCTGGTGGCAACAGAGAGTTTTGAGAAATTGAAGAAGATTCAGCGAAGCTCGGTTTAATTCAACTGAGGTGGAAAAGAATTCACTTTATTTATTGTGATCGTCTCACACAGTGCAGGTTGTGTGTTGATGCAAAATGGAAAGGTGGTGGCCTATGCTTCTCGTCAATTGAGACCACACGAGTAAACTACCCTACTCATGATTTGGAGTTAGTTGCCGTTGTCTTTGCTCTAAAGATTTGGAGGCACTATCTCTATGGTGAGAAGTCCATAATCTACACGGATCACAAGAGTCTTAAATACCTCCTTACCCGAAGGAGTTGAATTTAAGACAAAGAAGATGGGTAGAATTGTTAAAAGATTATGATTTTTCCATCGAGTACCATCTGGAAAGGCTAACGTGGTGGTAGCGCGTTAAGTCGTAAAGCGGTATCTGAATTAAAACTCTGTTTGCCCATTTGAGTGCTGTACAAGGATGGCAGTTTGTTAGCAGAACTTCAGGTGAAGCCGCTGTGGCTGGAACAAATCAAGGAAAAACAGACATCAGATGAGAAGTTGGGACCTTTACTGCGACAAGTTGAAAATGGTGAAATTGAGGATTTTGGAATAAACACGGAGGTGTGTTGTGCTTTTCGAGGGAGAGTATGCATGCCTAAGGACTTAGATCTAAGGCAATTGATTCTACGGGAGGCGCATAGTAGCCCTTATGCTATGCATCCCGGAGGAAATAAGATGTATCGAGATCTCCGTGAACAGTATTGGTGGCCAGGGTTAAAGCGTGAGATTACAGAGTTCGTGGGAAAATGTTTGACTTGTCAGCAAGTGAAGGCAGAACATCAATTACCGTCTGGATTGTTACAACCGATAAAGATTCCTCTTTGGAAATGGAAGCGGATAACTATGGATTTTGTTAGTGGGTTACCGTTAACACCTACTAAGAAAAATTCCGTTTGGGTAATTGTTGATCGGTTGACGAAGACTGCTCATTTCTTGCCAGTTCGTACGGATTATTCTTTGCAGAAGTTGGCGAAACTTTACGTATCCGAAATTGTGAGGTTGCATGGGGTACCAGTATCTATTATATCGGATAGGGACCCTAGGTTTACATCACGATTCGAAAGCTCTGCATGAAGCCTTGGGAACAAAGTTGAATTCGATCGGCTTTTCATCCTCAATCGATGGTCGATCGGAGAGAGTAATTCGGATATTGGAAGATATGTTAAGAGGATGTGTAATTGACTTGAGGGTAGTTGGGAGGATTATCTATCCTTTGGCGGAATTAGCGTATAACAATAGCTATCGGTCTAGCATTGGATGGCACCTTACGAGGCATTGTATGGTCGTAAGTGTCGCTCTCTATATTGTTGGGTGAGTTGGGCGAAAAGCGATGTTAGGTCACGAGATGATATCCGAGGACGGAGGATAAGGTAAAAGTTATTGAGCACGGTTGAAAGAAGCCTCGGATGAGGCGAAGTAAATGCAGCGATCTGAAGCGAAGGGACATCGAGTATAGTGTGGGAGATCGGGTTTTCTTGAAGGTATCTCCTTGGAAAAAGATCTTTAGATTAGGAAGGAAGGGCAAGCTAAGTCCTAGATATATTGGACCTTATCGTGTCTTTGAAGCGTGTTGGTCGATGGCATATCAGTTGAGTTACCTCAGGAGTTAGATCAAATTCACAATGTCTTTCATGTTTCCATGTTGAGCGTTATAGATCGGATCCTTTGCACATTATCTGGGTAGAAGAATTGGAGTGAATTGATTTGTCCTTTGAAGAAGAACCGATTGGAAATTCTAGGCCGAGATGTCAAGGTACTAAGGAAGAAAAGCGTCAGTTGGTCAAAGTTCTATGGCGTAACCACGGAGTGGAAGAAGCTACGTGGGAGCGGAGGATGCAATTCGGCAACAATACCCTCACCTTTTTCAACGAGTAAATTTAGAGGAAATTTTCTTTAAGGAGGGTAGAGTTGTAACACCCTAAAAATCGAGTATTTAAATTTGCATGATTTTGGTGTTTAGATTTTAAAGGAAAAATCTTTTATTTTAATTTGGTGCTTATTGAAGTCTTTGAGAGGTAAAGCATAATTTGAGGAAAGAATAAAATTTATTAATTGAGAATTTATTGAAGCGAAACAAAGGTGATTAAGACTTAAGCTAAATTATGTGCTAATAGTGTCATAAAATGAGCATATGGCATGGTGGAGTTGGCGCATGGGTTCAAGTAAGAGGAAGAGGTTGAATCCTTGTATGGCACCTAAATGAATTTTTGCTTTTAATTTTCGCTCATGTCTAGGAAGTGTCGGCAAGGGACATTTAAGGAAGGTGTTGACCATGTTATTTTTGGTTAGTGTATCAATGGATTAAGGTAACAACTAACTTATGGCATGGAATCAAAGGTTTAAGGAAAGATAGGGGAACATAAGGCACTTATCAAGGGAAAATTTTGGAAAGAAATCATGGTCTATTGACCATGTCTTTGAACAACAATTTGGTATAGGAGGGAGCCTAAATTTTGAGTTAGTTTTGGTTGAGAAATTCTTTTCTCTCTTTGGTTGTTCTTTGCACTTTGTGCAAATTTTATTCCTCTCCTTTCAACATTTTTCTGGCGATTTTGCATTTGGTAAAGCCAAAATTTTGTGACCATTTGGTCATTCCTTTTTGCTTATCTTGCTAGCCAATTCTTTGTGCCTTTTCTTCTTGTCGAAATCATCCATACCAAAAGAATCATCTTTTCCTTTCTTTTGCCATGGCGAATATACCAGCACCTAAAGTTCATTTTTTTCTTCTCTTCTTTTCTCTTTGACATCAAGCAACAACATCACCATCATCCTTTCGTTCTTATATTATTTCTTTTCAATCGAAAATTCTCTCCATCTTCACTCTCTTGGCGAATGCTATTGTGCCTATAAACCCAATTATTTTTTCTTTTCCTTGAACATACATAGAATCCTTCATCATTTAGACACCATTCTCCATTCTTTCCTTTCAATCGTGGAAAATAGGTAAGGGTTCTTTTCCATTTCGATTTATTAAGGTACTTTGGCGAATATCATTGGTTTAATTGAGGTCTTTTGGATTGATATAGCATTCATACTAATAACGTTTCTTTCGTTATTATTTAGTGCAATAATGGAATTGGAATTCAAGTGATCGGAGAATCATGGAAGCGTTGGAAGCGTTTCATTTTGTAAGAAATCCTACTCTTTAAAATCTCTAGTATTATTGATATTATTTTAGATCTAACTAAATTCCTTTGGATCTTGAAGTATCAAAATAGGGAAGAAAAGGCGGTGTTTAGTTATCGTGAAGAGGTGGATCCGTAAATCCCCATTCAAGCGGAGGCGATTTGGCGATCAAGGATTTTCCACGGGTTGGGGCCATCTTCGAAGGAAGTCCATTATTCAGTGGTGCGAACCTCCGAGCCGTTATCGTTGGTGGATTCTCGTGACTAGTGAATCGATAAGCGAGGCAAAACCGAAAATCAAGTGATTCAAAATCAAGAGGTAAGATTTTGGATCCATTATCGATTAAGATTATTTTCTTGAATTAGTTGTCTAACGAATCAAAATATATTTTAGGTCTTAGAGGCGAGAAGGGTTAGTACTCACGGTATCGAGGTGTGTAATTTCACACTCATTATTTTTGGTTGGATGTCAAATTTCGGTATGGAAGTAAATCGTAAAAGCGATTAGATCGGTAAAAAGCGTAAAATTTATATTTTGGCGAAATCGTAAAATCGACTAAATCGTGAAAATTACGAAAACACCTCGAGAAATTAATTGTTATTATGAAAATTGGATGATTAAGTGAAAATGGGCGTAAATACTCTAGTTCGTGAAAATGGGCGTAAATACTCTAGTTAAGTGAAAATGGGCCGTAAATACTCTAGTTAAGTGAAAATGGGCCAAAATACTCTAGTTCGTTAAAATTTAGCCAAAACACTCTAGTTTGGTAAATGGGCCAAAGCCCACTAAAGCGCTAAATAGACAAATTGCTATAATTATGGGCCAAATGAAATGTTATTGATAAACCCACCATGTTATGTATTGTTAATAAATTTTATATTTTATAGTACATGTATAGTTGCATGGGTGGGATATATGAAGAGAAGAATGGCGATTGCCACAATATCGGCTTATTGCCTCTAGTTCGGTGGCTTTCGCCTTACAATATCGACTTATTGCCTCTAGTTCGGTGGCTCTGCCACAATATCGACTCTGCCTCTAGTTCGGTGGCTATGCCACAATTATAAAAAGGCTTAATGCCTACGATTGGTGTGATGGCGGGGTGGGTTGACTTGATCCCCAGGTGTGATGGTTGATGCAGGGTGTTAGCGGATGGATATTAGGCATGGGTTGGGAATTACATTTTTTTATGCATTATTAATTGTTTTAATTCATGATATATTGTTGAATTGAATTGGGCTCAAGCCCGACATAATAATATCTTGACAATCGGCCCAATAATGGTGGTAAGTGAGTTACACTTTGAGTTCTAAGTAACTCACCTTTAATTTTTTCCATCTCGGGTAATGGAAATTGATGTGGACTTGGTAGAGGATGACTTCGTGGAGGCCATCTTTGCTAAATATGGGTTATTTAAAACTACGAACTTTTAATAATTATTTTACTATTTTGGGATGTTGTAATAAATGGCCTCTATAAATAACTTATGGATTTTATATGTGTTTGGAATTTAAACTACATTTTGGACTTTTAAATCATGGGCTATGATTATATGATGCTTTATAAAAATAAATTTGGGTTTTCAAGTATATGAAATTCTTTTATAAATAATTCTTTTTATTGTTAACTCTTTAACAAATCTCCTAACGGTTTTAATAATACAATGATTTTCAACTAATGTTTCAAATATTTATCAAAATCAAATACTCTTCTATTTATTTTAAAACCTGAAATTTATATTGAATTTTCAACTTATTGCAAATTTAAAGATAACTCGATTCATGTGACAAACCAAATCTAGTCTCAACGCATAGACCGGGTTTGGGGTGTTACACTTGAATTCAGTGGGAACGGATCGAAAAAGTTTCAAATCCTATAATCCTGAACCGTATTGAGATGGTTTGAAAATGGTATAAGCCTCATGTCCCTAAGGTATAGTCGAAAGGACCCTGAAGTTAGAGGGGCAAATTCATTTGAGCAAAAATGTTTTCGAGTTTTCTATCAAATGCCAACCAAGTAGGAAGACAGTGTACTACATTAATGATAGAGCCCGATGCGCAACAAGTGGTGACATCCTAATTATTAAAAAGGATCATCCTCATGACATTTTTCATTCGTACATATGTCATTCAGTTAGGAGCAGTTGATTCATTTAGATCATAGCATCCTAACCATTTTGCATAAGCATAAACACATAAAACGATTTTACAGGATAGGTCCCCCAGAGGAGGTGTCGCAACATCGGTGAATTCACAGATCTTGTCTTCCTGAGATTGCAGTGAAGTGGATTGAAGATCCTAGTCTGGCATCCCTGAGTTTGCAGTGGAGCAGACTGAAGATAGCAGATCTTGTCTTCCTGAGTTTACAGTGAAGCAGATCGAAGATACCAGTCTGGCATCCTTAAATTTGCAAAATGAGCGGTGAAGATAGCAGATCTTGTCTTCTTGAGTTTGTAGTGAAGCAGATCGAAGATACCAGTCTGGCATCCCTAAATTTGTAGTAGAGCAGACTGAAGATAGCAGATCTTGTCTTTTGAGATTGCAGTGAAGCGAATCGAAGATACTAGTTTGGCATCCCTGAGTTTTCAGTGGAGCAGGCCGAAGAAAGCAGATCTTATCTTCCTGAAGTTGCAGGAAGCAGATCAAAGATATTAGCTTGCCTCCCTGAAGTTATAGCGGATTAGACTAAAGACAGCAGATCTTATCTTCCGAAATTCTGAAGCGATCGAAGATATTAGCCTACCTCCCTAAAGTTCTGGTAAGAGCGGTGAAGATAACAGATCTTATCTTTCTAAAGTTGCGAAGTAGATCGAAGATATTAGCCTACCTCTCTAAAGTTGCAGGAATCAGATCAAAGATATTAGCTTGCTTCCCTAAGTTTGTAGCGGAGCAGACTGAAGACAACAGATCTTATCTTCCTGAAGTTGCAGGAAGCAGATCAAAGATATTAGCCTGCCTCCCTGAAGTTGCAGCGGAGTAGACTGAAGACATCATATCTTATCTTCTTGAAGTTGCAGGAAGCAGATTGAAGATATTAGCTTGCCTCCCTGAGTTTGTAGTGGAGCAAACTGAAAATAGTAAATCTTGTATTCCTGAATATTGCAGTGAACTAGTCACACTTTTTTGAATTTACAGTAGGATGGATTAAATCTACAAGAGCAAGTCTTATCTCCCTGAAGTTGCAGTAGAATAAGATTAAAGCTACAGATTCAATCTCCATGAAGTTGCAGTTAGGTTAGAGACTACTTGAAGAAGATGAGGATCAAGAAGTTAAGGCACGACAAGACCGTGCAAACTTGGTCGTTTTATAGTCTTTGGTCCATTCTTATTACACGACAATGGGCATTGATGATATTAAAACATTTAAAATATATCTTTAGATAAATGAATGGAGTATATATCTTTAGAGAGAGAGAGAGAGGGAGAGATGGATGTTGATCATACGATTGAAGATCGTGGGTTATATTGGCAAGCAAGAAATGAATGGAGATTGGATGAATCAAATATAAATTATTTTGATGTTTCTCTTGTTCGTTAACGTTGGTATCACATTCACTTCCACCATGTCAACCAAGAGACCACCATCCAATCCAGCCCTTCGATCCAATTCCTAACCTAATGAATCATAAAAAACAATATCGACAACATCTCTGAATAAGATACACAAAGACAACCTTGAGAAAAGTATCAATCTTTTGGTTTGCTTCCAAAAACCAACCCCTATCATCATCCTTTAACTCCAAATCCTTGATAGAAAATTAAAAACACAACAATCCAATTCAAAGCAGCCATACTCTTCAATACCATTCGTATTCTCAGCCACACCCTCTCATTGGTCGACGATTTAGAGTGAAAAAGAAGGGAGCGATGGTGGGGGTTGGGACGGTGAGGAGTGAGAGGGAAGGCGACGATGGTGGGGGTTGGACACAATAGAGACAACAGCTAAAGGGGAATAGAGATAGAGGAGAAGAGAAAACAAAATGAAAAAAAAAGAATGTTGTTAAATAATTTTTTATAAATGATGTCATCTATGACGTTGTGCTTATGTGGCATGCCACATAGTCTACTTTGTTGACCTGCTAGTCTACTTCGTTGGCCTGCGGTTTGGTTAATGATCAATTTACATTTACCGTCAAAATTAGATTGATTTCTAAATAATTGTAATGTTGAGGGTGTCAATCCAAAAAAAAAAAGGTTAAGGGCTAAAACCTATAAACCCATAAACATTGAGGGTATATTTAACAATTATGCCTAGTTTTAATGGCTAATTGAATAATATGCATGTACTACATGGTGTGATTGATGATTCTTATGGTGTGTTTGGTGGTTGATAAGAAAAGTCACGTAAGTGGCTAATGAGACGTTCTAGATTCAGGTCGAACCATTGTGGCCGGGTTTGGGGCACCACCGAGCATTGAAAGCTCAATGGTGCTAACATAATTTGAATTCGAAACTTAAAACACTAATTAAATAAACATGTTAATAAAAATATCATTAAATAAGTTTAACATTAATCATATCATTAATACGAGAATGAATTTCTAACATATCATTATCCAACTCCATATCAAACAATAATGATCATATAACCATATATCATTTCATCAATCCAATCTCAGGGTATTTAAGTAACATTTACCATAACATTTCATGTATATATCATACCTTATTTTCATCAAACATGTAACAGCCCAAACCCAGCCCAAACGTTAGGACCGAATATGGGTCGTTACGGAGAAAAACTTTTTGAAACCCATTTTTAAAATCCAATTTAAGTTTTGTTGAAAACTTCTCGTTTTTGGTTATCTTGCTGAAATCATACTTAGATTAAACTCAGAAATTTAATTGAAGTCAAGTTATTATACCAATTTTGAATGTGTCCGCTGACACAATAAAACATTTTCGTGTTGATTTAGGAAAACATGTGATTTTAATTTAATTTTAATAATGTAGCTTTAAACAAGTATCCGACATATGAGTAATAACAAAAATAAAGTTTATGGAGGCCTTATTACAACCCAAATAAAAACAAACCAATAATAAAATAAAATAACTAAGTTAAAGTTCATTTAATTCAAGTCCACTGAATGGCCACCTCGAGTCCCTCCGGCTCCATATCCGCGATCTACGCATCACCTAAAAAAATATAATGGAGAAGGGGAGTCACCAAGACTCAGTATGTAACCCTTCCCCCGGTTTAAAACATTTTCATACACAACACATAACAATTAATATGCAGAATATTAAATACCCAACCTAGCCATCCAAGCGCCCTTTATCTACCCGTTGTGGTACCAAACCACTGGTGGTGCCAAACCACTGTGACATATAGTCACAATGTGTTACCAAAACACCGGTGTCCGTGACACAGATCATTTGATGGGGCCAACCCATCGTGTGATACCAAATCACCGCGGACGATCCCATATCTCAAGTGGGGCCAACCCGGTGGTGTTAACCACGAGGGACAAGTCGTATGAGGTGCCAAACCTCTGGAGGTACCAAACCTCCGGTGACCGTAGTCACGGTGTGTTACCAAAACACTTGGTGCCCGTCGGCACAATATCTGCCCCTCCACTCACTAATCCCACATCAGTCATATATACATATATGTTTCATGCCATCACATGCTTAAATCTCATGCATCAATACATTATGCTTACCAAAAGCATCAAATAGCATATTCAAGCAGTACTTACGAATTGCCAACTATCTGATATGGTATATTATCCAATGCTATAATAACCAAATTAGCATTCACAATATTTAGCACATTTAATAAGTTATACGTGTGTATGTACACACTGTCACCAACAAAGAGTCTAAATCCGAAAAGAAGAAAATCGGCCTCCCAAGATCCACTTGTTCCTATATTTAGCCTTGTCAATGTTAGTACCCAAAGGCCTATTCGGCCAAATCCAAAATTCAAGAGGGTTCTCTTATGGGTCCCAAAACCTTAACGAATGTCTTGAATATCAGCCTTTTGTTTCACCACCCTAAAATTGGCACTCAATAAGTTAGTAGCCTTGGCTAAATCGATTAACAACTAACTAACTAAAGTAGATCTTACCATTACTTACGAAAATCGAATACTAGAGATCGAACTGAGTCGACTTCTTTACTTCCACAGTACATAGAAGAATCGGTTACCAAAAGCGTTTAGAAGCCTCATAATCATTGCGAAATCGGCACTTATCCCCTTGTAAAAGAAAATCAGCAGATCGAGAAAGTGAGTATAGACATTGACCAAGATCACTTACCACCTTATGAACCGATTGAAGGAGAGTCTAGAGGAGATTATTCTTGTTTGTTATTCGACCAAGACTTGGAATATGGAGAAATTCAGCTATCAAAAGGACAAAGAAAGGAAGACAAAGGAAGAAATCGGCACTTCCAATAGGTATATTCGGCCAAAGAAAGTTAGTAGGGAGGAAAGAAGTTTGATTCTTGAAATAGGGATAGGTTGAGTGGAGGAAAGAAGAAAAATAAAGAGAAGAGAAGAGTGGGGGGTTTCGGCCAAGCTATGAGAGAAGAGAAAAGTTTGAAAAAACAAAAGAAAAGAATGGAATGTGGGAGAGTGCCTAGAGTACTAAAGAATTGGCCTCCCTTTCTAACACCTAGTCTCCATGCCGATTACTCCTCTTCAAGGAGTTTAAAATTGACCAACATCTCAAATCATTCTAGGCCACACATTTGTATTAATTCAAATTAATTTGAATTAATCAACAAGCTATTTTCCTCTACTAAATTATCATAATTTAATCCCCAATTAATCCAAATAAAACCAAACAATATCTTCATATCCTATTATCTAAATAATAATTAAAAGAGATTAAAGAGAAAAACTCTCTCCTTGTTGTCGTCCCACTATAATGCAAAAAGAGGGATTTTTGTGACTCGAACCAAGGCTCTCCTTGCTCCCTTGGTGGCGTCACACTAGCTCCTAAGTGACCTCACTTTTGCCACTTTGCCAAGGCCTTTTTAGTGCCCAATTTCCTTCATTTATTCTTATAACACCCTCCTGCTAAGTCTCCCTGCCTTTAAAATTAAAAGCTAAAATTTACTACCAAACCGAGCTAACTCAAAGCCTTAATTTAAGCTCTATTATTCCATAAATAATATCGCATCAGTTCATACATAAGGAAAAACAATTAACTTCCAAATAGCCCCATTTTTGGGATGTTACAAAACATATATCATAGTACCAATGCACCCTTTTGGGTATTTGCATCTCATTTATGTATACCAAATAAACCAAAATCTACTTTCCACATTATGTCCATAATTGATTTCATTTTATAATGGAAAAAGTCATCATTTTTTAGCCTATATTAATCAGTTTTAGGCTCAAGGATGGATACACGGATCCATTCACCAACACAACAGAATACACACATAAGTGATAATCGAGCATAAATTCACCAATACCACCAACCACATCAATATACGCTCGTACCTAGGGTATTTCTGCTAGTGATACGTTCTTGACCCTAGAGTATTAGAGAACTATTAAATAACAATATGCGATCAAAGCTAAAGCTTCCCCCGACATAACAAACCTTATGGCATGAAAACTATACCTAAACTCTATTTGACATTATTAACAGGGCATTTTTCATTACCAATTATCATCGAATCATATTCTAACATAATTAACATCATACTACCACCAACATACATGCACCAACAAATATGCCTTGAACATATACCAAACATTTCAATGTGACTAAGTACAACATATCTTACATGTCTTTATTCATCATCAATAATTTTATAAATGTAGCTGCTTAATAATTTATGTAGTCAAATAGAATTATGATAGAACAAATCAAAATTGTTACTCATCGATAGTCTTTGCCTTTCATTTTTCTTTTGACTTTTTGGTGTCATCCTTAGCTACGTATGATAATTTGATTAAAAAAATAATATTAGTTTCACATACTCAAACATAAACATTATCAAAGAAAAACATTAATACATTTTTCAATTTGGTTCCTTAAAACCCTAATATCTGCAATTCCTATATCTCACAACTCTCTTATTCGAATGTAAATATGATTTTATAATTATACTCTAGGGACCTCAAACTATCAATAAACATAATTTTTTCTCTAAATTTTTGAACATTTCTCTCTCTAAATTCATAACAACCATCAATAAATTACTTAGCAACACCTTAGTAATTTCAACTTTTAAGGAGCGGGTTTATTCATCTACCATGTTAAATCAAAAGTTTAGCAAAAATTAAACAAGAAAGCTTAATAATTCTTATAACAAGCTCAGGACAATGGTCAACAACACATGCAAGATTTCTTTCTTTCTTTTTCCTGTTTTGTCGTTGGAGGAGAAGACACAAAGCACTAATTTCATTTGTTTATTCTTTTATCATCAATTTATTTAAGCTTAATTAAACTAAATTAGTATTAACTAATGGCCATGATTTTATCCTAGTGGAATTTAGTGGCTTTGATCATGTTTACCCACTAACTATATATTATTTATGGTTTATTTGCTATTAAGTTATTGGTTTGATATTCTATTAATGACTTGCAAAATCCTTAATCTAGTTTCACTAATATAATCCCCTTACAATCTAGTCCTTATACTATGCTTAATTATTAATCTAATTAATTACTTAATAATTTGATCCTACAATTTCGTGTATGCCTCGGAATAGCTCGATTAAAATTTCCAAACTAACTCAACTTAAGGAATCTGAGCTCGAAACTGAACTTTTTGACACCGTTGAAATCATGTCATTTCAGTCCTCTCAAGTTTTCTCTCAACTTTTTCTTCAACCTTTGATTTTTTTTCAAGGCTTCAAATTGTTTAGTTGATTTTTCATTAAAATATTTCATTTAAACAAATTTTAAAAGACCAAATTCAACATTTCAACTATCTTTCTAGTTCATGTGAACTTTGGTGGAAGATGGAAATTGATTTACTTTTGATTCTTTGATTAATATTTGAGTTTTTTTTTTCAACAAGGTAATGAGTTCCAAACCATTATTTATGATTTTAAAACCTTGAAAATTGATTTTTGATCTTATCTTTATTTTTCTTTCATTTCTAAATATTTTTCAAGTTAGAGTGAGAAAGCTTTGATTCTTTCATTTCTTATTGTTTCTAAACTTGAATCTTGTGTTAAGTTTAGGATGGAGTGGGATAGCGAGAATTAAGTTAGAACAAAGCTTGGTTAAAGGTCTTTTGAGTTGCCATTATTGAAGAGCCTAAGGTGCTTTAGATAGAGAGAGAAGTGTTGATCTAGTGTGGCTAATAGTTTTTAATTTTTAGAAGTTTTTAATGATGATTCTAAAGTTATATTTAAGGTTTGTATATGTTAGATTAGTGTTCTCTTAAGTTTTGATAGAAGCAGAAAAGTTCTCGCTTCATTTAATTGCATCACATGCTTAGTTCTAGATGATTTTCTGTTCAATTGTGTTTCTTTAACTATGTTTTATTGTTTTGATTAGTGATTGCACAAAAGGAGGTGGTTGAGTCCCCAAAGGCCAAGGGAAAGGAAAAAGTCATTAAAGGTTGACAGTTTATGATTTATGCTAATTTAACTTAATTATATGATATGATTTGATGAAGTAATTGAAATGTTTGCTCAATTTGGTCACTTGAATTGTTGTTAAAGAAATTGATTGGATGATGTTAAAAAATTATATTTTGATGATTTGTGGCATGATTAATATAATTTTTATCGCAAATTAGTATGTTTTATTTCTTGATCTTGTTATATCATATACTTGGTTATATTAAGACCATTGAGCTTCCCAATACTCAGTTGCATTTTTTTTTTTTTTGTTTCTGTGCATACATGTTGAAATGCTTTGAGTTTGATTGGTGATATCCTCAGCATCCAAGGACTCAATTTTCATCTTTCTATTGAGTTTTTAATGTTTCCTTAATGTCTTTTATAATAAATGGCTCGTACCTAGGTCTTTAGGTGACTTTTATGTCTTCTAATGTTGAACTTTGGTATTTTTGGATTTTTTGGTATTTAGTTTGTGTTGATACCATATTGGACTTTTAATTACCTTTAAGTTGGATTTTGAGAATGATTTTACATGACTCATGTATGGTTTATATGTTGCAAATTACTTGCTTATTGAAATTTTGATTTAATGTGTTACATGCCATGTAGATGTATATTTTAGAATCATTTATGGTATGACACATATGTATGAAATAGTTTGGTTACATAATGAAACTTGTTTAAGTGCATTTAGGGGATCAATTGCATGACTTGGAATGTTATTTTTCTGCATTTATGTATCGATGTCTCGAGACCATAAAAATGTTTTTATGTATTTCATGCATTTTTGGGTACATGTCTCAAAACATGATTGGATTGTCTTAAGATGTAAAGGGCAATTATCTAGACATGATGATATTGTCTCAAGACATAAATCATCAAAGCTAAATTAAGAAAAAATCTATCTAGGGTCTCGAGAGAGTCATGGCTTATTGTCTCGAGACATAGGAATCAATGTCTCAAAACATAGTTTCATTGTCTCAAGACTTCAAACTTCGAAACTAAAATTCTAAAACAAGAGAGGCATGTCTCGAGATATAACCTTACATTTTGTTAGTTTGACTCAAGATTCATAACATGGTTTTGCGTTTGACCACGTTTAACCCTAGATTGTTGTATGTGGGCCCAATTGGTTTCATTTAAGTTCATTTAACACTCTTAACATTATTTAATTAAGATTGTCACAATTTTATTATTTTTAGCTGCATTGTTTGTTGAAATATCTATTTGAGTTGCTTTGACAATAAATGTGACATTTTGCATTCGAATCATTTATTAACAACAAGAAATTCGAGGGCTTAGAGGATTCTAAAATAAACTCTTTTGATTAATAAAAAATTGGTCCCCAAGTATTAGAAAAAGATTGGATTCGTTCTTGTTGATAAAAAGCCCTTGGACTCTTAGGCTTGGAAGAGCATACAACGAGGGACTTGCTTTTGAAAGGAATTTTTTGGCAAATTGGTAATGGGGAAAATCTTTTTACATTTGATGATGATGTAATTCATGAAGACTTATTATCTTCTAAGTGAGAGAGAAGGACCTTAATGCTTAGGGGTGGAAATAAGTAATGAATCCTTCCATATTGCATTGGAATACTAGTGATTTAATGAACTTTCTTTCCAAAGATTCGTTGAAAACTTTGCTTATGAAAGGGATGCATTTGCATGAGTTTGATGATAAAATTATATGGAAACATATCTCTTCAGATGACTATAGAGTGAAATCAGGTTACAATCTATTGTCTCTTGAATAACCTTGATGCATTCCCTCATTCCTCAAATTCTCATTAGTGAAGGAGTTTTTGGACTCTCATTTGGTCACTAAAAGTTCCCTTTAAGATCATCACCTTTCTTTGGAAAGTTTGCAGTAATGGCTTACCTTGTAAGGTGGAAATAGCAAAAAGGAATTCCATTCAAGACTAATTTTTCCTTTTTGTGTGTTAGTGTTTCAAAGCTACAACTATTTTTTTTTTAAAAAAATAAGACTATGTCCTAAGGAGATTTGTTAGCTTATTAGTAGGAGTAAGAGTTGTTCGCTTGTTAGTAGGAGTAGCAATTTGAATTTTTTGTTGAGGTTGTTACTTGGGACTTATATAAGGGCTACTTTGTTAATCAATTATATCATCCCTTCAGTCATATTTTTTTCTATGCTTCAATTAGTTCTTTCCTAAACCAACAGTGGTATCGAGAGCTATTTTTTCTTGAAGGACCTGTGAGAAAAGTTCTGCAAGAGTTCTAAGAGAAAATTGAGAGATACACTTGTGAGGTTTTGAATAAAATGGAATCAGGATCAAGTAACCTATCTACCTTAGCCCCACCTATGTTTGATGGAGAGAATTATCAAGAATGGGCCCTGAAAATGCAAGCATACATTAAGAGTTGTGATTATTGGGGAACTATCGAGGAAGACCATTAGGGGACTCCACTTCCTAACAATCCAACTATGAACCAGATCAAAATGCACAATGAGAGAACCACTAGGAAGGCTGTAACACCCCAAACTCGGCCTAGATGTTATGGACATATCTGACAATGTCACACAATAGTGTTTTTGAAACCTCGTTGTTACGATGAAAACATCCCATGTTATTATCTTTAGTAAACCTTTGTTAGAACTTAGGAAGTCATCTTTATTCATTTAAAATTGATCGTGTCTTTCGAGTCTTAAAAATTTATAAAAATAATGATCGAACCTGGAAACTAACTAAGACAACGATGGAGGCAAGCGCACCTATCAAACAGTAGTATAGCTAGCAGCAAGACCGAATTGTCGAACCCAAAGGAACCAAAAGTACTAATATAAACTCTCTTTCTATTATTTAGCCTACGAATTAAGGGAATTTTTATCTAATCTAAAATTAACTAATTAACTATGCTAAAGATGCTAAGACAAAGAGGAAATTGGGGAAGGACTTGAGGGAAAACCAATTGAATTAGACAATACTCGAGGAAGAATCCACCTAGACTTCACTTGTTATCTAACTTTGAACCGGACGATTTATTCACTTGACTTGATCCGTAGGATTCCCTAATTTATATTAATACCTCTCTCGAGGATACTAACGTCTAACCCTAGGTTAATTAATTGAAATCTCTTTCTAATTAAAGCCCCTAGAATTGCATTAACTCAATCTATGGACTCCCATATTAGGTTTGACTCTAATCTGGCAAATTTACGTCATCCTATCTCTAGGGTTGCATTCAACTCCGCTTAACTATGCTAGATCTACTCTTAAATAGGGCCTATTCCTCATCTGCCTAAGAGCATAAATGCTTGGATCAATATCCCGAAAATACCAAAACAAGAATTAAGAACACATAGTTAAGAACAAATCAAGTATTTATCATACAGCTTAGATAACAATAACAAGATCCATCTCAGGTTTCATCCCCCTCAAGTATCTAAGGGTTTAGTTCATAATTGTAAAAGAAAACATCTCAGTAGAAAATATAAAACAAAATATAAATAAAACCCTAAAACCTCTTGAAAGAATTGAAGGAGAGTTCCTCCGTCTTAAGTATGATTCCGGCTTCTTGAGATGAATCAACTGGCTTTCTTCAAGTAAATCCCTGAATTTAACTAATCTGGCTCGACTTTTTGTCCTAGTTGAATGCCCGAAAAGCCCTGACAGAAGGCTTCTATCGAACTACCCCCTTTAAGTTGCTTCATAGGTTGTTTATATAGGCTTTGAGATGCCTTACTTGGCTTGAAAGTATCCTAATCCAAATAGAACTCTTCTTTTCTACGGTAGGGCCACGCCCATGGCACACGTCCGTATGATTCGAGGCCAGGCCATGTTTGGGTTTGTTGATGAGGTATGGCCGTGCATTTTGGGGTCCAGGCCGTGTTCGACTTTTCTTAAGAGGCACGACCATATGGTCTTGGGCATAGGCTATGTCGATTCCGTGATATGGCCCATTTTATCTGTTTTTGTCCCGTTATTCATTCTTTTCATCCTCCGGTGCTCTCCTGAGTATAAAACATGAAAACAAAGTATTAGGAGCACCTATTTTCATAATTAAAGGGAAAAATCATCCAAAATTATGCTAAATGTGGGATTAAAATATGTTCACATTTCGGTTTATCAAATACCCCTACACTTAAGCTTTTGCTTGTCCTCAAGAAAAATTCTCAACTCATAATTAAAGTGAACTTCCTCAATTCATAATATTCATTGATAATGTTTCATCATAATTCATAGATAATTTATACATGGATAATTTAACTAAAAGAGTCTTGAAGATTCAACCAATCAAAGTCATGAGTTTATAGCACGAAACTATAGGTGTTTTCCCTTTGTTCGAATAATTACCTTTAATTCAAAATCGACAAGGGTTGACATCCTCAACTAAGATTCACTCAAATCACTCAAAGTGTTTAAGGTTCAAAATTAAGCTCTCAAAAGTCGAACATGAAAAGTTATTACCATAGGCTTGCTTGAAAATCAAATCTCCACCATTGTAAAATGAGATGATACACAAATCAAAAGGTCTTTTAAAGGTTGTAACGGGGCTTGGGTTAAAGGTGTGGATAAAGGCTAAATTAGAAGGGTTAGAATCGAGATTGAATTGACAAATTACCTAACTAGAAAAATGAACTAATGCATAATTACATTAATTGAAAACTTGTAATACTAATAATACGAGCTTCTTTTTCAAGATGTTGAAATTAAACGTATAGGCTCGCTTAATCACAAAACTAATAGTGAATATACTTTGATTTTTTTTTTTTTTATTTTTGAAATACAAAAACAACGTAAGATAAAATTTTAAAAACTGAAATAATATAATTAGGCAACTGATCAAAACAAGTCTCAATAGGAGGGTGGTAAAAAGGAATGGTGATAACAAATACAAGATGGGTTTTTGGGTTAATATTAGTGGGTTGAGTTAATAAAAAGGGTTGTTAGGATCATAGGGGTTCACTAGGGGTCAATTATGAGGGTAGGCTTTTAGTGGAGTAAGTGGGTTAAATCCTAGGTGCCTTAATCATCTCTGTATATCAAATCAATAGTGTGGTCTCGACATGCATAATCGAAGCAAGTTCTAGAATAACAAATCAATATTGACACACTCATAATCAATAAAGTGAGCATAAAAAGAATGTATACTCTAAAAGGCTCAAAATCTCACAAAAATTATGGGTTTTTGATATCAACCTCGTAAATTTCAAATTTCAAGGTAACATTTAGATTCATGTAGACAACCTAGCAAAATTTTAATTTTTTAAAATAGACTCATCATGCTTGATTCTCTAGTATCTTAAAGTTTAAATCATCATTATATAATAATCAATGACTTAATCTAAAACCTATCAATAAAAATTATGAATTAACTGGAATTTCATTCTAATTAGTGATATGAGAAAATTACTTTAAGACAGAATATCATTTAGGAATTTGGGAATAATGCAAAAAGTTAAGCACTTTTTCTAAATAATTTTCAGCCCCCCACACTTAAGATGTACATTGCCCTCAATGTACAAAGATAGATAATAATCATAAAATAAGAAAATCAAAAGAGAGGAGAGAGGTGAAACTTCCTGAATTTTTTTGGATGGATTCCTTGAGTTGGAAGTTTAATGATGATGACTTTAAACATAAGTGAGTGTGATGGTGAATACTCCTAGTGATGTTTTCCATTCTCAAAGTGGCACATTGAACCTTTAAACTGCGAAGTTGATAAATCGTAAAAGTAACATATTTTAATCCCACATTTGACATGTTTTTGGATGATTTAGCCCTTGATTTATGTAAAAAGGTGCTCTTAATCCTTTCTTTTCATGTTTTATACTCAGGAAAGCACCCGAGGACGAAAAGAACAAGAAATGGGCTTGAAATGGGCCAATTTGGGCCAAAGTAGAAATTGACACGGCCTAGACTTCAAGCCACATGGTCGTGCCTCAAAATTAACTAGAACACGGCCTAACCACAATTCACACAGCTGTGCCTCCATCAATAGACCCGAACACGGCTTAAAGTCGATTCACACGGGCATGTGCCATGGCCATGCCCCTGTCATGGAAAAGAGGAATTTCACTCAGAAAAGGATACTTAGGGAGAAAGAAATGCATTCCAAGAGCCTATATAAAGACTCTAAGTGTAACCTAAAAGTGGGCGGTCAGTGAGGCAGTCAACTAGGCCTAGAAGTCGAGCCAAAAGGTCAGATTCATGGGAATCACTCGAAGATAGCCAATTGATCCATCTCAAGAAGCCGAATTTCTACTCAAGACGGCAAATTTCTCCTTCAATTCCTTCAGGGGGTTTTAGGGATTTCTTATGTTTTGTTTTATCTTTTCTCTTGAGATGTTTTATTTTATCACTATGAACTAAACCCTTCAGATGCCTGAAGGGGATGAAACCTAAATGAATCTTGTTATTGTTTTCTGAGCTGTATGATAAATACTTAGTTTATTCTTAATTATGTGTGCTTAATTCTTGTGTTGATATTTTTGGGATATTAATTCAAGTGTGATGTGCTTAAGTGGTGGAGCAAAAGTCCCTGTTTAATAGTAGATCTATCATAATTTAGCGGTGTTGATCACATGCCTAGAGATAGGGTGACGAGATTTTTTCAGATTAGGGTGAAACCTAAAATGGAAGTCCATAGATCAAGTTAATGCGATTCTAGAGGTTTTAATTAGAAAGGGATTTCAGTTAATCAACCTAGGGTTAGAGATTATTCACCTCGAGAGAGGGTTTAATATAAATTAGGGGACCTACGGATCAAGCTAAGTGAATAAATCGTCTGGTTCAGTGTTAGATAACAAGTGAAGTTTAGGTGGATTCCTTCTAGGGTATCGTCGTAATCAAATGAGTTTTTCTAAAAGTTATTTCTTTAATTTGTTCTTTTTGTCTTTGCGTCTTAGTTTAGTAATTAGTTAGTTTTTAATCAACCAATCACTTTATATTTAGGCTAAATAATAGAAAGAAGGTGAGTATTAGTACTTTTAGTTCTTTTGGGTTCGACAATACGGTCTTGCCTAAACTATACTACTGTTCAATAGGTGCACTTGCCATAAGTTGTTGTCAGAGTTAGTTTCCAGGTTCGATCATTCTCTTTATAAATTTTGAAAGTCGACAATTAGACGATCAAGTTTTTGGCATCGTTGCCGGGAACTAAAATATTAAGAAAGCTCTATTTTTATTACTTTAGCCATTTTTTATTTTCAAAATTTATTTTATTATTTTTGCTAATTTTATTTCTTTCTTTTCCTAGTAGGTACCTATCAGATGGAATCAATTCCCTAGAGTCACAGACCCAACCACCACCCCATGGCCGTGGACGCGACTGTGGTCGGCACTGACTTTCAAAAATGGGAGTGAAAATTTGGACACGGGTGTGGGGTAAACAACACGCCTTGAGACACGACCGTGTGAGGCGGCCATGTGAATCAACACACCCTCGGTACACGGGCATGGGAACACGTCAGATGCCAAAAATTTTATTTAAAATCACCCCTCCCCTTCTTCTCCCAACCTCCTTCTTTCCTTATTTCTTCCCTTCTCCCTTCCCTCTACCAGATTTCTCTCCTCTCCTTACCAATTCTTTAGAAACTTTAGCTACATCATGTCAAAGAAGCGTAAGAGGCCAACCACAGTCTTCTCAAAGGAGACCGATTCACTTGAGTTCATGCTAGCAACTTTATCTCCTCAACACGCCAAAGGTCTTTGAAACCCTTTCGATTTTATTTTTCTTTTCTCATCTCTTTTATTTTCCTTCCCTTTGACTATCTTATTCTTAATTTAGTTTATTTTACTCTAGTTTCTTGGTTTTAGGTTTTAAAGGCTACTAGGGAATCACGCACCACATCCTTATAAATCACACCCATCTCGCGAACCATTTATCAATAAGGACTCTTTAGTCCATTAGTATTTTCTTTTAATTTCAGTTTTCTTCTTAGTCTCCTTCTCTTTATTTTTCTTGCCTTTAATTATATTATTAGTATATTTTTAATGTTTCTTTAGATTTCCTGGCTATATCTTTGCAGGCTCCCCAATTTCATCATCTAGTACAGAAATTGTCGGTAGCCACCCACCAGGACCATAGAAAACACCACCACCACCTCCTCCAACTCATCTTTTACCATGACCACTTCCAACTCCCGGAGTCAGGCAAAATTCAGGAAGTGTTACTTCTCCTTTCTCTTTTGATTTCATTTGTAACACACCAAACCCGACCTATGTATTAAGCCTGGATTTTGGCATGCCACACAAATTGAACATGCATTCAAATCATCAACGATGTAGGAAATCAAATCTTCAAAACGATTAAGAGAATGACTTTATCGAAAATCGAGGTTTATTTGAAATCCATGATTAAAAACACAAGAGTTTATCATTTGATTTACGGAGTAGTATTTGATTAAAATTTTAAATTTATTTAGTCGAAATATTTCATCGAAGAGTTTTAAAAGAATTTCCTAAGTTTTAGTGATATTTAAGAAAAACCTTTATTTTATGCGAGAGTTTTAGAAAACATTTATGGAAACTAGATCGGTCAATTTAGGAAAACTAAAACATAATTAAATCCATCCGCATAATAAAATCCATGAAAATAATTAAAGAGGCCTTTTACATCGCAAATTAAAATAGTACTTAAATGAAAATAATTAAAGAAGTTTTAAAGTTATATAAACCACCATTTGTAGTATGGCCTTCACATCTAAGTCATCTCCACCCAAGTCTCCATCAATTATTATTACCGAGAAGGGTAAGAAAAATGGGGTGAGTTACTTAGAATTCAATGTGTAACCCACTTACCGTATTTATTGGGCCAAAACCATATAAACATATAATTGGGCTTGATCCCATTTTGCAAATGTTCAATATATATAAATCAAGTATATAAAAAAAATAATAATGCATGTGATATGCAATTGCCAACCAAGTCTAATTTCCATCCGCTACACACCACCCGTACCAACCATCACACTTGTGGGGATAAGTCAACCCACCCCGCCAACACACCAATAACAGGCTTTAAGCCAATTATAATATTTGTGGCAACAGGCCATTTATAATATTTGTGGCAACATGCCATTTAAAAGATTTGTGTCAACAGGCCCTTTATAATATTTGTGGCAACAGGCCATTTAAAAGATTTGTGGCAACAGGCCATTGATAATATTTGTGGTAGAACCACCGATCTAGATTTTGGGCAACAGGCCATTGTGACAGAGTCACCGATCTAGATTTTTGGCAATATGCCTTTCTTCTCTTCATCAATTATCCCAACCCATGCAGTCATGTATATATATATAAATATATGTAATGCATAACAAAATATTCGTAAGGTAATTTTAACAAAAACCCATATTACAATTTATCAATTTGGCCCATTAGTCAAAATAGCAATTTGGCCCATTTAACGATCTAGCAACTTGGCCCATTTCATCTCATATCACATTTAGCTCATATATTAATATCACTTTTGGCCCATAAAGCAACGTATTTCAATTTGGCCCATAAAACAATATATTTCAATTTGGCCCATAAAACAACATATTTCAATTTGGCCCATAAAAGGGTATTTTCGTAATTCGGTCCATAAGGACGTTTCGTAATTCGACCCATTTAACACATGAGGCATTTTCACAATTTCCACATTTGGCCAATTTGTCAAAATAATCACATGGCCCAAAAAT
The DNA here is from genome assembly GCA_025506655.1 of Gossypium rotundifolium. Lineage (NCBI taxonomy): Eukaryota > Viridiplantae > Streptophyta > Magnoliopsida > Malvales > Malvaceae > Gossypium > Gossypium rotundifolium. The sequence continues at coordinate 115,994,286 of CP106731.1, read as the reverse complement.
ATCACTTTCTTTCACAAAATAACCCATTAAGGCCAAATCTGAAATTTTCCACAACCAAATTTCGGTTTCATGCATTCACATGAAAAGTGTTAATATAACGTATTTTCCAATTTTACCGAATTTACAATTATTATTTTAACGCTTACGGTATAGTATAACCCATGAGATAAGTGTGAAGTTACACACCTGATTATAGTGAGAACTACACTATCCCGCTCGTCGATACCTATATACGTGTCACACTTGATTAGAACACTAATACTTATAAAACTATACTAATGTTAAGCGATCTAAATTTTACCCTCAAAATCTCGAACAATAACTATTTGTGATTTCTCTCTAATCAATGGTTCAGAACCACGAACAAACAATGGCTCGGGGTACATATGACTTCAAATAATTGATTTTCACCGGATGAGGGTCCACAACCCAGTGGAAAATCTCGGATTGTCGAACAGTTCTTCGCTTGAATTTAGAAGGAATAACGAAACCACCCCTCTTCCAAACACTATTAACAACCCTTTTTGTCCCTATCTTGTTTGCCTTCATAGACAAAGGATCATTAGTTCTAACAATATATCAAAAACCTTAAGACTAATGGCTTAAAAGAGCAAATTCGGTTTACCTTAAAATTTCAAATGATCTCAAAAGAATCCCTTGACCGTTATGATCAAATCTTAAATGGACTTCAAGACTTCTACGAAAAGATGATGATTCGACCCTCCATTATTTCACTAAAAGTAACGAAAGAAATCATCTGAATAATTGATTGGTTATTCGGTTTAAAAGTCTCTTCCAAGACATTCTATAAATTCGGCCATGGTGACCAAATAGCAAAAAGAAAAGACAAAGAAAATGATTCTTACTGATGATCCAAAGTTTGAATAGAAGAAAATGATTGAAAATAAAAGTTATGAAGAATGGAAGATTCGGCTATGATGATGATCACAAACATTTGGCCATGGAAGATAAATGAAAGAAAAATGTGTTTGAATGATAAGTAAAATGGAGAGGAAAAGAGAATAGGGAGAAGAGAAAAGAGAGAAGTTTAGGGACAAATATGCATTCGGCGATGAAGAGGAAAAAGAGAAGAAAAGAAATGGTCCTTGATGGCTATATGGTTTCGGTCACAAAGAAAAGAGAAAATATTTAGAGAGAGTGATCAAATTAAGATCAAAATGGTCAAAAGGAAGAAATGGTCAAAAGGAAGAAATGGCAAAAAGAAACAATTGCTTCCTCAAGGCTCATGGCACATTCGGCTAGGGAGAGGGAAAATTGAAGAGAAAAGTTTGATAAAACACCAAATGATCAATGGAAAATGTGCTCATCAAGCACCTAATCCTACCAAACCAACACCAAAATCCGGCCATCCCCCTTAGCCCCCTATGCCATCCACATTTATGGACAAGTTGGCCATGCCAAACTTTCCAAAACACACCCCATAAAGAGTGCCTTATGTCCTCCTAACTTACCATAAGCTTAGGATTTCATTCCTTAAGTTAGCACTTGCCTTATTCCCTTAGTCTACTTTCCATAAAAGAAATAGTCCAACCTTACCATAAGTAAAGCTTGATCGACACATGCCCTACAAGTGCAAAAATAAAAGTCACCTAAATGCTATCCATGGGATTCGAACCTTTCCCCTCAAGGTAAACATATGGTGCCAACTCCTCTTTACTACTTGCTCATCTTATGCTAATTTTTACACTTAAAAATTAACTTAAGCATCAGGGTCACTTGATCCACTTAAATAAAATTCTCATTACTAAAATTTATTCTACTTCCGAATAACTTCGTGCCTTGTCAAGACTATAATAAACACACAAAATTTAATCATTCACAAGCTAAGCACCAAAACATGTGACATAACGATACTCATATTTTAGGATGTTACAACTCTACCTCCTTAAAGAAAATTTCGTCCTCGAAATTTACCTGGTTAAAAGAGGTGAGGATATTGTTGTCGAATTGCATCCTCAAGCTCCTATGTAGCTTCCTCCGCTCTATGATTTTGCCAAAGAACCTTAACCAACGGTACAGTCTTCCTTCTTAGCACCTTAACATTACGATCTAAGATTTTCATTGGTTTTTCCTCGAAAGACAAGTCTGACCTCAACTCCACTTCTTCTACCGGTATTATGTGAGACGGATCCGATCTATAACATCTCAGCATAGAAACATGGAAGACACTATGAATCTGACTCAACTCCACTTTACATCAGTACACATCCTAAACCCGTGTGTGACGCATCATAGTAAATGGTAAACTCTTTTTCGGCCTCAGGTTGAATCAGTACTGGCGCTTCCGTTAGAATCTTCTTCAGTTTCTCAAAACTTTCTTGTTGTTTATCGGTCCACACATACAGAACTTCCTTTCGCAACAGCTTAGTTAGGGGTGAAGCAATCAATGAAAACTCCTCAACAAAGCGTCTATAATAACCAGCCAAACCCAAGAAACTCTGAATCTCAGCCACTGACTTCAGTGGTTTCCAATCCAACACAGCCTCTACCTTTCGAGGATCAACTCTTATTCCTTCGGCTGGCACTACATGGCCCAAGAAAGTCAATTCCTTCAACCAAAATTCACAATTACTAAATTTGGCATAAAGTTATTTATCTTGCAAAATTTGTAACACAGTGCGCAAATGTGAGTCATGCTCTTCTTCATTCCTCGAATATACCAAGATGTCTTCTATGAACACTACTACGAACCGATCTAAATAGGGTTGAAAGACTCGGTTCATCATGTCCATAAATGTAGCTGGTGCATTGGTCAAACCAAACGGCATCACTAAAAACTCATAATGTCCATAGCGAATTCAGAATGCCGTCTTATGAATATCTATCTCTTTCACCTTGAGTTGATGATCACTCGATCTCAAATCATTCTTGGAGAAGACTGAAGCTCCTCTCAATTGATCAAACAGGTTATCAATTCTCGATAAGGGATACCTATTCTTGATCGTCAACTTATTCAACTGCCTATAATCAATGCACATACGCATCGACCCATCCTTCTTCTTGACGAACAAAATCGAGGCTCCCCACGGAGGCACACTTGGTCGAATAAATCCCCGATCTAGCAGTTCTTGAATTTGAGCTTTAAGCTTCGCTAACTCCTTCGGCGCCATTCTATAAGGAGCAATGGACACCGGAGCCATTCTGGGCAAAAGCTCAATGCCAAATTCTACTTCTCGATCTGGAGGTAGACCCGAAAGTTCTTCGGGAAAGACATCTATAAATTCTTTCACCGTTCTCACACCTTCTACCGATAAATTCTTGGCATCCAAAGCACTGATAAAGGCTAGGAATCCTCCATACCCTTTTCGCACCAACTTTTCTACCTTCAAAGCAGATACCACATTTTCCAAAAAGTTTCTTAGCTCGCCTATCATTATTACCTTCTCATCATCCACGGTCCTTATTGACGTCCACTTTTCAGCACAATCCAATTGCGCCCGATGCTTCACCAACCAATCCATGCCCAAAATAAGATCAAACTCGCCGAAAGGTAATTCCATCAAGTCCTCTAGAAATATCTCTCTTTGAATCTCCAATGGCACATCTCTAAATAATTTATTCACTATTACCGACTGTCCTAAAGGACTAATTACCGTCATCTCTCTACCAGTAATCTCAGATCTAATATTCAGGTTTCCAGATATGGCACTAGCAATATACGAGTGGGTAGACCTGATATCTATTAAAGCAGTAACAGGTACATCAGAGATGAAGAACATACCAGTTATCACATCAGGTGCATCACCGTCTTCACGATGCCTGACCGCATAGACCAATCCCGGCTGTCTTGCCTTTGTGTTACCTCTAAAGCCATTACCTCGACCCAGTGCACCTTGACCACGTCCGTTACCATTACCACCATGACCTAGTCCACGGCCCCTCGGTGGTTGCTGAGTACCCCTAGCTGGCTGAGCATCAGGGTTACGAGCTTCCTGACTCGTATCAGTCTATCGAGGGTAATTCTTATACTGATGATCCTTGGAACCACATTTATAGCAGGCACCAGTTTTCCTCCAACATTCTCCGGGTGTCGTCTTCTACAGTCGGCACATTCTCGACTCTGATTGGTAGTCACAGGTGCTCTAGCTTGAGCTGGCTCGTCATTCTGTGGCCTCTTTTGAAATCTTTTAAAAGAACTTGAGTACTTAAAATCCCTCTTGCCTCTGAATTTTTCCTGGTTCTAGGGTTCTGAATTCTTAGCCTCTTCGGCTATCTTAGCTTTCTCTACAAGCGAGGTAAAAGTCCGTACTTGTTGTAGGACTATCAGTACCCGCAACTCATCATTCAGTCTATCCTCAAAGCGTACACAGCGCTCTTGATTAGTCGGCACTATTGTGCGAGCATAACGGCTCAAGCGAAGAAATTCTGCCTCATAAGCTGCCGCCGTCTTACTTCCTTGAACCAAATTCAGGAATTCCTTCCTCCGAGCAACTACATAACTTGTCCCGACATATTGTCCTTGGAAAGTAGCTTTAAAGAAATCCCAAGTAACCAATGCAGCCTCGGTGCCTTCTCGAACAGTAAGCCACCATTGACACGCCTCGTCTCTTAGCAAGGACATGGCTCCTCTCAGTTTTTGCTCGACGGTGCACTCTAGATCATCCATAATTAGTTCTCTGACCTCAAGCCAATATTTTGCCACATTCGAGCTACAGGAGACACCTCTAAAATCTTCTGCACCACTAGACTTGAGTCATTCTGATATTGATCCACGGGATACTGGTCCAATTCTAGCCCCGGCTACTCTTTCTAAGACTCATAACATTGCTTGAGTCAAAGCATTATCCTCATTCACATGATCATGAGATCCAGTCTCGCTCCCAAATGACGCAGGTGCATCCATTTTCGGCATATGACCCGGCGCTTCAGACGCAGTACCTCGTCCTCTACCACGGCCACGTCTACCGTGTCCACGACCATGTCCTCTAGTGCTCATAATGACTAATTCGATTTTAATCTGATTACAAGTTTTATGAATCAGAATACTATTTTAGTGTTTATTAACGATATTTTATGAGATATAAGAGATAGGGTTATTTTCGCAATCACATCCTATAGTCTCGATCTCTATCGTTTTCAACACCTAAAACTAGAAGTTCTAGAGTGTTCCTAAGATCTTATCACAATAATAAACATTTAATAAACAAATACTTACTTGACTTGATGCCGGATGCTCGTGGTGCCATACTACTTTTAAAACCTAAAATCTAGAAATTTAAGTAGTTGTTAAACAAAAATCATTGTTGAACCCAAACCACAGTCGAGTTTTGAAACTGAGCTCTGATACCATAAAATATAACACCCCAAACCCGGCCTATGCATTAAGTCCGGATTTTGGCATGCCACACAAATTGAACATGCATTCAAATCATCAACGATGTAGGAAATCAAATCTTCAAAATGATTAAGAGAATGACTTTATTGAAAATCGAGGTTTATTTGAAATCCATGATTAAAAACACAAGATTTTATTATTTCATTTATAGAGTAGTAGTTGATTAAAATTTTAAATTTATTTAGTCGAAATATTTCATCGAAGAGTTTTAAAAGAACTTCCTAAGTTTAAGTGATATTTAAGAAAAACCTTTATTTTATGCGAGAGTTTTAGAAAATATTTATGAAAACTAGATCACCTAATTTAGGAAAACTAAAACATAATAAAATCCATCCGCATAATAAAATCCATGAAAATAATTAAAGAGGCCTTATTACATCGTAATTAAAATAGTACTTAAATGAAAATAATTAAAGAAGTTTTAAAGTTATATAAACCACCATTTGTAGTATGGCCTCCACACGAAGTCATCTTCGACCCAAGTCTCCATCAATTATTATTACCTGAGAAGGGTAAGAAAAATGGGGTGAGTTACTTAGAACTCAATGTGTAACCCACTTACCGTATTCACTAGGCCAAAACCATATAAACAAATAATTGGGCTTGATCCCATTTTGCAAATGTTCAATATATATAAATCAAGTATATAAAAAATTAATAATGCATGTGATATGCAATTCCCAACCAAGCCTAATTTCCATCCGCTACACACCACCCGTACCAACCATCACACCTGTGGGGATCAAGTCAACCCACCCCGCCAACACACCAATAACAAGCTTTAAGCCAATTATAATATTTGTGGCAACAAGCCATTTATAATATTTGTGGCAACAGGCCATTTAAAAGATTTGTGGCAATAGGCCATTTATAATATTTGTGGCAACTAGCCATTTAAAAGATTTGTGGCATCAGGCCATTTATAATATTTGTGGTAGAACCACTGATCTAGAGTTTGGGCAACAGGCCATTGTGGCAGTCACCGATCTAGATTTTTGGCAACAGGCCTTTCTTCTCTTCATCAATTATCCCAATCCATGCAGTCATGTATATATATAAATATTATAATGCATAACAAAATATTCGTAAGGTAATTTTACCAAAAACCCATATCAATTTGGCCCATTAGTCAAAATAGCAATTTGGCCCATTTAACGATCTAGCAACTTGGCCCATTTCATCTCATATCACATTTAGCTCATATATTAATATCACTTTTGGCCATAAAGCAACGTATTTCAATTTGGCCCATAAAACAACATATTTCAATTTGGCCCATAAAACAACATATTTCAATTTGGCCCAAAAAACAACATATTTCGTAATTCGGTCCATATGGATGTTTCGTAATTCACCCATTTAACACATGAGGCCTTCTCACAATTTCCACACTTGGCCAATTTGTCAAAATAATCACATGGCCCAAAAATATCACTTTCTTTCACAAAATAACCCATTAAGGCCAAATCCAAAATTTTCCACAACCAAATTTTGGTTTCATGCATTCACATAAAAAGTGTTAATATAACGTATTTTCCAATTTTACCAGATTTACAATTATTATTTTAACGCTTACGGTATAGTATAACCCATGAGATAAGTGTGAAGTTACACACCTGATTACAGTGAGAACTACACTTTCCCGCTCGTCGATACCTATATACGTGTCACACTTGATTAGAACACTAAGACTTATAAAATTATACTAATGTTAAGCGATCTAGATCTTACCCTTGGAATCTCGAACAACAACTATTTGTGATTTCTCTCTGATCAATGGTTCAGAACCACGAACAAATAATGGCTCGGGGTACGTACGACTTCAAATAATTGATTTTTGCCAGATGAGGGTCCACAACCCGGTGGAAAATCTCAGATTGCCGAAACAGTCCTTCGCTTGAATTTAGAGGGAATAACGGAACCACCCCTCTTCCAAACACTATTAACAACCCTTTTTGTCCCTATCTTGTTTGCCTTCATAGATAAAGGATCATTAGTTCTAACAATATATCGAAAATCTTAAGACTAATGGCTTAAAAGAGTGAATTCGGCTTACATTAAAATTTTGAATGATCTCAAAAGAATCCCTTGAACATTATGATCAAATCTTAAATGGACTTCAAGACTTCTTCGAAAGATGATGATTCGACCCTCCACTATTTCACTAAAAGTAACGAAAGAAATCATCTGAATAATTGATTGGTTATTCGGTTTAAAAGTCTCTTCCAAGACATTCTATAAATTTGGCCATGGTGACCAAAAAACAAAAAGAAAAGACAAAGAAAATGATTCTTACCGATGATCCAAAGTTTGAATAGAAGAAAATGATTGAAAATAAAAGTTATGAAGAATGGAAGATTAGGCTATGATGATGATCACAAACATTTGGCCATGGAAGATAAATGAAAGAAAAATGTGTTTGAATGATAAGTAAAATGGAGAGGAAAAGAGAATAGGGAGAAGAGAAAAGAGAGATGTTTAGGGACAAATATGTATTCGGCGATGAAGAGGAAAAAGAGAAGAAAAGAAATGGTCCTTGATGGCTATATGGTTTCGGTCACAAAGAAAAGAGAAAATATTTAGATAGAGTGATCAAATTAAGATCAAAATGGTCAAAAGGAAGAAATGGCAAAAAGAAACAATTGCTTCCTCAAGGCTCATGGCACATTCGGCTAGGGAGAGGGAAAATTAGAGAGAAAAGTTTGATAAAACACCAAATGATCAATGGAAAATGTGCTAATCAAGCACCTAATCCTACCAAACCAACACCAAAATCCGGCCATCCCCTTTAGCCCCCTATGCCATCCACATTCATGGACAAGTTGGCCATGCCAAACCTTCCAAAACATTGTAATATCCCGGATTATGGCTTATGCATTTTTGCTTAATTATGTGAAATAGCATGCCTTTGTGTATTAAGAATGTGTTGTATGAATTTTGTGAACTTTAGAAAATAGGAGAGTGCCTTAGAAATTATTAGATTTTAAATCTAAAAGAGGAAGCTAAGCGGGGTGGCCTTAAGAGAAAATGTAGGGAGTTATGACACAAAATGGCCTTGGTTAAGTGGCTTGAGGCACCACTTAAAGCCTCTATAAGTGGCGCCACAAGCAAGTGCAAATGGGCTGGGTTCTAGTCACAAGGAGGCAAAATAAGAACTTTTATTTTGGGGCAATAAGGAGTAGAGGTGGACGGCATAGGAGGCGAGGAAGGAGCTTTAGATGTGCTTAAACTCTTTGTGATAATTATTTTTTTAATCAATTATTTTAAAGGAGTAGATAAAAGATAAAGTAGGACAAGAAAATGGGATGTGATAAGGAATGATAATAGTGGCCAGCCAAGGGACTCTTTGGTTGGTAAAAATCGATCATGAAAGGGAGGCATAAGTGCCGAATTTTAGTTAGTATCTTGCTACCGAAACTTTGAGTGGATTTTCCCTTTTCTTTCTTTTCATTGGAAGCCGAATTCTTCCTTGTCATCTTTGCCAAAATTCTTCAAACTCTTCTTTTCTTTTCCTCTATTTGTTCTTGGCGAACCTATATCTCTTTTCCAAGTTCCTTCTTTTATTTTGGTGTTAGCCGAATATCTCATCATCATTTGAAGCCATAGCCAAATCTTTCTGGTGATCATCAAAAGCTGAAACCTTTTTCTCTTTTAGTCTTTTCAAGCAACGTGGTGGTAAGTAACTTCTATCCTAGTAATCGGTTTGGGTTCTTATTCTTTAAAGGTGCCGAAAACAATGGTTAAGCCTTGGCTAAGGTTGGCCGAATGTTCTTTAAGCCATATTATGTGTCTCTGTTGAAGGTAGCCGACGCTAAGGAGCATTAAGGGAGATCTCTCGAGTGTTGAACATCAAGGTAAGTGATATGTAGTTTCGGCCAAAGGCCATCTCCATGGATTCATTGTGTATAGCCGATTCTAACAATTGGTAGGCAGGGATTTCGATTACTCAAGGAGCAAGAGACAGTTTTCGGGATTTAAATCCACAAGGTAAGTGGACATAATAATCAGCCAAGGCTATAGTTAATGTTATAGATCTATTTCGTATGTTTTTCAAAAGCCGAAAGCTAACCTATTCAGTGATTGAGTGCTAGCCGATTGCAAGAGGAGTCATCACAAGTTTTTGGGATTTGAATAATAGTCAAATCGGCAAGCAAGGTGAGATTTCGGTTAAGTTTCCTTCAGAATTTGGTTATATAGCCGAATAGGTTTTTGCTAATATGCCTAATAATGGCCGAATATAGGAACTAAGATCTAAAGCATTAGATCGGGTTTTCAGGATTTGGAGTGAACTCGATAAGTATACCAGGTGTGTACCTCACACTAAGCCTTAATTAAATTATGGCTATGTTTTGATAAATATGTTACTAAGAATATGTTAAGATGTGGCTAAGAGTATCTTGTAATGGTACAAAGTACTCAGGTACGTTTACCCACCCCTACTATGAGTATGATATGATCTATGATGGCACATATGTCAATAGTGATAAGAATGTGAAATAAGGCATGATATTGCATGATTTGTTTGACATGGGGCATATGGGTGATATGTAAAAGGGAAGTGAATTGGTGGTTTTATACCCTAATATCTGAATGTGGTGACTTATGTCACGTAATTTGAATGAGGTGACTTAGGTCACGAAATCTGAATGTGGTGACTTATTGTAACACCCCAAACCCGGTCTATGCATTAAGACTAGATTTGGTTTGTTACATGAATCGAGCTATCTAAAATCTTCAATAAGTTGAAAACTACAATATTATTTTTAATTACGGTGTTTAATAAAAATCGGAAGAGTATTTTAATTTGATGTATATTAGAAAACATTAGTTGAAAAACATTATTAACATTGTATTATCAAAACCCTTAGGTAATTTATTTAAGAGTTAACAATAATAAAATATTTATAAAGGAATTTCATATATTTGAAAACCTAATTTATTTTGATAAAAACATCATATAATCATAAGCCCATATTTAAATGTTGAAAATATAGTTTAAAACCAAACACACATAAAATCCATAAATTATTAATAGAGGCCCTTATTACATTAACCCAAAATAGTAAAATACTTATTAAAAAGTTCGAGTTTAATAAACCCATGTTTTGCAAGATGGCTCCACAAAGTCATCCTCGGCCCAAGTCCACGTCAATTTCCATTACCCGAGATGGAAAAATTTGAGGGGTGAGTTACTTAGAACTCGATGTATAACTCACTTACTTTATCCATCGGGCCGATTTTCAAATTATGGATTTGAGCCTTGAGCCCATAAGCAGAATTAACAACATAATTAATAACATAATTAATAGCATAATGAATAACATAATTAATAACATGCATGTAAAATGAATTTTTCCTCCCAAACCTAATTCCATCCGCTACACACCCTGCACCAACCATCACACCGTGGGGATCAAGCCAACCCACCCCGCCATCACACCAATCATAGGCATTAAGCCATTTTATATTTGTGGCAGAGCCACCGAACTAGATTGTGACAAAGTCACCGAACTAGAGGCATTGAGCCAATTATTATTTTTTGTGGCAAAGCCACCGAACTAGAGGCAAATAGCCATTTATTACTTTTGTGGCAGAGCCACCGAACTAGAGGCAAATAGCCATAATTTTGTGGCAAAGCCACCGAACTAGATTTTGGCAACAAGCCTTCTTCTCTTCATCATTTTCCCAACCCATGCAATATGTATGCAAAGTAAACTGTGATTATACAATGATTTAATCAAAAAGGCCCATTAACAAGAGTCAATATTTCCAATTTTTTTATTAAGGCCCAAAAATAACATTTGGCCCAATTAACAATTTAACAACTTATGCCCAAATTTACGATTTAGCAGGAATTTGGCCCATTTATCAATCTAGCAAGGATTTCAAATCGTTTAAAAATTTTAATGAGATTACTACCATTATGATCTAATGTAGATTTCACCCAATTATCGATCTAATGAGATTTCGCCCAATTATCGATTTAATGAGATTTCGTCCAATTATCAATCTAATGAGATTTACCCAATTATTACTTAGATATACAATTTTACATATTTACAACTAATTTCTCGGGCGTTTTTAGTAATTTCTACAATTTTGTCGTTTTCATGCATTTTCGTTAAATACCAATTATTACATTTTAGCCGATCTAGGCGCTTTTACGATTTTACTCAATACCGCAATAACATCCAAACCCGAGAAAAGTGTGAAGTTACACACCTCGATATCGAGAGTACTAATCCTTCTCGCTCTTCGACACCTAAAACATATTTCGATCTGTTAGAACACTATTTTGTATAAAATACATTATCAATATTAGATCCAAAACCTTACCCTCTTGATTTTGAATCACTTCAATTTTCGGTTTCTCCTCGCTTATTGGTTCGTTATCGTTGAGAATCCACTAACGTACAAAGGCTCGGGAGTTCTTACTACTTCAAATAATTGGCTTCCTTCGAAGATGGTCCGAACCCTGGAAAATCCGGACTACGAAACCGCTCTTCGTTTAAACTTAGGAGAAACAAGGATCCGCCTTCTTACGAAGACTAAACACCGCCTTTTCTTCCCTATTTTGAAAGTCTTCAATATCAAAAGATTGTTAGCACGTCCTAATAATATTTATATCGATTATGACTAAAGGTTTTAAGAACGAGATTTCCTTACCACAAATATTCTTGTTCCACAAGGAGAATCGATCCAAGCGTTCTATGTCACTCTCGACCACTTGATTTTCGATCTTCCGTTATCGCACTAAAATATAACCATTGGAAACGTTTAATAGAAGGAATAATAAATTTCGATCCAAAATATCCTCTTACCACCATTAAAATTCGGCCAAACCTCTATTAACTAATATAAACCAAAAAGGAACCCTTACCTATTGTCCACGGTTGAAAAGAAACGATTGAGAATGATGCTTAGGAATAGAGAAAATTTGCTATGGGCACACTAGCATTCGCCATGAGAGAATTAATGGAGAGAATTTTGATTGAAAAGAAATATGAGAAAGAAATAAAAGATGGAAGAAAAAGATGATGATGAGGATTCGTTTTCAAAGAGAAGAAAAGAGGAAGAAAAGAGATGAATTTAATAGCCTTGTATATTTGGCAATGGGGAGAAGAAAAGAAAAGAATGGCTTTTTGGTATAGGTGATTTCAACTAAGTAGTCCCCGGTTGATGGTTGCACAAAATGTAAGAATGACCAAAACTAATACTAGCCATCTACTAGCATTTTCGCCACCTCCCCCATTACTTATGCCATCCAAATTCATTGGTCAAATGACCATGAATTTGTTTCCAAAACTTCTCCTTGATATATGCCTTATGTCCCCATATTTTTCCATAAATTTTGATTCCATACCATATGTTTACACTTACCTTATTCCTTTGATATACTAACTAAAAATAACAAGGTCAACACTTACCATACTTATGCTTTATGACACTTGCTATACATATGCAAAAATTAAAATAAAATTTACCTAGATGCTAAACAAGGATTCGAACCTCCCCTCATGCTACAACTCATGAGCCAACACCACCATGCCATGTACTCATCTTATGTCACTTATTAACACTTAAATTAACTTAAGTATTAATGACACTTGCTTTCTTCAATAAATTCTCAAATATAAAATTTATTCCTTACCCAAATTATGCTATACTCTTCGTGACTATAATAAACACGTAAAATAAAAGTAAGAAGATTTTCCTTCATAATCTAAACACCAAATCATGTACTCGATTTTTAGGGTGTTACAACTCTACCCTCCTTAAAGAAAATTTCTCCTCGAAATTTACTCGATTGAAAGAGGTGAGGGCATTGTTGCCAATTGCATCCTCAGCTCCACGTAGCTTCCTCCACTCGTGGTTACGAGAACTTTGACCAACGGCACGGTTTTCTTTCTTAGCACTTTGAGATCTCACAAGATTTCCACCGTTCTTCTTCAAAAGACAAATCAATTCAACTCCAATTCTTCTAATGTGACTATGGAGGATCCGATCTATAACACCAACATGGAAACATGAAAACATTATGAATTTGATCCAATTTCGAGGTAACTCAACTGATAAGCCATCGACCAACACGCTTCAAAGACACGATAAGGTCCAATGTACCTAGGACTTAGCTTGCCCTTCTTTCCAAACCAAGATCTTTTTCCAAGGTGAGACCTTCAAGAAAACCGATCCCCACATCATACTCGATATCCTTTCGCTTCAGTCCGTGATACGACTTCTATCTATCCGAGGCTTCTTTCAACTGTGCTCAATAACTTTTACCTTTCCTCCTGTTTCGAGATATCATCTCAGGTGATGTGGCAGATGGTTATCTAGGTTTGAGTGTTGCATCATGGTTTATATATTATGTATGATTTGATATGCATTTAATTGAGACTTGTATTGGTTGTACACATTGATTCTGATTTGGTTTGTTACTTTCAATAAGTTGAAAACTACAATATTATTTTTAATTACGGGTTTAATAAAAATCACTTGGTTGTACACATTGATTCTGTTTGACTCACCCTTTGTGGGGTCATTTTGAAAATATAGTTTAAAACCAAACACATATAAAATCCATAAATTATTAATAGAGGCCCTTATTACATTAACCCAAAATAGTAAAATACTTATTAAAAAGTTCGTAGTTTAATAAACCCATGTTTTTAAAGATGGCCTCCACGAAGTCCTCCTCTTCCCAAGTCCACGCCAATTTCCATTACCCGAGATGGAAAATTTGTGGGGTGAGTTACTTAGAACTCAAAGCAGTATAACTCACTTACTTTGTCCATCGGGCCGATTTTCAAATTATGGATTTGAGCTTGAGCCCATAAGGTAATTAACAATATAATTAATAAATATAATTATTAGCATAATGAATAACATAATTATTAAACCGCATGTAAAATGAATTTTTCCTCCCAAACCTAATTCCATCCGCTACACATTTCCTGCACTCAACCATCACACCTTGGGGATCAAGTCAACCCACCCCGCCATCACACCAATCGTAGGTATTGGCTATTTTATATTTGTGGCAGAGCCATCGAATTAGATTGTGACAAAGTCACCTAACTAGAGACATTGAGCCAATGATTATTTTTGTGGCAAAGCCAATCAACTAGAGGCAAATAGCCATTTATTACTTTTGTATAAGAGCTAATTTAACTAGAGGCAATAGTTATAATTTTGTGGCAAAGCCAATTTAACTAGATTTTTGGCAACCTTCTTCTTCATCATTTTCCCAACCCATGCAATATGTATGCAAAGTAAATCGTGATTATACAATGATTTAATCAAAAGGCCCATTAACAAGAGTCAATATTTCAATTTTTTATTAAGGCCCAAAATAACATTTGGCCCAACTAACAATTTAACAACTTATGCCCAAATTTATTTATTTAAAGGTGAATTTGGCCCATTTATCAATCTCAAGGCGGATTTAACCTCGCTTAAAATTTTAATGTATTACTACCATTATGATCTAACAGATTTCGCCCAATTATCGATCTATTGTAGATTTTGCCCAATTATCGATCTAATGTAGATTTCGCCCAATTATCGACTTAATAGAGATTTCGCCCAATTATTAATCTAATGTAGATTTCGCCCAATTATTACGAGAGATACAATTTTACATATTTACAACTAATTTCAAGGCATGCTTGTAATTTCGCTAATTTTGTCGCTTTCATGTATTTTCGTCGAAATACCAATTATTACGCTTAAGTCGATCTAGACATTTTTACGATTTTACTTAATACCGCAATAACATCCAAACCTGAGAAAAGTGTGAAGTTACACACCTTGATATCGGTAGTATTAATCCTTCTCGCCCTCGACACCAAAAACATATTTCGATCCGTTAGAACAAAGATTTTGTATAAAAATACATTATCGATATTAGATCCAAAACCTTACCTCTTGATTTTGAATCACTTCAATTTTTGGTTCTCCTCGCTTATTGGTTCGTATACGCTGAGAATCCACTAACGCATAAAGGCCTCGGAGTTCTTACTACTCCAAATAATTGACTTCCTTCTAAGATTGTTCGCAACCCTAGTGGAAAATCCTGATTGTCTAACTACTCTTCGCTTAAACTTAGGAGAAACAAGGATCCGCGCCTTCACGTAAGACTAAACACCGCCTCTTCTTCCCTATTTTGAAAGTCTTCAATATCAAAAGATTGTTAGCACGCCCCAATAATATTTAGATCGATTATGACTAAAGGTTTTAAGAATCAGATTTCCTTACCACAAATATTCTTGTTCCACAAGGAGAATCGATCCAAGCGCTCTATGTCACTCTCGACCACTTGATTTCCGATCTTCCGTTATCGACTAAAATATAACCATTGAAAATGCTTAATAGTAGGAATAATAAATTTCGATCCAAAAGATCCTCTTACTACCATTAAAAATTCGCCAAACCTCTATTAACTAATATAAACCAAAAAGGAACCCTTACCTATTGTCCACTAGTTGAAAAGAAACGATTGAGAATGATGCTTAGGAATAGAGAAAATTCTGCTATGGGCACACTAGCTCATTTTTGGTGACACTTAGTAGATGGACCGAGTCGTGACAAACTCGATGGTGGCCATGCATAACTTCGAGATTGTTTTACTTTTATTAGTTTATTTTTTATTTATTTAAGTTTTGAATTATTTGGGTTTTATTTGATGTAATAAGGCCATAAGTATTAAATTGTCTATGCATGCATTTAAACTACTTAGTATGATCGGCATTTATCGATTTGAAGTTAAAGTTAATTTTTCTTAAATATAAATATTAATTGTTTTGACACCTAATCAACATGGGTTTTAATTTTGAACCCATCCCAAATCAACTATTTTCAAAACACACAAGTTTTTGGCGAAGCCCAAATAAGATTGAATGGTTTTCTCTAGAAGCATGCGAGATCCGGTCGGGGCTTGTGGGCGAGTTTGGGGTGTTTCATTTTGGTATCGAGCCAGTTCAAAACTTCGGCCTTGAGGGCTTTTGGGCCCAAAATGTTTCTTTCTTTTGAAAGTGGGTTTTATAAGAAATTGAGCGGGTTTTCGAGCATGGCACCTGAGTCTCCGGCCCGAAGTCCACCAGGTAGGTACTCCTAATTCTTCTGTGATTTGTATGTGGGAAGATATAGGGACGTAGATTAGTGTAATAGGAATTAAACCCTAGGATTAGTCAACTTCAACATCAAGTTACATAAAACTTAAAGTCAACCTAAACAAACCTGTGTCTAAGTCTTCGAGTTAGGGTATGGCAACCATCGTGCGCATGTCTAGGATTGGTTTCAGTGGGAGCTTGGTATTTAAGTAGTCCTAGTGACTCACCTCTTACCCACTCGAATCCTACCTGGTGCGTAGTGATGGTTCACCCTAACCAAGAGGACTTAGCCACAGGCTAAACCCAATAACTAAAACCCAAAAGGGACTAGCCATATTTTTATAAAAACCCTAGTCTTAAAATCACCAAATGACCCCTTTGATGAGTAGGAAAACTATTTTGAAAAAAAAATTCCAAAATATTCTCGATTTACTAAAATGACCTAAATACCCCTGGTTGAAAAAAATTACTAAAATACCCTTGGTTCATAAAATTTCCATACTACCCATAGTTTTTATCAAGATTCTCTTACTTTACAAATATCCAAAAATCCTATTTTTACAAAATATTAAGATACTCTAATTTGGAAAATTTACGAAATTACCCCTGATTTGCAAAATGACCAAATTACCCTTAACCTGAATAAAAGACCAAAATACCCTCAGTAAGGAAAATTACCGAAGTACCCTCAAATTAGAAACCTTCAAAAATACCCTTGTTTTGAAAAGTCACCAAGAACCATATTTTGCAAAAAAATTACCGAAATGACACTGGCTGGTAAAATTACAAAAATACCCCTAGTGTATAAAATTACCATTTCACCCTTGAAATTTTTCCAGCAAGTATTTTTAATTTTGTAAGATATCAACAATCTCTATTTTACAACATTTTCAAATACCTTAATTTGGAAAAATTACCCAAAATACCCCTATAGGATAAAATTACGAAAATACCCTTGGGTAGTGGGAAAACAACAAACAACGACAACTACAACATTTCTCTGTAATGAACGCAAGTTCATGTATGTGATTGAATGAATGATCTGAGACTGTATGTGAATGAATTCGAAAGAACTACCCCTTAAAAACTATTGAACATAAGACTGTACGTGATAAATCAGTGGAACAAAACTAATCTATAAAATTCTTTAATCAGATAAATGCAAATTGGAAGTATGAATTCAAGGGGACGTGGCCGTAACATGCGAGGTCGTGGTAGAGGCCGAATGACTGTGTTGGAACCCGTTAGATCGGGTCAAGGGTCTGAAAATGAAATGCCACCACCACTACCAGCCGCTGATGTGGAATATCAGGATCAGACGGGGGATGACACAGTGTCACAGGCGATGCTGCGGGTCTTAGAAAGGGTGGCTGGAGCAAGTGGAGGCATGGGAGCTCGGAAGTCGGTACCTGAGCGACTCTGAGCCAACAGAGCTGAGGTGTTCCATAGTGTATCTGGTGTGGCACCCAGTACCGCTGAGTATTGGTTGGAGGCAACTGAGTGGATTATGGATGAGCTCGATTTAACTGTCGAGAAAAAAGCTGAAAAGGTTGGTGTCGCTTCTCGCGATGAGGTATATCAATGGTGGCTCACGGTTCGGGATGGTGTTACGGTTTGAGGAACTCACTTGGGATTATGCTAAGGTGGCATACCGGAAGAAGTATGTTGGTACTCATTACATCGATGCACGAGGAAGGCATTTACAGGGCCGGTTCAAGGAACAAGTCCGTGGCGAGTCTGGTTGAATTCTAAGGCTGAGCCGTTATGCTCGAGGCATAGTGTCAACTGAGCATGAGCGGTGTGTCCGATTTGAGGGCGGGCTGAGGGATGATTTGAGACTGTTGATAGCTCTACAGCAAGAGCGAGAGTTTGCTGTGTTGGTGGAGAAGGCTAAGGTAGCCGAGGGTATCAAGGATTCTATAAGGCGGAACACCGATCAGAATAGGCAGAAGAGAGGCTTTGGATCTTCAAGGTCTTTTAGGAATGAGCAAAAGAGGCCTAGAGTTGATGGACCACGAGGTCAGCAGACTGCTACTGGATGGCAGTATCGTACTTGTGCCCAATGTGGGAAGAAGCATTTAAGAGAGTGTTGGAAGAAAATGGGAGGATGCTTCAAGTGTGGGTCCTCGGACCACATGATTAAGGATTGTTCTGTGAGAACCGAAGGGGGACGACCAGTAAGTCAAGGTCCTAATCAGGCTAGAAGAGGTGGACAGCAGCCTCAGCAGGGTCGTGGTTCGAATGGTAGAGGAAACGGTGCTAGTAGAGGACGGGGAACACCGGGCTGAGGTGTTGGTAACACGGAGGCCAGGCAGCCGGGTTTAGTGTATGCAGTTCATCGGAGGGAGGACGGAGACGCACCGAACGTCATAACTGGTACGTTCCTCATATTTGGAAAGCCTTATGTTACTTTGATTGATGTGGGCTCAACCCATTCTTATATTGCATGTAGAGTAGTTGAAACTCTAGGAATAGCCTCTGAACTATCTAGTAGGGAGATGACTGTAGTAAGCCCACTAGGTCAAATCGTAGTAGTGAGCAAGATACTTCGGAGTGTGCCTTTGGAGCTTTAGGGAGCGGTATTTCTTGCCAACTTAATGGAATTACCTTGAAATTTGATCTTATACTTGGTATGGATGGCTAGTGGAGCAATTTGGGTGTATTGGATTGTGCAGCCAAACAAATGGAGTTAAGGACCCCAGAGGATGAGGTGATAGTTATGATAGGAGAAAGAAGGAGCTACTTGTCTAACGTAGTTTCTGCTTTGAAGGCTGATAAGATGGTACGGAAAGGGTGTAAGGCATTTTTGGCCTTCATTAGTGTGTTGGATATGAAAGAAGGGGGAGTTAGTGGAGTTAGAATCGTAAGGGAGTTTGTGGATGTTTTTCTAAAAGAGTTACCTGGAATACCCCCGGATAGGGGAGTGGAGTTCAAAATTGACTTGTTTGCAGATGCAGCTCCTGTCAATTGCCCCATGAGAATGGCACCAAAGGAGCTGGTTGAGCTCAAGGCTCGATCCAAGAATTACTAGACCGTGGGTTTATTCGACCCAGTGTGTCTCCATAGGGAGCACCGGTCTTGTTTGTGAAGAAGAAGGACGAATCGTATGCGATGTGCATAGATTATCGTCATTGAATAAGCTGACCATCAAGAACAAGTATCCGTTGCCAAGGATAGACGACTTGTTTGATCGACTTAAGGGACGCAGATTCTCAAAGATAGATCTAAGGTCTGGATATCATCAACTTAAGGTGAAGGAGGCCGATATCCATAAGACGGCTTTTCGCACAAGGTACAGGCATTATGAGTTCTTGGTAATGCCATTCGAATTGACAAATGCCCCATCCGCGTTTATGGACATGATGAACCGGGTTTTCCAACCCTATCTGGACTGGTTTGGTGTTGTGTTTATAGATGATATCTTGGTGTATTCGAAGTCTGAGGAAGAACACGATGAGCACCTTCGAGTTGTGTTGCAAGTGTTGAGGGAGAAGAAGCTCTACGCCAAATTCAGCATGTGTGAATTTTGGCTTAAAGAGGTTATATTTTTAGGACATGTGGTATCTGCTGAAGGAATAAGGGTGGATCCTCGGAAGATTGAGGCAGTTTTGGATTGGAAACCCCCTAAGTCTTTGGCAGAAATTTAGAGTTTCTTAGGCAGGCTATTACCGAAGGTTCGTGGAAGGGTTCTCGTCGATAGTCGCGCATCTGACAAAGTTGTTGAGAAAGGAAGTGCCTTTCGTATGGACCGATAAGCAACAGGTGAGCTTTGAGAAGCTGAAGAGGGTCTTGACCAAGCTCCGATTTTGATTCACCTAAAGCGGGGAAGGATTTTGTAGTGTCTTGTGATGCTTCCCATACAGGATTGGGAGGTGTCCTTATGCAAGATGGGGAAGTAGTCGCTTATGCGTCTTGACAGCTAAGGCCACATGAGGTTAACTACCCGACACATGACTTGGAATTGGCGGTAGTGGTCTTTGCTCTTAAGGTATGGAGGCACTATCTTTATGGAGAAAAGTCAGTGATCTACACAGACCATAAAAGCCTTAAGTATCTGCTGACTCAAAAGGAGTTAAACCTGAGACAGCGAAGGTGGGTGGAATTATTGAAGGACTACGACTGTTCTATAGAGTATCACCCGGGCAAGGCGAATGTGGTGGCAGATGCCCTAAGTCAGAAGGTAGTGACGGATCTGAGGCAATGTTCGCACATCTAAGCTTATATGACGACAGAAGTCTGCTGGCAGAATTGCAAGTCAAACCGACATGGTTGAATGAGGTGAAGGAAAGTTAGTTAATGGATGAAGATCTAAGTGTTAAGTTGCGACAAGCACAGAATGGAGAGTTAGAGGGTTATGGTGTTAATGACGAGGGAGTATTGTGCTTCAAGGGTAAGGTCTGTATGCCGTAGAATGAAGAACTTAGGCAGAGAATTCTTTGGGAATCACATAGTAGCCCATATGCTATGCATCCTGGAGGGAGTAAGATGTATAAGGATCTAAGGGAATAGTTTTGGTGGCCTGGTCTTAAGCGGAAAGTTATCGAATATGTTGGCAAGTGCTTGACATGTCAGCAAGTTAAGGCTGAACATCAAGCTCCATCAGGATTGCTTCAGCCAATACAAATTCCGCAGTGGAAGTGGGAGAGAATTACCATGGACTTCGTTAGTGGGCTTCCCCTTACGCCTACTAAGAAGGACTCGGTATGGGTGATAGTGGATCGACTGACAAAGTTAGCGCATTTCTTACCAGTGCGAGTTGATTATTCGTTGCAGAAGTTGGCAAAGTTATATGTGGCAAAAATTGTAAGGTTGCATGGAGTGCCGGTGTCAATTATCTCGGATAGGGATCCGAGGTTCACGTCTCAGTTTTAGAAAGCACTACATCAGGCTTTAGGCACTAGATTGGATTTCAGTACGGCTTTTCATCCACAGTCAGACGGTCAATCTGAGCGAGTAATACAAGTGTTGGAGGATATGCTAGGGGGCGTGTGATAGACTTCAGAGGAAGTTGGGAGGAGTATTTGCCTTTAGCGGAATTTGCGTACAACAACAGCTATCAGGCCAGTATTCGGATGGCACCGTATGAAGCACTGTATGGAGAAAGTGTCGCACTCCTACATGTTGGACGAAATTAGGGGAACGTCAGGTTTCGAGTCCAGAGTTAGTGGCAGAATCTGAAGAGAAGGTTAATGTGATTCGAGCACAGTTAAAGGAAGCATCTGATAGGAAAAAGTCGTATGCAGATCTCAAACGGAAAGAAATAGAATTTGACGTGGGGGATCAAGTGTTTCTTAAGGTCTCTCCTTGGAAGAAGGTGATGAGATTTGGTCGCAAAGGAAAGGTAAGTCCAAGGTTTATAGGACCTTATCGAGTATTAAAGCGAGTTGGACCAGTGGCATACCAGTTAGAGTTGCCTTGGGAATTGAAGCAGATGCACAACGTATTCCATGTTTCTATGCTACGTCGCTATCGATCAGATCCATCTCATGTAGTACCGGTTGAAGAGGTGGACCTAAGGCCAGATTTGTCCTACGAGGAAGAGTCGGTTCAGATTTTGGAACGAGATGTAAAAGTGCTACGAAGGAAATCAGTTCCTTCAGTCAAAGTGTTATGGCAAAATCATGGATCGAAGGAAGCTTCATGGGAGCCGGAAGAAGCAATACGACAGCAACACCCTCACCTATTTTAGCCAGGTAATTTTGAGGTCGAAATTATTTTAAGGTAGTAGAACTGTAATATCCCGGATTATGGCTTATGCATTTTTGCTTAATTATATGAAATAGCATGCCATTGTGTATTAAGAATGTGTTGTATGAATTTTGTGAACTTTCGAAAATAGGGGAGTGCCTTAGAAATTATTAGATTTTAAATCTAAAAGAGGAAGCTAAGCAAGGTGGCCTTAAGAGAAAATGTAGGGGAGTTATGACACACAAATGGGCTTGGTTAAGTGGCTTGGAGGCGCCACTTAAAGCCTCTATAAGTGACGCCACAAGCAGGTGCAAATGGGCCAGGGTTCGAGTCACAAGGGAGGCAAAATAAGAACTTTTATTTTGCAGCAACAAGGAGTAGAGGTGGACGGCATAGGGAGACTGAGGAAGGAGCTTTAGATGTGCTTAAACTCTTTGCGATAATTATTTTTTTAAATCAATTATTTTAAAGGAGTAGATAAAAGATAAAGTAGGGGAAGAAAATAGGATGTGATAAGGAAGGATAATGGTGGCCGGCCAAGGGACTCTTTGGTTGGTAAAATCACATCATGAAAGGGAGGCATAAGTGCGAATTTTAGTTAGTATCTTCTTGTCGAAACTTTGAGTGGATTTTCCCTTTTTTTTCTTTTCATTGGAAGCCAATTCTTCCTTGTCATCTTTGCCAAAATTCTTCAAACTCTTCTTTTCTTTTCCTCTATTTGTTCTTGGTCGAACCTATATCTCTTTTCCAAGTTCCTTCTTTTATTCGGTGTTAGCGAATATCTCATCATCATTTGAAGCCATAGTCAATCTTTACGGTGATCATCAAAAGCTGAAACCTTTTTTCTTTTAGTCTTTTCAAGCAACGTGGTGGTAAGTAACTTCTATCCTAGTAATCAGTTTGGGTTCTTATTCTATAAAGGTGCCAAAAACAATGGTTAAGCCTTGGCTAAGGTTGGCCGATTGTTCTTTAAGCCATATTATGTGTCTCTGTTGAAGGTAGCCGACGCTAAGGAGCATTAAGGGAGATCTTTCGAGTGTTGAACATCAAGGTAAGTGATATGTAGTTTCGACCAAAGGCCTTCTCTATGGATTCATTGTGTATAGCCGATTCTAACAATTGGTAGGCAGGGATTTTGATTACTCAAGGAGCAAGAGACAGTTTTCGGGATTTAAATCCAAAAGGTAAGTGGACATAATAATCGGCCAAGGCTATAGTTAATGTTATAGATTTGTTTCGTATGTTTTTCAAAAGCCGAAAGCTAACCTGTTCAGTGATTGAGTGCTAGCCGATTGCAAGAGGAGTCATCATAAGTTTTCGGGATTTGAATAATAGTCAAATCGACAAGCAAGGTGAGATTTCGGTTACGTTTCCTTCGGAATTTGGTTATATAGCCGAATAGGTTTTTGCTAATATGCCTAATATTGGCCGAATATAGGAACTAAGATCTAAAGTGTTAGATCAGGTTTTCGGGATTTGGAGTGAACTCGATAAGTATATCAGGTGTGTACCCCACACTAAGACTTAATTAAATTACGGCTATGTTTTGATAAATATGTTACTAAGAATATGTTAAGATGTGGCTAAGACTATCTTGCAATGGTACAAAGTACTCAGGTACATTTACCCACTCCTACTATGAGTATGATATGATCTATGATGGCACATATGTCAATAGTGATAAGAATGTGAAATAAGGCATGATATTGCATGATTTGTTTGACATGGGGCATATGGGTGATATGTAAAGGGGAAGTGAATTGGTGGTTTTATACCCCAATATCTGAATGTGGTGACTTATTGCACATAATTTGAATGAGGTGACTTAGGTCACGAAATCTGAATGTGGTGACTTATGTCACAAAATAATTATCTGGTGGCTATGCCACGAATTTCATAAGGGCAATGAGCACGTCGACTGCAGCGACTGCCTTCGATGGTGTGTAGCGGATGGAGGGTCGACTTAGTAGTCCCCACGGTGTGATGGTTGGTACGGGTGATGTGTAGCGGATGGTTATCTAGGCTTGGGCTTGGGTTTACATTATGGTTTATATATTATGTATGATTTGATATGCCTGAATTTAATTGAGACTTGTATTGGTTGTACACATTGAGCCTGTTTGACTCACCCCTTTGTGGGATTATTTTTCAGGTGACACTCAGTAGATGGAGTCGGTCGGCAGGAGCTCAGTGGTGGCCATGCATAACTCAGAGACTATTTTACTTTTATTAGTTTATTTTTTTATTTATTTAAGTTTTGAATTATTTCGGGTTTTATTTGTTGTAATAAGGCCATAAGTTTTAAATTGTCTATGCATGCATTTAAACTACTTAGTATGATACGACATTTATCGATTTGAAGTTAAAGTTAATTTTTCTTAAATATAAATATTAATTGCTTTGACACCTAATCAACACGAGTTTTAATTTTGAACCCAACCCAAATCAACTGTTTTCAAAAACACACAAGTTTTTGGCGAAGCCCAAATAAGATTCGAATGGTTTTTCTCTAGAAGCATGCCAGATCCGGTCAGGGCTTGTGGACCGGGTTTGGGGTGTTTCAAACACACCTCATAAAGAGTTCCTTATGTCCTCCTAACTTAGTATAAACTTAGGATTTCATTCCTTAAGTTAGCACTTGCCTTATTCCCTTAGTCTACTTTCCATAAAAGAAATAGTCCAACCTTACCATAAGTAAAGCTTGACCGACACATGCCCTACAAGTGCAAAAATAAAAGTCACCTAAATGCTATCCATGGGATTCAAACCTTTCCCCTCAAGCAATCCCTCATGCGCCAACACCACCTTGTTACTAGCTCGTCTTATGCTAATTTTTACACTTAAAAATTAACTTAAGCATCAGGGTCACTTGATCCACTTCAATAAAATTCTTATTACTAAAATTTATTCTACTTCTGAATAATTTCGTGCCTGCTTAGGACATAATAAACACACAAAATTTAATCATTCACACGCTAAGCACCAAAAACATGCGACATAACGATACTCATATTTTAAGGATGTTACATCATTATTACATGATTATTTATCTATATTTGAACATTGAGGGCAATGTACATCTTAAGTGTGGGGGGGTAAACGTGCCTAACTTTTTGCATTATTCTTAAATCCTTGAATTATATCCAGTTCTTAGGTAATTTCTTCATATTACTAATTAGGATGACATTTTTGATGATTTATGATTTTTATTGATATGTTTTAGAGTAAGTCATAGTTAATTGTGCATTGATGATTTAAATTTTAAGATACTAGAGAATCAAACATGATAAGTCTATTTTTCAAGAAAAAAATTCTCTAGGTTGTTGAACTGAATTTGAATATTCCCACATTTGGCATGTTTTCGGATGATTTAGCCCTTGATTTATGTAAAAAGATGCTTTTAATCCTTTCTTTTCATGTTTTATACCCAAGAAAGCACCCAAGGATGAAAAGAACAATAAACGGGCTTGAAACGGGCCAATTTGGGCCATAGTAGAAATCGAAACGGCCTGGACTTCAAGCCACGCGGCCGTGCCTTAACAATTAACTAGAACATGGCCTAACCACGATTCACATTGCCGTGCCTCCATCAACAGACCGAACACGGCCTAAAGTCAATTCACACGGGTGTGTGCCATGGCCGTGCCCCGTCGTGGAAAAGAGGAATTTCACTCGGAAAAGGATAGTTGGGGAGAAAGAAACGCATTCCAAGAGCCTATATAAAGACCCTAACTGTAACCTGAAAGCGGGCGGTCAGTGAGGCAGTCAGCTAGGCCTAGAAGCCAAGCCAGAAGGTCAGATTCGTGGGAATCACTCAAAGATAGCCAGTTGATCCATCTCAAGAAGCCAAAATTCTACTCAAGACGGCGGATTTCTCCTTCAATTCCTTTAGGGGGTTTTAGGGATTTCTTATGTTTGTTTTATCTTTTATCTTGAGATGTTTTATTTTATCACTATGAACTAAACCCTTCAGATACCTAAAGGGGATGAAACCTAAATGAATCTTGTTATTGTTTTCTGAGCTATATGATAAATACTTAGTTTGTTATTAATTATGTGTGCTTAATTCTTGTGTTGATATTTTTGAGATATTAATTCAAGTGTGATGTGCTTAGGTGGTGGATCAAAAGTCCCTGCTTAAGAGTAGATCTATCATAATTAAGTGGAGTTGATCGCGTGCCTAGAAATAGGGTGACGAGATTTTGCCGGATTAGGGTGAAACGTAATATGAAAGTCCATAGATCAGGTTAATGCGATTTTAGGGGTTTTAATTAGAAAGAGATTTCAGTTAATCAACCTAGGGTTAGACGTTATTCGCCTCGAGGGAGGGTTTATTATAAATTTGGGGGTCCTACAGATCAAGCTAAGTGAATAAATCATCTGGTTCAGTGTTAGATAATAGGTGAAGTTTAGGTGGATTCCTTCTAGGGTATCGTCGTAATCAACTGAGTTTTTCTAAAAGTTATTTCTTCAATTTGTTCTTTTTGTCTTTGCGTCTTAGTTTAGTAATTAGTTAGTTTTTAATCAACCAATCACTTCATATTTAGGCTAAATAATAGAAAGAAAATGAGTATTAGTACATTTAGTTCCTTTGGGTTCGACAATCCGGTCTTGCCTAAGCTATACTACTGTTCGATAGGTGCACTTGCCTTAAGTCGTTGTCAGAGTTAGTTTCCAAGTTCGATCATTCTCTTTATAAATTTTAAAACTCGACAATTAGACGATCAAGTTTTTGGCGCCGTTGTCAGGGAACTAAAATATTAAAAAAGCTCTATTTTTATTAATTTAGCCATTTTTTTATTTTTGCAATTTATTTTATTTTATTTTATTATTTTTGCTAATTTTATTTCTTTCTTTTCCTAGCATGTACCTCTAGTTTATGACTGGAAGGAACCCAAAATGACCACTAGTATACGACAGTGATATTGAAGCCATTGCTCGTAAGAATCGCAGAGAAATTAGGCGAACCCTAAATTACACAGAAGAATAGCGAGAAAGCAGATCCAATCCTACTGAAGGGATGGACGAGAATAATCCACCTCCTAAGATGTGGCAGAAAACAATGCTTCACATACAATGTATGATTATGCTAAACCTCATTTAACAGGAGCAGAATCAAGTATTGTTAGGCCTGCTATAGCTGCTAATAATTTTGAATTAAAGCCTAACACTATACAAATGATTCAACAATTTGTTCAATTCGATGGTTTCCAGGACGAAGACTCGAATAATCGTATAGCCAATTTTTTAGAGTTCTACGATACCTTCAAAATAAATGGCGTTTCTGATGATGGCATACGTCTTCGGTTATTTCCCTTTTCATTAAGGAATAAAGCTAAACAATGGTTAAAATCATTACCACGAGGGTCAATAACCACATGGGATCAAATGACCGAGAAATTTTTATTAAAATATTCCCATCGGCCAAAACGGCCAAATTACGGAATGATATTTCTTCTTTTGTGCAGATGGATTTAGAGACATTATACGACGCATGGGAGAGATACAAGGGTCTCTTGGGAAGATGTCCACACCACGGATTACTTTTGTGGCTACAAGTCCAAACTTTTTATAATGGTGTAAACCCTTCAACGAGACAACTAATTGATTCAAGCAGTGGGAACTCTGAATAACAAAACTCCGAAAGCAGCCTACGAGTTTATAGAAGAGATGTCGCTGAATAACTATCAGTGGCAAGTTACAAGGACAAGGCTAACTAAAATAGCCGGAGTCTCCAATCTCGACGCAGTAACCATGCTATCAACACAGGTAGATATGATGAATAAAAAGCTTGATAGTTTGTGTTCTTCGTAAGTACATCCAGTGATGCAGTGCGGCGCAAATGGAACTGTGGCAAATCCTGGGTACTCACCCTACCAACCGGGCACAGAAAGCGAACGGATGAACTATATAGGTAACAATTTCATATCTAATAATAACCCTTATAGTAATACTTATAATCCAGGTTGAAGGAACCACCCAAATTTTTCATGGGGAGGTCAAGGAAATCAAAGACAACAACCTCCTCAAAATTTCCAAAATCAGCCTTATCTAAAGGAAAAGAAGCCGAAGCTCGAAGAGATGTTGACAAAATTCATGGCAGCCACAGAAAACTGTCTCCAAGACACCGAGGCAACACTGAAAAACCAACAAACATTGATGAAAGGGATCAAGTATCAAGTTGGGGAACTCACTAAGTCAGTCGGGGAAGTTACAAAGTCAGTTGGACAACTGGCAAAATTAATGTCTGAACGACCACAAGGGCGTCTACCAAGCAACACCGAGATTAACCCAAAGGAGCAAATCCAAGCCATAACAGCTCAGGAAAATGTAGGGTTATAGGAACCCTATTCAATACGAAGAAAATGAGGTAGAAGAAGGTAATATCGAGGTAACACAAGAAAAGCCAAAATCGATAATCAAAGAGTACCAACCCTGCATACCTTACCCCAAAGCAATAAATAGAGAAGATATAGAGGAACAGTTTGGTAAGTTTCTTAAACTCTTAAAGAAATTATATATTAACTTACCACTTCTTGAAGCTCTTTCATAGATGCCAGATTCACGAAAATTTTTAAAACAACTTCTGACAAACAAGCGTAAGTTAGACGAGGAAACGCATGTGGAACTGAACGCAGTATGCTCAGCAATGTTACAAAATAAACTACCACAAAAGCTAAAAGATCCAGGGAGTTTTACAATTCCATGTTTAATTGGTAGTTTAACTGTTGACAATGCCTTAGCTGATTTAGGGGCAAGTATAAATGTCATGCCTTATAAAATGTTTAAATAACTAGGTCTAGGGAAACCCAAACAAACTAGGATGAGCATTCAATTAGCTGATAAAATTGTTAGAATTCCTAGAGGTATTATCGAAGATGTTCTTGTAAAAATTGATAAATTCATTTTCCCAATAGATTTTATTGTTGATAAACCGTAAAAGTAACATATTTTAACCCCATATTTAGCATGCTTTTGGATGATTTAGCCCTTGATTTATGTAAAACGGTGCTCTTAATCCTTTTTTTTCATGTTTTTACTTAGGAAAGCACCCGAGGACGAAAAGAACAAGAAACGGGCTTAAAACAGGCCAATTTGGGCCAAAGAGGATATCGACACGGCCTAGACTTCAAGCCACACAGTCGTGCCTCAAAAATTAACTAAGACACGCCATGCATGACGATTTACACAAATTGCGTCTCAATGATGTAATCGAGACACAGCCTGAAAATGATGTACACGAGCATGTACCATGGTCGTGCCCCTGCTGCTGGAGAAAGCAATTTCACTCAAATTTGGATACTTTGAGGCAAAAAAACACATTCCAAAGCTTATTCAAACACTTGAGAAGGAAGTATACTTGAATTAGGACACTTAGAGGCCAAGTAAAGCATTCTAAAAGTCTATATAAACACCCTAAGTGTTGTAACACCCCTAACCTGAGACCATTGCCGGAATAAGGTTTAGAGGCATTATCGAATAATAGGATCATTTTACATCACATTCATGACACAAAGTCAATCATCATCAAACACATTCGTATACAATCATAGTGTCCCTTAAACGAGTCATCAAGACCCTAAGCATGCTTATAAATCGAGTCGAGACTAAACCAAAACACATATAAAATTTCATAAAAAAATTGAAACTTTTCTAGAATACAGGGGAGACACGCCCGTGGGGGTAGGCTGTGCCTCTCCACGGCTTCATGACACAAATGTGTGACCTCCCCATGGTTACATCCAAAATCAACACGGCTAACAAGCACTCCCGTGTGCTACGGTCGTGTCCTTTAAGGCCATATACTGCCATTTCTCGCACGACCTGTAGGCACGCCTGTGCCATGGCCGTGTGCAATTTAAGCCACATTCTGCCAATTTACCCACGGTCCGGGACACGTCCGTGTGCCCTAACCGTGCAACATTATAGGCCATCTTTGCAAGGCTAACATGGCACCCACTTAGGGTCAAACCTACAAGCCAATCAACCAAACATCTCATACACATATTGCCATCTAAAAGCATACCAATTTAGCAATTTAAAACATGCAACCAATACCAACTTTAATCATACCCAATTCAATACCAATACTTATTCTATCACAAGCATAATTCATTCCCAAATCTCATTACCCCTACTAACATTTATCAATACAAAGTTACCACTCAATAACAAATTTATCAATCTACAAATCATGCCAAAATATGCATCATATATATACCACATTCATTCATGCCAAACCTATCACATATCTAGCCACATCTCATGGCTACTTACAAATCTCAAACTTGATTCAATTAACTAGCCTATACATGCCATATTCTAGCTATATACATCTTTCCAAAAGTACCAAAATAGAATGCTAATAGTGTGATTGAGAAGCTGACAATCCCAGATCCGAGCTAGCTTTACTGACATTGCAAGGCAGAGAAACAAATCACACAGTAAGCTTTCCAAAGCTTAGTAAGTTCGTAATATAATACATATTACTCAATACAACAACATCGATATGTATATAAATATGTACCATCATATAAAATAAGGCACAACTAGGCACATTATCAAATCTCAACCACATATTCAATTAACGATTCAATCAACTCTTAAATCTATTATCAACCACATAGGTTCATACGTACCTTGATCATCACATAGTTACTTACCATTTATGCTACTCAATTGTTCAATTTTTACCTCTCATTCAACCTTTGCTATTCCATTGGTTTATTTGCACACTTAGTGTCAATTTCATAGCTGAAACATAATCATCACCGCACACTTAGTGCCAATACATTAAACTAAACTTATATCGGTATCGCACACACAGTGCAAGTCGATAAGCCGAAGCTTCTATCTTTTCGCACACACAGTGCCAATCATGTCTTTCTCGTTTCAAATTTCACACACATGGTGCCCCTTTATCTCAATTCAGCACATAGCAGTTCAAATCTCATAGATACATATACATCTATTCAATTTATATCACATAGATAAAGTTTACAACTAGTATTATATCTGAACTTACCACGGATGTCAAAATACCGAAATGGTTGATTAATCGAGAACTTTATCTTTGCCTCAATCTCGATCCGAACCTCTCTATTCTTGGTCTATACACATTTATATTCAATCCATTCATTCATTTTAATCCAAACACACATATTTAGGGTATTTTAAAAAATAGCCCTCACATTTTCACATTTTGACACTTTAGTCCCTATCTTACAAAATCATCAAATACTCTAAATTTCATTACACTATTCTTAGGCCAATTCTCCTTAGTCTCATAAGAGTCCACACATTTCATTTATTTCACATTTTAGTCCCTCAATTTACACTTTTCACAATTTAGCCCAAAATACTCAATTTCATCAAAAATCCAAAGACAAAACATGTTAATCTAACACCAAATATTCGTATATCACCATCATCTAGCACATAGCTCAAAATTCATCAATGGCTCATCACAAAAACATCATCAATTCACAAAATTACAACATGGGCTTGATAGTAGAAGAAGCAACGATTACAAAAACGTAGAAATCACCAAAAACTGAAGACAAAACTCACCTTATTTTAGCCAAAGTCTTAGCCGCAACCTAGGAAGCTTATTTTCTTTCTTTTTTCTTTCAATATTCAGCAAAGATGAGCATGAACTCCACTAATTCATGTTTTTGTTTCATATAATTAACTTAATTTTCCTTTTACCAAATTGCCCTTTCATTAAACATATAAAACAAATTATCAATATGGTTATCTTGTCATTTAACACCCTACTATCTTAAAATTGGGCTAATTGCCTCCTAAGGCCCCCACATTAATAAGACAAAAATACTTAAATAATTATAAATTAGCACATAGCTTTTACTCTTTATGCGATTAAATCATTTATCTTAATTCAACACTAAAACGATCAAATCATCACACAGAATTTTCATGCAGACCATGTCACATACTATTCACACAAAAAATAATATTAAAATAACATTTCAACCTCGAATTTGTGGTCTCAAACCATTGTTCCTACTAGGGTCTAAACTGGGATGTTATAAGTGTATCCTGAAAAGGGGGCGGTTAGCTAGGCCAATGAGCCGAGCCAGAAGGTCAGACTTGTTGGAATTACTTGAAGATAGCCAGTTGATCCATCTCAAGGAGCCAAAATTCTACTCAAGACGGCGGATTTCTCCTTCAATTCCTTCAGGGGGTTTTAAGGATTTCTTCTGTTTTGTTTTATCTTTTCTCTTGAGATGTTTTCTTTATTCGCTATGAACTAAACCCTTCAGATATTTGAAGGGGATGAAACCTAGATGAATCTTGTTATTGATTTCTAAATTATATGATAAATACTTAGTTTGTTATTAATTATGCATGCTTAATCCAAACTTGATGTACTTAGATGGAGGAGGAATAGATCCTGCTTAAGAGTAGATCTAGCATAATTAAGCGGAGTTGATCGCACGCCTAGAGATAGGGTGACGAGATTTTGGCAGATTAGGGTGAAACCTAATATGGGAGTCCATAGATCAATTTATTGCTATTCTAGGGGGTTATTATTCAAGAAATAGATTTCTATTAATTAACCTAGGGTTAAACGTTATTTGCCTCGAGAGAGGGTTTAATATACAATAGAGAGTCTTACGTGTCAAACTAAGTGAATAAATCGTATGGTTCAATGTTAAATAACAAGTGAAGTCTAGGTGGATTCTTCCTGAGGGTATCGTCGTGATCAACTGAGTTTCTCTTCAAGTTATTTTCCAATTCATTCTTTTTGTCTTTGTGTCTTTAGTTTAGTAAGTCGTTAATTTAGATTAAAGCAACTTCACTTATTTTAGGCTAAATAATAAAAAGAAAGTTAGTATTAGTACTTTTAGTTCCTTTGGGTTCGACAATCCGATCTTGCCTAAGCTATACTCTTTGTTCGATAGGTACACTTGCCTTAAGTCGTTGTCGAGTTAGTTTCGTGTTCGATCATTCTCTTTATAAATTTTAAAACTCGACAAAATAACGATCAACTTTTTGGCGCCGTTGCCAGGGAACTAAAATATTAAGAAAGCTCTATATTTATTACTTTAGCCATTATTTTTATTTTTGCAAATTATTTTATTTATTTTATTTTATTTCCTTTTTTTTTCCTAGCAGGTACCTCTAGTTTATGACTAGGAGGAACCCGACAGGACCTCTAGTACACGATAGTGACATTGAAGCTACCGCTCGTAGGAATCGCAAAGAATTTAGGCGAGCCCTTAATTACACAGAAGAAGAGCAAGAAGACAGATCCAATCCTACTGAAGGGATGGAAGAGAATAATCCACCACGAGATGTAGGAGAAAATAATGCTCCATGTACTGCGATGATTATGCTAAGCCTCATTTAGGCCTACTATAGCTCCTAATAATTTTGAATTAAAGCCTAACACAATACAAATGATTCAATAATTTGTTCAATTTGATGGTTTGCAGGACAAAGACCCAAATACTCATATAGCCAATTTTTTAGAGTTTTGTGATACTTTCAAAATAAATGGCATTTCTGATGATGCCATTCGTCTTCGATTATTTCCCTTTTCATTAAGAAATAAAGCCAAACAGTGGTTAAACTCGTTACCACGAGGGTCAATCACTATATGGGACCAAATGACCAAAAAAAATTTATTAAAATATTTCCCACCGGCCAAAACAGCCAAATTACGGAATGATATCTCTTCTTTTGTTTAGATGGATTTAGAAACATTATATGATGCATGGGAGAGATACAAGGATCTCTTGAGAAGGTGTCCACACCATGGTATACCCTTGTGTCTACAAGTCCAAAATTTCTATAATGGTGTAAACCTTCAAGGAGGCAACTAATCGATTCAGCTGCCGATGGAACCCTGAACAACAGAACTCCTAAAGTAGCCTACGAGTTCATTGAAGAGATGTCACTAAATAACTATCAGTGGCAGGTTACAAGGACAAAACCAACAAAATCAGCTGGAGTTTACAACCTCAACAGGTAGAGATGATGAATAAAAAGCTTGATAGTTTATGTTCTTCACAGGTACATCCAGTCATGCAGTACAACGCAAGTGGAACTATGGCGAATTCTGAGTACCCACCCTACCAACCGGACGCAGAGAACGAACAGATGAACTATATAGGTAATAATTTCAGATCTAATAATAATTCTTATAGTAATAACTACAATCCAGGTTGGAGGAACCACCCAAATTTTTTAAGGGGAGGCTAAGGAAATCAAGGAAATAAAGACAACAACCTCCTTAAAATTTTCGAAATCAGCTATATCCGCAAGAGAAGAAGCCAAACCTCGAAGAGATGCTGATAAAATTCATGGCAAACACATATTATCGTTTGCAAAAAACTAAGAAAACAATTAAAAGCAACGAGAATCGAGTCAGGGAACTTACTAAGTTAGTCAAGGAAGCCACTAATGCAGTTGAATGACCGCAAGGACGTCTACTAAGTAACACCGAGATTAACCCAAAGGAGCAAATTCAAGCCATCACAGCTCATGAGAGTAAGAGGTTAGATGAACCCAATCCAATACAAGAAAACAAGGTAGACAGAGTTAAGGTAGAGGAAACACAAGAAAAGCCAAAATCGGTAATCAAAGAGTACCAACCTTGCATACCTTATCTCGAAGCGATGAAAAGAGACGATTCAGAAGAATAATTCGGTAAGTTTCTTAAACTCTTAAAGAAACTACATATTAACTTACTTCTTCTCGAAGCTCTTTTTTAGATGCCGACTCGAGAAATTTTAAGATGACTCTTGACTAACAACGTAAATTAGATGAAGAGCACCACGTGGAATTGAACACAGCATGCTCAACAATGTTACAGAATGACTACCGCGAAAACTAAAAGATCCAGGGAGTTTTACAATTCTATGTTTAAATGGTAGTTTAGCTATTGATAATGCCTTAACTGATTTAGGGGCAAGCATAAATGTCATGCCTTATACATTATTTAAACGACTAGGTCTAGGGAAGCCCAAACAAACTAGGATGGGTATACAATTAGCTGATAAAATTGTTAGAATTCCTAAGGGCATTATCGAAGATGTTCTTGTCAAAATTGATAAATTTTTTTCCCAGTAGATTTTGTTGTCTTAGATATGGAAGAGGATAATACAATCCCCTTAATTTTAGGAAGACCCTTCATAGCAACTGCCAAGACTAAAATTGATGTTGCCACAGGAGAACTCATACTTTGTGTAGGTGACAAATCAATCAGTCTTCAAGCTCTTAACTTAGCCAGGACAACAATCGATGAAGGTAAGAAAGTCAACATAGATGATGATCAATTTGTTCAACCTTTATCGTAGGAAACACCGCAAAGACACAACCCTGAGCCGACTCATAGATCCCAAATCGACAAAGAAGAATCACATAAGGATCAAAACCTTAAGGTCGACAGACTAGAAGAGCAGAGGACACACTTCAAAGAAGAACCACACGAATAAAACCAGAGGAACCACCAGAAGAGCTTGTAGGAACATCGAATCCCTTTAAAATAGGAGACCATGTACTGTTAGACAAAGCAGATCCACACATCATCACAACAGACCTAAAGGCAAAGGGAGAAACCCTTCTTAAGGTACACAATATCTTCCCACATGAAATAGTCGAGGTAAGCAACCCAACATTCAACACTTTTGAGGTAAACGCTTCTTGACTTCAACTTTGCCAAGAAAATAGAACTTTAAGCAAGAGGGAATATATTCAAACCTTTAAACCTTCCTGATTTTTTTCAATGTCGAGGAAAGTCTAGCTTAAGACTATAAATAAGTTCTTCTCGGAGGCAAACCGAGCACTAACCCTACTTCTTTTTACATTTGTTTTCATTTTATTTTATTTTCTTTATCTTTCTCTTTGTAAAATAACCAAAAGTGCATATTTTTAGGACACACGGCCTTACACATGATCGTGTCTGTGGCCGTGTGGACCATCAAAATCCCCGTACTAACATAGCAGAGGCCGTGCAAATCAAATCCCAACCACTTTTTGACGTCACGGATCCAACCACTCCCTCACGGGCACCGATAAATTGGCACGGCCGTGCTCCACGACCATGTGATGCTACTAACTTACCAGACACAAGAAAAACACGCCCATGCTACCAACCGTGGCAACACACTGCCATTTTAGAAATGGGCATGTCATTGGACAAACGGGCGTGGCAAACCAACACGCCTAGAATACGGCCATGCGATTCAACCATGTGAATACACTAACTTATCGACCATGGGCATGGCAATCTGACCA
Source organism: Gossypium rotundifolium (assembly GCA_025506655.1). Lineage (NCBI taxonomy): Eukaryota > Viridiplantae > Streptophyta > Magnoliopsida > Malvales > Malvaceae > Gossypium > Gossypium rotundifolium. The sequence goes on along the minus strand of CP106731.1, from coordinate 115,957,866 downwards.
CGGGCTTTTAACTCCCAACACACCTCCAAACACGATCGTGCGATGCTACCGTGTAAAGTAACACCCCTCGATACACGGGCATGGGAACGTGCTAGATTTGAGATCCTATTTAAACCCCATAGCCCTTCTCCTTCTCCTCGCATTCTTTCTTCCTTCTTTTTTCTTTCTTAGAAAGGTATCCAGACTCTTGAGCTACACTAGAATCATGCCGAAGAAGCATAAAAAGGCAAGCATTGTCTCCTCAAAGGAGAGCCCAACACATAAGTTCATGCCGGTCGCTTCATCCAAACACCAAGCCAAGGGTCTTTTAGACCATTTAAATTTTTCTTTACGTTTATTTTCCCCTTTATCCTACTTATCTATACTTCTCTTCTACTTAATATATTTTAATTTATTTTAGTTTCTTAGTGTCAAGTTCTAAAGGTTGCTTGGGAATCACGCACCACAGCCTTAGAGGTCACACCCACCTCGCGAACCATCCAATAATAAGGACTCCTTAGTCCATTAGTCTTTTCTTTTAATTTCAATTTTCTTCTTAGTTTCCTTCTCTTTATTTGCTTTGTCTTTAATTATAGTATTAGTATATATTAATGTTTATTTAGATTTCTTGGCTATATCTTTCCGGGCTACCTAATTTCTTTATCTAGAACAAAGCTTATCGGTAACCACCCCACCAGGCCTATATAAAACGACACCACCTCCTCCTCCAAACCACGACCTCTGCCAACTCCCAGAATCATCCAAAAATTTAGGAAGTGTCACTTCTCCCCTTCTCTTTTGATTACATTATTAGTTATCTATCTTTGTACATTGAGGACAATGTACATCTTAAGTGTGGAGGGTAAAAGTACCTAACTTTTTGCATTATTCCAAAATCCTGAATTTTAGTCTTGTTCTTAAGTAATTTTCTCATATTATTAATTAGGGTGAAATTTCTAATGATTTATGATTTTTATCGATATGTTTTTGAGTAAGTCATTGATAATTGTGCATTGATGATTTATACTTAAAGAATACTAGGAATCAAGCATGATAAGTCTATTTTTCAAGAATAAAAATTTTCTAGGTTGTTGAACTGAATTTGAATATTACCTTGAAGTTTGAAATTTAGGATTGATGTCAAATACCCATAATTTTGTGATATTTGAGCCTTATAGAGCATATATTCTTTTCATGCTCATTTTATTGATTATGAGTGTGTCAACACTGAAATGTTATTCTAGAACTTGCCTAGATTATACATATCGAGACCACATTAATGATTTGATATACTGAGATGATAAAGGCACCTAGGTTTTAACCCATTCACTACACTAAAAATCCTACCGTGACAAGTTAACCCTTAGTGAACCCATTTGATCCTAACAACCCTTTTTATTGATTTACCCGCTAATATTAAACCAAAACCCTTTGTATTTGTTATCAGCATTCTTTTTACTACCCTTCTATCGAGAATTGATTTAATCAGTTACCAAATTAGTTTATTTCAGTTGATAAAGTTTTCTTTATTATGTTTCTATTTGATCCTAAAAAAAAAATCGAAATCAAAGTTTATTCAATGTTAGTAGTATAAAAAATGAGCTTGTACATTTAAATATCAATTATCAAAGAAAAAGCTCGTAGTATTAGTTTCAAAGTTTCATGTGATGTAATTATTCAGAATATTAGTTCAATTATTTTTCTAAAAGTTAGGTAACTTGTCAATTCAATCGCGATTCTAAACCTTCTAATTCAGCCTTTATCCACACCTTTAACCTAAGCCCCGTTACAACCCTGTCAAAGACATTTTGATTTGTGTATCATCTCATATTACAGTGGTGGAGATTTGATTTTCAGGCAAGCCTATGGGATTAACTTTTCAAGTTCGACTTATGAGTGCTTTTCCTTTAAACTTAATCACTTCGAGTGCTTTGAGTGAATATTTAGTGAGGATGTCAATCCTTGTCGGTTTTGAATTAAAGGTAATTATTTAGATAAGGGGAGACGCCTATGTTTTTTTACTACAAATTTATGACTTAGAATTGTTTGAATCTTTATGAATCTTTGAGTTAAATTATCCATGTATGAATTATCTATGAATTATGATGAGGCATTATTGATAGGAATTGTGAATTATGGAAAGTTCATTTTAATTATAAGTTGAGAATTTTGCTTGAGGATAAGCAAAAGCTTAAGTGTGGGGTATTTGATAAACCGTGAAATTAACATATTTTAACCCCATATTTAGCATGCTTTTGGATGATTTAGCCCTTGATTTATGTAAAAAGGTGCTCTTAATCCTTTCTTATATGTTTTTACTCAGGAAAGCACCTGAGGACAAAAAGAACAAGAAACAGGCTTAAAACGGGCCAATTTGGGCCAAAAATGAAATCGACACCGTCTAGACTTCAAGCCACATGGCTGTGCCTCGATAATTAACTAAGATATGGCCATGCCATGATTTACACAGCCGTGCCCCAACCGACAGAATCGAGACACGACCCGAAAATAATTTACACGGGCATGTACCATGGTCGAGCCCCTGTCGCAGGAGAGAGCAATTTCACTCAGATTTGGATACTTTGAGGCAAAGAAACACATTCCAAAGCTTATTCAAACACCCGAGTAGTAAGTATACTTGAATTAGGACACTTAGAGGCCAAGTAAAGCATTCTAAAAGTCTATATAAACACCCTAAGTGTATCCTGAAAGGGGCGGTTAGCTAGGCCAAGGAGCCGAGCTAGAAGGTCAGACTTGTGGGAATTACTCGAAGATAGCCAGTTAATCCATCTCAAGGAGTTGGAATTTTACTCAAGACGGTGGATTTCTCCTTCAATTCCTTTAGGGGCTTTTAAGGATTTCTTATGTTTTGTTTTATCTTTTCTCTTGAGATGTTTTCTTTATTCGCTATGAACTAAACCCTTCAGATACCTGAAGGGGATGAAACCTAGATGAATCTTGTTATTGATTTCTGCATTATATGATAAATACTTTGTTTGTTCTTAATTATGCATGCTTAATCCACATTTCATGTGCTTAGGTGAAGGAGGAATAGACCCTACTTAAGAGCAGATCTAGCATAAATAAGTAGAGTTGATCGCACGCCTAGAGATAGGGTGATGAGATTTTGCCGGATTAAAGTGAAACCTAATATAGGAGTCCATAGATTGATTTATTGCTATTCTAGGGGGTTATTATTTGAGAAAGAGATTTTCATTAATTAACTTAAGGTTAGACGTTATTCGCCTCGAGAGAGGGTTTAATATATATTAGGGAGTCTTACGGATCAAACTAAGTGAATAAATCATATGGTTTTGTGTTAAATAACAAGTGAAGTCTAGGTGGATTGTTCTTGAGGGTATCGTCGTGATCAACTGTGTTTCTCTTCAAGTTATTTTCCAATTCATTCTTTCTATCTTTGTGTCTTTAGTTTAGTAAGTCATTAATTTAGATTACAAGCAACTTCACTTATTTTATGCTAAATAATAAAAAAGAAAGTTAGTATTAGTACTTTTAGTTCATTTGGGTTCGACAATCCACTCTTGCCTAAGCTGTACTACTGTTCGATAGGTACACTTGCCTTAAGTCATTGTTAGAGTTAGTTTTCAGGTTCAATTATTCTCTTTATAAATTTGAAAACTCGATAAAACAACGATCAATTGTCTTAGACATGGATGAGGACAATTCAATTCCTTTAATTTTAGGATGACACTTTTTAGCAACTGCCAAAACTAAAATTGATGTTGGTGCAGGAGAACTCATACATAGCGTAGGTGATGAATTGATCAGACTACAAGCTCTTGACTCAGTCAAGACATCGAATGATGAAGGTGAGAAAGTAAATTTAGTTAACAACAAATCTGTTCAAATTTCACCACAGGAAAAAGCACAAAGCTACAATCCTGAGCCGGATCATAAACCTCATCCCAAAAAAGAAGAAATATATGATGAACGAAGCCTTAAGGTCGAAAAAATAAAGGAGTGGAAGACCCACTTTAAAGAAGAACCAGAACCACACAAAGAAAAACTGAAAGAACTTCCAGAAGAGCTCGTAGGGACATCGAATCACTTCAAAATAGGAGATCAGGTACGGTTAGATAAAGAAGATCCTCGCATCACCACACCAAATCTGAATTCAAACACAGACATCCCTCTTGAGGTACAAAATATCTTCCCATACAAAACAGTCGAGGTAAGTAATCCCATATTCGATACTTTTAAGGTAAATGCTTCCCGACTTAAAATTTATCATGAAAATAAAGCTGATAGCATGAGGGAGGATATTCAAACATTTAAAACACCCTAATTTTTCTAATACGAGAAAAGTCAAGCTTAAGACTTTAAACAAGCGCTTCTCGGGAGGCAACTTGAGCACTAAGACTATCTCTTTATTTCTATTATTTCTTTTTATTTTTTATTTTTTTCCTTCTCTAGAATTTTAATAAATCAAAAGTACGATTCTCAGACCACACGGCCTAGCACACGGCCGTGGCCGTGGCCGTGTGGGTACTCCGAATCGCTGTTCTTAAATGGCAGAGAAGTACAAATCAGATGGAATCAACTCCCTAGAGTCACGGACCCAACCACCACCCCACGGTCGTGCGACGCGGTCGTGGTCGACACTGACTTCCAAAAAATGGGCGTGGAAATTTGGACACGAGCGTGGGGTAAACAACACGCCTTGAGACACAATCATGCAAGGCGGCCATGTGAATCGACACACCCTCGATGTAATATCCTAGATTTAGGGGTTACGCGTTTAATGCATAATTCAAGTGATAGCATGCCTCAGTATTTGGTTGGATGAGTTTTAGGGGTTCCTAAAACCCTAGGGTATAGGAGAGTGCTTTAGGGAAATTTTATTTTTAAGTGTTAGTTAAGGGGGAGCTAAGTTAACGAGGCTTTAAGGAAATTTGTGGGGGAGTATATGACATAAATAGCCGAGTGGTAAAGTGGCATGGGACGCCACCTAAGGTGCAAGAAAGCTTGCGTCAAAGGGAGTCCAGGAGGGAGGAGGTTCGAGCTGTAGAAATTGCATTGTGGGCATTTATTTTTGGCATCAAGAGGGGGGAAGTGTTGGACGGCTTTGGGGCTTTGGAAAGATGAGGATAAGCTTGGTTTATTTTAAATTTTTGTTAAAGATAGGAGAAAATTGTGACTTTATTTTATTTATTTTAAATGATAGGATAAGAGATAAATGAGGAGAGAATAAGGGGTATGATAGGAAAGAAATAAGGGATATGATAGGAAAGAATTAAAGGATATGATAGGAAAGAAATAAAGGATATGATAGGAAAGAATTAAGGGATATGATAGGAAAAATTAAAGGATATGATAGGAAAGAATTAAGGGATATGATAGGAAAGAATTAAGGGATATGATAGGAGAAGAAAATGGGACTCTTTAGCTTATGAATTTTTTGTTTTGAAGGGTGTAGGAAATAGGTGTGCCGAAATTGTGTAGTATAAATAGGGGTGACCATCTTTTGGCTATTCTTTTCTTCATTTTATTTTCTTTTGCCGAAAATTCTCCCTCTCATTTTCTCTTTGTGCCAAATTTCCTCTCACTCTCTCTACCTATTATTTTCTTTCTTTCAACCCCAATTCTACACCCTTTCTTGCATAGTCGAATACCCATTGCCATTTAGAACCATTGCCAAAAAATGTATTTACTTGTGAAGCCATAGCGGAATCTCAAGAGGGGACTCTATTCTCTTCTCTTGGTCGCAAGTCTAATAACCTAAAGTAGAAAGCCGAAACCTCTCCACCTTTGTTCTTCATTGCTGAATTCTCCTAACTTTCATCTACACTTCTTTTCTTCTTCTCAACCTCGGTTCTATACCTATTTTGTGATAGCCGATTATCCCATCTCCATTTGGGAGTTCTTGCCGAATCTTTTAGAGCCTTTAGGGGGGAGGTGTCAACATTCCTTTTCATCAATCTTCCAATCAGTATCGAGTATAGTAAGTATTTTCTTAGCAATCGAATTCTCTTCTTCTTCATTTAGTATGCCGAAACCAATGGTTGGCCTTGGTTTCTAAGGGATGGTCGAATGTATGAAGAGTCATAATATTGTGTTTCTTTTGTGTAGCCAACGGTAAGGAGCCTTAAGGAGGATTGTAAGGATTCGATTCATCAAGGTAAGTGTTATGTGGTGATTCGGGATTTAGTTAAGCAAAGTAGGTGGTTTGTAGTATTCGGCCATAGGCCATTTTATGAGTTTAAGTGATGACCGATTTCTGACTTTGGTTCTTAGGAGCAAATCGACAGGAATAAAAGAGTTTCGGGATTAAGTAGACTGCACCAAAAAGGTGTGTAGTTATTGCACTGTTCTCTTGATTGTTTATGTGTGTATGTTGTTATATATGTGTGATATGATGTGAGTGGTAGCCGAAAATAAGGGCTAAGATGGTGGATACCCATGGTGGGTGATCGAATAATCAGGTCAGTACTTTATGATATTAAATTATCACTGATGAATATGTACAATCGTGGTAAGCATGGTTGAATACTCATCTAAATGATATTATTGTCATGATATATTAGCATGGGAATTTGGGACATGAATATTGAAGGACAGGGTGTTCATTATGTACATGGTCTGATGTTAGCCTTTTGCTACATTGGCGCTTGATGTTAGCTATGTGCTTCATCAAGGTGAGGTGTTGGCTATGTGCCACCTCCTGGCAGATGACAGCTGTGTGCATCACCGTGGATTGAGGATAACCTCCAGTCACCTCATAGATATTGACATGTGGGGTCACTTAGGTGATCGGTGGCGTAGCCACGGCCTTGGGCGTTAGGTCCGCCAAGGTAGGTGTAATGGACGGACACTAGGTTGGGTTGTGCTTCATGATGCATATGTATGTATGTGGACTGTGTGGATATGGGCCAAGCCCATATGTGGAGACATGTGAAATAACTATACACCGAGTCTATTTAACTCACCCAATTTTTTATCAAACTTACAGTGATGCATAAAGCTCGAGACGGGTTGGAGTGGATGCGAGGTGGCCCATGCAAAAGAAGTTGTTTTCCTTATTTAATAAAATTTATATTTCCGAGATTTTCAGATCCATTTATTGTAATAAGGGCCTTATAGTATTTGTTATTATTTTATTATGGATTGATGATTAAACTACTATGTGGAAATGAGTTTATGATTTAGCAACTTACACTTTAAAATATATGTTAAAGTTTTTATTCGGAGAAATTGTAATAATTTAGTTTTATTTGGAATTTTAAAATACACGAGGTCTTAGAAACAACCACAAATTTTAAGTTATTTTTAAGTCAAAATTTTTCTAACGTTTTCCACAAAGTGGCATTCTAAATTTGGTCGTGGCTCGTGGGTCGGGTTTGGGGTGTTACAATTTGGTATCAGAGCCCGGTTTAAAACTCGGCTTTGAGGGTTTTGGGCCCAAAAACATTTTTTTAAGGTATGCTTTTCAAAGATTTGGGCTTTCATAAATTTTTCAGGTTTATTCGGGCATGGCACCTGTATCTCTGACCCGAATTCCACGAGGTAAGTACCTCTAATTGTTGTGTGAATTATTATATGATTGGTATGTGGGTATGATGGGAACGTAGATTAGTGTATTAAGTTATTGAACTTTAGGATTAGCTTACTCCAACACGTAATTGCATAAAATTTTAAAGCCTAATTAAACAAACCTATGAGTAAGTCACGAAAGTTAGGGTGTGGCAACCATTGTGCGATGTCTATGATTGGTTTCGTGGGAGCTTGGTATTTAAGCAATCCTAGTGACTCACCTCCTCTCCACTCGAATCCTACAGTGCGTAGTAACGATTCACTCTAACCAAGAGGACTTATTCACGAGCTAAACTCAATAATTAAAACCCGAAAGGGACTAGTCATCTTGTTTTATAAAACCTTAAGTTTTCAAAATTACTCCTTTGATTTGTAAAACCATTTTATACTTGGAAAAATTTTTCAAATATTTTGATTTACAAAATTACCCAAATACCCCTAGGTGTAAAATTACCAAAATGCCCTTCGTTTATAAAATTATCATACTACCCACGACTTTTGTAAAAACATTCTTACTTTACAAAAATACCAAAAATTCCTATTTTACAAAATAGTAAGATACCCTGATTTGGGAAAATTTACTAAAATGCCCCTGACTTTCAAAATTACCAAAATAACCCCGATTTCTGAAATTTCTACAATATCATTGATTTGATAGAATTTTCAAAATAACCTCGAGATTTGTATATTTTGGAATGCCTTTGATTTGTAAAGATTTTCAAATTGACCCCGATTTATTACCAAAATACCCTGTAGGGCAAATGACGAAAATACCTCGGAATAGGAATGGACAAAGATGTTCTAATGATGAATGTATGTGTGATGGATATCATTGAATGTGTGTTTCTCCGAATTAGGGTAGAAAACTTGAAATGAAAACTCGAATGATCGAAAGAACTACTATTAAGCTCTTTTCATAAAATTGCTCATGGATAAACAATTGGAACAAATGCTAATTCATAAAATTTTTAAAAAGATTAAATCGCGATAGTAGACATGAGCTCTAGGGGACGTGGTCGTAATGTGGGAGGCCGTGGTAGAGGCAGAATGGCTATATCGGAACCCGTTAGATCGGGTCAAGGGTCTGAGAATGAGGTACCACCACCACCACCAGCTGCTAGTGTGGAGCAAAGAAGATCGATGGGGATGATGTTTGACGCAGCGGTCTGCGAGTTCTGGAGATGGTGGCAGGAGCATGTGGAATTAGGGGAGCTCAAAAATCGGTACCCAAGCGACTTCGAGCCAATGGAGCTGAGGTGTTCCGTGGCGTATCTGGTGTGGCACCCAGTACTGCCAAGTATTGGTTGGAGGTGACCGAACGGATTATGGATGAGTTTGATTTAACGGCTGAGGAGAAAGTGAAAGGAATGGTGTCGCTTCTTTGCAATGAGTCATATCAGTGGTGGCTCACAGTTCGGGATGGTGCTACAGTTGAGGATCTCACTTCGGAGTACGTTAAGGCGGCTTACCAGAAGAAGTATGTTGGTACTCATTATATTGATGCGCAGAGAAAGGCTTTTCTGGGGCTGGTTCAAGGGAACAAACCCGTGGCGGAGTACGAGGCTGAATTCCTAAGGTTAAGCCGGTATGCTCAAGGAGTAGTGGCTACGGAGCATGAGCGATGTGTCCGATTTGAGGATGGACGAAGGGATGACCTGAGGTCGTTGTTGATAGCTCCACAAAGCAGGAGCGGAGTTTGCCGTATTAGTAGAAAAGGCTAAGGTAGCCAAAGGAATTAAAGACTCTATGAGACAAAATGAGATAAGGATAGGAACCGGATAAGAGGAGTTTTGAACCGTCGAATTGTCAGGAGCCTTCGAAAAAGACCGAGGGTTGAGAATTCGCCGTGTGTTCTAAGCCGCCATCGGAAATCCGGACCGCCCATGTGCTCAATGTGGGAGGTACCATGTTGGCGAAAGCTAGAATCGGGATCAAGAGTGTTTTAGGTGTAAGTCTAAGGCTCATTTGATTAAAGATTATCCTCAGGATCCGAATAGGGCTCGGATAGTAGGTCGTGGTGGTGTCTTGAAATGACGTAGGTGGTTAGCAAGCGACGAGGGTCGTGGTCCGAACCATGGAGGAAATAGTTCCAGCCAAGGTCGTGGAGCACCAGGCAGAGGAGCTGAAGGTACAGATGCGAGGCAGCCAAGGTTGGTTTATGCAGCCAGGCGTCGCGAGGAGGAAGATGTGCCAGAGGTGACAACGGGTACGTTCCTCATTTCTGGAATACCCTTTATTGCCTTGTTTGTTATAGAGCTAGTTCGTTCATGTGTTGCTAGTGAAGTGTATGGAACCTTGAATGCGAATCTTGAGATGGTATATAGGGAAATGTGCTAGTTTTATTAATATCAGAGTGCGTAGCAGTAGCGTAGTATGGTGAGTTAGGACGTATGATTGTTCGTTAGTAAGTAATTTCGAGGACGAAATTATTTTTAAGGAGGGTAGAACTATAATATCCTAGATTTAGGGGTTATGCATTTAATGCATAATTCAAGTGATAGCTTGCCTCAGTGTATGGTTGGATGAGTTTTAGAGGTTCCTAAACCCTAGGGTATATGAGAGTGCTTTAGGGAAATTTTATTTTTAAGTGTTAGTTAAGGGGGTGCTAAGTTAAGGAGGCTTTAAGGAAATTTGTGAGGGAGTGTATGACATAAATAGCCGAGTGGTAAAGTGGCATGAGACGTCACCTAGGGTGCAAGAAAGCTTGCGTGAAAGGGAGTCCAGGAGGGAGGAGGTTCGAGCTGCAGAAATTGCATTGTAGGCATTTATTTTTGGCGTCAAGAGGGGGGGAAGTGTTGGACGGCTTTGGGGCTTTGGAAAGATGAGGATAAGCTTGGTTTATTTTAAATTTTTGTTAAAGATAGGAGAAAATTGTGACTTTATTTTATTTATTTTAAATGATAAGATAAGAGATAAATGAGGAGAGAATAAGGGATATGATAGGAAAGAATTAAGGGATATGATAGGAAAGAATTAAAGGATATGATAGGAAAGAAATAAAGGATATGATATGAAAGAATTAAGGGATATGATATGAAAGAATTAAAGGATATGAGACGAAAGAATTAAGGGATATGATAGGAGAAGGAAATAGGACTCTTTAGCATGTGAATTTTCAGTTTTGAAGGGTGTAGGAAATAGGTGTGCCGAAATTGTGTAGTATAAATAGGGGTGACCATCTTTTGGCTATTGTTTTCTTCATTTTATTTTCTTTTCCCGAAAATTCTTCCTCTCATTTTCTCTTTGTGCCGAATTTCCTCTCACTCTCTCTACCTATTATTTTCTTTCTTTCAACCCCAATTCTACACCCTTTCTTGCATAGCCGAATATCCCTTGCCATTTAGAACCATAGCCAAAAATTGTATTTACTTGTGAAGCCATAGCCGAATCTTAAGGGGGACTCTATTCTCTTCTCTTGGTCGCAAGTCTAATAACCCGAAGTAGAAAGCCGAAACCTCTCCACCTTTGTTCTTCATTGCCGAATTCTCCTAACTTTCATCTACACTTCTTTTCTTCTTCTCAACCTCGATTCTATACCTATTTTGTGATAGCCGATTATCTCATCTCCATTTGAGAGTTATTGCCGAATCTTTTAGAGCCTTTAGGGGGGAGGTGTCGACATTCCTTTTTGTCAATCTTCCAATCAGTATCGAGTATAGTAAGTATTTTCTTAGGAATCGAATTCTCTTCTTCTTCATTTAGTATGTCGAAACCAATGGTTGGCCTTGGTTTCTAAGGGATGGTCGAATGTATGAAGAGTCATAATATTGTGTTTCTTTTGTGTAGCCAACGGTAAGGAGCCTTGATGAGGATTGTAAGGATTCGATTCATCAAGGTAAGTGTTATGTGGTGATTCGGGATTTAGTTAAGCAAAGTAGGTGGTTTGTAGTATTTGGCCATAGGCCATTTTATGAGTTTAAGTGATGATGATTTCGACTTTGGTTCTTAGGAGCAAATCAATGTGAATAAGAGAGTTTCGGATTGAGTAGACTGTACCAAAAGGTGTGTAGTTATTGCACTGTTCTCTTGATTGTTTATGTGTGTATGTTATTATATATGTGTGATATGATGTGAATGGTAGCCAAAATAAGGGCTAAGATGGTGGATACCCATGGTGGGTGATCGAATAATCAGTCGAGATTTTTATGATATTAAATTATCACCGATGAATATGTGCAATCGTGGTAAGCATGTGTTGAATACTCATCCAAATGATATTATTGTCATGATATATATGCATGGGAATTTGGGACATGAATATTGAAGGACAGGGTGTACATTATGTACATGGTCTGATGTTAGCCTTGTGCTACATTAGCGCTTGATGTTAGCTATGTGCTTCATCAAGGTGGGGTGTTGGCTATGTGCCACCTCCTGGCGGATGATAGCTGTGTGCATCATCGTGGATTGAGGATGACCTCGAGTCACCTCATAGTTATTGACATGTGGGGTCACTTAGGTGATCGGTGGCGTAGCCCCGGCCTTGGGTGGCAGGTCCGCCAAGGTAGGTGTAATGGACGAACACTAGGTTGGGTTGTGCTTCATGATGCATATGTATGTATGTGGACTGTGTGGATATGGGCCAAGCCCATATGTGGAGACATGTGAAATAACTATACACTGAGTCTCTTTGACTCACCCAATTTTTTTTATCAAACCTTACAGGTGATGCATAAAGCTCGGACCGGGTTGGAGTGGATGCGAGGTGGCCCATGCAAAAGAAGTTGTTTTCCTTATTTAATAAAATTTATATTTCCAGTATTTTCAGTATCCATTTATTGTAATAAGGGCCTTATAGTATTTGTTATTATTTATGGATTGATGATTAAACTATTATGTGGAAATGAGTTTATGATTTAGCAACTTACATTTTAAAATATATGTTAAAGTTTTTAATCGGAGAAATTGTAATAACTTAGTTTTATTTGGAATTTTAAAATACACGAGGTTTTACAAACAACCACAAATTTTTAAGTTTTACTTTTAAGTCAAAAATTTTTCGAACGTATTCCACAGTGGCATTCTAATTTCGACCGTGGCTCGTGAGCCAGGTTTGGGGTGTTACACTCGGTACATGGGAGTGGGAACACATCAGAGGCCAAAAATTTTATTTAAAATCACCCCCTCCCTTTCTTCTCACCCACCTTCCTTCTTTCCTTCTTTCTTCCCTTCTCCCTTCCCTCTACCAAATTTCTCTCCTTTCCTTACCAATTCTCTAGAAACTTCAGGTACATCATGTTAAAGAAGCGTAAGAGGCCAACCACACTCTTCTCAAAGGAGACCGATTCACATGAGTTCATGCCGGCAGCTTCATCTCCTCAACACGCCAAGGGTCTTTGAAACCCTTACGGTTTTATTTTTCTTTTCTCATCTCTTTTATTTTCCTTCCCTTTGACTATCTTATGCTTAATTTAGTTTATTTTACTCTAGTTTCTTGGTTTTAGGTTTTAAAGGCTGCTAGGGAATCACGCACCACAGCCTTATAAATCACACCCACCTCGCGAACCATCTATCAATAAGGACTCTTCAGTCCATTAGTATTTTCTTTTAATTTCAATTTTCTTCCTAGTCTCCTTCTCTTTATTTTTCTTGTCTTTAATTATATTATTAGTATATTTTTAATGTTTCTTTAGATTTCCTAGCTATATCTTTGCAGGCTCCCCAATTTCTTCATCTAGTACAGAGATTGTCGGTAGCCACCCCACCAGGACCATAGAAAACACCACCACCGCCTCCTCCAACTCATCTTTTACCATGACCACTACCAACTCCTAGAGTCAGCCAAAATTCAGGAAGTGTTACTTCTCCCTTTCTCTTTTGATTTCATTATTACATGATTATTTATCTAACTTTGTACATTAAGGGCAATGTACATCTTAAGTGTAGGGGGTAAAAGTGCCTAACTTTTTGCATTATTCTTAAATCCTGAATTATATCTAGTTCTTAGGTAATTTCTTCATATTACTAATTAGGATGAAATTTTTGATGATTTATGATTCTTATTGATATGTTTTAGAGTAAGTCATAGTTAATTGTGCATTGATGATTTAAATTTTAAGATATAGAGAATCAAACATGATAAGTCTATTTTCAAAATAAAAATTTCTCTAGGTTGTTGAATTGAATTTGAATATTACCTTGAAGTTTGAAATTTACAGGATTGATATCAAAAACCTATAATTTTGTGAGATTTTGAGCCTCATATAGCATATACTCCTTTTCATGCTCACTTTATTGATTATGAGTGTGTCAACACCTAATTGTTATTCTAGAATTTACCTTGATTATACATGTTGAGACCATATTTTTATTTGATATATTGAGATGATAAAGGCACCTAGTTTTAACCCATTCACTCCACTAAAAAGTCTACCTTCATAATTAACCCTTATTGAACCCGTTTATCCTAACAACCCTTTCTATTGATTCACCCATTAATATTAACCTAAAACCCCACTCGTATTTGTTATCACCATTCCTTTGACTACCCTTCTATCGAGAATTGATTTAATCATTGCCTAATTACTTTATTTCAGTTCATAAAGTTCTTTCTTATAGTATGTATTTATTGATTTGTCCTTAAAAAACAAAGTATATTAGTTCTGAAATTTGTGAGGGAGTATATGACATAAATAGCAGAGTGGTAAGCGGCATGGGGCGCCACCTAGGGTGCAAGAAAGCTTGCGTCAAAGGGAGTCCAGGAGGGAGGAGGTTCGAGCTCTGAAATTACATTGTGGGCATTTGTTTTTGGCGTCAAGAGGGTGGGAAGTGTTAGACGGTTTTGGGGCTTTGGAAAGATGAGGATAAGCTTGGTTTATTTTAAATTTTTGTTAAAGATAGGAGAAAATTGTGACTTTATTTTATTTATTTTAAATGATAGGATAAGAGATAAATGAGGAGAGAATAAGGGATATGATAGGAAAGAATTAAGGGATATGATAGGAAAGAATTAAAGGATATGATAGGAAAGAAATAGAGGATATGACAGGAAAGAATTAAGGGATACAATAGGAAAGAATTAAGGGATATGATAGGAAAGAATTAAGGGATATGATAGGAGAAGGAAATGGGACTCCTTAGCTTGTGAATTTTCGGTTTTGAAGGGTGTAGGAAATAGGTGTGCCGAAATTGTGTAGTATAAATAGGGGTGACCATCTTTTGGCTATTCTTTTCTTCATTTTATTTTCTTTTTGCGAAAATTCTTCCTCTCATTTCTCTTTGTGCCAATTCCTCTCACTCTCTACCTATTCTTTTCTTTCTTTCAACCCCATTCTACACCACTTTCTTGCATAGGCGAATATCCTTGCCAATTAGAACCATATCCTAAAATTGTACTTACTTGTGAAGCCATAGCCAATCTCAAGGGGATTCTATTCTCTTCTCTTGGTGCATAGTCTAATAACCCAAGTAGAAAATTGAAACCTCTCCACCTTTGTTCTTCATTCTGAATTCTCCTAACTTTCATCTACACTTCTTTTCTTCTTCTCAACCTCGGTTCTATACCTATTTTTTGATAGCCAATTATCCCATCTCCATTTGGGAGTTCTTGCCGAATCTTTTAGAGCCTTTAGGGGGGAGGTGTCGACAATCCTTTTCATCAATCTTCCAATTGGTTTCGAGTATAGTAAGTATTTTCTTAGCAATCGAATTCTCTTCTTCTTCATTTAGTATGCCAAAACCAATGGTTGGCCTTGGTTTCTAAGGGATGGTCGAATGTATGAAGAGTCATAATATTGCGTTTCTTTTGTGTAGCCAACGGTAAGGAGCCTTAAGGAGGATTGTAAGGATTCGATTCATCAAGGTAAGTGTTATGTGGTGATTCGAGTTTAGTTAAGCAAAGTAGGTGGTTTGTAGTATTGACCATAGGCCATTTTATGAGTTTAGCGATGACCGATTTCAATTTGGTTCTTAGGAGCAAATCGACAGGAATAAGAGAGTTTGAGGATTGAGTAGACTGTACCAAAAGGTGTGTAGTTATTGCACTATTCTCTTGATTGTTTATGTGTGTATGTTATTATATATGTGATATGATGTGAATGGTAGCGAAAATAAGGGCTAAGATGGTGGATACCCATGGTGGGTGATCGAATAATCGGTCGTACTTTTTATGATATTAAATTATCAGCGATGAATATGTGCAATCGTGGTAAGCATGTGTTGAATACTCATCTAAATGATATTATTGTCATGATGTATTTGTATGGGAATTTGGGACATGAATATTGAAGGACAGGGTGTACATTATGTACGTGGTCTGATGTTAGCCTTTGGCTACATTGGCACTTGATGTTAGCTATGTGCTTCATCAAGGTGGGGTGTTGGCTATGTACCACCTCCTGGCGGATAATAGTTGTGTGCATCACCGTGGATTGAGGATGACCTCGAGTCACCTCATAGATATTGACATGTGGGGTCACTTAGGTGATCGGTGGCATAGCCACTGACCTTGAAGCGGTCCGCCAAGGTAGGTGTAATGGACGGACACTAGGTTGCGTTGGGCTTCATGATGCATATGTATGTATGTGGATCAGTGTGGATATGGGCCAAGCCCATATGTGGAGACATGTGAAATAACTATACACCGAGTCTGCTTGACTCACCCAATTTTTTATCAAACCTTATAGGTGATGCATAAAGCTCGAGCCAAGGTTAGAGTGGATGCGAGGTGGCCCATGCAAAAGAAGTTGTTTTCCTTATTTAATAAAATTTATATTTCCAGTATTTTCAATATCCATTTATTGTAATAAGGGCCTTATAGTATTTGTTATTATTTTTATTATGGATTGATAATTAAACTACTATGTGAAAATGAGTTTATGATTTAGCAACTTACACTTTAAAATATATGTTAAAGTTTTTAATTGGAGAAATTGTAATAACTTAGTTTTATTTGGAATTTTAAAATACACGAGGTTTTACAAACAACCACAAATTTTTAAATTTTACTTTTAAGTCAAAAAATTTTGAACGTTTTCCACAGTGGCATTCTAAATTGGTAGTGGCTCTGGTAGGGTTTGGGGTGTTACACTCGATTACAGGAGTGAGAACACATCAGAGGCCAAAATTTTTATTTAAAATCACCCCTCCCTTCTTCTCACCCACCCTCCTTCTTTCTTCCTTCTCCCTTCCCTCTACCAAATTTCTCTCCTTTCCTTACCAATTCTCTAGAAACTTCAGCTACATCATGTTAAAGAAGCATAAGAGGCCAACCACAGTCTTCTCAAAGGAGACCGATTCACATGAGTTCATGCCGGCAGCTTCATCTCCTCAACACGCCAAGGGTCTTTGAAACCCTTACGGTTTTATTTTTCTTTTCTCATCTCTTTTATTTTCCTTCCCTTTGACTATCTTATGCTTAATTTAGTTTATTTTACTCTAGTTTCTTGGTTTTAGGTTTTAAAGGCTGCTAGGGAATCACGCACCATAGCCTTATAAATCACACCCACCTCGCGAACCATCTATCAATAAGGACTCTTCAGTCCATTAGTATTTTCTTTTAATTTCAGTTTTCTTCTTAGTCTCCTTCTCTTTATTTTTCTTGTCTTTTATTATATTATTAGTATATTTTTAATGTTTCTTTAGATTTCCTAGCTATATCTTTGCAGGCTCCCCAATTTCTTCATCTAGTACAGAGATTGTCGGTAGCCACCCCACCAGGACCATAGAAAACACGACCATCGCCTCCTCCAACTCATCTTTTACCACGACCACTACCAACTCCTAGAGTTAGCCAAAATTCAGGAAGTGTTACTTCTCCCCTTCTCTTTTGATTTCATTATTACATGGTTATTTATCTATCTTTGTACATTGAGGGCAATGTACATCTTAAGTGTAGGGGGTAAAAGTGCCTAACTTTTCGCATTATTATTAATTCCACGAGTTATATCTAGTTCTTAGGTAATTTCCTCATATTACTAATTAGGATGAAATTTCGATGATTTATGATTCTTATTGATATGTTTTAGAGTAAGTCATAGTTAATTGTGCATTGATGATTTAAATTTTAAGATATAGAGAATCAAACATGATAAGTCTATTTTCAAAATAAAATGTAACACCCCAAACCCTACCAATACACCACGAATAGAATACGGTATGTTACAGGAAATTAGTATTTGAGAGGTTAGGTTTCCTTAAAGTGTTGATGAAAACTCTTTCTTGTGTTTGTAAAAAAATCTTGGGTATGATTGTTTAAAACCGATAGTGAATTTTGATAACCCTAAGTTTTGAAAACTTAGTTGAATCTAATAGTAAAACCAATTTATATCATTTGGAAATTCGAGTTATTCCTTTTAGTTGCTTAAAAACATTTTGAACTTAGTTTAAGTTTGGAAAACATTTGAGTTGCATTCATTTTAAATTCTGACATGATACCGATGGTAAAGTTTAGAACATATCGCTTTGTAGTTTTGAAAACCTTACCTTTCCAAGTTTTATCCAATATTAACCCAATAATTTGTTAAGGCATATTTGAAATCAAATCTAAGCATATATATAACCAAAACATAATTTTTAAAAGGCCTTTTACAATCCCAACAAACCAAATAAAAGAAAATATGAAATATAGTACCAAGTTTTTAAATCAGTGCAACTCCGAGTTTATTCATGGCATGGTCACCTCGAGTCCACCCGGCTCCATGTCCGCGATCTAAGTGTCACCTGGAATGATAAGGGAGAAGGTGAGTCGCAAGACTCAGTGCATAAATCCCCCTCCCGATGAATGCAACATACTAACACACATCATAACAAAGCAATACAATTAATGCACCCGATCCTAACCATCCATAACACCTTTCCTACCCCGTGTGGTACCAAACCACTGGTGGTGCCAAACCACTGGTGACCCAAAGTCACGATATCCATCATTGTGGTGCCAAAGCACTGGTGACCCAAAGTCACGATTAATCCATCTGTGGGGCCAACCCACATGTGATACCAAATCACTGGCGACGATCTCGTATCTCAATAGTGGGGCCAACCCACGATGGCGTTAAACCACAGGGACAAGTCGCTATGAGGTGCCAAACCTCTGGTGTCCCAAAGACACAAGCGTGATACCAAATCACCGGTGACCAAGTCACGAATAGTCAAGTTGTGGGGCCAACCCGTGTGATACCAAATCACCGGCGGCGATTCCGTAATATCAATTGTGGCCAACCCATCGTGGTACTAAGCCACCTGGGACAAGTCGCTATGAGGTGCCAAACCTCTGGTGACCCAAAGTCACAATAAATCAATCTATGGTACCAAACCACTGAAGGTGCCAAACCTCTGGTGTCCCAAAGACACGGATATCATATTCCCCCTCCTCTCATATCACCCATAGACATATCATACTTATGCAAATCGTGCAAATCATGCAAATCATGCTAAACATGTTTAGTATTGCATCTCATAACACATACATCGTGAATCATGATATCACATCAATAACAGAACTCGTAATGAAACGGACTTTCCCAAATCCGTGCACTTACCCCATAGGGTATCATATCAATCAACCGTACTGTTTTCGGCTTTATTAAACAATCAGGTTATTAAGCATATTACTAAGCAAAGAGTGTGTTAGTTTACACACCTGTTAAAGCGCAAGCGTTAATCCCAAAGAACCGATCTAAGACCCTTGAATACCTTGCTCCTATAATCGGCCAAACATGAACATCGAACTAAGGCCATTCGGCCAAACCAAATAAATCAAAGGGTTAACGTTCAACCTTACCTAGCAAATGATTTGGTTTCCTACCAAATCCGAACCAACGATGGTTCCTCCTTATGCAAGCGGCCACACCCTATAACGCAAAGCAGTTAGCCTCACAAGCCTTGACTTAACGAAAACTAAAAGAGTGACTAACAAAACAACTTCTTGCCAATCGACTACTTACCAACCGATCACTCACGGATAAAGGCTTCGCTTGATTGCTTGAAATCCGTATGTCCTACAACAATTCGGTTTCACATGTGATTAGCACCCTTAACAACAATTGCATAACCAACTCTTATCTTTGTAAAAGTTGATGAGATATGAGAGGAAAGAAATAGCCATTCAGCTAAACCACTTACCTTCCTCTAAACTCGATTGGAACTACACTAGAAGAGATCCACACCACACTAATATTAGGCCAAGATGAAAACTACTAGGAGAGGGGAGGTTCAGTTATAGGTGTTTAACACCCCTTATGGTACGGCTTGAGTGGTAAGAGAGAAAGAGTAGAAGTGAAAAGAGATAGGGGGTTACGGCAATAGGGTTTGAGAAAAGAAAAAAAAAGTTTGAGGGGACAAGATGAGATGGTTTCGGCTCAAGTGAAATGGAGAGAAACAAGTGGAGAATTTGGCTACAGTTTTGGAAGTAGAAGCAAAGAAATAATTAAAGAAGAAGAGAGAAACGGCAAAGTAGATTAGAAAAGAGAGAGAGCAAATTCGGCTAAGAAGGCAATATGAATTTCGGCACAAGTTTTTTAAAAAAGAAAGAAATGAAAATATGAGAAGAAAGAAGTACCTAATTTCGGCTATCAATGAAAATCAAGAAAAAACCAAACAAATTTTGGAAAAGGTATGGTTGCTTTGGACTTTCGGTTTCAAGAAGTAAAAATGGGAGAACCTACTTGAAAAAATCTGCTTTTGGTACCCCAAACAAAGGCTGGCCGAAAATCACCAAAATGCCTAAGGAAGTTTCGGTACACCCCCTTACTCACCTACCAACCGTCCACTCCCCCCATGAAGCACCCAAGATTCGGCCACCACCTACAAACACTCCCAACCACTAGTTCAAACAACTTTGAACTAGTCAACCTCCATGATTTTCTCTCCACCCACCATTTAAATTATTTGACTTGGTCCACCCTCAACCACCTTGGCGTCAAAATGGAAGCAAAAAGATGAGGCTTTCGCAGCTCGAACATGGGACCTCCTTCCCTTGCAAGTGACACCAAATTCAAGCTCTAAGTGGCGTCCTTCTGCCACCTTGCCGACCTTCTTTTTTGTGCTAAAATCCACCTAAAAAATACCTATAACCCCTTAGCTCCTTCGGCTCCATCCACTTAACGCTTAAAAACTAAAATTTTCCCTACCACTCAGGCTTACACCAGGCTTACAACTAAGCCCCAAGACATCAAAAACAACCACACCACAGATCAAACACATGCAAACAATGCAATAACAAAATAGCCCCTATTCCAGGATATTACAAAAAATTTCTCTAGGTTGTTAAATTGAATTTAAATATTACATTAAAGTTTGAAATGTACAGGGATTGATATCAAAAACCTATAATTTTTGTGAGATTTTGAGCCTTATATAGCATATGCTCCTTTTCATGCTCACTTTATTGATTATGAGTATGTCAACCCTGAATTGTTATTCTAGAATTTACCTTGATTATACATGTTGAGACCATATTTTTGATTTGATATACTGAGATGATAAAGGAACCTAGTTTTTAACCCATTCACTCTACTAAAAAGTCTACCTTCATAATTAACCCTTATTGAACCCCGTTGATCCTAACAACTCTTTCTATTGATTCACCCATTAATATTAACCTAAAACCCCACTCGTATTTGTTATCACCATTCCTTTGACTACCCTTCTATCGAGAATTGATTTAATTAGTTGCCTAATTACTTTATTTCAGTTCATAAAGTTCTTTCTTATATTATGTATTTATTGATTTGTCCTTAAAAAAAATGAAGTATATTAGTTCTATGTTCTAAGAGCTTATACATTTAAATTCAACATCTTGAAGAAGAAGTTTGTATTATTAGTATTTTAAATTTTATGTGATATAATTATTGAAATTATTAGTTCAATTCTTTTTCAAAAGTTAGGTAATTTGTCAATTCAATCTTGATTTTAACCTTCTAATTTAGCCTTTATCCACACCTTTAACCTAAGCCCCATTACAACCCAGTTAAAGACCTTTTGATTTGTGTATCATCTCATATTACAGTGGTGGAGATTTGATTTTCAGACAAGCCTATGGGATTAACTTTTTAGGTTCGACTTATGAGTGCTTTTTCCTAAACCTTAAACACTTCGAGTGGTTTGAGTGAATCTTTAGTGAGGATGTCTATCCTTATCTGTTTTGAATCAGAGGTAATTATTTAGATAATAGGAGACACCTATGTTTTCGTGCTGCAAATATATGACTTATAATTGTTTGAATCTTTAGGAGTCTTTGAGTTAAATTATCCATGTACAAATTATCGATGAATTATGATGAGACATTATTGATAGGAGTTATGAATTGTGGAAAGTTCGTTTTAATTGTAAGTTGAGAATTTTGCTTGAGGACATATTTTAATTCCACATTTGGCATGTTTTTGGATGATTTAGAACTTGATTTATGTAAAAAGGTGCTCTTAATCCTTTCTTTTCATGTTTTATACTCAGGAAAGCACCCGAGGACAAAAAGAACAAGAAACGAGCTTGAAATGGGCAAATTTGTGCCAAAGTGGAAATCGAAACGGCCTGGACTTCAAGCCACACGATTCACACGGCCGTGCCTCCATCAATAGACCTGAACACGGCTTAAAGTCGATTCACATGGGCGTGTGCCATGGTCGTGCCCCTGTCGTGGAAAAGAGGAATTTCACTTGGAAAAGGATACTTGGGGAGAAAGAAATGCATTCCAAGAGCTTATATAAAGACCCTAAGTGTAACCTAAAAGCGGGCGGTCAGTGAGGCAGTCAGCTAGGCCTAGAAGCTGAGCCAGAAGGTCAAATTCGTGGGAATCACTCTAAGATAGCCAGTTGATCCATCTCAAGAAGCTAAAATTCTACTCAAGACGGTGGATTTCTCCTTCAATTCCTTCAGGGGGTTTTAGGGATTTCTTATGTTTTGTTTTATCTTTTCTCTTGAGATGTTTTATTTTATCACTATGAACTAAACCCTTCAGATACCTAAAGGGATGAAACCTAAATGAATCTTGTTATTGTTTTCTGAGTTGTATGATAAATACTTAGTTTGTTCTTAATTATGTGTGCTTAATTCTTGTGTTAATATTTCTGGGATATTAATTCAAGTGTGATGTGCTTAGGTGGAGGAGCAAAAGTCCCTGCTTAAGAGTAGATCTATCATAATTAAGTGGAGTTGATCGCGTGCCTAGAAATAGGGTGACGAGATTTTATCGGATTAGGGTGAAACCTAATATGGGTGTCTATAGATCAAGTTAATGCGATTTTAAGGGTTTTAATTAGAAAGAGATTTCAGTTAATCAACCTAGGGTAAGACATTATTCACCTCGAAAGAGGGTTTAATATAAATTAGGGGGTCATACGGATCAAGCTAAGTGAATAAATTATCTGGTTCAGTGTTAGATAACAAGTGAAGTTTAGGTGGATTCCTTCTAGGGTATTGTCATCATCAACTGTGTTTTTCTAAAAGCTATTTCTTCAATTTGTTCTTTTTGTCTTTGCGTCTTAGTTTAGTAATTAGTTAGTTTTTAATCAACCAATCACTTCATATTTAGGCTAAATAATAGAAAAAAAGTGAGTATTAGTACTTTTAGTTCTTTTGGGTTCAAGAATCTGGTCTTGCCTAAACTATACTATTGTTTGATAAGTGCACTTGCGTTAAGTCGTTGTCAGAGTTAGTTTCCAGGTTCAATCATTCTCTTTATAAGTTTTAAAACTCAACAATTAGACGATCAGAAGTCATCAATTAAATTTCTAGGGAGTACTATTTAATTTGATGTTGTTTGGGGTTCTTGAGGGTTAGGTAGTTAGTTGTAAAAGGGATTCAACTGTAATAATAAGAGTTTGAAACAAAAAGAGTAAAAATCTTGATAAAATAAAAAAAATGAAAAAGAATTACAATGAAAATAAACACTAAAAATTAGAAGGGCTTCAAAGGTCCTCGTCATTGGCTGGATTGGTCAGTGGAGGCGGCATTGATATATGAAAGTGATGACAAATCTACTGAAGAGTTGACTCAATGCCATCGAATCGTCGAGTGGTGTCATTGAATTGTTGAGTAGAGTACTACTCAAACTGAGTGAACCGTATAGAAATGTCTAAAAGTGAAGTAGTCGCATGAGATGGGCAATGACTTGGTTGTGGCTCCTCATGTGGGTGTGGGACATAGTTAGTAATGTCTGCAGGGTCCTCCTTCTCGGTTTTAGGAGCTAGTCGATATTGGGGAGGATCGGTCTTACGTCGACGTTAAATCATCCTCATGTGTAGCATTGTCTGGATGACCTGTGGGGACATCTGTCCTATCAGTGTGAGTAAGGAGATCTGAGCAGCGGTGTTGAGGAGCCTGAAATATCGAGCCAATCGTGTGATGTACGGGCCCATAGATATGACCCCTTCTATGTTGCTCTATTTGGTGTTGAATGGCACGAGCTATGTCTATTTGCCATGCATCATAGGAAACAGGCATCGTAAGTGTTGACGACGCCGGTGCTCTCTCACCTCTCTGTCAATGTGTGGGATAGAATGGCATGTAGGTATCATAGAGATGGGGCAAGAGCTATTGCTTTCGAGCGGCTAGGGTTATATGAGTCTGAATGGGGGGCTATATTATACCAACATCTCGTCAAAGTGTTGTGAAGGTGGCGGTGGAGATTTGAGAGATCATGTTCCTCCATAAATTCATCAGTGTCAAGTCCCAATGCGGCCCCGAATTATGGTACATTCATTTCTCTCACGATGTCTCCGAGACAAAATTGGATTGTGCCGGGGTCATTGTAGTTTGTCATCACCATTTGGAGGTGGAAGGTGGAGCAGAGTTCCAGAGTGAGCTCTAGATATGTTGGCTCGATGATTGTAAAGAATTGGTCCTAGGGATCGGTGGTTAAGAGAGCTCGTACGTCATCGGCTAATCAGACCTGCTCTAAGGTGGCCCAATCAATACACCTCGCTGTGCCTAGGGGTCGTGCGTGAAGTATCTTGTAGAGGTTTTCCTAGGGTCCTTGCAGAAATTGCAAGAACGGATGGTGTAGTTCGGCAGATGTGTTGGCCAATGGTGAGTCGAGCCCCTTTCATTTTTAAAACTAGGGGTCGCGATTTTCTTTCCTCGGGATGATGACATTGTGGTCCTGAAAGAAACAGATATGCACTGATTTAAGTATCATTTTCAGCCATATTGCATAATCTTTAAGAACTCAACAATATCAAGTATAAAACAAAGATCATAATAAGGGTAAACTCCTATTTTGCATAGAGACTAATTGATATTATCTAACAATGAATGAAATGAATAAAACTAATATTAAGTAAGAATGAACTAATTAGGAACTAAATAAAATTTAGTGATAAAAATTCTAAAAGAGATAGATTTCATGAGGAAAGGTGACCCATGGAGTTCTTAGGGAGGAGTGGTACAACTGGTCAGTGCACGGGCGTTGAGGGGTGCTACACGGCTATCTCAGGCATGTTGGCATGGGTGTGTACTTTCTTTTATGTGTAATATAAAGGAGGAAAGAGGTAAGAGGCAGGAGAAGTCAAGAGTAGGGAAAAAGGGTTTATTGGTGGTGGAGTTGGTCTGAGATTTAGGAGGAGAAGTGGCTAGGGTTGGAAAAATTTTGGGGTGAATGTGCGCTCGTTTGCTACTTTAAATATGGGTGCGAGACACGGTTAGGGGCCATGCCCGTGTTCCCATTTCTTTAGCTCGTGTTTTTCACGAATTCAAATTTAAGTGTGTTTGTGATGTCTTCTACGCCCGTGTTACCTAGGCGTGCTTGAACTTGTTCGCTTCTCCCATGCCCGTGTTCATGGTCCTATGCCCGTGCCCATAAGTCAGTGTAGTCCACGGTCTCAAGACACGGGCATTCCAAATGCCAGTGTCGTTTACTCAAGATCGACCACGGGTTAGAGGAACGGGCGTGTCTTAAGCCATTTAGTTAGAGCCCATGGCTTGGAAAAATTATTGTCCCATTTCTACACCATCTTCGCCACGCCTATGTACCTGTTCGTGGTTTCCACATGGCCACGGACACGCCCGTGTTCAAGGTCGTGTTGTAGGGAAACCTGCGTTTTATTAACTTTGTTAGTCTATAGTTAGGTGCTAAAAGAGAAAAAATGAAAATAAATAGGTTAGTGCTCGGTTTGCCTCCCAATAAGCGCTCGTTTAAAGTCTTAAGCTAGACTTTCCCTATTTTCATTTCTAAATGAAGGATCACAGAGCTTAATCTCCTCTCTTGTATCTCTAAAATCTTTACCATTATAAATTTTTAGTTGTTGACCGTTTAACTTGAATGTGCCACGAGTTGGATGAGTTACATCTATCGTATCGTAAGGAAAATAGTTTTTATTACGAATGGACCTGACCATCTTGATTTCAGCTTTCCAAGAACAATTTTAACCTTGAATTGTATAGCAGGACTAAATCTCCTACTTCAAATTGCTTTGGTTGTTTTAAACGAGCATCATGGTGGCACTTTGTTGCCTTCCTATATAATCGTGAGTTCTCATAGGCATTAGCTCGCCATTCATCAAGCTTGTTCAACTGCATCATCCTTTTTTCACCTGTTCTCTGGCATTTATCATATAAAGCAACATACTTGTTGGCATATTTAAATAGGGTGGGCCAATAAAAACCTGATTCGAGTGTTTTGTGCGTTGTCTTAATCCCCCATAATGTCTTCCTGAAGGTCTTGAATGGCAATGTTCTAGGATTTTGCTTGCTTCTGCTATTGTAACACACCTTCAATTACTTGATCTGCACATATACGAAAAAGAAAAGAATCCTCCCAAAAATAGTTTTTCCCATCAGCAAAGAATCACTTCTTTTGATGATGTGTTAACCTTTTTGGTAAGATTTTGGCAGGTAAGTAATTTGCAATATCTGCAAACCAAGGTACCTCGGAGTTGGCTATAGAAAAGAGTTGTTCTTCAGGGAACGAGTCGTTTATTTCACTCTCGTCGAGTTCTTTGATATGTGGGTTTTCCAGCCTAGAAAGATGATCTACTGCAAGATTTTCAGCTCATTTCTTATCCTGAATTTCTAAATGAAATTCCTGTAAGAGTAAAATCCATCTAATAAATCGAGGTTTTGCATCAGGTTTAGCTAAAAGATAGCAAAGAGCTGAATGGTTAGTGTAAACGACAACTTTAGATAGGATCAAATATTGTCTATATTTATCAAATGCAAAGACTACAGCTAGCAATTCTTTTTCTGTGGTTGTGTAATTTTCTTATGCGGCCGTTAATGTCTTGCTAGCGTAATAAATTGGCTGGAAGTGCTTGTCTCTTCGCTGTCCCAAAACTGCACCTACTGTAAAATCACTTGCATCACACATTAGTTCAAATGGTAGGTTCCAATCAGGTACAATCATAATTGGAGCATTTATTAATTTATCTTTGAGGATCTTAAATGCATCTAAACATTCCTGATCGAAATTGAAAGGTACATCCTTTTCTAGTAATTTTGTTAAAGGCTTAGCTATTTTAGAAAAATCCTTAATAAATCTTCTATAAAACCCAGCATGTCCTAAAAAACTTCTAATAGCCTTAACTGTACTAGGAGGGGTAATTTTTTTATGGTTTCAACCTTTGTTTTATCTACCTCAATCCCTTTACTAGAAATTTTATGTCCTATTACAACTCCCTCTTGAACCATAAAGTGACACTTTTCCCAATTTAGCACAAGGTTCGTTTCCTCACATCTCATTAGAACTCGCTTTAGCTTTTTAAGGAAAAGATGGAAAGAATTACCAAATATCGAAAAGTCATCCATAAATACCTCCATAATGTCGTCCACAAGTTCATCAAATATAGCTAGCATGCAGCGCTGAAAAGTAGCAGGAGCATTACATAATCCAAAAGGCATTCTATGATAAGCAAACGTACCGTATGAACATGTAAATGTAGTTTTCTCTTGATCCTCAAGGGCTATTGGGATTTGGCAGTAGCCGGAAAGCCCATCCAGGAAGTAGTAGTACATGTGCCCGGATAATCTTTCTAACATCTGATCAATAAAGGGCAAGGGAAAGTGATCTTTTCTGGTTGCATCATTCAACTTCCTATAATCAATACAGACTCTCCATCTTGTGACTGTTCTTGTAGGAATCAATTCATTCTTTTATTTGTTACAACAGTCATGCCTTTTTTCTTCGGAACGATGTATACAGGACTTACCCAAGTGCTGTCAAAAATAGGATAAATTATTCCAGCATCTAGAAGTTTAATTACCTCAGCTTTAACAACTTCTTTCACGTTGGGATTCAATCGTCTCTGAGTTTGTACGCATGGTTTGTACTCCTCTTCCATTAGAATTTTGTGGGTGCAAAATGGTGGGTTTATTCCTTTAATGTCAGAAATTTTCCAAGCTATGGCTATTTTATGCTCCCTTAGTACCTGTAGCAACTCGTCTTTCTCTTTGGGTTCCAGTTCTGAGGAGATAATTACTGGTAGTGTAGAATTATCCCCGAGGAATGCGTATTCTAAGTGTTTTGGCAACTATTTTAATTCTAAATTAGGTGGCTCATTAATAGAGGGTTTTTTTTTAGTGTGTCATTTATTTCAATGCCTTTTTCTTTCATTTGTCTAGAGGGAAATGTATTAGGATCCAATTCATCGGTATCATCATCTACCCCCTCATCTTGAGTAAGACATAGTTCCAACGTGTCGTTAAGTAAGATTTCCTGCAAAGAATCTTGAATAGAATGATCAATGGCATCAATAAAATAACAGGAATCATCTTATTCTCTATAATATCGCATAGCATCATAAATTTGAAAATTAATTTCCTCGTCACCTACCCTTAGTGCAAGTTTACCATCACCTACATCAATAACAGCCCTAGCAGTGGCTAAAAAGGGGCGTCCCAAAATTAAAGGTACCACAACATTTTCATCCATGTTGAGCACAACAAAATCAGTAGGGAATATAAATTTATCAACTTTTACCAAAATATCTTCGATAATTCCCCTAGGATATTTAATAGATCTGTCAACTAACTGAATACTCATCCTAGTGGGTCTAGGTTCCCTGAGACCAAGTTGCTTAAACATTTTATAGGGCATTAAATTAATACTGGCACCTCGATCAGCTAGTTCTTTCTCTATGGTTAAACTACCAATTAAATAGGGAATAGTGAAACTTCCTGGATCTTTCAATTTGGTTGGTAGCTTGTTTTGGAGGATGGCTGAACATTCTTCATTAAGCTCCACTGTTGATATCTCTTCAAACTTCCTTTTATTTGTTAGAAGTTCTTTTAGAAATTTCGCGTATGTTGGCATCTTCGAAATAGCTTCAACAAAAGGTAAGTTGATATGTAACTATTTAAAAAGTTCAAGAAATTTATCGAATTGTGGGTCTAAGCGGTCTTTCTTCAACTTTGTCGGATATGGGATTGATGGTTTACATTCTTCGTGTACTGGTGTTACATTCTCAACTTCTTCATCCTTTTCCTTTTCAACTGCACGTGGTACCTTCTTCTTTGTTTCAACCAACTCTTTTCCACTCATTAGTGTAACTACCCTCACATTCTCTTTTTGATTAGTTAAACTTTCTAGTTGCCTATCAGAAACTAACTTAGTTAGTTGTCCAATTTGATCCTTAAGCCCTTGGATTGATGTTTGTTGATTAGTCAATATTGTTTCAGTATTTTTGAAATGGGTTTTGACAATTCTATAAATGTTGCTAGTGTCTCTTCAAGGTTTGGCTTCCTTTCCTATGGGTAGGGTTGTTGTCTTTGATTGTAGTGGTATCTCCAAGCTGAATTATAAGTACTACTATAAGGGTTATTTTGAGGTCTGAAATTGTTACCCATATAGTGAACTTGCTCATTTTCAGTACTCGTGTTGTAAGGTGGATATTCTGTATTGTTCATCCATTCTTCATTCCTATTGTACTGCAAAACTAAATGTACCTGCAAAGAATCACACAAACCATCAATCTTTTTATTCATCATCTCTACCTGATTTGATAGCATGGTGACTGCGTCGAGATTGAAAACTCCAGCTGCATTGGTTGGCTTTATCCTTGTAACTTGCCACTGATAGTTATTCAGTGACATCTCCTCTATGAATTCATAAGCCGCTTTAGGAGTTTTGTTGTTTAGGATTTCGCCGGCTGCTGAGTTAATTAACTGCCAGGTTAAAGGGTTCACACCGTTGTAAAAAGTTTGTTCCTGTAACCACAAGGGTAAACCATGGTGTGGGCACCTTCTCAACAAGTCTTTGTATCTCTCCCATGCGTCGTATAATGTCTCTAAATCCATATGCACAAAAGAAGAGATATCATTCCTTAATTTGGTTGTTTTGGCCGGTGGAAAATATTTCAGTAAAATTTATCATATAGCGTCATATAATGTCTCTAAATCCTATCTCTAGGGTTGCATTCAACTCTGCTTAACTATGCTAGATCTACTCTTAAACAAGGTCTATTCCTCCTCTGCCTAAGTGCATAAATGCTTGAATCAATATCCCATAAATACCAAAACAAGAATTAAGAACACATAGTTAAGAACAAATCATGTATTTATCATACAGCTCAAATAACAATAACAAGATCCGTCTTAGGTTTCATCCCCCTCAAGTATCTAAGGGTTTAGTTCATAATTGTAAAAGAAACATCTCAGAAGAAAATATAAAACAAAGTATAAAGAAAACCCTAAAATCCCCTAAAGGAATTGAATGAGAGTTCCTCCGTCTTGAGTATGATTCTGACTTCTTGAGATGAATCAACTGGCTTTCTTTAAGTAAATTCCTCTATTTAACTACTATAGCTCGGCTCTTTGGCCTAGCTAAGAACCTGAAAAGCCTTGACAGAAGGCTTCTGTTGAACTCCCCCCTTTAAGTTGCTTCATAGGGTGTTTATATAGGCTTTGAGATGCCTTACTTGACACTGAAGTAACCTACTCCAAATAGAACTCTTCTTTTCTGCGGCAGGGCCACGCCCATGGCACACTGAAGTGTGATTCGAGGCCAGCCGTGTTTGGGTCTGTTGATGAGGCACGATCGTTCATTTCGGGGTCCAGTCCGTGTTTGGCTCTTATTAAGAGGGACGGTCGTGTGGTCTTGGGCTTAGGCCGTGTTGATTCTGTGATATGGCCCATTTTCTCCATTTTAGCCCGTTACTCTTTCTTTTCATCCTCTGGTGCTCTAGTGAGTATAAAACATGAAAACAAAGGATTAGGAGCACCTATTTCCATAATTAAAGGGAAAAATCATCCAAAAGTATGCTAAATGTGGGATTAAAATATGTTCATATTTGGGTTTATAAAAAAAAAAATCCCTCATTGTGGAAGCTTTAATAAAACAGTCTAGGTGATCATGAGTTTAGAAATTACTTTAACTTTTCAAAACTGAATTACCTATGACCAGCAGGTATAAATCCATAAAGTAAATTAAGTAAATAAAACCCAAATTATCAATAATAATCAAATCATAAATCGTAAATTGAAAACCATGAAGTCCAAAAATTATTGTGGTCACCGCTGAGTCCTCCATCGCACCGATCCATCTAAGTCCGGGGATTACCTGTGCACATTAAACAAAAAGGGTGAGTTTACGTAAACTCAGTGTGTAATCTCGTAGAAACAAATAAACAATCAGTATTCACAGCGCACAGTTGAACAGTCTTAGGCCTAAGCCCTTTTCAGTATTAGTGACAGTTTAAGCCTTATCCCATCTCAGTATAGTGTCAAAATGCAGTAGGGCCTTAGCCCATCATAGTATCGATAGCGATATGATTATCAAGAGCAAAATCCTACCCAACCAGCCTCTACACATCATCTCCGTCAATCCTACACTCCATGTGGGGATATAATCAACCCACCCATCCCTACACTACAAGTGGTTTACAATCGAGCCGATAAAATTAGGCTTAAAGTGTAATGATTTAGAGGCGTCAAACAAATAACCACTAACTGAGGTAATTTACAACCACCAAAATATCAACAAAATAGGGTTTTGAGCTACTCTTCAACCTTGCAAATTAGGCTTAAAGTGTAAGAGGGGACTATTTAGCAAAATGGTTGAGAGTCTAGAGTTTTTCCAGAGGCTAGTCTTGGTTGTTAAATTCAACGGGAAAAAGTGGTGGAACACCCTTGTGTCTCAAATTATGTTGTATTTAGTACCAAAGAATGAAAGGATAACTTGGGTCTAGAATTCTTTCAAGAATTGAGTTGGCCAAATGTGTTGGCTTGTCATGAAGATGAATTCATTTTGTAAATGGTATATTAGTCATGAATGAGTAGGTTATTTGATATGGCTTATTTTGGTGCAAGTAAGGGTGCTTAGAAAAGGACTTTATAGACCCATAGGCGTGTAGTTCGATTGTATGTTCCGTGCACCCTAAGTAGGCAAAGCAGAATGTCCATAATAACCACACGAGCTAAGACACAACCATGTGTCTCAACAGTGTGGAAGACACGACCATAGG
Source organism: Gossypium rotundifolium (assembly GCA_025506655.1). Lineage (NCBI taxonomy): Eukaryota > Viridiplantae > Streptophyta > Magnoliopsida > Malvales > Malvaceae > Gossypium > Gossypium rotundifolium. The sequence goes on along the minus strand of CP106731.1, from coordinate 115,926,010 downwards.
ACATGGGCAAATACGGTCTAAGGACAGGAAGGGGCGTGTGAGTTTTGTCGGTAGTGTGAGAATTGAAGCAATTTGATCTCAAAACGTTTCTAAGATGTGTTTTGGGCCTCGTGAGGCCTATATTGAGGATGTTATGAAAAGTTTTAATTTGAGCAGTCTTTTATGATTGAATTGTGTGTATGTATGTGTTTAAGTTAGGTAACGCCTCATACCCTGTCCCGACGTCGGATACGGGTAAGGGGTGTTACATTTAGTGGTATTAGAGCTATGGTTTAGTCGATTCTCAGACTAACCAAGCGTGTGTACGAGTTTAGCTATACAAGCCATATATGAATTATGATAGTGTGATGACTCCTGATAATTTTAAATGTGTTTTATATAGTAAATGGATCCCGAAGTATGATGGATGCTTGGTATTCGCGTGGGTTTATGAGGCTCTCGATAATGGTGGAACACCCTACACTTAATTCTTTCAAGAAGAGTTAAGCGTATCCACAAGGCAAAGCCATCATGTCGATAAATAAGAGATTTGAGAGAGGACGGATTAAATGAGGACATCCGATTGTTTGTTGGTATTCTAGAGCTGAAGGAATTTGTTGTACTGGTAGAGAGAGCTTGCAAGGCCAAGGAATTGGCCAAAGAAAAAAGGAAAGCCGATATTGAGTCTCTTGACTCGAAGAAAAGACAGATGGGGAAATCATTTTAGTCCTCATCCAAGAAGTCTAGAGAGTTCAATACTCGATCAAATGCTTTAGTGGGTTTCTCGCATAGAAATAAGAGTAAGCAGTACTCGGCATCTAAAGCTCAAACCACTTTTGTTGCGAGTGTTGGTAGTGCTCGACCTAATAAACTGGAGTGTTCACAATGTGGTAGATGACATTTCAGTGAGTGTTAAGGAAATGAAAGAGGATGTTTCAAGTGCGGCTCACGAGACCACTTCATTCGAAACTGTCCTGAGATGGATGAGAAAGACAGAAAGCAAGATGTGAGAGCGAGTAATGCTCCTTCTAGAGCTAGACCACAAAAGAACCCTGGAACTGGGGCTAGCAGTAGAGGTGCGCCTAGGGATTTCACCATGAGGTCTAAGGGCCGAGTGCCTGCAAGGACTTATGCCATTTGAGCTCGCGAAGAGGCATCGTCACCGGATGTGATTATGGGTACTTTTTCTCTTCATGATATCTCTGTTGTTGCTTTAATTGATCAGGTCTACCCGTTCCTATATTTGTATGAAATTGGTGTCTAGCAAGAATATGCTTGCTGAGTCTACAGAATTTGTGATAAAAGTGACAAACTCGTTAGGCAAGCATGTGATAGTTGACAAAGTGTGTAGAAACTGTCCTTTGATGATTAGAGGCCATTGTTTTCAACTAATCTTATGCTACTACCGTTTGATGAATTTGACCTAATTCTTGGCATTGGTTGGTTGACTATTCATAATGTGTTAGTAAATTGTGGTAGTAAGTTTATTGAACTGAAAAGTAAAAATGAGGATATTATTCGGGTTGAATCAGGAGAACCGGATAGCTTACTTGTACTGATTTCTTCTATAACTGCTAAGAAATACATGAGAAAAGGGTATGAGTCCTATCTTGCATTTGTGTTGAATACCCAATAGTCAAAAGTAAAGATTGAGACAGTGCTTGTGGTATGTAAGTACTTAGATGTGCTTTCAAAAGAATTGCCCGGATTGCCTCCAACTAGGGAAATTGAATTTGGTATCGAGTTTAACACCCCTAACTCGTAACCATCACCGGTTTAAGGTTAAAGGCATTCCGGACAAATCAGAACTTTTACAAACATTTCATACCATAATTAATCAACTTATAATCAAAGTTTCCTTTAATAGGTCTACGAGACCTTAAACATGCTTTAGAAAGAGGCCGGGACTAAACCAAACACGTATGGAGATTTTCAAAATTTAAAATTTTTCTAAGTTATAGAGGTCACACGCCCGTGTGGTCAGGCCGTGTGCCTCACAAGGTCTCATACACGCCCGTCTGTCTAAGCCATGTCAAAACAGGGCATACATACTGACTTGTCCACATGGCCGTGGACACACCCATATGCCTCGCCTGTGGTTGCTACTGACTTGCACCACACAACCAGTCACACACCTATGTGTCTAGCCCATGGTTGCCACTAACTTGATTCACACGGCTAGTCACATGCCCGTGTGTCTAGCCCGTGGTCGAGTCTGACTTGTTTTGAAACACAACCACGAAGGACACGATCGAGCTACATGCCCGTGTGCTCAACCGTGTGGGCAATTATAGGCCATTTGCAAGGCCAAATTTCCCCCCACACTTTTGGAAATCCCTACAAGCACAAATGAGCATCATTCCAAGCATCAAAAGCAATGAAAACATACCAAAATGACCATTCTGTTTAAGCCATCATGAGCATAACAAGCACACTAACTTATGCTCCACTTAGTTCAATTCAATCACAAATATTTCTAAGCAAGTTTCATCCACAATCTTACCATCACAATATAACATATTTTCATCAATACTATACTAGCTTATCATCATATAATATATCATAATTTGACCATCTCAATAGACATCAAACCATAACAAACTATGCATCATCTAACATAAATTACTCATTCACATCATATTCATTATCTAGCCATATCACATGGTTATATACACTTCTCAAACATCAACCATTTCAACTAGACTATACATGCCATACTTAACTATGTACACATTCAAAAGGTACCAAAATAGAGTTTGATAGTGTGGTGACAATCCTCGATGATCCCCGAGCCTTCTGTAGCTTTAACGATCTATAAAATAATGCAAACACACACAGAGTAAGCTTTAAATAACTTAGTAAGCCATATACAAATAAACTTAACATAAAACGTACATAATCATATTAATACAAGTTATTTAATGTTCCTTAATTGCAAATTCATAACATTTTATTTGGCTCATTTGTTTAGCCATAGCTTACCAACATTTCATATCTCAAATCATCTCTTTTGCTCATATCATAATCATACATATATCACATTTTATCACCTTGCATCTATGCACACATTTCTCTTTTGCAAGTCCATAAATACTCACCTTTCATGCTTAAACAAAGCATACACATCAAACGTACCTGAAATAGTTACAAAATTTACATAGTCTTTCATTTCTCGGATTTGCCCATTGAACCATTCAAATCAGATAGGATACTTGGAATACTCGGAATAGTCGTACAATGCCAACGTCCCAGACGTGGTCTTACAAGTACTCAAATATCGATGCCACTGTCCCAGACAGGGTCTTACACAAAAATCAGATACGATGCTGATGTCCCAGACATGGTCTTACACATAAATCTCAAATCGACACCAATGTCCCAGACGTGGTCTTACATGATATCACATATCAGAAACATATGTCATGACATATAAAATCCTATATATTCTTAGGTTCGTATCGGATTTTTTGGACATTGATACATTATCGATACTTCCTCAAATTTCATGTATATATCATCTTGTACACATTCAACAAAATTAATTTTCATAGGCACATGAATAAACCAATTCAAAATACATTTACTTGTATATAGACTTACCTCGGATTTAGAATAAACGAGCGATTTCGACTACTCGATCACTTTCGATTTCCTTGATCTAAATCCGTTTTCTTTGGTTCTTGATCTATACATATTCAAATTTAACTCATTTATTCACCAATTCATCCAATTCAATCGAAAAAAACACATTTTGGGTAATTTACAAATTAGCCCTCATATTTTCACATATTGACATTTTAGTCCCTATTTCTTAAAATCACAAAATACACAAAATTTCATATCACCCAAGCTTGAACGAATATTCCCATGCTCAATACAAGTCCATACATTTCATTTATTTCACATTTTAGTCCTTTTAAATATTATTTTCATAATTTAGTCCAAATTACTCAAATTTATCAAAAATCCAAAGACAAAACATGTTAATCTAACACATATATTTCATATTTCATCAAAACTCATCATAAAGCTCATGAATTCATCAATGGAACTTTTCAAAATCTTTATCAATTTACAAAATTAAGGCATTGGTTTGAAAGAACACGAAGCAACAATTATAAAAACGTAGAAATTATCAAAATCTAGCAAAAACTAACCTTGAATCTAAGAACATCAATGGCTGAATGTAACCTAAGCTTAAACTTTCATTTCATTTCTTATTTTTGGTGGTGGATGGATGAACAATCCTCTATCATCCTTGATTTATTTTATTTACTACATAATAATGTATTATTTACGAAATTAACCTTTGCATTTTTATAAGTAAACCATATAAACTAAGCCCATAACCGTCCACCCCAAAGTCTAATGGACAAATTACAACATGAGGCCTCATATATAGAAAGACAAATAAATTAAACACTTAATCAAATAGAAAGCTACTTTTACATTTCATGCGATTTAGTCCATTTCTTAAATTAAGCACACAAACAAATATTTTAATCAACGAAACTTTCACATGTGCTAAATCACATACTGCAAGCACATAAAATAATATTAAAATATTTTTTGACTCGAATTTGTGGTCTCGAAACCACTATTCTAACTAGGGTCTAAACTTGACTATTACAAAGTTAGTCCCTGGTACGACACCTATTTTGATTGCCCCATATAGGATGGCACCGTTGGAGTTAAAAAAGCTGAAGGTTCAACTACAAGAGTTAACGGATATGGGTTTTGTGAGATTGAGTTATTCTCCGTGGGGCATTTCGATACTTTTGTGAAAAAGAAGGATGGGTCGATGAGATTATGTGTAAACTACCGACAACTCAACAAGATTATAGTTAAGAACAAGTATCCTTTGCCAAGGATCAATGATTTGCTATACCAATTGAAGGGAGCCACAGTGTTTTCTAAGATAGACCTAAGGTCTAGGTATAATCAGCTGAGAGTCAATGAGCAAGATGTGTCAAAAACTGCGTTTCGAATTAGGTATGGTTATTATGAGTTTCACGTCATGCCCTTTAGTTTAGCAAATGCTCCCGCCGTGTTTATAGATTTAATGAATCATATTTTCCAACTGTACTTGGATAAGTTTATCGTAGTTTTTATCGATGATATATTAATTTATTCTAGTGATGAGAGTGAACACAATGAGCATTTGAGAACTATTTTACAGACTTTAAGAGATAAGTAGTTGTATGCTAAATTTAGCAAAAGTGAGTTTTGGCTCCGAGAGGTCAGATTCTTAGGACACATCCTGTTGGGTAATGGAATTAGAGTTGACCCGAGCAAGATATCAGCTATCGTTGATTGGAAACCGTCGAGGAATGTGTTAGAGATTAGAAGCTTTTTGGGTTTAGCGGGATACTACAGACGGTTTGTTAAAGGATTTTCCATGATTGCTACTCCGATGACGAGGTTGCTACAGAAGGATGTCAAGTTCGAATGGACAGAGAAGTGCCAACAGAGTTTTGAGAAACTAAAAGCATTATTAACTGAAGCTCCAATTTTAGTGCAATCGAAATCGGGAAAGGAATTTGTGGTGTATAGCGATGCATCCTTCAATGGATTGGGGTGTGTACTTATGCAAGAAGGCAAGGTAATAGCTTATGCTTTGAGACAGCTGAAGCCACATGAGAAAAACTATCCGACTCGCGATTTAGATCTGGTCGCCATAGTGTTTGCACTGAAGATTTGGAGACACCATTTGTATGGCGAGAAATGCCGAGTGTTCACAAACCATAAAAGTCTAAAGTATTTGATGACTCAAAATGAGTTAAATTTATGATAGTGGAGATGGTTAGAGCTGGTAAAGGATTATGACTTGATAATTAATTATCACCCTAGAAAGAAGAATGTGGTCACCGATGCCCTGAATAGGAAGTCATTATTTGCTTTGAGGGCTATGAATACTCAATTGTCCATGACTGAAGATGGTTCAATTATAGCCGAGTTGAGAGCAAAACCAATGTTTTTGCAAGAGATCTACAAAGCTCAAAAATGTGATAAAGAATTGCAAGCCAAGATAACTAAGTGTGAGGTGGGTATTGAATCAGATTTTTGGATTGATGCCGACGGTTATTTGATGTTTTGAAGGAGGATTTGTGTACCCAAGGTTGAAGAGCTTATTCAGAAAATTTTACAAGAGGCCCATAATGGTTGTTTGTCTATCCACCCGGGAAATGTGAAAATGTATAATGACCTGAAGAAAATGTATTGGTGGTTGGGAATGAAAAGAGACATCTCAGATTTTATCTCTAAATGCTTAATTTGTTAGTAAATGAAAGTCAAACACCAAGTACCTTCGAGTTTACTTCACTGTGATTGTCCTCGAGTAGAAATGGGACCGTATCACTATGGATTTTGTGTCTGGGTTACCATTGACACTAAAGAAGAAAGATGTTGTATGGGCTATGGTCGATAGGCTAACTAAGTAGGCTCATTTTATACCGGTGCGTACAGATTATCCACTTGAGAAATTGGTCGAATTGTATGTTTCTGAAATTGTGGGACTCCAAGGGGTACCTTTATCAATCATTTCGGATAGAGATCCAAGGATCACATCACGGTTTTGGAAAAAGTTGCAAGAAGCGTTGGGGACAAAATTAAATTTTAGTACTTCTTTTCACCCGCAAACCAATGGTCAATTAGAGAGGGTAATTCAGATACTTTAAGACATGCTACGGTGTTGTGTCCATGAATTCCAAGGTAGTTGGGAAAATATTTACCGTTGGTAGAGTTCGCCTACAATAATAGTTTTTAGGTGAGTTTGAAAATAGCACCTTATGAGGCATTATATTGGCGTAAATGTCGAACGCCTTTGTATTGGTCTTAACTTAAGGAAAATTAGATACACGGGGTTGACTTAGTCACAGAAACCAAAGAGAAAGTAAAAGTGATTCGTGATTGTTTGAAGACTACTTCAGATAGACAAAAATCCTACGTGGACTTGAAACGGAAAGAAATTGAGTTTCAAGTAGGTGATAAGGTATTTTTTAAAGTATCCCCATCGAAAAAAGTCCTCAGATTCGGAAGAAAAGGCAAATTGAATCCATGTTTTATTAGACCTTATGAGGTGACTGAGAGGATTGGACCGGTAGCTTATCGATTAGCCTTGCCGTTCAAGTTAGAAAAGATCCACGATGTATTCCATTTGTCTATGTTGCGCCGTTATAATTCTAACCCATCATATGTGATTTCACCAACAGAGGTTGAGATTTGTTAAGACATTAACTATGGTGAAGAGCCGGTTAAGATTTTAGATCGAGAGGTCAAGCAATTGAGAAATAAAAGTATAGTACTTGTGAAAGTACTGTGGTATAGACATGGGGTTGAAGAGGCTACATGGGAGCCCAAGGAAATTATGAGAGACCAATACCTGAACCTTTTTGCTAGTAAGATTTTCGGGGATGAAAATCCCTAAGGGGGAGAATTGTATGACTGAATTTAAAGGCCAATAAAGAAGCGATGGTTTGAAACCACTAATCTGAGGTTGGAGAAATTTATTTTAATATTATTTTATATGTTATAGCTTGATTATATGAGTGCATGAAATTTTTGGTGCATTAATTTTAGTGATTTCATACTTAATTAAAAAAAAGAGACTAAATCGCATAAAGTGCAAAAGTTTTGTTCTACAAGCTAAAGGTGTCAAATAGCTATAGAATATTAAATTGGAGGTCCTTAATGTGCAATTAGGCCCTTAGAAAGTGTTAGCGGGCCATAAGGGACAAGAAAATGCAAATTGGTCAAAGTTGGTGGAATTAAGTGACTAAATTGATGAAATAAGATAAAATAAAGAGAAAATGATATCATCCTTCTTCATTTTTCTCTACCATAAAAAATATCAACAAAATAGGGGTTTTGGGAGCTCAAAAATTTCAGCAACTCTTCATCCTTGCAAGTAAGTCATCTTGATGGTCATTTTTGTTGATTTTTGTGTTTTTGGAACCCTTGTAGCTTAAGCTAGCTAATGAGGGGACTATTTTGCAAAATGGTTGAGAGTCTAGAGTTTTTCCATGAGAATATTAGTGTTGTTTTCTGAATTTTTATGGAAGAAAATGGATCTTGGTTGTTAAATAAACAACTTTTGTGAAAGGAGTTTCCATGAAAACACATAAAATGGACCTTTTTGTAAAGGTTGAAAAATAGGTAGTAAATGTATGAAATAATTGGATTTGTGAGTTGCTATAAGCTTAAAATAGATTCAGTTAAGCTTGGTTAAGGAGAAAATTTGATGAAAATCAATTTATGAGCCTAGGGGCAAAATCATAATTTTTTAAAAGTCTAGGGGCAAAATAATAATTTTGCAAAAGTAGGAATTTTGAAATGTCTTGATTAATGTGGTAATTAAATGAGTGAATTTTATCATTATAGATCAAGAAAAACGGAGTCCGGACCTAGATCGGGAGAAAACTAAGCTAGTAGACTGATTCAATTTAGTTGCTCACTTTTTGTATACCGAGGTAAGTTGTACGTAAATAATACAACGTTATTGTATTTATGCATTATACACTTGATAATTGCATAAAATGTTTGATTGTTGTTATGAATATGCATGACGAAAGTTAATGTGATGTATTCCTAGTTGAACCTTAGGAATAGAGTGGATATCCAAGCCATGACATTTGAGCGATTTGTGAGCCAGTGTAAGTGATGTGTCTCTAACTAACTATGGTCACAATAAAGGCAAGCACACCTATCGTTTAAAAGTATAGTTATGGTAAGACTAGAAATATCGTTTCAACAAGGACCAAGAGTACTAGTAATTACTATCTTTTTATTATCTAGCATAAGATTTGGAGTGATTTCTTTTAAGCTAAAACTTAATTAAAAAAATGACAAAGAGTGAATTAGGAAAATACTTTTAGACAACTTTATGAGAGAGGCAATACCTAAGGAAGTTTCTACCTAGACTTCATTTATTACTTTTGATTCATATGATTTATTCACTTGACTTAATCCGTAGAAACCCCTGATTTATGTTAATATCTCTTTCAAGACTAAAAACAACTGACTTTAGGTTGATTAATTGAAATTTCTTTCTAATTAAAACCCCTATTGTCGCATTAACTCGATTTGATGGATTCCCTTATTATATTTGACTCTAGTTCGATAGATTTATGTTGCTCTATTTCTAAGGTTGCAATCAACTCCACTTAAATAGGGACTTTTGCTCCTCTGAATAAGCACATTTGACTTGAATCAATAACCTAAATTATCAAAACAAGAATAAGCACTCACAATTAAGAATAAGAATAAGTATTTATCTTATAAATCAAATCATAATAAGATTCGTCCTAGGTTTCATCCCCTTAGGTATCTAAGGGATTAGTTTATAAAGATAAAAAGAAACATCTTGTAACACCCCAAACCCAGTCTAAATGTTACGACCGAATCTGGTATGTCACATGGAAAAAAAAAGGTTTTGAAATTTTAGTGAAAACATCGTAATTTAGAAAACTTTTCGTTTTTGTGTTTCCATCATTAAAATTCAGTTTTAAAGGTTTCCTTACCAACTTTCATTTAAAATAACTAATAGTCGAATACGGGTTTTGTGATACAAAAGCCAAAATTAGGGGATTTCATAAATGTGACATTGAAAAAAAAGTTTGTATAGTTTTAGAAAAATTCCAAGTTTCATTATTATTTTGCTAATTATTCGCTTGTTAATATTTTGGAAAATGTTTATTATAGTTTTAGGAAAAACTCTGTGTTTAACATTTCATAATATAATAATAACCGCATTAAAATAAAAACCAAAATTAAATTTATGAAGGCCTTATTACATAACAAAATCCCAAATTAAAAATAAGTTTAAAAGAAGGAAACAAAATTTACGGCAGAAAGAATGCATGGCCACCTCAAAGTCCACCTCGGCTCCAAATCCGCAACTAGGGGTTACCTGCAAAATTAAGCAGAGGGGTGAGTCACCAAGACTCAGTGTGTAATTCCCCTAATGAACGAATCTAGCCTTAAGGCAACAGATGCACATTGAATGTTAGCCCTCACAATATGGCATATTAAAAAGTGTATGCAATGCAACCTAGCCCAACCTAGTATTCCATCTTCTACCTCACATGAACCAGCCAAACACCTGTAGCACCAAGCCATTGTGATACCAAACCACTATGACAGAGTCACGATATACATAAATGTGGTACCAAACCACTATGGTGCCAGAACATTGAAATAATGTGACATAGTCACTGATGTATGTATATGTGGTACCAAACCACTATGGTACCAAACCACTATGACAGAGTCACTAAATTACACTTCCCATTTCAATCATACCCCAAAGCCCATGCAACATATTATCATATTGTGATGAATGCAATCAAATTTCCAATGTACAACAGATAATCAAATCATACATATGTTTAGGCTATGTCGTTCGAAAGACAGAATCATGAAAGTACTTACCTGGTGTCTCCAATCTTACCCACAAGTGTATCTCAACTGTATATATAGTCGTTTTGACTTTCAACCAACACAGTCATTAATGCAAAATAATAAAGGAAGGTGTAAGCACTACACACCTAATTACGCGTAGAACTAAACACTATAGATCGTCGACACTCTCACTAGCGGGAATAATCACGATTTGCCTATCCCAAGCAGGTGTCGACTCTCAACCACAACTCGCGAAAAGTCTCGAACCACCGATACAGCATGTTATTTAAACTTAAGAGCAGCGACTATGGGTCCACTCCCCTCCTTAGACTGGCTAGCACTCACATCCATGAAGAGAATCTTTGATCAGGATATTAGGTTATGGAAATGAAAGAAAAAGGGAATAGGCAACCTAAAATCAAGAGAACCTTCTTACCTTGATCAAAGCATGAACCGAACACAGATAGACTTGGCTATATATTCTAAATTGATGCAAACATGCCACGATAAGAGGAGAATAGAAGAGATTAGCCGTGAACTGACATCAAGAACAAAATAGCCATTCAGCTACGACCACACAAAACCAAAAAATAGAGAAAGAAACAAAAGAGTCTCCCTTACCTTGCACAAACAGAACCCGATTGAAGAGGAGACCTTCGGTAATCAACTAGCCCTTTGGTTCTTAGGGTTCTGCTAAATAACAAATGATGAAAGAAAAGGGTTACAAGAGATGGAGTAACCAACTTTGGAAAAGAAACCAATTAGGTTTCCTTAGAAGAAGTAAGGAGATAATAAGAGTAAAGGAAAAGTTCTTTACCTTCAACAGAGAGAAGCCAAATGAAGTCCAAGAAGATTCAGCACAAGTAGCAAATATCAACAAGGTTTTGGCTCAAGAGAAGAACAAGGGAGACGAAAAGAAAAGTGAAGAAAATAGGCAATTGGGGTTAGGCTAATGGAAGAAACTAATCAAGAACAAAAGAAGTAGGGGTTTCGGTTTTAATGAAGAATGTAAAGATGTAAAGGAGAAAGTTAAGGTTTGTTATAGAGAAAATTGAAAGAGAATGGTAAGAGGGTGGTTCGGCAAGGAATGGCTTCAAGAGAATTCAACTTATGAAGAATTGAAGAAAGGGATGAGGAAAAAATCATTGAAAAGAAACCTGAAAGCATTTAAGAAGAAAATGTAAAAGAAAGAAGTAAAAGAACTAAGATGCACTTATGAAATTTCGGCACTTACAAAGAATAGGCAAACCCAAAATGGAAACCAAAAGAGCTCTCTCTCAAATTTGGCACCCCCCACAAATGACCGAATGTGCCTCCTAATACACCCCTAGCCGAATTTCACCCCCTCTTCCAGGTTCAAAATCTCAGCCAACCTTCACCACACCCCAACATCCATTGATTTGCTCTTAAATTTGCTCCACCAAGTCCTTTCCATCCCTCATTCGAAATGGTTGACCAAGTCTCCCTCCACAATCTCCTCCATACCATCCATTCAAATTCACTTGACCCATTCAACTCCTCCTATGTAGAGTCCCAACCGAAACCACCTCTTATCCATCCTAGCGCAAAATAAATACTTCCAAAGTGCAGCCTGTGGGATTCAAACCCACTCCCCCTTCCATGCTCCCTGTGATGCCAACCACTAAGCCACACACTCTACTTGTGACATCAAACACAAATAAATATCCTTAAAGCCTGCTTCCCCTAGCTCTCCCCCCTAAAGTGCCCTAAAAACAAAATTTTACCAAGGCCTTGGCTTGAACTTGAGCCTCCCCAGGACCCCCAAACACACCCAAATAACAAGAAAAATGAGCCAAGCACAAAAATAGCACAAAAATACAAAACCCCTAATTATAGGATGTTACAGTTCTACCCCCTTAAAGAAATTTCGGACTCAAAATTTACCTGGTTAGAAGAGATTAGGGTATTGCTGTCGAATTGCCTCTTCTGGCTCCCACGTGGCTTCTTCTGAACCATGATTACGCCATAATACTTTGACCAACGAAACTGACTTCCTTCTCAACACCTTAATATCTCGATCTAAGATCTGCACTGGTTCTTCTTCAAAAGACAGGTCTGGTCTCACTTCAATTTCTTCCACAGGCACTATGTGAGATGGATCCAAATGATAGCACCTCAACATTAAGACATGGAATACATCATGTATCTGACTCAACTCCAGAGGTAACTCAAGCTGATAAGCTACTGGTAGCACACATTTCAACACTCGATAAGGCCCGAAGAATTTGGGGCTCAACTTGCCCTTTCGTCCAAACCTTAAAACTCTCTTCCAAGGTGAAACTTTCAGAAAAACCTAATCACCCACCGAAAACTCTATTTCTTTACGCTTCAGATCTATATACGATTTCTACCTGTCGAAAGCTTCCTTTAATCGAGCCCAAATCAACTTAACCTTGTCCTCCGTCTCTGAAACCAATTTCAAACCCAACAACTGTCGCTCACCTAACTCTGTCCAGCAGGTGGGAGTACGACACTTACGACCATACAATGCTTCGTAGGGTGCCATTTGAATGCTAGATTGATAACTATTGTTGTATGCAAACTATGCCAACAATAGAAAATCCTCCCAACTACCACTAAAGTCGATAACACAGCCTCTCAACATGTCTTCTAGAATCTGGATTACTCTCTCTGAATGACCATTAGTCTGTGGATGAAATGCTGTGCTAAAATCTAGTCTTGTACCTAACACTTTATATAATGCCTTCCAGAATTGTGATGTAAACCTAGGGTCCCTATCTAATATGATAGACTCTGGTACCCCATGTAACCTCACAATCTCTACTACATACAGCTTGGCTAACTTCTATAGTGAGTAGTCAATACGAACCGGTATGAAGTGAGCGGACTTTGTCAATCGATCAACAATCACCCATACTAAATCTTTCCTAGTAGGCGTAAGAGGTAGCCTTCTAACAAAATCCATCGTTATCCTCTCCCACTTCCAAAGTGGAATCTTCACTGGCTGTAGTAACCCCGAAGGCAACTGATGCTCTGCCTTCACCTGTTGGCACGTCAAACACTTACTCATAAACTCGGTAACTTCTTACTTTAGACTTGGCCACCAAAACTGCTCACGTAGATCTCGATACATCTTACTCCCACAAGGATGCATAACGTATGGGCTACTATATGCCTCTTGCAGAATCCTCTGTCTCAACTCGGAATCCTTTGGCATACAAACCTTTCCACAAAAGCATAATACTCCATCACTATTCAGACCAAAATCTTCTGTCTCACCACCTTCCACTTGCTGAAGTCGAGAACTTAACAATTCATCTAACAACAGCTTCTCTTTAATCTGACTTACCATGGAGGATTCACTTGAAGTTCGGCTAACAAGCTTCAATCTTCATACAAACTAAGATGAGCAAACATTGCCCTCAAATTCGATATTACCTTACGGCTCAACACATCCGCCACTACATTAGCTTTACCCAGGTGATACTTAATCGAGCAGTTATAGTCTTTCAACAATTAAATCCACCTCCACTGCATTAAATTCAACTCCATCTGGGTAAGGAGATATTTTAGACTCTTATGATCGGTGTAGATAATTGACTTTTCTCCATACAAGTAGTGTCTCCAAATCTTCAGGGCGAACACTACCACAGCTAATTCCAAGTCGTGAGTGGGATAATTCACTTCATGTGGTCTTAATTACCGAGACACATACACTATCACCTTTCCTTCTTCCATCAACACATATCCTAACCCTATGTGCGACGCATCACAATAGACGAAAAACTCCTTTCCACCTCAGGCTGAACCGCGACGCATCACAATAGACGAAAAACTCCTTTCCAGCCTCAGGCTGAATCAACACTGGAGCCTCAGTCAAGATCCTCTTTAGCTTCTCAAAGCTTTCCTACTGCTTATCAGGCCACACAAACGGTACCCCTTTTCGTAACAACTTGGTTAAAGGTGCAGCGATCAATGAGAATCCCTCAACAAACCTTTTGTAGTACCTAGCTAACCCAAGGAAACTTTGAATTTCTGCTACTGACTTCGGTGGTTTCCAATCCAAAATAGCTTCAATCTTTCAAAACTAACCCTAATCCCCTTGGCAGATACAACATGCCCCAAAAAGGTCACTTCCTTTAACCAAAATTCACACTTGCTGAATTTGGCGTACAACTGCTTCTCTCTCAAAATCTGTAGAGCTATTCGAAGATGCAAATCACACTCCTCTTCCGTCCTTGAATATACCAAGATATCGTTTAAGAACACTACAACAAATCGATCCGGTAATAATACCAGGTTTATCATATCCATAAATGTAGCTGGTGCATTCGTCAACCCAAACGGCATCACTAAGAACTCGTAGTGACCATAACGAGTCCGAAAACCAGTCTTATGAATGTCTGCCTCCTTGACCTTTAACTGATGATACCCTGACCTCAAGTCTATCTTCCAAAAGACCAAAGTGCCTCGCAGCTTGATCGAACAGATCGTCAATCCTTGGCAATGGGTATTTGTTTTTAATCGTCAACTTGTTCAATTGCCTATAGTCAATGCACATCCGCATCGATCCATCCTTTTTCTTAATAAACAACACCGGCGCTCCCCAAGGAGACACACTTGGTCAATTAAAACCACGATCCAATAATTCCTGAATCGAGGGCTTTAAGTTCTACCAACTCATTCGGTGCCATCCTACATGGGGCAACAGACACCAGAGCTATTCCTGAAAGTAGATCAATGCCAAACTCCACCTCGCGATCCAGAGGTTGTTGGATCGCCGGCACCTCCAAGGCGCAGTGAAATAAAATTAATCCGTGATCCAAACCATGAATCCATGTGTGAGAACGAATCGGGTGAAATAAAGGTTTCAATACCAAGGTTTCAATCGAGTAGATAGCGACGCCTCGGCGACAAGATATCGATCTCTTGTCGAACCAAGCCACAACCTTTACGATGTCGGCCTCTACGTAATCCACCGGTTTGACTATGAACGCAGTAAATCTCCAAAACTATTTTAGAGAGAGGTGTTTTGCTTGACGGTGCTAGACCTTTTTAAGTAAAATTCTTAGGTTTTTCTTCACTAATTACCCTTTTATAATCAGATTAAATAAATATAATAATGTTTTAACCAAAAATTATAATTACATTAATTATACCCAAAAGTTATAATTACATTAATTATAACATGGATTTCGTAAACTATATTTATTTAAATTTATATAGGAACCAAATTCATATATTAATTCTCATTATGTGTACAACATCCTTGTACATATAATATATATTCAATATTTGATTGCGAATTAAATTAATTCTTTAATTAATTTAATTCATGTGACAATCAAACACAATACTAACTATGTTTCATTCCGTTCATTTCAACCATAGGGTGTGACCACAGGTTCTTGTAACGTTAGTAGTAATACTAGAACGATTCTAATGTCACAAACAATGAGTGGCATATAGCAATGCATCATTGCTACCTAAGATACAAGAAGTCATGATTCGACATAACTTTTGTGATTAACTTTTCATGCATTAATCCTTAAGTCCTTTATCTACGGAATAGATACAAGTCATGGAATAGTCACACTTGTATAGTCCATCCCATGTTTCTTGATATCTTGAGTAGACTATGATATACAAATTAGTATGACATCTCATGTCAACTTATTTGAGCATGGCCATGCATTTCTAGTCTCACTCAATCAAGTGGCCTAAGATATTACTCCCATTATGTAGGAGGGACTTATCCTATATTGATCAATAATATCCTCTACATTGATTGTGATATATCCAACATCGGCCTTTATAGAACAACCCGATTCACGGTGTACGCTTGATCGTATCAAAATATCGACTCACGATGTTGGGATAATGATTATCTCAAGTCTAAGGATCATATACATATTAATCACTATGAGTAATGTTGTGACAATTACATAATAATCCAAGAAACATACTCATAGCGGGTCACCAATATGTTGTTCTCTAACACACATATTCATGAATTGATTTTGACACTCCATATCAATGATAACTCTTTATCATCAATCAACTACATGTTAGTCTTAATGCATTATTGTTGTCCGGTCAACAATAATACTTGACTAAGGATATTTTAAGAATAATCATATTATTCTCGGGACATTATTATAAAACAGTTTATTTGTACACACGTAAGGAAAAAGCGAAATAATAATGACAACGCTTTATATTAATAAACATGGTAAATCAAGTATGTTATTACAACCATCTCATGATTGATCTTTGGGCATACTCTTACAATCTCCCACTAGCACTAAGACCAATCAATCATATATCTAATACCAAGAGACTTAGTGTGACGATCATGCTTCTGTTGTGTCGAGGCTTGGTCAAGGATCGACAATGTTATCATCTGTAGGTACTCTACATATCTCAACATCTCCTCGATCGATAATCTCTCGAATAAGATGATAGCGCCTAAGTATATGTTTGGATCATTGGTGAGATCTGGGTTCTTTAGCTTGTGCAATAGCTCCATTGTTATCACATCGGAGTTCTATAGCATCCGATATGCTAGGCACAACCCTAGTCCAAGAATGAACTTCTTGATCCAAACCGCTTCTTTTCTTTGCCTCACCGGGCGCAATATACTAAACCTCTGTTGTAGAATCGACTCTTGTACTTTGCTTTGAACTCTTCCACTCACGGCACCACCATTAAGGCAAAACACAAATCCGATTGCGATCGAGAATCGTCCTTGTCGGTTTGAAGTGGCATCGGTGTAACCTTTACACTTAACTCTTCCTCACCTCCATATATTAGGAACGATCCTTAGTTCTTCTCAAGTACTTAAGGATATTCTTGATCGTGGTCCATTGACCTTCACGGGATCTACTTGGTACCGTTTCGTCATACTTAAGGCATACTGAGACATCCGGACGGGTACATAACATGGCATACATGATAGATCCAATAGCGAAGCATATGGAATTTTACTCATGCGTTCTCTCTCTTGTGGAGTTGAAGGACACATTTCCTTGAGAGTGAAATACCATGTCTCATAGGTAGAAATCCTCTTTAGATTCTTCCATACCAAACCTTTTCAATTACTTTATCTATGTATGTACTTTGGCTTAGACCTAGTAGTCGTCTTGATCTATCTCTATAGATCTTAACTCCTAAGATGTAAGTAGCTTACCAAGTCCTTCATAGAAAAACAACTTCCTAACCAAGTCTTAATAGACGCAAGGTAGGTATGTCATTTCCCATGATAAGTATGTCATCCACATATAGTACCAAGAATGTGATAGTTCTCCCACTAACTTTCTTGTAAACACATGGTTCATCTTCATTTTGATAAAACCAAACTCTTTAATTGCATCGTTAAAACGAAGATTCCAACTTCGAGAAGCTTGCTTTAATCCATAAATGGATCTTTGTAGCTTACAAATCTTTCCAGATCCTTTGGATTGACAAAACCTTCAAAGTTGTGTCATGTACACATCCTCTTCAAGTTTCCGTTAAGGAAAGGCATTTTGACGTCCATCCGCCGATTTCATAATCATGAAATGCATTTATGGCGAGCAAGATCTGATGGATTTAAACATAGCTACTGGAGAAAAGGTTTCATCATAGTCAACACCATGAATTTGGCGAAAACCTTTAGCGACTAATCGCCCTTATATGTTTGTATCGTTACCATCCATGTCGGTTTTCTTTTGAAAACCCACTTGCACCCTATAGGTTTAACCCTCTTGGTGGGTCAATCAAAGTCCATACTTGATTTTCATACATGGAATCCATCTCGCATCTCATGGCCTCAAGCCATTTCTCGAGTCCGGGCTCACACCGCTTCTTGATAAGTCCTAGGCTCATCTTGATCTATAAGAAGAACGTCACCATGTGTTGTAATGAGAAATCCATATCTCTCGGTGCATGGCGTTCTCTTAAAGATCTTCGCGGTGGTTGTGTTTCTACAGCAAGATTACTTGTTCCTCAATTTCTTGTGGAATTTGTCGTTGTTCTATCAACGGTTCATGGGTATCTTGTGATTCTCGAATTTCTTCAAGTTCAATCTTTCTCCCACTTCCTTTTCTAGAAATAAATTCTCTCTAGGAAGACACCGGTCGAGCAACAAACATTTTGTTCTCGGTGGGATTAAAGAAATAATAACCTTTGGTTTCTTTCGGATACCCACAAAAATACACTTTTCAGATTTGGGTTCAAGCTTAGTAGACGTCGACGTTTAACATAAGCTTCACAACCCCAAATTTTCATAAAAGACATCTTTGGGGCGTTTCCAGGTCCACATCTCATATGGCGTCTTTTGAACCGATTTTGATGGAACACGATTTAGTGTGAAAGCAATATCTCAATTGCATGTCCCCAAAAAAGTCGGTAGATCAAGATGACTCATCATGGATCGAACCATGTCTAATAAAGTTCGATTTCTTCTCTCGTAAACTCCATTCCATTGAGGAGTAGCGGGAGGAGTAAGTTGTGAGACAATCCCACATTCCTTCAATAGATCATCAAACTCTAGGCTCAAATACTCTCCTCTCGATCGGATCGAAGTGACTTGATAGTTTTGCCTAGTTGATTTTGTACTTCATTTTGAATTCCTTGAACTTTTCAAGAGACTCGGACTTATGGCGCATGAGATAAACATACCCATATCTCTGAAATCATCGGTGAAAGTAATGAAGTATTGAAATCCACCTACGGCACAGTGTATTTATTGGTCCACATACATCGAATGTATTAGGCCCAATAAATCACTAGCTCGTTCACTTTTACCGGTGAAAGGAGATTTAGTCATTTTTCCCAATAAGCAAGATTCACATACTTCAAATTGTTCAAAACAAATGAATCTAAGAAACCATCTTTATGGAGTATGGATATCGTCTCTCACTTATGTGGCCCAAACGACAATGCCAAAGATAAGTTTGATTTGAGTCATTTATTTTAGATCTTTTAGTATTTATGTTGTAAATAGGGTTCATTTGATCTAAAATATAGAGGCCATTAATCAATTGTGCCGAGCCATAGAAAACATTATTGAGATAAAAGGAACAACAATTATTCTTAATAATTATCTCAAAACCATTTTGTCTAAACAAGAAAGCTGAAATAAAGTTTTTAGTCAAACCGGGCACAAAATAACAATCCTCTAAAATTAAATCAAGTCCACTAGGCAAAGATAAAGTATATGTTCCCACAACTAATGCAAAGAACCTTTGCTCCATTTCCAACTCGCAGTCCACATCTCCTCTAGCCAACGTCCTACTCCTTTTGTAGTCCCCATGCATGAAGTACAAATATGAGAACCACAACCAAAGATCTAATACCCAAGAAGTAGTAGTTGATAAATTAATATCAATAACATAAATACCGAAGCAGACGTTCCGCTTGTTTTGGCTTTCTTGACTTCCTCAAGATAGATAGGGCGATTCCGCTTCAATGTCCATCACACCACAATGAAAGCGCTTTCCTTCCTTAGACACTCCACCTTTAGGTTTCATTGCAGCCTTTCCTTTGCTGTGCTTGGGCTTACCTTTACCCTTGGGCTTTATGCGAACTTTGGCCTTTCCTTGCCCTTGTTGTTACGGACCATCGGTATGGGCTTGGGTCCAACCTTTTCATGTTACCTTCAGAGTTCGTAACATACCGAGTAATCGTAAGCGAGTCTTGTCAATTTCATTCATATTGAAATTAAGGACAAATGGTCTGTAGCTATCCGCAACGATTGCGAATAACATCGTGGCCAACTCTTGGCCCAATGGAAAACCAAGCTTAGACAGACTTTCAATATAGCCAATCATCTTAAGGACATGAGGTCCCACTGGCTTCCTTCACCAACTTACATTGGAATAGGGCTTTAGAGATATCGAACCTCTCTTGCCGTGCTTGCCCTTGATAAAGTTCTTTCGGTGCTCGATCATATCATGAGCAACCATGTCCTCATGTTGCTTCAAGCTCGTGGATTCATAGTGGCAAGCATAAGGCATCCAACATCTACCATGTCATCGAGATACTTCTTGTAAGCATCTTTATCGCCTCGAGGCATTAATAGGTGGTTCATTAGGAAGTGGTTGTTCAATGACATACAATTTCCGTTCTTGTTTGAGGACAATCCTCAAGTTACTGAACCGATCAAGAAAATTCAAACCATTCAATTTGTCCTTCTCAAGGACCGATCGCAATGATAGTGTGCTAGTATTTGCGCCATAATATATCTACAACAATTAAATATGCGTGTGAGTAAATTTACCAAGTTTATATAAATCATTAAAAAGACTTTATTAAATGATGATCCCACTATTTTATTTCAAAATTAATAACCCCATATATTAATTTGAAAAACTTTCTCCAAAGTATTTCTAGTGGGTTAAGGACCCATATTTCACCTCCTCTTAAGTCACTTTGGCTTTACTCTCAAGACTATGGTTATTTAGGTAAGCAACCTTTGCTAATTACATCATATGTAACTCCTAATATTTGATGAACAACTCTTGTTCTAATCATCTTATGATTTATCCAATTTAATTGCCTCTAGGTTTCTAATCCTATTAGAGTAACCTAGTTAAGTCATTAACCAATTTTTAACCAAATAATATCACTTGTTTATTCTTGGCGTTTAACCAAGATAAATACTAGTACTTTGCTTTGGCATAACCTACATAGTATTGATCGAGGCCTTAACGAGGGCAAAATTGGAAGGCCATGTTGACTTAATATTTTAATAGAGGATTTTATTAAGGATGTTCCATCTCACCAATTATGGTCTAATTTAGTCCATTTAGTCTTTTAATTGATCTCATCAATTAATTAGGTTTATTATTAAATTTTAATATATAAAATTGGCATGCTTTAAACATCCATAGCATCTCATACATGAATAAATAAAGCAATAAATAAATGCAATAGTTATAGCCCATAAACTAAGGTGATTCAACCCAAGCCAATGGGAGAACCAAAAGGAAACCTAAAGGTGTAAGCGGTTTCATAAACTATCATTCTTCAATAGTTGTCCCAACTTCCTTCTCGTCTGCCCATAGCAACTTTTGCAAATTACAATATGCAGAAACTCGTTTTACATACGAGGGAGTAAGATGAGAAGAGAAATACAAGAGAATAGTAGTAAGGCACGACACGCAGGCCGTATTTATAAAATTACAACCTTTTATCAAATGGGTCATCGGGCTATAACTATGCATTTCAAACACCGTGCATGTCAAAAAATAGCATACATAATTCAATGCTCTTTTGCTAAGGTGAATTATAAAATATCCCTTCAACCTTATGTGGCCCATCAAGTTTATATATATTTCTTTTATTAACAAAATATACTATAATAAGAAAATGGGGTCCGAGGCGGTGGAGGAAGCGGTCAAGGCCCGCGGCGAGTCAGATCTCGATCCCCATCCTCAAAATATGAGAGGGATGTTACGGTAGGATGCAGGGGTGCGGGCGGGCCTCACTGATGGACCAGTGGTACAAATCGCATACCCAGTCAAATGAAACCTCACGATTTGATAACTTTTATCAACTAATCGTGTTTTCGAGATTTTAATCCTTGAGGTTCATATCGGAACAACCCTTGTTCCACAAGCCGATTAACCCTCATCGAAATCAGAAATTCCACCGCCGCAATATTACGATTTGTTAATAATTAACAATAATAACATAAGATCGAATAGGCCACAACACCATGATTAACATTTAATCAATTATCGAAAGGAACAGTTTATCGGGTTATGCTTAAACGATTTAAACAACCGAAAACGTAATAAAATAAAAGCATGCATCTCATACAATTGCATCACCCAAGTATTTAAACCCGAGTCCGTATCACACAAGTGGCTCTGATACCACTGTTGGATCGCCGGCACCTCCAAGGCGCAATGAATAAAATTAATCCCGATCCAAACCATGAATCCATGTGTGAGAACGAATCGGGGTGAAATAAAGGTTTCAAATTACCAAGGTTTCAATCGAGTAGATAGCGACGCCTCGACAAGATATCGATCTCTTCGTCGAACCAAGCCACAACCTTTACGATGTCGGCCTCTACGTAATCCACCCGGTTTGACTATGAACGCGTAAATCTCCAAAACTATTTTTAGAGAGAGGTGTTTTGCTTGACTACGCTAGACCTTTTTAAGTAAAATTCTTAGGGTTTTCTTCACTAATTACCCTTTTATAATCAAGATTAAATAAATATAATAATGTTTTAACCAAAAATTATAATTACATTAATTATACCCAAAAAGTTATAATTACATTAATTATAACATGGATTTCGGTAAACTATATTTATTTAAATTTATATAGGAACCAAATTCATATATTAATTCTCATTATGTGTACAACATCCTTGTACATATAATATATATTCAATATTTGATTGCCGAATTAAATTAATTCTTTAATTAATTTAATTCATGTGACAATCAAACACAATACTAACTATGTTTCATTCCGTTCATTTCAACCATAGGGTGTGACCCTGTAGGTTCTTGTAACGTTAGTAGTAATACTAGAACGATTCTAATGTCACAAACAATGAGTGGCATATAGCAATGCATCATTGCTACCTAAGATACAAGAAGTCATGATTCGACATAACTTTTGTGATTAACTTTTCATGCATTAATCCTTAAGTCCTTTATCTCTGGAATAGATACAAGTCATGGAATAGTCACACTTGTATAGTCCATCCCATGTTTCTTGATATCTTGAGTAGACTATGATATACAAATTAGTATGACATCTCATGTCAACTTATTTGAGCATGGCCATGCATTTCTAGTCTCACTCAATCAAGTGGCCTAAGATATTACTCCCATTATGTAGGAGGGACTTATCCTATATTGATCAATAATATCCTCTACATTGATTGTGATATATCCAACATCGACCTTTATAGAACAACCGATTCTGATTATGCTTTGATCAGATCAAAATATACGACTCACGATGTTGGGATAATGATTATCTCAAGTCTAAGGATCATATACATATTAATCACTATGAGTAATGTTGTGACAATTACATAATAATCCAAGAAACATACTCATAGCGGGTCACCAATATGTTGTTCTCTAACACACATATTCATGAATTGATTTTGACACTCCATATCAATGATAACTCTTTATCATCAATCAACTACATGTTAGTCTTAATGCATTATTGTTGTCCCGGTCAACAATAATACTTGACTAAGGATATTTTAAGAATAATCATATTATTCTCGTGACATTATTATAAAGCAGTTTATTTGTACACACGTATGAAAAATCAAATAATAATGACAACGCTTTATATTAATAAACATGGTAAATCAAGTATGTTATTACAACCATCTCATGATTGATCTTTGGGCATACTCTTACAGAGGTAACCCTGGAAGCTCTTCTAGAAAGACGTCTGAGAACTTTTCACCGTTCTAACATCCCTTACAAATAATTCCTTGACATCCAAAGCACTGATGAAATCTAAGAATGCCTTGCATCCCTTTCGCACCATCCTTTTAGCCTTTAGTACAGACATCTCATTGGACAGGTAATTCCTTCTCTCACCTATCACCAGTACCTCCTTATCCTTGAGAGTCTTCAATATCATGCGCTTAGTAGCACAATCCAAGCTTGCTCGATACTTAACTAACCAATCCATGCCTAAAAACAAGTCGAACTTGCTGAACGGCAATTCCATCAAGTCAACTGGGAAAACAATCATTTGCACTTCTAAAGGCACATTCTAAACATTTTGTTTACCATTACAGATTGTCCTAAAGGGCTAATCACAGTTATTTCTCAAGAAGAAACCTCATATTCTATACTCAATGTCCTAGACACAGTACTAGAAACATATGAATGTGTAGACCCAATATCTATCAAAGCTATAAATGGCACACTAAAAATAAGGAACGTACCGGTTATGACGTCCGGTGCATTGCCATCCTCTCGACGTCTAGCTACATAAACTGTAATATCTGGGAATTAAGACTTGTGCATTTTTGCCTAATTGCATGTGCTTGTAAATTATGAATTTGTTTGATGAATTTTGTGAACTCTAAAGTGTAGTGAAATTAATCGATTTTAAGTTTAAAGGAGGAAGATAAGCCTAAGAGGCCTTAAGAAAATTTGTAGGTGAAATATAACACAAGAATGGGCTTGTTTAAGTGGCTTGGAGGTGCCACTTAGGGCCTTAGAGTGTGACGCCACAAGAAAAGGGGAAGGGCTTAGGTTTGAGCTGCAAGGGAAGCAAATAAAAGAGTTTAATTTTCTTTGCAAGGAGAAGAGGTGTTGGACGACAATGGGCAATTGAGTGGATGTGTGTAGATTAAGTTAAATTCTTTTTTAAAAAATTCGACTATAAGGTAAGGATAAATGTAGACTTATTCAATTTATTTGAATGAGTTGTATGGAGAGAAAATAGGAAAGAATTAAGGGATTTGATAGGAGAAGACATAGTGGCCGGCCAATGGACTCTTTGGTTGGACAAATTCGGTCATGTAGGGGGTAATAAGTGCCAAATTTTAGTTAGTAAAGGAGTCCATTTTGTTGCCGAAATTGAGTAAGCAAAGTATTCATCTTTTCTTTTTGCTTTCTTTCCCATCTATTTCTCTAGCCGACTTCCCACTTTTCTTTCCTCAAAGTCTTCCTTTTCTTTTATTTGTTCTAAGTCAAAACCTCATTCTCCCTAGTTCATCATTGTCGAAGGCCCTAAAAGCTTCATACCCTTCCTCTTCACTCTTGGTAAAGTCGATTCCTTCACTTGATCAAAAGCCGAAATTTGTGTGCTCAATATCTAGCCATAGCCGAATGTCTTGTGGGTTCAAGTAAGGGGGACAATCGAATTCATCATTAGGGGTAAGGATCAATTGATATTGTTCTCTCTTTATTTTAGATAGATCAAAAATAAGAATCTAACCCATTAATGTTCTTGGCCGAAATTACAATGGATCTTTCAGAATTTGTCTATAATCGACTATAAGGAGGAGATCGTCGGGATTTCAATATCCGAGGTAAGTTATATGATATTCACCAAGGCCATATTTAGGATTCCAATCTATTTCTTACTTCATTTAAAAGTTGAAACTAATTAGTTCGGTGATTTAATGTCTAGCCGATTGCAAGAATGGTCATCACAAAGTTTTGGGATTTAAGATTCATAAGGTAAGTGACTATGCACATTCGCCAAGGCCCTATTTAGTGACTAGATCTATTTACTATTTATTCAAAAGCCAAAACTAACCAAATCAAGTGATCTAGTGTTAGTAGATTCCAAGGGAGAAAGACTACGAAATTTCAGGATTTGATTAGTAGTGAAATCGGCAACAAGGTAAGAAGTTGGCTGTGTTAATCCTTTGGGATTTGGCTAGTTAGCCGAATGGCTCTTTGCTAACATGTTTAGGGTTGGTCAAATGTAGGAACTAAGGATCTAGGATGCTAGATCGAGATTTTCAGGATTTCTGTGAATTCGCTAAGTAAATCAGGTGTGTACCCCACACTAAGCCTTAATAGATTTAAGGTCATGTTTTAATAAATGTGATAATAAGAATATGTAAGATGTGGCTAAGAGTACCATGCAACGGTACAAAGTACTCAGGTACATAACTTACTACTACTGTAGTTATGATAGCATGAATATCTGTTATGGCACATATGAGGATTTTAATAAGAATGTGAATTAAAGAATAAGGCATGTTATTGCATGATTTGTATGACATGGGGCATATGGGTGATATGTTAAGGGGAAGTGATCTGGTGGTTTTATACCACAATATCTGAATGTGGTCACTTATGTCACAAAATGATTATGTCACAAAATGATTATCTGGTGGCTATGCCACGAAATTATAAGGGCGATGAGCATGTAAATGCATGGGGCGCCTTTCGATGATGTGTAGCGGATGGAGGGTCGACTTAGTAGTCCCCACGGTGTGATGGTTGGTACGGGTGATGTGTAGTGGATGGTTATCTAGGTTTGGGTTCGGGTTTGCATCATTAATTATATATTTATTATGCATGCCTAAATTGTTTGAGACTTGTGTTGGTTGTTACACACTGAGTCTATTTGACTCACCCTGTTGTGGGATTATTTTTCAGGTGACACACAATAATGGACCGAGTCGGCAGGAGCTCAATGGTGGCCATGCTTAGCTCAGAGATTATTTTTATTTTTATTAGTTTTTAATATTTAAGTTTTGAATTATTTCGGGTTGTGTTTGATGTAATAAGGCCATAAGTATTAAACAGATTATGCATGCATTTTAATTATTTAAGTATGATACGATTTTTATTATTTTAAAGTTAAAGTCAATTTTTCATAAATATAAATATTAAATGTTTTGACACCTAAACAACACGAATCAACTATTTTTTTCAAAAACACACAAGAATTTTGGCAAAGTCCAAATAAGTTTTGAATGGTTTTTCTCTAGAAGCATACCAGATCCGGTCAGGGCTTGTGGGCCGGATTTGGGGTGTTTCAGCTTGGTATCAGAGCCCGGTTCAAAACTCAACCTTGAGGGCTTTTAGGGCCCAAAATGTTTTCTTTCTTTTGAAATTGGATTTTATTAAGAAATAAGCAGGTTTTTCTAGCATGGCACCTGAGCCTCGAGCCCGAAGTCCACCAGGTAAGTACTCCTAACTCTTCTGTGATTTATATGTGTGAATATAAAGGGACGTAGATTAGTGTATTAAGTACTTGAACCCTAGGACTAGTTTTCCCCAACATAAGAACTACATAAAACTTTAATGCCCAATTAAACAAACACATGTTTAAGTCACCGAAGTTAGGGTGTGGCAACCATCGTGCATGTCTAGGATTGGTTTGGAGGGAGCTTGGTATTTAAGCAGGTCTTAGTGACTCACCTCCTCCACTCGAATCCTACCTCGTGCATAGTGACGGTTCACCCTAACCAAGAGGACTCGACCATAGGCTAAATCCAATAACTAAAACCCGAAAGGGACTAGCCATATTTTATATAAACACCGGTTGAAAAAATTACTAAAATGCCCTTGGTTCATAAAATTTCCATACTACCCACAGTTTTTATCAAGATTTTCTTACCTTATAAATGTCCAAAAACCCTATTTTTGCAAAATATTAAGATACCCTAATTTGCAAATTGACCGAATTACCTCTAACCTGTACAAATGACCAAAATACCCCCAGTGAGGAAAATTATCGAAGTACCCTCAAATTAGAAATCTCTAAAAATACCCTTATTTTGAAAAGTAACCAGGAACCATATTTTGTTAAAAAAATTACCGAAATGACCCTGGCTTGTGAAATTACAAAAATATCCCTAGTGTATAAAATTACCATTTTACCCTTGAAATTTTCTTATCAAGTATTTCAATTTTGAAAAAAAAAAACTATATACCAAAGAAAGAAAAAAATATTACTTTATGAAATTTTCACATACCTTAATTTGAAAATTTGCCAAAATACCCCTGTAGGATATAATTACGGAAATACCCCTAGGTAGTGGAAAACAACAAACAATGACAACTACAATATTTTTTCTGTAATGAATGCAAGTTCATGAATATGATTGAATGATTGAATTGAGACTATATGTGTATGAAATCGAAAGAACTACTCCCTAGAACTATTGAACATAAGACTGTTCGTGATAAATCAGTGGAACAAATCTAATTCATAAAATCCTTTAATCAGATAAACGCGATTCAAAAGCATGAACTCTAGGGGATGAGGTCATAACATGAGAGGCTGTGGTAGAGGCCGAATGACCGTGTCAGAGCCCATTAGGTCCGGACAAGGGTTCGAAAATGAGATGCCACCACCACCAACCGCTGATGTGGAATATCAGGATCAGAAGGGGGAAGATGCAGTATCACAAGTGATGATGCGAGTTTTGGAAAGGATGGCTGGAGCGGGTGGAAGCATGGGAGCTCGAAAGTCAGTACCTGAGTGACTTCGAGCCAATAGAGCTGAATTTTTCCGTGGAGTATCTGGTGTGGCACCCAATACGGCTGAGTATTGGTTAGAGGCAACGGAGCGGATTATGGATGACTTGGACCTGACCTCCGAGGAGAAACTGAAAGAGGTAGTGTCACTACTCCGTGATGAGTCATATCAATGGTAGCTCACAGTGCGGGATGGTGCTGCCGCAGACGATCTTACTTGGGAATATTTTAAGGTGGCATATCAGAAGAAGTACATAGGAACTAGTTATGTGGATGCGCAGAGGAAGGCATTTCTAAGGTTGGTCCAAGGGAATAAGACCGTAGCGGAGTACGAGGCTAAATTTTTAAGGTTGAGCCGTTATTCTCGAGGTATCGTGTTGACGAAGTATGAGCGGTGTGTCCAATTTGAAGACGGACTGAGGGATGATCTAAGGTTGTTGATAGCTCCATAGCAGGGGCGGGAGTTTATCGTATTGGTAGAGAAGGCTAAGGTAGCCGAAGGAATTAAGGACTCTGTGAGGCAGAACACAGATCGAAATAGGCAGAAGAGAGGCTTTGGGTCATTAGGGTCTTCAAGGAATGAGCAAAAGAGGCCTAGAGTTGATGGGCCACGAGGTTAGCAAGCTGCTACTAGAGGGCAGTACCGTACTTGTGACCAATATGGGAAGATGCATCTAGAAGAGCGTTGGAAGAAGACGGGAGAATGTTTTTAGTGTGGGTCCAAGGACCACATGATTAAGGGTTGTCCTATGAGAATCGAAGGGGGTCGACCAGTAAGCCAAGGTTCTAACCAGTCTAAAAGAGAAGGACAGACCACCGCGAGGTCATGGTTCACCGGCGAGAGTAACTGATCTTTAGTAGAGGACGGGGAACATCGGGCTGAGGTATGGGTAACACGGAGGCCAGGCAGCTGGGTTTGGTTTATGCGATACGTTGGAGGGAGGACGAAGATGCACTGGACGTCATAACCAGTACGTTTCTTATATTTGGCAAGCCTTATGTTGTTTTGATTGATGTGGGCTTGACCCATTCTTATGTTGCATGTAGAGTAGTTGAAACTCTAGGAATAGCCTCTGAACTATCTGATAGGGAGATGACTGTAGTAAGCCCATTAAGCCAAACTGTAGTGGTGAATAAGATCTTTTGGAGTGTACCTTTAGGGATTCAGGGAATGGTATTTTCCACCGACTTAATGGAATTACCCTTCGGAGAATTTGATCTTATACTTGGCATGGACCTGCTAGTGGAGCATCGGTTATATTGAATTGTATAGCCAAGCGAATGGAGTTAAGGACCCAGAGGATGAGGTGATAGTTATGATAGGGGAAAGAAGAAACTACTTGTCTAATGTAGTTTCATCCTTAAAAGCTGATAAGATGGTTTAGAAGGGGTGTAAGGCATTTTTGGCTTTCGTTAGTACTTTGGATGCGAAAGAAGGGGAGTTAGTGGAGTTAGAACTGTAAGGGAGTTTGTGGATGTCTTTAGGAGGAATTACGAGAATACCCCGGTGGAAGGTGGAGTTTAGAATTGACGTGTTGCACGCATGCGACTCTGTGTCAATTGCCCCGTATAGAATGGCACCAAATAAGTTGGTTGAGCTCAAGGCTCAGATCCAAGAGCCGCTAGACCGTGGGTTTATCCGACCTAGTGTGTCTCCATGGGGAGCACCAGTCTTGTTTGTGAAGAAGAAGGACGAAACTATGCGCATGTGCATAGATTATCGTCAGTTGAATAAGCTGACCATCAAGAGCAAGTACCCTTTGCCAAGAATAGATGACTTGTTCGATCAGTTTAAGGGGGCTGCGGTATTCTCAAAGATAGATCTGAGGTCTGGATATCATCAGCTTAAGGTGAAGGAGGCTGATATCCATAAGATAGCTTTCCGAACAAGATACGGGCATTATGAATTCTTGGTAATGCCATTCGGATTGACAAACGCCCCAGTCGCGTTCATGGACATGATGAATCGGGTTTTCCAACCCTATCTGGCCCGGTTCGTTGTTGTGTTCATAGATGATATTGTGGTGTATTCGAAGTCTGAGGAAGAACATGATGAGCACCTCCGAGTTGTGTTTTAAGTGTTAAGGGAGAAACAGCTATATGCCAAGTTCAGCAAGTGTGAATTTTGGCTGAAGGAGGTTACATTTTTAGGACATGTGGTATTTGCTGAAGGAATAAGGGTGGACCCTCGGAAGGTTGAGGTAGTTTTGGATTGGAAACCCCCTAAGTCTGTGGCAGAAGTTCGGAGTTTCTTGGGATTGGCAGGCTATTATAGAAGGTTTGTAAAGGAGTTCTCATCGATCACATCACCCTTGACAAAGCTGCTGAGGAAGGAGGTACCTTTCATATGGACCGATAAGCAATAGGAGAGCTTTGAGAAGCTTAAGAGGGTCTTGACTGAAGCTCCAGTTTTGATTCAACCTGAGGCAGGGAAGGATTTTGTGGTGTATTGTGATGCTTCCCATACAGGATTGGGAGGTGTCCTTATGCAAGACGGGAAAGTAGTTACTTATGCGTCTCGAAAACTAAGGCCACACGAGGTTAACTACCCGACGATGACTTGGAATTGGCGGCGTGGTCTTTGCTCTTAAAGTGTGGAGGCACTATTTATATGGAGAAAAGTCGGTGATCTACACGACCACAAGAGCCTAAAGTATTCTTGACTCGGAAGGAGCTAAACACGAGGCAATGAAGGTGGGTGGAATTATTGATGGACTACGATTGTTCCATAGAGTATCACCCGGCAAAGCGAATGTGGTGGCAGATGCCCTAAGTCAGAAGGTAGTGTCAGATCTGAGGGCCATGTTCGCACATTTAAGCCTCTATGATGATGGAAGTATGTTAGCAGAGTTGCAAGTTAAGCCGACATGGCTGAATGAGGTGAAAGAGAGTCAGTTGGCAGATGAAGATCTAAGTGCTAAGTTTCGGCAAGTGCAAAGTGGGGAGTTGAAGGACTATGGTATTAATGGCGAAGGAGTATTGTGTTTTAAGGGTAAGGTCTATATGCCGAAGAACGAGGAGTTAAGGTGGGGAATTCTTCAGGAATTGCATAGTAGTCCTTATACTATGCATCTTGGAGGCAGTAAGATGTATAGAGATCTAAGGGAACAATTTTGGTGGCCTGGTCTTAAGCGGGAAGTTACCGAATTTGTAGGAAGTGCTTGACATGTCGACAAGTTAAATTTGAACACCAAGTTCCATCGGGTTTGCTTTATGTCTGATTCCACAATGGAAGTGGGAGAATTACCATGGACTTCGTTAGTGGGCTTCCCCTTACGCCTACTAAGAAGGACTCGGTATGGGTGATAGTGGATCGGCTGACAAAGTCGATGCATTTCATTCCAGTGCGGGTTGACTATTCTCTCCAGAGGTTAGCAAAGTTGTATGTGGCGGAGATTGTGAGGTTGCATGGAGTGCCGTTGTCAATTATCTCGGATAGGGATCTGAGGTTCAAGTCTCGATTTTGGAAAGCACTACATCAGGTTCTAGGCACTAGATTAGATTTCAGTATGGCTTTTCATCCACAATTAGACGGTCAATCTGAGCGAGTAATACAAGTGTTGGAGGATATCTTTGAGGGCATGTGATAGACTTGAGAGGAAGTTAGGAAGAATATTTGCCTCTAGCGAAATTTGCATACAATATGACTATCGAGCAAGTATCTGAGATGGCACCGTCAAAGTCTTTGTATAGACAAAAGTGTCGCACTCCTTCATGTTGGACGGAATTGGGAGAACATCAGATTTTGGGTCCAAAAATTATGGCAGAATCTGAGGAGAAGATTAAGATAATCCGGGCACGGTCGAAGGAGGCGTCTGACAGGAAACATTCTTACGCAGATCTCAAGCGGAAGGAGATTGAGTTTGCTGTGGGAGACTATGTGTTTCTTAAAGTTTCACCTTGGAAGAAAGTGATGAGATTTGGTCGAAAAGGGAAGCTAAGTCCAAGGTTTATAGGACCTTATCGGGAATTAAAGCGAATTGGACCTGTAGCATACCAATTAGAGTTGCCTCCGGAATTGAAGCAGATGCATGACGTATTTCATGCTTCCATGCTACGTCGATACCGATCGGGTTCATCTCATGTAGTTTCAATTGAAGAGGTGGAGCTGAGACCAGATCTGTCTTATGAGAAAGAGCCGATTCAGATTCTGGAACGAGATGTGAAGGTGCTTCAAGGAAGTCGGTCCCCCTAGTCAAAGTGTTGTGGCGTAACCATGGATCGGAGGAAGCTTCTCGGGAGCCGAGGAAGCAATGTGACGGTAATACCCCCACCTATTTTAACCAGGTAATTTCGAGGTCAAAATTATTTTAAGAGGGTAGAATTGTAATATCCGGGAATAAGGGCTTGTGCATTTTTGCCTAATTGCATGTGCTTGTAAATTATGAATGTGTTTGATGAATTTTGTGAACTCTTAAGTGTAGTGAAATTAATCGATTTTAAGTTTAAAGGAGGGAGCTAAGCCTAAGAGGCCTTAAGAAAATTTGTAGGTGAAATATAACACAAGAATGGGCTTGTTTAAGTGGCTTGGAGATGCCACTTAGGCTTTAGAGTGTGACGCCACAAGAAAAGGGGAAGGGCTTAGGTTCGAGCTGCAAGGGAAGCAAATAAAAGAGTTTAATTTTGCTGCAAGGAGAAGAGGTGTTGGACTGCAATGGGGCCTTGAGTGGAGGTGTGTAGATTAAGTTAAATTCTTTCTAAAAATTTGGCTATAAGGTAAGGATAAATGTAGACTTATTCAATTTATTTGAATGAGTTGTATGGAGAGAAAATAGGAAAGAATTAAGGGATTTGATAGGAGAAGACATAGTGGCCGGCCAAGGGACTCTTTGGTTGGGCAAATTCGGTCATGTACGGGGGTAAAAAGTGCCAAATTTTAGTTAGTAAGGGAGTCCATCTTGTTGCCGAAATTGAGTAAGCAAAGTATTCATCTTTTCTTTTTGATTTCTTTCCCATCTCTTTCTCTAGCCGAATTCCCACTTTTCTTTCCTCAAAGTCTTCCTTTTCTTTTATTTGTTCTAAGCCGAAACCTCATTCTCCCTAGTTCATCATTGCGGAAACCTCTAAAAGCTTCATACCCTTCTTCTTCATTCTTGGTAAAGCCGATTCCTTCACTTGATCAAAAGCCGAAATTTGTGTGCTCAACATCTAGCCATAGCCGAATGTCTTGTGGGTTCAAGTAAGGGGGGACAATCAAATTCATCATTAGGGGTAAGTATCAACTGATATTGTTCTCTCTTTGTTTTAGATTAATCAAAAATAAGAATCTAACCCATTAATGTTCTTGGCCGAAATTACAAAGGATCTTTCAGGATTTGTCTATAATCGACTATAAGGAGGAGATCGTCGGGATTTCAATATCCGAGGTAAGTCATGTGATATTCGGCCAAGGCCATATTTAGGGATTCCAATCTATTTCTTACTTCGTTTAAAAGCCAAAACTAATTAGTTCAGTGATTTAATGTCTAGCCGATTGCAAGAAGGGTCATCACAAAGTTTTCGGGATTTAGGATTCATAAGGTAAGTGACTATGCACATTCGGCCAAGGCCCTATTTAGTGACTAGATCTATTTACTATTTATTCAAAAGCCAAAAACTAACCAAATCAAGTGATTTAGCCGATTCCAAGGGAGAAAGCCTATGGAATTTCGGGATTTGATTAGTAGTGAAATAGGCAACAAGGTAAGAAGTTGGTTGCGTTAATCCTTCGGGATTTGGCTATTTAGCCGAATGGCTCTTTGCTAACATGTTTAGGGTTGGCCGAATGTAGGAACTAAGGATCTAGGACGCTAGATCGAGATTTTGGGATTTCTATGAATTCGCTAAGTAAATCAGGTGTGTACCCCACACTAAGCCTTAATAGATTTATGGTTATGTTTTAATAAATGTGATAATAAGAATATGTAAGATGTGGCTAAGAGTACCATGCAATGGTACAAAGTACTCAGTGCGTAACTTACTACTACTATAGTTATGATAGCATGAATATCATTATGGCACATATGAGGATTTTAATAAGAATGTGAATTAAAGAATAAGGCATGTTATTGCATGATTTGTATGACATGGGCCATATGGGTGATATGTTAAGGGAAGTGATCGGTGGTTTTATACCACAATATCGAATGTGGTGACTTATGTCACGAAATCGAATGTGGTGACCTATGTCACAAAATCATTATCTGGTGGCTATGCCACGAAATTATAAGGCGATGAGCATGTATGTGATGTGTAGCGGATGGAGGGTCGACTTAGTAGTCCCCACGGTTGATGGTTGGTGCTGATGTGTTGGTTATCTATGTTTGGGTTGGGTTTGCATCATTGATTATATATGTTTATTATGTATGATTTGACATGCCTAAATTGTTTGAGACTTGTGTTGGTTGTTACACACGAGTCTATTTGACTTACCCGTTGTGGGATTATTTTTCAGGTGACACACAATAATGGACCGGGTCGGCAGGAGCTCAATGGTGGCCATGCTTAGCTCAGAGATTATTTTTATTTTTATTAGTTTTTAATATTTAAGTTTTGAATTATTTGGGTTTTGTTTGATGTAATAAGGCCATAAGTATTAAGCAGTTATGCATGCATTTTAATTATTTAAGTATGATCGATTTTATTAATTTAAAGTTAAAGTCAATTTTTCATAAATATAAATATTAAATGTTTTGACACCTAATCAACACGAATCAACTGTTTTTTTCAAAAACACACAAGAATTTTGGCAAAGTCCAAATAAGTTTTGAATGGTTTTTCTCTAGAAGCATACCAGATCCGGTCAGGGCTTGTGGGCCGAGTTTAGGGTGTTTCATAAACCAATCTAGGCTGTCTTACATCTGTACTCCTAGTGTGCTCTATGCCCTTGACTAAATCCATTTCCTCCTCTGGCAGAACCACAACCTCTCAGTGGTTGCTGCTCACCTCTTCCGTATTGTGCATAACCCTGACCTACTGGTCGCGCCCTATCTGACTCCTGTGGATAGTCCTTTACCCGATGATCCATAGATCCACACCTGAAGCACCGTCTATTTCTTGCCCAACACTCCTCCAAATGAAAATTCCCACATCGAGCACATGGTTGAGATCGGCCAACAGCAACAGGCATTGCAACTCGACCCGGCCCATCAAACTTAGGCGTCTTTTGAAAACCCCTAACAAATCCTGTCGACTCAAAATTCCTTTTATTCCTACCCCTATCCTTATCTCGATTCTGCCTCTCAGACCATTTCACCTCTTCAATTAT
The DNA here is from genome assembly GCA_025506655.1 of Gossypium rotundifolium. Lineage (NCBI taxonomy): Eukaryota > Viridiplantae > Streptophyta > Magnoliopsida > Malvales > Malvaceae > Gossypium > Gossypium rotundifolium. Next base: position 115,890,469 of record CP106731.1, on the reverse strand, counting down.
TTTTGCCTTCTCAACAAGAATGGAAAACTCTCTTTCCCACTGTGGAGCTATCAGTACTCACAGCTCGCTTCACATACCATCCTCAAATCGTTCACAATGTTCATAGTTAGTCGCAACTCTACCTCGAGCATAACGGCTCAAGCACAGAAACTCCGCCTCATATTCAGCCATAGATTTACCCCCCTAAACCAAGATTCAGGAATGCTTTTCTCTGGGCATCCACATAGCTTGCCCCAACATACTTTCCTTGGAACACTGTCTTAAAGAAGTGCCAGGTAACACGGTCCACTGGTGTACCATCACTTACCGTGAGCCACCACTGGTATGCCTCATATCGAAGGAGGGATACTTCTCCTTTCAACTTCTCCTCTACTGTGCAATCCAGATCGTCCATAACCCGCTCGACTACTTCCAGACAATATTCAACTACGTTGGGAGCCACGCCAAAAATACCTCTAAATATCTCAGCCCCATTTGCTCGAAGTCGCTTAGGAATAGATTTCCAAGCTATCGATCCCGTGCTTGCTCCAACAACCCACTCCAGAACACGGAGCATAGCTTGGGACAAAGCATCGTCCCCTCCAGTTCGATCTTGAAACCCTGCTTCCACTACTGGTGATGCTGGCACTTCACCTTCGACCCATGTCCTGATTTCGAGGGTCCGGCTCAACACCCCAGCCTCTACCACGGTCGCGTATACCACGTCTTCGTCTACTAGCTCTCGTGATTACGGAATCGACTTAATTTGATTACAAATTTTATGAATTAGCATATCTTCCCCTGTTGATTAACAGATAACTTATGAAGATAGAAATAGAAGTAGTTTTTCACAGAACGTCTTTCTAAAGGTCTCAATTTCTAAAATTGAATCTCTTAAAAGTAGCAATCACAACACCATATAATCTTTTCATACAAATCAACCAATAGTCAGAAGACTTACTGTATGGATTTGGTGCCGGAGACTTAGGTGCCATACTTCAGAAATAAAACATATATTTTAAACCATGTTTCAAACATATTTTGGGAAAACATTTTCGAACCCATTCCACAACCAAGTTTTACAACCTAGGCTCTAATACCATAATAGTAACACCCCAAACTCGGTCTAAACGTTATGACCGAATCTGGTATGTCACATGGAAAAAAATAGTTTTGAAATTTTAGTGAAAACATCACAATTTAGAAAACTTTTCGTTTTTTGTTTCCATCATTAAAATTCAGTTTTAAGGGTTTCCTTACCAACTTTTATTTAAAAGAACTAATAGTTGAATACGAGTTTTGTGATATGAAAGCCGAAATTAAGGGATTTCATAAACGTGACATTTAAAAAAAATAGTTTGTATAGTTTTAGAAAAATTTCAAGTTTCATTATTATTTTGCTAGTTATTTGCTTGTTAATATTTTGGAAAATGTTTATTATATTTTTAGGAAAAACTCTGTGTTTAACATTTCATAATATAATAATAACCGCATTAAAATAAAAACCAAAGTTAAAATTATGGAGGCCTTATTACATAACAAATCCCAAATTAAAAACAAGTTTAAAAGAAGGAAATGAAATTTACGAAAGAAATAATGCATGGCCACCTCAAAGTCCACCTCGGCTCCAACTCTGCAACTAGGGGTTACCTGTAAAATTAAGCAGAGGGGTGAGTCACCAAGACTCAGTGTGTAATTCCCCTAATGTGTAACACCCCAAATCTGGCCCATACGTCATGACCGGATCTAGTATGCTACGAGTTGAATGTTGAAAACTTTGCTTTGAAGGGTTTTGAAAATCTCAGTTTATTTTAACCGACTAATCATTAATTGTGACATTTTTGAAGAGACTTTAATGTTTGAGTTGAACATGCTGGAAAAACCCATTTTCCTTTCACTTTATAATTAAGACTTTGAAACCATAAGTTTATAAGATGTAACATAAAAAAAATATAGTTCGATAACCTAAGTTATGGAGGCCTTATTACAAAAATAATCCCAAAATTGAAACTTAAAGAAAAACTGAAAATAGTCTATGAAGATAAAAGACTTGATGGCCCTCGAGTCCGCCTCGGCTCCAATGTCCACGATCTCTGCTCATCCGAAAGTTGGGAGAAATGAAAGGGTGAGTCACCAAGACTCGGTGTGCAAATCCAAAAACACATAAAAGCCTTGAGGCCCACAAACACATTATGGGCCCCAGGCCCATACACAATGGCAATAGAATATATATTTACATACAACATGGCCAATCCCAAACCTAAGAGTCCATCCTCTACACACCCCCGTACCAACCATCACACCGTGGGATTTCTACAATCAACCCTCCATTCACACGCACCATATCAACAATTTGTGTTGTCATCATAAAGACCGATCACTATGTGACCTATGTGGCAAAAGCCACCGATCGCCATGCGACCTTAATAATACATTGCGAGATTTAAACAATTGTCTCTTTGGCATAAAGACTGATCACTATGTAACCTATGTGGCAAAGCCACCGATCGCCATGCGACCTTCTTCCCCTTCATTATATCAATCCCATCCCATGCATAGATACATGCAAGAATCAGAACATTATACTATCTAAACAAATCACAGACTTTCACATACTTTGATACACATAGAGAAGTTTCTATGATTACGTACCTGGCATCCCTTGCCTATCTTTTCTAGGTAATACGACTGTTCATACAGCCTCATTTTCTGGCTTTTAGCCTATAACATATATATAATACAGATTAACTAATGTGATAGAGATCTACACACCTGATTACCAACAGGATAGCACTTTCTATGTCGACACTATCAGAAGTCGATACGACTGCTAACTTTCTAAGGTTTTGTTCTAAAGCCGGTCCACAACCTGACGGCCAATCCCATACTGCTGACACCACACGTTTCTTGAACTTTGGGGCTGGACTATAGATCCAACCCCTTCCTTCGATTTTCTGACATTCGAGTCCATGAATGACCTTAGTCAGAGGATACTATAATGATTGCTTAACGAGGCATTAGGTTAAGGCACAATAAAGAAAGGAAACCGATGGATCAACTTAGGGAGAATTGAAATCCTTACCTTGAAATCCCGAAAGAAGACAATAGGATTGGGAAGTTACTGATTTTTATCCTGGGAACCTAGGCGATTAGATCTTCTTTAAATCCTAGAATGCCGCCCAAACAGGACAGAAGATCAATGAATAGAATATCGAATTAATGATGGCCTTACAACCCATTAGCCAATCGACTATAGCCCCCAAAATTGAAAGAGAAAAGATCAAAAGAAATCGGCACTTACCAACAGGTTTGGCTTCTCCTGACAGATTTCGGCTTCTGAGAAGATTAAAAGAAAGATAGTGTAACAGGATCTATGAAGATTTGGCTATGAAGAAATTGGCAAAAGGGAGAATAAAGGAAAGAACAATGATCATTTAGTTATAGGAAAAGAATGGAGATGAGAAGAGTTATGAGTTTCGGCTTTTGGAGGAAAAGATGAGAGAAGAGAATAATGAAATTTTTAGCTTTTGCATAGAAGTGGGGATGAGAGGAAAGAAAAAAGAGAATAGGGTCAAATGCCAAAATTAAAGAGATATCCCCCTACTTAAGCAAAATTTCGGCACCTACTACCTAAAATCGAAAATGCCCCTTTTAAAAACTAAAACTAAGCTATTAATCAAGGGAAATTTCAACACCCCTTGATCATATCAGAACCGATTTCTCCTCCCCCTCAGTGTTGGAATTTTGACCACCACTGTGACCAGCAGATAAATCCTAAATTTCCTCTCTTATCTTCATCTGATCACACCTCCAAAAGAATCCTAGATAACAATACCTCTTCCTCCCTTTATCTGTCATATTATCTACATTATCCACTTAAATAAATTGCCCTATTTCCAAGCCTTATTGCCATCCCACTCTACCCACTTAAATGCCAAAATTAGCTGAATTTAATTAAAAGAATTGGGCTTTATGCGACTCGAACCTTGGACCTCTTTAACGACTTGACACGCCACTCCTAGTCCTGCATATATCCCATCGACCACCGGGCCACAAGCCCATTTTGTGTCTTAATTCATAGGTAATGTCTTTTAAGCCCTGTCCTAACTTACTTTCCACTAGAGTGTCCAAATAGAAAATTTGACTAAGGCCTCAGCCCAACTTCGAGCCCATTCTGGACCCCTAAAACATTCTATCAAGCATAATAAGCACAACCACACACATTAAATACAAGGCCCATTAATTCAGGATGTTACATAATGAACGCAATATGGCTTTAAGCCCACAGATGCACATTGAGCCTTAGCCCTCACAATATCGCATATTAAAAAGTGTATGCAATGCAACCCAGCCCAACCTAGTATTCCATCCTCTACATCACCTGAACCAGCCAAACACTTGTGGCACCAAGCCACTGTGGCACCAAACCACTGTGATAGAGTCACGATATATATAAATGTGGTACCAAACCACTATGGTGCCATATCACTAAAATAATGTGACATAGTCACTGATGTATGTATATGTGGTACCAAACCACTGTGAAAGAGTCACTGAATTACACTTCCCCTTTTAATCATATCCCAAAGTACATGCAACATATTATCATATTATGATGAATGCAATCATATTTCCAATGTACAACAGATAATCAAATCACATATATGTTTAGGCTATATTGTTCGAAAGGCAGAATCATAAAAGTACTTACCCAGTGTCTCCAACCTTACCCAAAAGGGTATTCCAACTGTCTATATAGTCGTTTGATTTTAGCCAACACAATCATTAATGCAAAATAATAAAGGAAGGTGAAAGCACTACACACTGGATTATGCGTAGAACTAAACACTCTAAATCGTCGACACTCTCACTAGAGGGAATAATCGTGATTTGCCTATCCCAAGCAAGTGTCGGCTCTCTACCACAACTCGGTGGAAAGTCTCGAACCGCTGACACAGCATGCCGTTTAAACTTAGGAGCAGCGACAATAGGTCCACTCCCCTCCTTAGACTGGCTAGCACTCGCATCCATGAAAAGAATCTTTGATCAGGAGATTGGGTTAAGGCAATGAAAGAGAAAAGGGAATAGGCAACCTAAAATCAAGAGAACCTTCTGATCGTCTAATTGTCGAGTTTTAAAATTTATAAAGAGAATGATCGAACCTAAAAACTAACTCTGACAATGACTTAAGGTAAGTGCACCTATCGAACAGTAGTATAGTTTAGGCAAGACGGATTGTCAAACCCAAAGGAATTAAAAGTACTAATACTAACCTTCTTTCTATTATTTAGCCCAAATATTAAGTGATTGGTTGTTTAATCTAAATTAACTAACTACTAAGCTAATGACACAAAGACAAAAAGAATGAATTGGGGAAATACTATTGGGAAAACTCGATTGATTAAGACGATACCCTTAGGAAGAATCCACCTAAACTTCACTTGTTATCTAACACTGAACCAGACGATTTATTCACTTAGCTTGATCTGTAGGACTCCCTAATTTATATTAAACCCTCTCTCGAGGGGAATAACGTCTAACCCTAGGTTGATTAACTGAAATCTCTTTCTAATTAAAACCCCTAGAATTGCATTAACTCGATCTATGGACTCTCATATTAGGTTTCACCCTAATCCGGCAAAATGTCATCACCTTATCTCTAGGCGCGATCAACTCTGCTTAATTATGATAGATATACTCTTAAGCAGGGACTTTTGCTCAACCACCTAAGTACATTGAATTAATATCCCAGAAATATCAACACAATAATTAAGTACACATAATTAAGAACAAACTAAGTATTTATCATACAGCTCAAAAAACAATAACAAGATTCATTTAGGTTTCATCCCCTTCAGGTACCTGAAGGGTTTAGTTCATAATGATAAAATAAAACATCTCAAGAGAAAAGATGAAACAAAACATAGGAAATCCCTAAAACCCTCTAAGGGAATTGAAGGAGAGATACGACGTCTTGAGTAGAATTTTGGATTCTTGAGATGGATCAACTCATTATCTTCAAGTGATTCCCACAAATCTGGCCTTCTGGCTCGGCTCCTTGGCCTAGCTGACTACCTAACTGATTGCCCTTTTTTAGGTTACACTTAGGGTCTTTATATAGGCTCTTGGAATGCTTTCTTTCTCCCTAAGTATCATTTCCCGAGCGAATTTCCTCTTTTCCACGACAGGGGCATGGCCATGGCCCACGCCCATGTGAATCGACTTCAGACTGTGTTCGAGTCCGTTGATGGAGGCATGGCCGTGTAGCTTGAAGTCCAGGCTGTGTAGATTTCCACTTTGGCCCAAATTGGCCCATTTTAAGCCCGTTTTTTTTTTTTCGTCCTTGAGTACTTTTCTGAGTATAAAACATGAAAAGAAAGGATTAAGAGCACCTTTTTACATAAATCAAGGGCTAAATCATCCGAAAACATGCCAAATGAGATTAAAATATGTTACTTTTACGGTTTATCAAATACCCCCACACTTAAGCTTTTGCTTGTCCTCAAGCAAAATTCTCAACTTACAATTAAAACAAACTTTTCACAATTCATAACTCCTATCAATAATGTCTCATCATAATTCATCGATAATTTATACATGGATAATTTAACTCAAAGACTCCTAAAGATTCAAACAATTCTAAGTCATATATTTGTAGCATGAAAACATAGGTGTCTTCCTTTATCTAAATTATTTCCTCTGGTTCAAAACCGACAAGGATTGACATCCTCGCTAAAGATTCACTCAAAGCACTCAAAGTGTTTAAGGTACAGGGAAAAGCACTCATAAGTCAAACCTAAAAAGTTAATCCCATAGGCTTGCCTGAAAATCAAATCTCCACCACTGTAATATGAGATGATACACAAATCAAAAGGTCTTTAATAGGGTTGTAACGGGGCTTGGGTTAAAGGTGTGTATAAAGGATGAATTTGGAAGGTTAAAATTGAGATTGAATTGACAAATTACCTAACTTTAGAAAAATAATTGAACTAATAATTTGAATATATCACATGAAAATTTAAAATACTAATAATACGAGCTTCTTCTTCAAGATGTTGAATTTAAATGTATAAGCTCTTAGAACATACAACTAATAATAAATATACTTCATTTTTTTAAGAACTAACTAACAAATACATAATATAAGAAAGAACTCTATCAACTGAAATAAAGTAATCAGGCAACTGATCAAATCAATTCTCGATAGAAGGGTAGTCAAAGGAATGGTGATAACAAATACGAGCGAGATTTTAGGTTAATATTAAAAGGTGAACCAATAAAAAGGGTTGTTAGGATCAAAAGGTTCACTAAGGGTTAATTTGTAAAGGTAAGCTTTTTAGCGGAGTGAGTGGGTTAAAACCTAGGTGCCTTTATCATCTCAATATATCAAATAAAAATGTAACAGCCTAAATTTGGGGCTAGTCGAAATAATGGTCTCGAGACCACTAATACAAAGTTGAGGAGAATCATTTTAGTACTATTTTATGTGTTTTGGTGTCACTATATGATTATATAGAAATTTTGGTGCCTTAATTTTACTAATAGCATGACCAATTGAGAAAAAGGACTAAATCGCATGAGATGCAAAAGTTCTATTTTTAAGGTAGGGGTACCAAATAGCCATAGATTGTTAAACTAAGGTATTTTAAAGGAAATTTATCCTTTTAATTGCTTGGCGGTCATGGGCTATGTGGGAGACAAAGATGGAAAAATTAAGTCAAAGTTAGTAGGAGTTGGTGGTTAATTTGACTAGTTTAATATTAGAATAAAGAAAGAGAAAAATATCATCTTTCTCTTCATCTTTCTCCACCAATTTTCCAAGAAAATAGAGGGTTGAAAGCTAAAAAAATTTCAGCAAGCTCTCCTCCAATTTTAGTAAGTGATTTTGATGATTTTCTTAGTAATAGTTGTACTTTTGAAACCCCTAAAGCTTGACTTTCAAATGAGGGACTATTGTGCAATATTGTGTAAAGCTTAGAGTTTTCCCATGAGAGAAATCATTGTTAATTGCTGCATTTTATGGGAGAAAATGAAAGTTAGGAGATGAGAAATAACTTTTGTGAAAGATGTTTGCATGAAAACACCTAAGTAGGACTTAAATGCAAATAGTGAGATTGTGTCATAAATGCATGAAATAGTTGGAATTTTGAGTAGTTGTAAGAGAAATAAATGTTTAGCTAGGCTTGTTTAATGAGAAAATATGTTGAAAAAAAAAATTACGAGCCTAGGGGCAAAATCGTAATTTTGCCAATATACAAGGGCAAAATGGTCATTTTTGCCCAAGTGTAGAAATTGATGTATTATGATCATAAGAAATCTAAATGAATGAATTTCATGATTATAGATCAAGAAAAATGAATCCTCGATCGAAACCGAGGCAAGAATAAGGTCGAGGACTAAATTGCACATCTCCCTACATTTTGTATATTAAGGTAAATTTGTATGACTTCTAAGCTTTATGATTATTATCATTGAATTGCTTAGTATACAATACATTGCTATTTTGTAATGCCTATCGTTTTTGTGAACAAAGAGATTAAACGTGAGCAAGCCCCAATTGAACATGAATTCCCCAAGATACCCGATATACCACACAAGATATCATGTAAGTCATTGATCAAGATATCATGTAAGTCAAGCTTGGCATTGATCAAGATATCATGTAATTCCAAGGCAAGCTTGGCATTGATCAAGATATCATGTATGTCCAAGGCAAGCTTGGCATTGATCAAGATATCAAGGGCAAGACTTCATGTAAGTCCATGTCAAGACATGGCCTTGAAACCAAGATGAGAAATTCCATGTAAGACCATGCCTAAGATATAGCTTTAGTGGCATGTTAAGTGGGAAGAGATCTAGTATCCTCAGGTATTCGTAGAAGTTCATCAGGCAAACAGGTAAGATTAGTAATGAGGTAACAAGAAGACTAAGAAAGCAAAGCTAGCGTCAAAATGAATTAAATATTACTCATGTATGAATGAAGAATTAGAGATCATAATGATTATTGTTTAAGTACGCTGATCAACGTGATCAAGTGACACAAGTATCATGTTTACTATACAAAAATGAGTACAGTGAGCATCATGAGACATGTAAGAGCCAAGTATGAGTAAGTAAGCTTTAGAGCTGAAATTACGATACTATTGTTATGCTAAATGGTTTTTATTAAGCAAGCTTATTGACATGTGTTTTACATGCAAACTTACTAAGTTAAATGCTTATGTATTTGATTGTTTCTTTCTATGTAGTCCCGCCAAGCTAATTTGTGGATCATCAGAGTCAGAATTCGTAGCACGCTATCAACTCTTATTTTGGTATAGTCAAGTTACTTTATTAAGTATGGCATGTATAGGAAACATTCATTTTGTGGACATGTTTTTAGAAGGGCCTTTGTAAAGGCTATCAAGTTTATTATTCTTTTGTATATGGCTAGTGATTGGCCAAATTTGACTAAGTATTTCTTTTTATTGAGATCAATGAAGCATGTAGTATTATTCATAAAATTGGGTTGTTATTGCATCGTTGAATTGTGTATGGATATGATCTTCATTTCAGGGTGGCTAACGGCTTGGTAAATAGCCTATAAGTGCCCACACGGTTGGACACACGGGCGTGTGTCAAGGCCGTGTTAACCCTGCACCTTAGTATTATTAATCAGAATGGGCCACGGGTAAATTCCACCGCCGTGTTATACACACGGGTTGGACATGGGCGTGTGCCCAGACCGTGCTGATTTAGCCAGTATATCAAGGATTAGCACACGGTCTAAGCCCACGGGCGTGTCATGGCCGTGTGAAATTAGTCAGTAGCCTCTCACGGTTGGAAGACACGGGTATGTCTAAGCGCGCAAAAATAGTCAGTAGCTTCCCACGGTTTGAGGGTATGGGCGTGCTTAAGGGTACACGGACATGTTCCAAGTCACACGGGCGTGTGAACCCTACTTCAAAAATGAATTGTTTGATTTAGTTTCGAAAGTTTTCAGACGCGAGTTTAAGGCCTTATAGGCCCTTGTAATGTATGTGATGACTAAGAAAGTGAAATTTTTTTTAATTTGGAACGAAATTTTATAGCTCGTAAGTACATGTTTAAGTGAGTTCAAGCATAATACTATCTCGTATCCAGACCCAATATCGGTCTTGGGTGCGGGGTGTTACATTTAGTGGTATCAAAGTTATGGTTTAGTCGGTTCTAAGACTAATGTAGCATGAGCATGAGTCTAGCTATACATGCCATACGTAAGAATGTATTGATAGTGTGATGACTCCTGATGATTTTAAATTATGCTTATACATATAGAAATGGATTTCGAAGGGAATGTGGTGGATGACGTAGAAAGTAATGTGCTGCTCCCCTCAAAGGACAAAGTCTTGAGCAAAATGAGAATAGACCCACTACGGTGAGTCAAAGGGAGGAGAAGAGGCTAGAAGCCTTCCTCCACATGATGAACACATGGTATCTGAGTTCATTTGGGCGAACCAATGCACAACCCCTCCAACCCCACTGCTCCACAAGCTACTCCAAAGCCCCTAAAGTAGTAGAGGTGGTAAGAGGAGGTAAACCCCCAATTGATAGGATCAGGAAGTATGGGGCAGAAGAATTTTGGGCTAGAAAAGAGGATGATCCAGAAAGAGATGAATTCTGGTTAGAAAATACCATCAGGGTATTTAATAAGTTGTCAAGTACCTCTGAAGAATGCATGAAGTGTGTAATCTCTCTCTTAAGAGATTCTACTTACCAATGGTGGAACACTCTTATGTCAGTTGTACCGAGGGAAAGGGTTACATGGGAATTCTTCCAAGAAGAGTTTAAGAAAAAGTATATCAGCCAGAGGTTTGTAGACCAGAAGAGGAAAGAATTCCTAGAGCTGAAGTAAGGCAAGATGTCGGTGACACATTATGAGTGTGAGTTTGTACGACTTAGCAAATATGCTCGCGGATGTATATCCACAGAGGCTATTATGAGTAAAAGGTTTGAAGATGGGTTGAATGAGGACATCAAACTGGTTGTTGCTGTTCTAGAATTAAAAAAATTTGTTGTGTTAGTGGAAAGAGCTTGTAAAGTCGAATAGCTAATAAAAGAGAAAAAGAAGTCTGAAATGGAGTCTCGTGACTCTAGAAAGAGACCGTGGAATAAGTCATTCCAATCTTCACCCAAGAAGTCAAAAGATGCCCCTACCCGATCGGCTACTTCCACTGGGTTTTCCAAAAAGGACAAAAGTAAACAGTATTCAGGGAACAAAGCATAGACGACTTCAGTTGCAAGTACTGAAAATTTTAGACCCGACAAATCTGAATGCCCACAGTGTGGCAGACGCCATCTAGGAGAATGCCGGGACATGAAAATGTATGTTTTAGATGTGGTTCTCAAGACCACTATATAAAATATTGTCCCGAGATGACAAAAGAAGGAAGAGCTCAGGACCCAAAATCCGGGAGTATGGTCAGGGGGAGACCGTAGAAACCCAAAAGTGGGGCAAGTGGAAGAGGTAACACGAGAGACCGTGCCATGAGACCGAGGGTAGAGCACAGGACATATGTCGTTCGGCCGCGAAAAGGCCCCTTCTCCGATGTTTTTATGGGTACCTTTTCACAATACTAAAGTTATTGCTTTAATAGATCCTGGATCCACGCACTCTTACATTTGCATGAAATTAGCATCCAATTTGAGCGTGCCTATAGATACCACCAAATTTATAATTAAGGTGTCTAATCCATTTGGCAAGAGTGTGTTAGTTAATAAAGTTTGTAAAGATTGTCCATTGATGATTAGAAGTCATTGCTTTAAAGTAAATCTTATGTTATTACCATTTGATGAATTCGACCTCATTCTTGGAATGGACGGTTGACTACTCATAATGTAATTGTTAATTGTGGGAAGAAATGTATTGAGTTAAGATGAGAGAATGGGGATACTCTTCATGTTGAATTAGATGAACAAGATAAATCACAAATGATAATTTCCTATATGATGGCACGGAGATGTTTAAGAAAAGGGTATGAATCATATTTGGCCTTCATGTTGAATGATAAGGAGACAGAGGTAAAATATGAGTCAGTACCGATAGTATGTGAATCCGTGGATGTATTTCCCGAAGAATTACTCGAACTACCGTCAGTTAGAGAGATTGAGTTCAGCATTGAACTAGATCCCGGTACTGTACCGATATCCATTACTCCTTACAGAATGGCTCCAATAGAACTGAAAGAGTTGAAGTTACAGTTGCAAGAGTTGACAGATAAGGGCTTTGCAAGATCAAGTTGTTCACCATGGGGTGCCCCGGTTTTATTTGTGAAAAAGAAAGATGGTGCCATGAGAGATTACCGTCAGCTTAATAAAGTAACAGTAAAGAATAAGTACCTATTGCCTAGGATCGATGATTTTTTCGATCAATTGAAAGGAGTGACTGTGTTCTCCAAAATAGACTTGAGATCAAGGTACTACCAATTGAGAGTGAAAGATTCAGATGTATCCAAGACGACCTTTCGAACGAGGTATGGGCATTATGAATTTTTAATCATGCCCTTTGGGTTTACCAATGCTCCTGCGGTATTCATGGATTTAATGAACCTCATCTTTAGACCATAACTCGACAAGTTTTTAGTCATTTTTATTGATGACATCTTGATTTATTCCTAAGATGAGAAAGAGCATCTTTGAACACCTACGAGACGGTTTTACGATCCTGCGAGAGAATCGGTTGTATGCCAAATTCAAGAAAAGTGAATTTTGGCTCAAGGAAATAGGATTCTGGGACATATTGTCTCGAGGATGGAGTTCGAGTTGATCGAAGAAAATCTTAGCCATAATGGACCGAAGTCACCTAAGAACATTCTTGAGATTAGAAATTTTTGGGCCTAGCCGGCTACTACAGACGATTTGCCAAGGGGTTTTCCATGATCGCAACCCCGATGACTAAACTATTGCAAAAAAATGTAAAGTTTGAGTGGACCGAACGATGCCAACAAAGTTTTGAGAAGTCGAAAGCAATGTTGTCAGAAGCTCCAGTCTTAGTACAACCCAAATTAGGGAAAGAATTTATAGTCTCAATGATGCATCCTTAAATGGATTGGTACGTGTACTCATGCAAGAAGGCAAGGTGATTGCTTATGCCTCCAGACAGTTGAAGCCTCATGAAAAGAATTATCTGACGCATGATCTAGAATTGGCCACCATAGTCTTCGCTTTGAAGATTTGAAGACACCATTTATATGGTGAAAAATGTCAGATTTTTATCGATCACAAAAGTCTGAAGTACTTGATAACGCAGAAAGAGTTGAACTTAAGACAAAGAAGATGGTTAGAGTTGATAAAAGACTATAAGTTGGTCATCGACTACCATCCAGGAAAGGCGAATATAGTCACCGATGCTTTGAGCAGGAAGTCTCTATTTACTTTAAGAGCATTGAATTCAAGGATATCCTTATCCGAAAATGGCTCCCTTTTAGTTGAGTCGAGAGCTAGACCAATGTTTCTTCAAGAGATCTTTAAGGCTCAGAAAGAAGATAGTGAGTTGCAAGTCAAGAGAACTCAATGCGAGTCGATGTCAATCGACTTTGGATTAATCGATGGATATTTGATGTTTAGAGATAGAGTTTGTGTCTTGAGGAAAGAGGGCTTATTCGAGAATTTTGTACGAAGCACATAATGGATGTTTGTCTCGTACATCAAGGAAGTACAAAGATGTATAGTGACTTGAAGCAACGAGATTGGTGGTCGAAAATGAAGAAAGATATTTCAGAGTTCGTTTCAAGATGTCTTATTTGTCAGCAAGTAAAGGCTGAACACCAAGTGCCTTCGGGTTTACTTTAGCCTATCTTAGTCCTCGAATGGAAATGGGACCATATCACCATGGATTTTGTAATGGGTTTACCATTATCTTCCAGCAAGAAAGATGCTATTTGGGTAGTGGTTGATAGACTCACGAAGTCAGCCCACTTTATACCTGTATGAGTGGATTACTCCCTAGACAAGTTGTAACATCCCAAATCCGGCCCAAACACCACGACCGGATCTGGAATGTCACTAGGAAAAAGGGTTTTAAGGGTTTTATAAGGTTTGAAAACAATATGGAATAATTTAATAAAGCCAAAATTTATTGACGCATTTGTAAGGAAGAACTCTATTTTAAGGAAAAGGTATTTAGCCAGCTTAGCGATTAGATGATGTTTTAAAAGCATGGTTAACTTTAGATCCAGGCATTATTCGTCAGAAGAAGGAAAAACTTTAATTTCCATAAAAGTGTGTTTAAGCAAGTTTGCAAAGAAACTCTATATTATGTATATATATGGTTACATTTTAAAAAAAAAAACAGTTTCATTTGACAATTTCATGATTAATGAATAATGAAAACCAACTTGATAGGAGAATCCAAAATTTACCAAATTTAAAGTGGCCTTATTACATCATAAAAATATCCCAAAGAAAATAACGATTACTCAGTTCAAATTTAAGATTTAAGTTTAATAAATAACCTCTTGCATGGCCACCTCGAGTATGATCCAACCCAGTCCACAGCATCACGAACTACCTGCAATTTGTTAAGAATAAGTGAGTCACCAGACTCAGTGTGCAATCAGTCCACAAGATTTCCACAAATGGGCTTGGCCCCAAACCACAATCGTATCATTACATCATAAACCAGTAATAAGAATGATAGCCCAACCTAACCTAGTACCAACATCTACACACCGCTCCGTACATCCATCCTCATACACACCTGTGGGGATTTCTACAATCAACCCTCCATCCACTACACACCTCTTTGGCAGTCATGCTGACAGACACACTTCTCAAAGTCCACATAAATGGTCTACCCACTGTTTCCACACGTGATTAGATCACCAAATCCACAATGAGGCACCACATCATCATTAATCGTGACAAAGTCACCCATATACACTTCCCCTTTAATCATTTATATCCCAATATCCCATGCACATGCAACATCGTTTATATGACAGGTTATGTGATATGAAACATGTACTCTTCAGCATACACTCACATACAATATGTCCATAATTATTTATGACGCATGAGTGTAGTATACTAACCTGGTTTCCAGTTTTACCCCAACATAGGTAAATTAACCACCACTGCCGCTATTCTCGGCTTTTAATCACAATACATACACATAACAATAATTAAGGAAATAGTGTGATAATTACACACCTGTAAACCTAAAGCACTATACTATCGACCTCACTAACGTCCCCACTCATAGGGATCATAGCAACCTGCTTATCCCTTTCTGACACCGGCCCACAGCCCGGTGGCTAGTCTCAAACTACCGACACTGCTTGCTTCTTAAACTTTGGAATTGAACCCGAATGTTTGCTTCTTTCCCCAACTTGTATGTTTCTTGTATCCATTAAAAGCCTCGTTCAATAAATCACTATGAAAAATATGATTGAATAACCACCCCACTGGGTTAAGGCGACGAACGATGGATAAACCGATTAATAGAATAACTAGGGAAAATCTTCTTACCTAAGTCGATTGAGTTCTGAAGCTAGAAGGCTTGGATTAAGAAGTTGATCAAACACCTATGCAAATACCAAGTGAGAATCAATTTGAAAAGAGAATAGATTAGAGGAGATGGCCTCTCGACCAAACAGAAAACATGAGCACTCCATCCACCATTCGGCCAAAATACCAATCACCACCCACTCACCTTCGATTAACAAAACCAAAATAGAAAAAGAAGAGAACAAATTGCAGGGTGAAAAGATCCCTTACCGATCCCAAAAAAGGCCTCCCAAAGATTCGACACAAGCTGTCAGGGCAGAGAAGACTTGGCTAAAAGGGAAGAAGAATGAAATAACCCCAAAAAGGGATTAAGGAAAATGATTCGGCCTAAAGGAGAAAAAAAAAATATGAAAGAAAGAGGGTAATAGATAACTTACCAACACCTAGGGTGATGATTTGGCTATGAA